>CM061542.1:95663086-96338919 GCA_030864215.1 Capsicum pubescens
GTTAAGAACATACATGGCAATAAGCATTTGTGAACTTTGTTTTGTGGAATAGAGCTCCATGATTTTTGATGCTACGGATAGTTCTACAAGAACAACAACATACCCAAGGTATTCCCACAAAGTGGGGTCTGAGGAGGGTAAGATGTTCGCAACCCAAATCACTACCTCGAGCAAAGTAGAGAGGTTTCCGATAGACCCCTACACAGGACAAAGGACAAATAACAGTACAAGAAAAACATAAAAACAACAAACAAAAAGGGATACCACACCAATAGCAAATAAAAGAAGTAGGACAGCCATAGAGTAATGTGATATACAGTCTATGTAGAAATTCCAAACATTACCAAAACTCCACGAACAAGGAACTAGAAGACAAACGCATAACACTATTGACTACTTGCATAGAAGCAAACAAAGCACACCTTCCTACTAGCCTGGACACACTCATACCCACTAACCCTCGATCCTAATCTGCTCCCTCCACACCTTCCTATCTAAGGTCATGTCCTCAGTAAGCTGTAGTTGCTTCATGTCATGACTAATCACCTCCCTCCAATATTTCTTAGGTCTACCTCTATCCTGTTTGAAGCCATCCATAGTCAATCTCTCACACCTACACCTCCGTACTGTGGGGCATCCGTACACCGCCTTATCACATGCTCGAACCACCTTAACCACACTTTCCGCATCTTGTCATCTACTGAGGTCACTCCCACCTTCTCCTGAACACTCTCATTCTGAACCCTATCTCTCCTAGTAAGTCCACACATCTATCACAACATCCTCATTTACAATCTCTCTACCTCTCAGGTAGGGGTTAGGTCTTGTACACTCTACCCTCCCCGGCCCCACTTTGTGGGATTACACTGGTTTTGTTGTTGCTGTAGGAAAGTGGGGATAAATCTATTGTTCTTCATGAGATATTTAATCATTACACTTTTGTTACTTATTAAATGAGAAGGATTTTGTACAATCCTTCTTAATTTGAAGAACTATAAACTATACATACTTGTAATCTGCTTTATCTTCAGAAAAATAAACTAATATAGCTATAACATTTAACAAAGTTTAGCAATAGCTTAGCTGGTAAAGTAATCATTCTACATGTTTGAATTTGTGAGCCAAGATAAGGACCTATGATTTATAAAGATTTAGTCCATGAATGTTCATTTCTTAGTTAGGAATTAGTATGATTGTAAGGACCTCATTAGTTCAAAAATATTTCATCTAATTACCATCTGTCTCCCTTTCTTTCTGTATGTAAACAGAAATCTTGTTGCTCATCCAGGCAAAATTCCTCTTTAAGAGTTGGTTTCTTTATGCAAGCTTATTGTTCTGGACTTTGGTTGGCAGTTTGAAGGACTTGTCTTTCCATGTTTAACTTGCAGCAGAAGTGATGATGTTCTTTACACTTGGCTCTATTTCACACCATCTTAAATTGTTGGCCTAATTTGTGTTGCAAGTATTTGCTTTATTCTGCCACCTTAATCAATGTTCATACTAAGACGATGAAGAACCACAATATTCTTTGTTATGAAGTCTGTGATACTTGCTTCAGCTGTTTTGCACGAGAGATTCCCAGAAACTTCTGTCTCATTGGCTGTAACACCTAGTACTATTTTACTTTGGCTGAAGCAGAAACTAATCAATGACAAAATATCACTCTGTTCGTGTTCGGGCCAATTAAGATATGAATAAAATGTAGACTACACCATATGATAAGGAGCTTCTGTGAAATTGCAGTTATAGTGAGCGCAGTTTAATTAAAACCGTCAATTTCTGTTACTATTTGTTTTTGCGTGTGTATCGACTATCATATTATTTTGTTGTAGTTATGGTCCTGTTACTATGTGCTGTTTTTATCACTATCTGCTGTTTTGTACTTATGGTACTTCTTTTTTGGACTGCTTTGGACGATTTTTCCTTGAGCCGAAATCTATCGGAAACGACCTTTACCTCTGAGGTATGGGTGAAGTCTCATACATTCTATCCTCCCTAGACCGCACTTTGTCGGATTATACTAGGCATCTTCTTCTTCTTGTACTATTATTTGGGGTCGATATGCGAAATGGGCAAAAAAATTATCATGAGCTTGCCGTGTGAATGTTTGACAATATTTAGTGGATCATGCATTTGTTATTTAGGACAACAATTGGTTGCATTTTCTTGTGTTCTTTTAGACTTTTCTAAATGCTAGTATCACACTTTGTTATTGCATTATTAAGTTACGTACTAGATTCAGATTCTTATCTGTGACCGAACAATCTGCTCTAAACGGAAAATAAAATATTTGATTATTGATTCTTGAGCCACTGTTAATATATCATTTTCGTGTCCTTTTCTTATTTTATTATCTTGATGGCCACTTTGGTCATATTATGCTTAAATTGTAAGAAGCTTATGTAAATTAGCTGAGGTTGGAAGCAATTAGCCGAATTAGATGTGGATAATTAATTTTCCAAGTCCATCTATTTATTGTCTTGTTGCTGAATGCTGACTCCTTGCAATGACATTGTGAGCAGAATATTGTCTTTTCTGCAAATTCATCGTATTCAAAGAAGGTTAGTGAGAAAGTGCTATTGATTCCTTATGAGTCGCTTTTACGTCCTATTTTAAACACGTACAATTATTGTAAATCTGACTCTTAGGTCTGATTTTGGTTCCTTTCTGATTCCATCGCTGGGCTTGGTCATCAAGAGTAAAAATCCAGCTATATCTGGGCATGGTTAGCAAGAGTGAAAATGTAGCTATATCTGGGCGTGGGTAGCAAGAGAAAATATGTAGGGAGTCTAGAAACTGTGCCCGTGTCCCTTTCTGAATATTGTTGTAAGAGAATTTTACTATTTTAGATTGTTTATCTTATTTTTCTTTTTCCTTTTCAGTTTGTTTAAAAAAGATTACTCTTTTCTTTTAAGACACATGTTTAATTCCAACTTTTCAAATTGGCATATTTATGAGCATAACAACCACAACAATGTAGCCAAGTATGGTTTGGAGAGAATTGAGTGTATGCAGAATTCAGTACTACCCTGTAGAGGTAAGGAGGTTGTTTCTGAAGACTCTGCTTAAATGCAACTAATTCGAGTACAAAGAAAACAGAGACGAACACTACACAACTAACTAGGAAAGTTGTGTAAAGCCTACAAGAAAGGAGCAAGGACTATGACAAAATAATGCGATAATCAAGACACAATAAAAAACAGATAATGAAAGAGAGAAAAAAAATGAGAACTACAATAATACGGTTAGTATGACAAAAAATACCAACAAGCCTAATTCCTTGTAAATGATTACTATCTTTCATGCCTTGTTATTAGGGTGACTCTACCCTTTCGAAAAAAAGGCAATCGTCTTAGGCCCCTAAATTTGAGGGGCCTCATTTTTTTAATAGTAATAAATTACAGATTTTAAAAAATTATTAAATACTATTTGTAGAAAAAATAAACTTCTTATATAAAATGAATTTAGAATAAGCTTGATAAATCTAGTCGAGAGTACTATGTCTCAAGAAATTAATGCATTGATTATATTATTAATTAAAAAATAATTATAAGAAGAAATCTATTATATAATTTTAAAAGTAGAATTCATAAAAATAATTAATTTTTCTTAACAACTTAAGACCTCCACCACAGATTTGCTTGAGCCGCCCCTGCTTGTTATTTGAGGTATAATCAAGACACAATAAAAAGCAGATAATGAAAGATATAAAAAATGAGAACTACAATAATACGGTTAGTATAACAAAAAATACCAAGAAGCCTAATTCGTCGTAAAGGATGAGAACAATCTACTAATTAATATGCGTCCTCCATGCCTTGTTATTTGAGGTATTGTCTTAGGTAATGTGGAGTCGTGCCATGTCCTATTTAATCATTTTTTTTAATACATTTTCGGTCTATTTGTACATCTCTTCTTACCTACTATATTCAACATCTCGCACATCCTCACTGTAGCGTATGCTCATCTCCTCTTCACATTTACGAATCATCTCAATTTCACTTTCCTCATTTGGTTCACGATGGAGGTCACTTTCACCTTATTTTGAATATCCTCACCCTTAATCTTATTGCTTATGGTATGTCCACACGTTCACCTCAACATCTTTATTTTTGCAACATGCATCTTCTGAACTTGAGAGTTCTTGATTGGGCATCACTTCGTCCCTATAATTTAACCTCCACTCTGTAAAACTTATTTTTAAGTTTCGATGGTACCTTTTTTATCACACAAGACTCGTGGATGCAACAACGCCTTTCATTTCATCCACGTTGTACTAGTAAGATGTGAGATATCATTGTGATGTTCTCACTTTTCTGTATTATGAATTCAAGATACTTGAAACTATCTGTCTTGGGGATAGCTTGTGTGCAAGCTTTTCTACCACGTTTGCCTCAAGCAAACCTTCATTGTTTTTGCACTCACAATATTATATTTTGGTACTGCTCAATCTAAATCTTTAAGATTCAGAGTGTCTCCACCCCTTTGCCTAGCGTTAACTCTGTTGCACATCTCATTAATCGGTATTATATCATCCATAAATAACATACACCAAGGCACTACATGTTGAATGAACCATGTCATTTTATTCATCACCAATATATAAGAATGAGGTAAGAGGTAATTCTTGGTGTAACCTCATCTCAAGAAAAATGTTTTTTGAAATTTGTAGGCAAAATGAAGATAATTAAGTCATTTCACATGGGCAATGAGGGCCATAGAATTGTCAAAATGGGTCATGTCCCGCTCTATCCCACCCAAGCCTAGTGGGCTAAAAAGTTTGATGGGCTGGGACAGAATGGCCCTTCACTTGAAAGGGTCTTAAAATGGTTGGTTCAACTCAACCCAGAAGGGTCGCAGACTAAAGCGGGCTAGCCCTTAATTATTTCTTTTTCAATTTAAATTCAAACTTAAAGTTCTATCAATATTCTAACATGTATAGTAAGACTACGAAAGTACATAACAATTACAATCATATCATACATTATACATATGATTAATAGTGCATTAACTTACAATCCCTTGGCTGAAATATATTACATGAAGAAAATGAGAAGATTTTCAAATCAAATATTGCAAACAGTTATGTTGTTTCAACAATTTTAGACAAAAATCTAGCAAAAACTATTAGAAGAAAAAATAATAATCTTTTTTGACAAATAAATAAGTAAATGAAATTCGAAAAAATAAAACATATAAATTTTAATTAAATCATATTTTTGGCCCACGGGTCTGACTTCGGGCCGACCTCAATCAAGCCTCAAGGGCTAAGGGCTAACTCAGATTAATCTTATAAATCCTAATTTTAAATGAACTTAAAAAATCTTAATCCAACCCTACTCTAGTTGTGGGTTGCTTTTGGCCGGCCCCATGATCCATACTTATCAGGTTGGGTTGGCCCCATGATCCAGACCCATTTTGATAGCTCTAGACGGGGCATGGCAGACACTTCCAACTTATTTTTTCCCCATCAATACCCTTAACCCCAATAGTTACACTTAACATTCATCAGCCTTGCTCCGTATAATTATTATTTTATCTTCTCAATGCTGCATTAAAAATGAAATTCTTAAGCACGCTAGGTCTCTCCAATTGTGTAATTAAAATAAACAACCCCTTCCCTTCAGTTACCTACTTTTACTTTGTTCTTTGATATACGTCAATACAAGGCAAGTACAGTTACTATTCGCAATAAATTTATGAAGTGCTAAAAATTAACTGCAAGAAAAAATAAATAAAAGAAAAAAAAATTATTAAATGAATCTTATGAGTATAATTTCGTTTTCTTTCAAAAATTTTCGTGATTCGAGGGCCTTTCATAGCGTGTTTCTCGAAATAGGATGATTCAGATCTTCTTGAGATGTGTTTGATCTCTGGGGATGTTGTGCAACACTTCTTTGTTTTGAGTTGATCTCCAGAAAGAACTCTGTTGACTACTCCTTTAAAGAGCTACGTAGTTGATGTTGTGACTTTCTCCGATGTTTGCTGAATGAATAAAAAATTATGTAACCCTCCTATTTATAGTTGTAAGGGTAGACAGTTCAAGTGTAAATAACCTATTCTGCCTTATTCTGATTGGTCCAAGTCATCAAGCTTATCACAAATATTGTGTAATAAGGTAGCTTGTGATTAGACAAAAAATTGGACTGTTCAAAATTGAACCAAAATTGATAAACCAACTGCACAACTGCCTTATTGGCTTATTGGTATTGAATTATTAGATAACAATTGCTGAACGAATTAAAATTTTATAATTAACGACTTGTTGGTGTGGAAGCAGATTTCAATTTCCTTATCGGATAAACCATTAGCTCGTTAAGATTTACATACTTACAATTTTAATACTAGTCCCTAGATATATAAAATAATAAAATATATATTATATTTATATAAATCCTACACCTAAACAATTTACTAACCCTAAAGTCTAAACCTCATTAAATATTTTTCCTAATTAAAATATTTCATATAAATATTAAAGAGGGTCATGTTGTTTTTGTATTTACAACAATGAATTTCATCACCAAGTTCAAGAACAACAAAGAAGTTCAAACTATTTTTTGAAAAATAATAAAATCAACGTTTAGAAAAAATAAAGACAGAAAAAATCAAGTCCATCGGATTCACGATGTGTCCTTAAGAAATTTATTCCCCTCAAGTATCCTAGTTTAACAAAATATATCCTCCCAGAATAAAATGGTTCACTTCAACAAATAGCGGTACCTCAAATTTGTTGAACTTTGAACACACTTAACGATTCGTAAATCACACTTGAGTTTTTATAAAGAAGAAAATATTTTTCACTTCAAAATTTCTTGCCTTTCCCTGATGAAAAATTCAGGTATTTATAGCCAAAAGGTCGTGCTTCAGAAAGGAAGCAATGGTTCTTGAAACGACGCACTGTTGTGGACTATCGCTAACTTGTGGACCTCACCTGCGCCCGTAGGTCACAACTTGTCCAAAACCAGAAATTTTTGTCCAAATACGTTTGACTTGCGCTGGCACCTGCATCCTCAAGTGGTTATATGCGTGCGCAGGTCCCAATGTCTTTTTCAAAAAGTTTCTCAAAGGGTCGCGTCCCTTTAAGGTTTGTTGTGACATACGTCTACACTTTCTCATGTGCATCCACAAATGGAGAAAACTTTTGGATTAAAACATCACTAATTTTCAAGTTTCAAATGAATTTTATCTAAAAAGATAATCTCTTTCTCGATCATTTTCCAAATTCAAATTCAAATCTGACGCTGAGCTGAGTGAGCGGCGACGATGACGATGCGAGGCTTGTCTTATTTTTTCCTCACTATCCACATGAAGAAACGCTTCTATACTTAAGCATAAAGATTTTTCTTTCTCCCACCAATATGGGGGAACATTCCTTTTGTAAAGTGACACACTTCACTTTTTCCTACATTTTCTTCGCTCCAATTTCATTCACTTTCACTTCGAATCCAACAATCCCCTACATGAATGGGGAATGACTATTTTATCAAAAAATATGTAGACAAGTGTGTGATCTACAAGTGAAGACTAATTGCATTTGTATAAGTAGGTTTTCATTTGAACCTTTTGCAGTGAATTTATATTGAATGTACTCGGTCAATCGATAGATTTGATATCTTTGAACCATCAAACTTTAATGTATACCTAGACAACAAAAGTCACATAATCAATCTTTTATCATTTATGGTTCTCATGGTTTTGTTCATTTTAGCATGGACGTGACCTGGTTTCATGAGAGTTTAGAGAATAGGCTTTTACTATCATTTTTGTTGAAGCGACTTCCACTTCACCCTCGCATAGGTGATTCCTAAATATTTAATTCTATAATCAAACTATTTGGTTAAACTTTCCAAACTTATAAACCATTAAAAAGCTTCAAACCATAAGCCTTATCATTATTTTCTGAACATTGTCTTCATCATGAGAATGAATTGAGTTAATTGACAATGTTGAATCATCAATCACAACTTTGTTTGATCTCCTTGAACCTAGCTCTTGGGATCTCCAGTCTACAAGGTAGAGTTACTGCTATGATGACTTGTCGTAGAATGTAAACCCATTTTCTTCGATGATCTCTCAACTCCCTTTCTAGATAGGCCTTTTGTAAGTGGATCCAACACATTATCCTTTGACCTCACATAGTCAATCGTGATAATTTCACTGGAGAGTAGTTCTATAATGGTATTATGTCTCTGTCTTATATGTCAATATTTATCGTTATACATCATGCTTTCAACTCTATCTATTGCCACTTGCCTATAGTACATATTGGTGCCAATGATTCAGGCCAATAAGAAATATCTTTCAAAAAATGTTGGAGACATTCATTTTCTTCACCGATTTTATCTAACGTGATAAATTTAGATTTTATCATCGAGCGAGCAATACATGTCTGCTTGGATGATTTTCAAGAGACTGCTCCTCTACCTGAGTAAATACATATCCACTTATAGAGTTTACTTCATTTGATTCAATGATCCAATGTGCATAACTATATCCTTCAATTATCGCTGAATATTTATTATAATGCAAAACATAGTCTTGAGTATGTTTTAAATACCCCAAAACTCTTTTCATTTTCATCCAATGAATTTGATGGGTATTACTCATGTATCGACTCAATTTACTAATAGTGCATGCATATTTAGTCACGTACAATTCATGATATACATCAAACTTTTCAACACTCTTGCGTAATCCAATTGTGATTCACTTTCACCTTCATTCTTTTGAAGTGCAAAGCTCACGTTTAATGGAGTTTTGGCAAAATAGAAGTCCAAATACTTGAACTTGTCAAGTACCTTTTCAATGTAATGATACCCAGCCCTTGTGGAGTTTTATGATTTGTTATCCTTGAGATCACATCGACAACTCCAAGGTCTTTCATATCAAATTTTCTCTCAAGCATTCATTTAGTAGCATTTATGCCAGAAACGTCTCAATTGATGATTAACATTTCATCCACATATAAATAAACACCGATTTTGTGATTTAGAGTGTCTTTAATGTAAACACATTTATCACATTCATTTATCTTGAATCCATTTTCCAAAATGGTTGGTAAAATTTTGCATGCCACGTTTTGGGTGCTTTTTTTAGTCCATAAATTGACTTAATAAATATGCATACTTTTCTTTCTTTACCAGGAACACAAAACCCTCAGATTGTTTCGTGTAAATTTCTTCCTCAAGTTCTCCTTTTAAGAAAGCTATTTTCACATCCATTTGATGAATTTCAATAACGCCTCTAATTTAATCAATATCTGAATAGACGTTATCTACGTTACTGGCGAGTATATGTTGAAATAATCAAGATTTTTTTTTTGTCTAAAGCCTTTCACAAAAAGTCTTGTCTTGTATTTGTCAATAGTACCATCAACTTTCATTTTTCTTTTGAAGATCCATTTAGAACCTAAAGATTTATTTCCTCAACTTGAGCCGGAGCATACGATGAAGATAGTTCATTGTTGTCACACACGTAAGGGGTGATACCTGGATAAATACACCGCTCTCTAAAATTTCCAATTCGATTGCACTCCCAAAGCATAATTGCTATGTTAAAATTTTTCACTACAAAGTTTCATCTTTATCTGAGGAAAAGTTTAGGAATTTATAGCCAAAAGGTGGTGCTTCAGAAAGAAAGCAATGGTTCTTGAAAAATGCACTGTTTCAGACCATCACCAATCTGTAAACCCCACCTGTGTGCCTATAGGTGGCCCATATGCGGCCGCAGGTCGCTACTTGTCCAAAACCAAAAAGTTTTGTCTGACATGTGTTCGACTGCACTGTCCACAGGTACTATTTTTTCTTTCAAACAGTGCCTTGAAAGATCGCATCCCTTTGAGGTACGTTGTGATGTATTCGCACTTCCTCTCGTGCATTCACAAATGGATAAATTTTTTGTATTAGATTAATCCATCACTAATTTTCAAGTTTCAAATGATTTTTGTCCAAAAAGATAATCTCTCGATCCTTTTCCAAATCCAAATTCGAAGCCGAAGCTGAGCCAAGCGAGAGATGACGATGATGGTGTGAGGCTTGTCTTTTTCTTACCTCACTATCCACTTGAAGGAGTGCTTCTATACTTAAGAACAAGAATTTTTCTTTCTCTCACTCACATCAACGTGGGAGAACATTATTTTTATAAAGTGGATACACACTTAACTTTGTCCTTCATTTCCCCCCTCCATTTTCAACCACTTTTACTTAGAACCTAACAGGTCATATGTGTTGCTTTAGACCTTCCAGTGGTAGATGCAACAATCATAACGACAATACTGAAAAATATAAGATGTGCAAAACTAGTTCATTATTTTCCATAAGCCTCTTGACTTGTATTAGAAGAGTTACAGTAATATAGAAAATACTTAAGCATTTGGAGTTCCATAAGACTCAAATTTCCAAGTTTTTCTTGTTTCTCTTTTGGGATAACAATAGTGTTCTAATCAGTTTGCGAACAAATCAACTGATTCTAGTATGTGAATACAATGTGCATATTTTTGTTAAAGTTTGGTTACATTAATATAATTGTGTAAATGTTCTTAGCTAATACACCGTCCGATAATCGTACGATAATTGCTTATCCGGTATCGAACCAACCAATATCTTATTTGTTGGTTAGTAAATTAGTATATTTTAAAACTGATAACTGATATGTCAAATCGTTAAATGTTATTATCTATTCGATAAATAGCCCTACCAAAAGTATGACATTTAGGACACTTGGCGATATTTCATTGGCTATTGAACTTGGCTTGGATTGACACGTCATTTGAATGTGTGGCCTTATCTTGTTGGTCTTTAATTTGACAAGGATGCCATGTCACGTATCACGGGTCATGAGTTTTTCTTCAAGATGGACCTTAAATTGAATTTAATGGACTTATTAACTTTGTAAAGCCCAAACTAATTTCAACCCAAATGAAAATGGATTCAATCCAAATTTTGTATGAATTTGATCCAATAAAATTTATGTGTCTACAGATAAATCCTACTTCAGGTCTTGTCGGAGTGTAGATTTATTAAAATGAGATGAGGTTTGAAGTATTTATGGAGCACTTTTTTGTGCGTAATTAATCCTTACAAATTGTTTGAATTTTGATGAGAAGAAAATAGTCAAACTCTTCAATCGAGTTGCAATTTACTCATTGACACACTAAGCAAGCCAGTTAATACACACCGAAGGCTCTTTTTTTTTCAAAAAGACTTGAGCATTTTTCCAAAACATAACTACTTAAAGTCATAATAATTCATATAGAATAACTTAACTCCCTTGATTAGGAGTTCAAATTCCATTTGAAACTAAATATATCAAAACCACATAAATTTCATGCATTATTCTTAAATCGAGTTTCAATAGGATTGAATAATGGCCTTATTCAACTTCAAAGAGGATTAAGACTTTGAGTTATTTTTGACACTTGGATGATAAGTCCTTTATGAAAACAACTTGTCCAATATATTCCTTATTGAAAGCAAACTAGAGCCCTCCAGAGTCTATATAAGGACACCATTCCCTTATTAACTTATCATAATTCATCTTGGGAAACAACTGAAATTTTGGTTATTTATCATGTTTTTTTTTGTAACCAAACTTTTTGGCACCTTGAAGTGTCTATGGGAAGCAATTCATAATGCATCGTAAGAGTGTCTAAATCAAGAATGACTTATGGTTCTAGGAAGTAAACTCGTAAAGCTACATCATACGCGAAAACTACACTCAGATTGTGTATGGATTTTCTCAAGTATTCTTTTGGAATTTGCCTTTTAGTTCTGATTAGTTTTTTCTATTTTGTGCAGCCACACGAAAAGTTTCGTATCTTGACTTAGGATTATCAAAATCAGGAGCGCCTTTTTGCATTGAAAATTATACTCGTACAACTATATCTTATGAGGGAACCACGATCAAATTGTGCCCAAATTATCCCAATTATTCCCCTGAAACCAGTCTTCAAATCTTAATTCGTTGGTATTATCAACATTGCACAACGTCTCGGCAAATTACGTATATCAATTAAGTAGTATCAAAATCTCAAGTGGATTATGATGGAAAGTAGACTCGTAAAGCTACGTCATAAGCAAAAACCACAATTAGATTGTGCTAAAATTCTCCCAGTTATTCCTTGAAAACTAGTCCTCAAATTATTATTTGTTGGTTTTATCGATATTATGCAGCATCACGACAAAATTTGTATCTTGACTTAGGAGTATCAAAATTTTGAGCCACTTGTGGCGTTGGAAAATAGACTCATGGAGATACATCATATGTGAAAAACATCTTTAAATAACTTTCGCATTTCTCAGGTAATTTTCTGAAGTCGCAGCCTACATCTTATGATACTCTATTATTTCTTTCTTCATTAGATTTTGTGAATTTATTCTTTTAATTTAATTCCTTTGGCATGTTTTCAAACCCAACGAATATAACTTCAGTTCTTTGCTAGTAGGGTGAACTTTCGTGATCCCACGACTTCGTATCCTCAACTTGAGATAGCAAACGACGAACAAAATTCACCTGCTAGAATCCTTGCCTTAAAGGTTTACCTTTCGGTAATCTACACCTTACCGCTTGATAGAGGATCAGTTGACAAGTCCTTTCATCGAGACATATGATCGACAAAAGAAGAAATTGATGTTCTTGACTTAAATCGGGTCATTAATGCCACTACTTTTGTGCCGTAGGTATTTACACCTGACAAAGAACCTGCCACTACATATCCTAAATGCTCGTATAAAAGTCTCGACCATATGGGATTATCCTCAAACAGGCTTTGAATTGACTGTAAGTCCTTCCTGGATTACGATTCACAATGATGGAATTTGTCGCTCCAATGGAAGGACTCTTTTATGCCATATACCAAAGAGTATGGAGTTTCCTGTTTAGCAGTTCTGAAGGTCATCTGATATTCCTATAACGCTACACCAATCTTTACATGTCAAACTCTTTCATTTTTTTCAACAACTTTCTTTAATAGGTAACTAAGTGTATTGTTAAAAGCTTTGGCCAAGCCATTGACAGGTGCGTTGTACACCGAAGACTTATGCTGCTTAAATCTAAACATCTCGCACAAACTCCTCATAAGCTTATTATCAAAGTGAATTCCATTATTAATAATTATGTATCTCGGTATACCATACCTAAAAAGTACATTTGAATTTATAAAGTTTACAATAATTTTCTTTCTTTCTCCTTTTAATGGAGCAACTTTAGTCTACCTCAAGAAGTAGTCTATGGCTGCCAAAATGTACACATCCCTTTTTGAGGACATTGGAAGAGGTCCAAAAAGACTAAGTCCCCATACATTGAAGGTCTAAAAAGACACCATTAGATGAAAAGGTTCTGGAGTTTGGTGTATATAATTGACATGGAATTGACATACTTGACACCTTTTGATATGCTCAAGACAGTCGATCACAATTGTCGGCCAGTAGTATCCCATCCTCTTGATGCATAAATTAAGTTTGGGCCCTGATTTGTGCTCCATAAGTGCCATAATGAACTTCCTCCATCATTTTTTGAGCTTCTTCATTGTCAAGACACCTTAGAAATACTCCTTCATAAGACTGATGAAATAATATTTCTTAATAGAAGATGAATTGCGATGCCCTTCTCTTGATGTCTTCCCTCCTTCGCAGATCCTCAGGTAATCTTTCATGTTCAAGATATCAATTAGTGGTTGCCTCCTATCTTCTTCTCCAATCACTCAAATGGATATATATTGGATTTCATTGATTTAAAGATCAAGAAATCCAAGGATGACCTAGCGATGACATACATGCACTTTTGTCGACTCATTCTCTTTTAGTGCAATGGGCATTGCCAAATTAGCTAAAGCATTAGCTATGCAATTTTCTTATATTAGGACATAGTTTATAAACACCTGATCAAAGCTTCCAAGTAAACATTAGCATATTGATTATATGGATAAAGGTCTTTCTTCTTTACCTCATAACTTCCCAAGCATTGATTAATGATCAACTTAAAGTCTCCATAAATATCCAACTGGGGAATCTTCATATCTGATTCCATTTCAAGATCAATAATTAAAGATTGATACTCCGCTACATTATTAGAGCATGTTTCACGTAAAATAAATAAAAATGGCAAAACTAGCCTTTCTGGAAACATCAACACAATAATTTCCCTAACACCATCTCAACATGTAGCCCCATAAAAAAATATCATCCATGCCAAAAGTTCATCAATGTACAATGCATGTTGATATACAACACATACAAAATTCCCATGCTACTTGAAGAGGGTGATCAGTGAGGAAATTAGCAAGTGGTTGTCCTTTTACAGTTTTTTAGGCATATAAACAATGTCATACTGGTTAAATAGTATGGACCATATCTCTAGATGTCCAGTAAGAACGAATCGAGTTATTTTAAACTTTACAGGATCCACTCGAGAGATTATCTTGATAATATATGCTTCAAAATAGTGTCTTAGTTTTTTTATCGCATAAAGCAGTGCTAAACACATCTTTTCAATAGGCGTATAGTTTAACTCGGCTCCTACCAAAGTTTGACTTAGATATTATAATGCCTGTTCCTTTTTAACTTCATTCTTTTGAGCCATTGATGCCCCAAGTGGTCGCTCTTATGATATAATGTAGAGTATCAATGACCTCCTAGGCATCAGTGCCCCTAACATAGACAGATTCAACAAGTACCTTTTGATGCTTTCGAAAGCATTTCGACATGATTGATCCCATTGAAAATAGACATCCTTCTTTATTAGATCGTTGAAGGGTTGGCATCATACAACCAAGTTAGATATGAACCTCTGAATGAATGCCAAATTTCCTTGTAAACTATGAAGCTCCCTTAAATTTATTGGCTTAGGCATTTTCTGTATGACATCAATCATTTTGGGATCAACTTCATGTATACGGTTATGTACAATTAAGACAATAAACTTTCCTAAAGTAACTCGAAATATGTATTTGAGTGGATTCATTTTTAAGTCAAATTTTCTTAATCGTTCAAAAATAATTCGAAGGTTAACAAGATGGGCCTTCCTATGCTTTGTCTTTACCACTAAGTCATCAACATAACATTCCACCCTTCTATGAAGCATGTCATAAAAAATCTCTTGCATTGTATGCTGGTAAGTGGCACCAACATTTCTTAGACAAGGCATCACCTTGTAATAATATATTCTTTTTGGAGTTCAAAAGGCAGTGCATTCTTTATCTTTTAGAGATATTCTAATTTGGTTATACCCAAAAGATCCATCTATAAATAACATAGCTTCATGCCTAGTTGTACCATCAACTACGAGTTCAATAATTTGTAGCAATAAGTCATATTTGGACATGCCTAGTTCAAGTCTCAAGAATTAACACATGCATGTATTTGACCATTCTATTTCTTGATAGGTACAAATATTGGAAATACATGATGGGTACTTCACTTCTCGAATGAATCCAACTTTAATAAGATTATTGAATTTGTCTTTTATTTGTGTTACTAATTTAGGGCAAACCATATGATGCAGCTATTTCATAGGACATGCTCCACTTTTGATCCCTAAATAATGAATAATTCCCCTAGGACTAAGGCTTGACCTTTATTTGTACGACCAAGAAGAGACATCTTTGTGTTCAATCAAGATCTTAAAATATCCCCTCTCATTTTAAGGTGTGAGAAGTGCACTAACTAAGGTTGGACACAGATTATCTAAAGTACCTAGATGTATTTTCTTGAGTTCATTTATGGTCGACTGTACTCCATCTTATAACTGAGGGGGAGCTTCTTGAACATCATTATCCACATCATCATGGCTTGGACTATCCTCCACCGTTATCTGATATGGTGTGCTGACTCCTTCTTGTTCCTTCTTTATTTGTCCATGACCTTGATTTGTAAAAACAATGGTTCTTTTTCTTATCTTAAATGGACCATTCGTGGTAATTGATAAAATAGCCTTTATTTTTATGTGTGGCGGTAAAACACTACAAATTTACTTATCATTAATATCTTTCTAATAACATTGCTTTTCATTCTCCAATAATATCTTTCCAAATGATGGCTTCCTCGTGGTTCCCAAGTGATGAAAGATGAAGGCTTTTGCAGTGGTGACATCCCCTTACACATGGTTAGTAGCTCCATTTCTACTTATGTATCCTAATTTATCAAATATAGAAAAATAAGGCGTTGATCTTTCTATGTGGTTAAACACTGAAATTCATTATTGTGCTTTCTTCTTTTCACCTTTCCTTGCCCCTTCTTCTGAGATGTGGTGTGATGAAGTTGTCTCCTTTACATTCTTATCTGAAATTCAAAGAGGCTCTGAAAATCTGAATCCCAACCCAAACTTAGGGGTGACAACATAATGCCCTTGCTTTCTCAACTTCTTTTGAAACTTTGTAAGACTATGCATCCTTTCACTAGTGACTTCATCTATGAGTCTCCTAGCCTTGCCGAATTAGATAAGTCATAACCTGATTTTCCAGCTGTGTGAGAGCCCGTTGATTAAAGTGCCCTTTTTTTTGCTATCAATTAAAGTATTAATTTTTTAAAGACTCGGGAGTATTAGATGGGACTTATACAGCCAGAACAGTCATATTCTCCCTCAAATCTTGAAATACTTTATGGCTCATTTCGTTCTTTAACGGTTGAACTTGTCGAGAATATGCTTTTAGCAAGAGTTTCCCCTATTTTTGATGCTCACATGAAATGTAGCAAAAAGCGTAAAGCTCCTTATTCCTCTTTATTTGCATGTCTCCTTGGAATCATGAATGCTTGATGGAGATATTTTTAGTTCTTTACCTAGATATCTTAACAGAAATCCACTGAAATTCTAAATTTTCTTTTGAATCAACATTAGTTGTGTTGGTTAGTGTTGGTTTCTCCATATCTAATTCATAAGAATCAAAGTAGAATTTTGTGTATGAAAAATATGACTCTGTCTTAGTGAAAGAATTGATATCTGAATCAATTTTAATTACTTTACTATCCTGCTATACTACATGCATTGATGCAAAGTAGATGACACCACTCTATTTTCATACATCCAGGGGCATCCAAGAAGCAAGTTGTATGATATTTTGACATATATAACATGAATCAAAATGTTTGATTTCATGTTGTCGATGGCCAACCCTACATGAATCTTTTCATGGCTCATTGTCCTCCTTAATTGAAACCTTTTGATTGTTATGTTACTTTTGTACAATTCATCAACGGAGATCCCGAGCCTTTTGAGTATTTTCTTCAGCATGATATTAACTGTTGAGCCATCATCGATTAGTATGTGATTGAGATGTTGTTCACAAATAGCTCCTATGACAAACAAAGTCCTATTACATAGTTTAGACCCTAGCAACAATTCATCATCTATAAAGGAAATTTTAGCAAAACACATTGCAACTTCTATATTAACATGATGTTCTTGTGACATTTTAGGATGACGCACGTCTTTGCTTTCCTTTATTTCCTCTATGATGGAAACTACATGTGTCACACAAATTTGACTATCTTGAAGGAATTTTTGCGGAAAGAAATCCTGCAGTGTTATAGGCCTTTGGACCTTTTACGATAAAAAACTATCAATTTTCTTTCTAGTACAAAACTTAACAGTTTTTTATGGTCGTAGCTAATCCACATTACTCCTAACTACTTTTGGATTAGACATTCATATCTTTAGTACCACTTGATGTCTTTATTTCTTATGAGAAACCAAGGTCTAACCGTTATCCTCATCCTCATTTGAGTTATCGTCTATCTCTATTGATCATTCAGGACTTCTTCTAGGAATATCAACTTCAACCAACTTGAAACTCTCAAAGTGCAATAATATGGTGCTTGACATAGTTTATGACATCAAGCACTTCTTTTCGTCGGCTACCACATAGGCATAATTTGCGTCCATCATTTTATTCATATAAATGATTATTTTTCCTTCACTTACCAATGTCATAATTTTCTCCTTCAAGATAAATTATTTTTCTATCAGGTGGAAAATAACGTGATGAAACTTATAGTATTTGGGATTATTAACCTTATTGATTTCATCGAGTCTCTTTGATTTAGAAAGATCAATGACGTTCTTGGCTAGCAATTCATCAAGGATCATATGTACGTATTTGTTTCTAACTCTTTCAAAGTTGGATGTCGATTTTCTTTCCTTGGATATTATCTCAATGTTTAATCTTTCTTTACTTTTTTCTTTGTTGTGACCTTTATAGAAGTTGCTTTCACCACCATAGATTCCTTAGTCTGGATCTTTGCGGTCACACCATTCTTGAACCCCTCCTTTTCTTTTATAAGATCAGCAAAATAAGATATCTTTCCATGACTTGGTGATGCTCAACTCCACATCATGCACTCATGTTGAAAGTTTGAAATATGTACAGTTTGATTCCATATAGTATGTATACAAAGCCCCAATGCATTTCTTTAATGCACATTTCTACAATTGATAATTTAGAAAGACGGTCTTTGCGGTTCATGCTCAATGATTTCTAGAAATTTATGCAATCCACCAAGTTCGTCCATCCATTACTTAGTGCCAGTTAAATCTATCTGCTCACTGTTTGTCAAGTGTTGTAGAATAAATTAGGAAATTCCTTCTCAAGATGTTCCCAACTATCAATTGATTCATGCTCTAGATCGATATACCAGTCAAATTCATTCTCTTTCAATGCACAAACAAACTGTTTTATCAAGAGGTCACTGTGTGTTCCACCATTGCTACAAGTCTCAACAAAGTGGGTTGTGTGTTGCCTTAAATTTCCTTAGTCGTCAAATTGCTGTAGCTTTGGTGGTTAATAGTTTGCTGGCATGTGTAGACAATCAATCCACATTGTATAAGGCTTGGAGTAATATAATAAACTCTATGGTGCTCCGTTATATTGAGCCCTGATAAAGTTAGTTATCATATCTTGCAACGTTGGGCAGACAAAGTCGTAAGCAAAGCAGATTGTTTCTCCCTTTTTTGATTTGGATTTGTTAGGTAACTCATCGACATCCTTGTCTTCTGGAGTAAAATCGGATGGAAAAATGGGACATAGATCAACTCTCCAGGTACAAAGAACTTTAATTTATTTATAAGTTGAGCGATTTGAAGATCTTTATCCTCAACAGATTTCTTCAAATCGTTAATGGTTTTGTTCCATCAATGCAAAATTCTCACCCATATCTGTTGCATCGGTCATCAAGGTGTTGACCTTTATTGAAATGAGAGAATTCATCGAATCTTTAGATTCATTAAAATTGATGTCGGTCTGAAAAGTTCATCACATAACGCGAATGTCAGGTTGGCCTCAGGGACTACAGTTCCAACTATCATATGAGATTTTCTTTTTTTTTTCCTTCTTTAAGAAGATAAAGTATTTAGATCCAACCCAACCACTAGTCTTAAACTTGCGTTGAGTGAATGGGCCACCACTATTGAGCTCGTTACATGTGGCAGTAGTAAAGTTCTTGCATGAGACATCAATGGTTTTTTCAAAGTCCATTACAGTAGTTGAATTTGATCATAAAAAGAAGAGATAAAAAGCAGAACTGGTCCCATAGGGCATGCCAAAATTTGTTCGCAATAAATTTTTGTAGTATTGAAAATTAAATACAAGAAAAATAAATAAAAAATAATTTTACTAAATGAATCTTGTGAGTACAATTTTGTTATTCTCTTGATTCTTCTCTCCTATGTTTTTTCGTGATTCGAGGGCCTTCAATAGTGTGTTTCTTGAATATAGGATGATTCATACCATCTTGAGATGTGTCTGATCTCTGTGGACATCGTGCAACATTTTTTTTATTTTGGGTTGATCTCCGGGAGAACTCCATTGACTACTCCTCTGAAGAGCTGTGTAGTTGATTTTGCGACTTTATCCAATGCTTGCTAAATGAATCAGAAAATTATGTACCTCCTATTTATAGTTGTAGGGTGTAGGTAGTCCAAGTGTAAATAATTGCTTCTGCCTCATTCTGATTAGTCCATCAAGAGATCAAGCTTATCAAAAATTTTGTTTGATAAGACTACTTGTGATTGATCAAAAATATGTTATTTGGGACACTTGGTGATGTTTCCTTGTCTTTGGAATTTGACTTGGCTTGCCACTTCATTTGAACGCATGACCTTGTCTTATTGATCTTTAATTTGATTGGAATGCCATGTCACTTGACATATGACATGAGTTTGGGACTCAAGATGGACCTTGAATTGAATTTAATAGACTTATTAACTTTGTAAAGTCCAAACTAATTTCAACTCAATCGAATATGGATTCAATCTAAATTTTGTATGAATCTGATTCAATTAACTTTATGTGTCTACAATTACTTCTTCTTATCATCTATACAATTTTTGAATGTACACCTACCACTCTTTTTTGGGAGATATAAATTAAAAGGGACAAATGAGTTTGTCAATTAAGTGACGGTCCTTCAAGTTTTAAAAATTGGGAAAAAGTAACATTTTTTAGTAATCTCCTAACATTTTATTCTTACACTTAACCAAACAGCAGTAAAAGTTGTTTCAACAATTATAAAAATTATTCCAATAACTATTATAATTGTTAACTGTGCAAGGTTGTTGGTGTTAGGATGTACTATAAACCATGTATTTTTTATGTAGTCTTATTTATTGATGATTCTTTCTTTATTTATTTATTAAATTCAATAAATTGTTATATTAAATAAATCATTGTCATATATGTGTCCTCAAATTATATAGTAGATGATTTGGTGTGTAGAGTTTATCTTATACACAGAAGATTAAATCATCGGTTCTTATAAGTTATAGTTATAGTTCACAATAGTAGATGAAAATTTGGACAAACCATCAGAATGATTGTAGCAGGAGATTATATGTAATTTATCGTGATTATGAGAACAGTATAGTTCAAACTTCTCGTGCTAGTGCATTTTGTATGTATTAAATGGGACCGAGTAGAGATAGTCATTTTGGATTGATGGATAAAAAACATATTCTCTAAACTATTAGATGTACTTATATTCTTAATGCTCATATAACTATTATGATCTGTATATATTATTTATCGTTTTGATTTATTAAAAGGCGAGATTCTGAGATGGGTCAATATTCCTGGTAGATTGGATGATAATAGTATATATTTGTGAAATAATAATTTTGTTGATGGAATTCATGTCTCGGTATAGAGATTGATGATAGGCCTTTTGTGAGAAGCTTATAAGTTTTCATGTGTAAATCCGATCGGTGGATTTATGAACCTGACATATCAAATAAGTTAAGCATTGCTCTAAAGAAAATTAATCATTATATTAAATTTGTCAATAATTTAATTTATTGATTAGTATCTATAATTTTAACATGGGAAATTACATAAGTTTTTAATAAGGAATTTCACAATAAAAATAGAGGAGTGCAATTACTATTTTTTAGTGGAATAATTTATAATTTATTATGGTAATAATAATTTAAAGTGGTATTATAACCATAGTAGTGGGCCTTATTATTTAATTTTGTAGTCCCTACAATACCATTCTTAGAATGGAACTTAGAATCCTATTTTCCATAGGAAAAGGAGAAGTCACCACCTGTCCTTGTTCAAATAGAAACAAGGGTGTGGTTTCCTTTCCTCCTTGGACTGGGGAGGTATGTCTATAAATAGGGATTTCCTAGCCTAGAAATTCTACAACAACATAAGAGGAATAGGGGATTCTATTTAGTACTTGTCCACCCAAGTATTGAGAGAGTTGTGAACTTAGGATCACTATAAAAGAGCACAGGTTCAAAGATAGATTCGCTTCAAGATATCTACTCACGCTTCAAGAGGTATTTCTGATTATTTTTAAGCAGCCTTTGCGTGAACTATGTGTTTATGTTGGTTTTCTATTTTCCATGCAAGTGATCCTAAATATTTGCTTCCATTGCGTGTTCTTGATTTTCCAATAATTGGCATCACGAGCCTTGCTTGCATCTAAATAGATAATTGTAAAGTGCTGTCTGGTATTTTATGTGTGAATAACCTGAAATCGTAATTGTTTTTCTTTATTGAAAGGCGGCAGAAGTGGGTTGAACCCATTGGTAAGAAAAGTCCATAATTCGTTAACTTCTTTTTAATTTACTTGACACCAAAATTAGTTCTCTTCCTGCATTTTTTTCAACATATTCTCTTGGTTGTATAAATTGAGAATTGTGATTAATATATATAATCTATTAAAATAGTTTATTGAGAAAATGTACTATTTCTATCCTAAACTATACACAAAATTTCTGAGACACACCTAAACTTTATGAGGGTCCTATTATCCCCCTGGACTAATTAAAATCATATTTTGGCTACCTTAGTGCCTACGTGGCACATACCTTTTGATCACCTATAATGCTTGTTGTATATGAAATCATAACCTCTTCGACTATTGACAATGATCCTTTACATGTGACCTTGGGTAAGTCTTGTGCATCTTTCGTATCGATATGATTTATAGATTTTCTTTGAATTGGCAATCTTTGGACAATCTTGCGCATTATTTGATGTTGTATATGAGGCGACTTACAAATATCCTTTGAGTTACTAGATTTTTGGGTAATCCTACACATTTCTAACCTTGGATAATAGATGACTTACAGATATCCCTCGAATCGCTAGCCCTCAGGTATTCCTGCACATCATCTGACCTTGGATACAATATGACTTATAAATATGTCTCAAATTATTGGTATTTGGGTAATCTTTTACATAAGAGATCTTGGATATGACTCGGCTTATAGAGAACCCTTGCACCTACCAATTTGGTAATCTTGCATATTCTCCGGTTAGGATTTAGTGGTGTCTTATGGATAACCTTCAGACTATCGATTTTTGGGAAACCTTGCACACTATCCGGTTAGGATGTTGTTGCAGTTTATGGATGACATTTGGACTATCAACTCATAGGTAATCTGTTACACTATCCTATCTCAAATAACGTGACTTATAAATTACCCTCAGATTGTCAATTTTTAGGAAATCTCATATGTCGTCCGCTTTTAAATAGTGACTTAAAGACATCCCTTCGAATTATATGCCTTTGATGCATTCAGATGTTGATCTATAAAATGGTGAGATATCCTCGATGCCGGTCTATACAACCTTTGCATGGTCGATAGATATAAAATGCAGAGATATCCTCGATGCCAGATTATGCTATCTTCGCAGGGTCAACAGAAATTGATGCTCCAAAGCATCTTCCAAGACCAAACCTTATTCATCTTGTATGAAAAGCGATTATGAAGACTTAGTTGAATGAAATAATGACCCTCTTGGCGATGAAATGAAATGACCCTCTCAGCAATGGCATGAAATGTCCCTCTCGGCAAGGCATGAAATGACCCTCTCAACATGGCCCTCTTGGCAATGGAATGAAATTGCCATCATGGTAATGACATGAAATGTCCCTCTTGGTGATGAAATGATATGAAACGACTCTTTCCGCGATTTGAAAACAGTTTCACCTGAGTTCGTTTGTCTGCATTTGTTTGCTTTCTACATGTACCTGTACTCAAGGTACACAGTTAGTAGACATAATGTCGATCTTACTGGCAACTACAATCAAACTTTATGCAAGTTTAAGTGACAAATATTCGGTATCATAATATGAATGACTTATTTCTCAATTAATTTTCTCTTTTTGAAAAAATAATTAAATAACAGATCCACCGGATGAAAGTAAATGGGGTTAAATCCTTTTATGAGGATTACTCAAATACCGTTGGATTCGTTTCAAGGAAAATTTCGAGGATGACTTTCTTCTGTTCCTACAATTGAGTAATCCTTTTGATTGTGTATTTATTGTGCCGACTCCTTTGAATGAACCTGCGCTCAAAGTAAATATTTAGTGGACACAAAGTCGCTTTTGCTAGCGACTATTTTTAGAAAAATTTTAAATAAAATATTCATAAAGAGGATAAGGTGCCATTGTTTGTCATTCAAAATATCTTTAAATGATATAGACAATTCAAAAGGTCCTTGATGGATGGATGTTGAACCGGTCATTGGGGTGTAATACCCCAGAAAATTTTCTTCGTAAAGATTTCGTGAGAAATGTATCGAGTTCTACGCTTTAGAGAGATCCATAAATTTTCTGTGTAGTATTTCTAAGACGTTGACCTACCATTGCATAGAGTATCGAATAAGATTTCCAATGATGTGTAGATCATCGAAAATGGACACTCGAGCGATGAGTTACGACCATTCCGATTGAACTACGACCATTCCGATCGAACTGTGAACAATAAAACGTGCAGGAAATTAAAATTACTGCAGCCAGGAGAATTTCAGGGTCAACTTCAAATGATCATAGATCCTTGTACTTAATGATCTGGGTGATCTACTATATATCAACGGAAAGCTCTGTGAGTCCTCTTTCTAATGAAATTGGTTTCATCCAATTTTACAGTCGGAGAAAAATGTTATGGTCAATCTAGTTCAGCCTAGCAAAAGCAAATTTTTGGGTCAACTTCAAACGACCATAACTCCTTGTACATAATGATCTGGGTGAGCTACTATATATCAACGGAAATATCTAAGAGTTTTATTTATAATGAAATTGGTTTCATCCAATTTAGCTGTCGGAGTAAAACGTTATGGTTGATCTACTTCAGCCTATCAAAACAGTCCGCCAAAGGACAGAATTGACATTATTTGTTTTTTTAAGGGCAATTTGGTCATTTCACACCCCCTCTTGGACGAAAATTTATCCATTTAATCCATAATTGAACCTTCAAAATTCATTTTCTCCATGAACCATTTGGGATAGTGAAACCCTAGCCAAATTTCACCTTTAAATATCTTTCAATTTCACCGTAGAAATCCAAAATTAATCCGATAAACGAACTCCTCATTTCAAGACCTTCGAGGAGCACCCATTATTTGTCCGAACAAGATTCCGTAATCAAGAAGTCAATTTCAAGGTATGTGGGGTTTTGAACAAGAGCAATCTTCCGTTCTTGTGCCCAAAGCTTTAATTTTATTATGGTTTTACATGATTTTGCAAGTGAAATTATGTCTAAATAATTCGATTATGAGATTATGATGATTGAATGAATAAACTTTGATTTATATGATTATCTCAATATTTTCATGATATGATTTAATAATTATCATTGTGAATTACACACTTTTACCACGAGGTGATATTTTGAATGATTTTGGGACGTATGTCGAGATGGTATTTTAGAATAATATTTTGAGATATGTATCAAGATTTATGCTTCCCAATGACGATTTAAATTATTGAATATATATTTGAGACATGAGATGTCTTGATATCTATAATTGTAAATTTCATAATTTTATTTTGAATGATTTCGAGATATATGTTGAAATGGTATTTTGGAATGATTTTGAGATTTATGATAAGCTTAAAGCTTCTTTATGACGAAATTGAATTATTGAGCATATTGAGATATAACATTTGAGATGTTGCCACGAGTCTTGATATTTTCTCAAAAATATTGATGTTGTCATGACTTGATAAATTGTTACATTTTGACATTTAAAAAGGTTGAGTTCTATTATTGAAATTCCATGATATTCGAAAATGGGTATACACTCAAATTACTTTATGAAGGATATATAAGACTTTGAATTTTTTTCCAATATGGATATACATGATTGCTTCATTACTCTACTTCTTAAATTGAGAATTTATGCTATGAATTGCATATTACTACAATGAATTGATATTTCTAAAGGCTTTTGAGATAAAAGTCGTGATTTGAGTTGTACTACGGGATATGTATTCTTATTATGAATTGAAGGTCTCAAGTGCTTTTCAAAAGCTGTTGTCATGATTTAATTGTCGAATTGAAAGAATAATCATTTGAGTACATTGACCTTGAACTCGCAGAGTCGAGATGATTTTGACTATGAGAAAGATTGATTTTGATATAGATGTTGAGATGAATTTTGGTATATTTTTTTGGATGATTTTGATGAGTTGAATTGTTGAAAATATTAAATGTCGAGCCGGTTATGATTCAATGCATTGATACCTTGTTGATGTTGAAAAAGATTGAAATATTTTAACTCGAAGTTGGGGTTAGGAATCCATAAATTGTTGATGAATTATAAATTGAGATATTTGATTTGGTCTTTATGATAGACCCTTGTGATGATGATGGTGGATTTCCTAACACGTTCTGAGCTTGTCGGGGAGTAGTACTTAGCACCGAGAGGGAAATTTGGTATTTCCCCAAACCTATGTGCCACCGTAGGATTGTTTGATGATGATATTATTGGCCAGAGAGCCCGATTGTGATTATTGCAGTTTTAAGGTTGTACTCCCTGGCAAAGAGTTTGACGCTCCCACCAACGGGGGTTTCAAACGTTGGTATTCCACGTAGCTCACGTGGGGTTGTCGGTTATAGAAAACTCCCCTGTCCATAAAAGTCATGTTTCTTGAATTATCGAGTCACTCCGAGATTTGAGTCAAAGAGTTGAGATGTTATGATGAATTATGATTACCTATGATGAATTTTGACGATATGATAATTTATGATTTTTGATGATTTACATGGATTATGAGATTTTACCATTTGAATTATTTATTATGAAAGTATGAAGAGTATGATTTGATATAACTCAAGCCATGTGAGTCATCGTTGTGTGTATGCATGTTTTCATGAAATTGATGTTGTTATTTGAAGTGTTGCATGCACCCCCACATACTCAGTGCATTCTCGTTGTGCTGACCCCCATTTACTATTCTATTCAGTTGCAGTTTCCGGTCAGCAGGTAAAGAGTCCTCACAGTTCAGGGACGTGGGTCGGTTATTTTTGTTTGGAGCATTGTATCTTTTTCATCGGTCGTATTGAGTGTGGTAGTTGGGAGTCATGACCTGACTATATACAGACAATACTAGTAGAGGCTTCATAGACTGTAGTAGTGGTTGATGTATTCAGTCTCCTTCTTGTATATGTATATGTGTTAGTAGAATTGTCATATTGTAATTCCAATATTGTACTGAACAGATTCTGTATTGAGATATTTTCAGCTTTATTCTATCAGAATTATGTTTTAATCAGTTGCTTTTGAGTTATACCGATGAAAAGGGTTAGCTTAGGGTAAGCACCGTGTGGCATCTCGGAACTTGATTTTTGGGATGTTACAAACTTGGTATCAGAGCAGAGAGTTCAAGTGTCCTTGGGTGTCTATGAAGCCGTGTCTAGTAGAGTCTTGCAGAACGGTACGGAGACGTCTGTACTTTTCTTCAAGAGGCTATAAAGAATTTAGGAAAGGTTGTTGTTCTTTCAAGTCTTGAATCGTGCAATAAGTTTAAACCAGATAAGCTACCAAATTTCTTTTCAGTATCTATAAGTGACAGTTTGTACTTTTCTATCTATGTGCTATTCTTGAGATCGTATGAGCAGCAAGTCCCAGTTCTTTCCCTGATAATGTTTTCAGACTGATTAGCAAAATGTTTTAGAAGTCTCATAAAAGTTGCTTCAGAAGAGCCTCCCAGTGTGTTATAAATTCCTGAAGTTTCATGTTATGTCTTTTTCTTTATGACTTGTTCAGCTAAGACTGAGTGGATGCGTACTCCTTGATCATCGAATATGGTATGCCAGGTTTCTATCTCCCGTAATCTTGCTATCATCATGTTGTTGAAAAAAAAATGAAAGTCTAGTGAAGCCGTGTGGGGCTCTTTCGATTTACTAGCACATCTGCTTTGTTATTCATCTCAATTTTTTTATCAAAACTCATATTCAAAGCCTAGTGGAGCCGTGTGCGGCCTAGTTCGATCCGCTAGCAACTTGTAGTTCATCTTGTTCCTTGTGCTGGTTGAAAATATGGGATTTGGAGGTGTAGTAGTAAGAAGGATGGTAAGTGTGATTTGTTGAGCATAAGTATAGCAGAATCCATTTTTGCATACATTTAGGGTTAATAGGGAGTGATATATCCTTGTGTGTCAATTTTGTGATGTAGTTTGTTCGAGGTATGAAATGGGTGTTGACGGTATTTGTATGCCAGAGAGTATTGTATAGTAATGGAAGTACTCGGTGGGTGAGTGTTGTTAAATTATGCCGTTGCCGGGTTGCAAGAGGAAGTTAAGTTAAGACGTAGAGAGCTATGAACTAAGTTAAGTTGTGTATGAAGGATAGATAGTAGTGACGGGTGAAAGAAGGATGTGTTAATGGATTGTGAATAAGATAAGCTATATGATTATGACCAATTATTATTGTTATGAAGTTTAAATGGGCTAGCATTTGTTGAGGATTGTTTTATAGTTTCTAAGTGGAAATTTCGTGCGAAAAGTTTTAAGTTATATTGTGTGCTAAAAGTTAAGTTTGAATGATTGGCGATCGTGAAGGTGACTGTGATGACTTCTTGATTAATGGTATTAGTTGTTAGGAAGTGATCTAGTAGGCTTGAATAGTGGATATAAGAGCCTAAGTTTGGTTGATTCGTGATTAAGTTTGATGTTGTGTTTATGATGAGAAAGTTCACCCAAGATATTATGGGACTGCTTTAATTTTGAGGATTAGTGTATGACTGTAATTGTTGAGCTTCTTAGATGTGATTTTGATTCTTATGATTTAGAAATATAAGTTTACAAACGTGATTTTAATAAGCGATGACAGAGGTAGTGTGGTCCGTTAAGGATGAGAAAAATTTGAGTTGAGCGTTAGACTCTAAGATTGAAATTCCAAAGTTGAGCTGAAAGCGTTGAAGCTCTAGATGGTGTATACTCTGACTATCGGGTTGCTTATGCAGATTTGAGATTAGAAAGTGTGCAAGTGTTAGGTGTTGATTATTGGGGTTATAGAAGGATAGGTGGTAATTCGAGAAGTTGTGTGAGGATGTGGTTATATGCTTTCTGAGGTAGTCATTTGGGTGAAGTTTTATGGTTTGTATGTGTGATTATGTATCGGACTCTCGAGTGAAGTGACTTTAGTTTAGATTAAAGTGTATAGTGTGTTACTGACCCAGAGCGATGGCTTAAGTCTAAGGGGGAGATGATAGATCAAGTAATCGAGTTAAGTGTTCGGATTCCAATAGTGGTAAGAAAGGGGTTTTGCTCGACCCATTCCTATTTCAGTTCTTTCAGTTATTCCAGGGCCTACTCCTGCTTTACACTTCAGTTCCATTATCATAATTTGAGTTCGTTCATGCCATAAAGGACCATGTTCTCTCTCAGTTCCCAATACGTGGGGTTTCAGATTTTTTTTTAGCGGTGGAATTATATTCCATAAGTTATGAATTCCAAATCTTAAGTTGTGTGGCTAGTAATCGAGGTACTCTAGCCTTACCCTATGCTCTATTCGAGAAATAAAGCATTTCTGTTAATGATCAATGAAAGTTTGGATTCATATCGTGCATATTTCCTAATCAAATTTCTTTGCCGAGTTCATGATGTTAAATCTTCTATTCCTTACGCCATGGTGAATGTCAAGTTATTCAGGGTATCTAGTCATATTTTAGACCAGCATGTTCTAGCCCTTTGATAACTTCTTTCGTAGGGTGAGAGAGTGATGATGAATGTTTGGTTATATGGAAAAATACGTATTTGTTGTGGATAAGGGTGTTGGTGAATAGTTATCTAGATAGAAGAGAGAAAATGTTTCCTTATCTTGGTTAGAAAGGTGTATGCTTATTTTGAGCTAAGTGATAATGTGAAGTAAGATTGAGATTAAGCTTTCATGTATATTGTGGTTAATTGAAGTTTTAAGTGGTTATCTTGAGGGATTGTGGTGTACATGTTTCAGATTCTGGAAGCTAGTTATGCTTCAATTCGTAAACTTCTACTAAACGATCTTTGTTTTCCAAGTAATCCAGCTCAGTCAATCAGAATCGTATAGTGTACCTTCTCATTTATCATTTTATCATGTTATCCAAGGATCTTAGGAATGAAATCATTTCCATATGGAGCATCTCAGCAGTTACGAGTATACCTCTGTTCGTGCGTCATGCATATGAGCTAATTCATAGGTGCCCCGTGCACAGTCTTAGTGACCCTGTGAAATAAGTGTTGTAGAGGAACATAGAGTCCCAAGGGAGAGATACCACGTGACTTCTTAAATCTTTCGTGTTTTAAACACATCTGGTTCATGCTTAAGTTCTCATTACGATCCTTGAATTGGCTATTGTTTCATACACATTCATACATTCCAGAGTCAGTTCAGCTAGATATTTATGCGTCAGCTATGCATGTTCAGTATAGGGACTAGGAAACTGTAATTCCAATCGTGCCGATATGTCTCAGATGTTCGCGTCCCTTAAGAAGGTCAGTTGATCAGTGCTTTTATCCTATCAAGAGACATTCGAGGACGAATGTTTCCAAGGGTGAGATAATGTAATAACCCGGATAATTTTCTTCGTAAAGATTTCGTGAGAAACGTATCGAGTTCTACGCTTTAGAGCGATCCATAAATTTTCTGTGTAGTATTTCTAAGATGTTGACCTACCATTGCGTAGATTATAGAATAATATTTCCAACGATATGTAGATCATCGAAAATGGAAACTCGAGCGATGAGTTACGACCATTCCGATCGAACTACGACCATTCCAATCGAACTGTGAACAGTAAAACATGCAGGAAATTAAAATTACTGCAGCCAGGCGAATTTCAGGGTCAACTTCAAATGATCATAACTCTTTTTACATAATGATCTGGGTGATATACTATATATCAATGGAAATCTCTACGAGTCCTCTTTCTAATGAAATTGGTTTCATCCAATTTGACTATCGGATAAAAAAGTTATGGTCAATCTAGTTCAGCCTATCAAAAGAAAATTTTTGGGTCAACTTCAAACGACCATAAATCCTTGTACATAATTATATGGGTGAGCTACAATATATTAACGGAAATATCTAAGAGTCCTCTTTCTAAGGAAATTGGTTTCATCCAATTTGGCTGTCGGAGTAAAACGTTATGGTCGATCTACTTCAGCCTATCAAAACAGTCCACCAAAGGACAGATTTGACATTATTTGTTTTTTAAGGGCAATATGGTCATTTCACACCCCATATTGGACGAAAATTTGTCCATTTAATCCATAATTGAACCTTCAAAATTCATTTTCTCCATGAACCATTTGGGATAATGAAACCCTAGCCAAATTTCACCTTCAAATATCTTTCAATTTCACCGTAGAAATCCAAAATTAATCCGATAAACGAACTCCTCATTTCAAGACCTTCGAGGAGCACCCATTATTTGTTCGAACAGGATTCCGTAATCAAGAAGTCAATTTCAAGGTATGTGGGATTTTGAACAAGAGCAATCTTCCGTTCTTGTGTCCAAAGCTTTAATTTTATTATGGTTTTACATGATTTTGCAAGTGAAATTATGTCTAAATAATTCGATTATGAGATTATGATGATTGAATGAATAAACTTTGATTTATATGATTATCTCAATGTTTTCATGATATGATTTAATAATTATCATTGCGAATTACACACTTTTACCACGAGGTGATATTTTGAATGATTTTGGGACGTATGTCGAGATGGTATTTTAGAATAATATTTTGAGATATGTATCAAGATTTATGCTTCCCAATGACGATTTAAATTATTGAATATATATTTGAGACATGAGATGTCTTGATATCTATAATTGTAAATTTCATAATTTTATTTTGAATGATTTCGAGATATATGTTGAAATGGTATTTTGGAATGATTTTGAGATTTATGATAAGCTTAAAGCTTCTTTATGACGAAATTGAATTATTGAGCATATTGAGATATAACATTTGAGATGTTACCACGAGTCTTGATATTTTCTCAAAAATATTGATGTTGTCATGACTTGATAAATTGTTACATTTTGACATTTAAAAAGGTTGAGTTCTATTATTGAAATTCCATGATATTCGAAAATGGGTATACACTCAAATTACTTTATGAAGGATATATAAGACTTTGAATTTTTTTTCCAATATGGATATACATGATTGCTTCATTACTCTACTTCTTAAATTGAGAATTTATGCTATGAATTGCATACTACTATAATGAATTGATATTTCTAAAGGCTTTCGAGATAAAAGTCGTGATTTGAGTTGTACTACGGGATATGTATTCTTATTATGAATTGAAGGTCTCAAGTGCTTTTCAAAAGCTGTTGTCATGATTTAATTGTCGAATTGAAAGAATAATCATTTGAGTACATTGACCTTGAACTCGCAGAGTCGAGATGATTTTGACTATGAGAAAGATTGATTTTGATATAGATGTTGAGATGAATTTTGGTATGTTTTTCCGGATGATTTTGAAGAGTTGAATTTTTGAAAATATTACGTATTGAGTCTTCATATCCTTGTCCAAATGTCGAGTCGGTTATGGTTCAATGCATTGATACCTTGTTGATGTTGAAAAAGATTGAAATATTTTAAGTCGAAGTTGGGGTTAGGAATCCACAAATTGTTGATGAATTATAAATTGAGATATTTGATTTGGTCTTTATGATAGACCCTTGTGATGATGATGGTAGATTTCCTAACGGGTTCTGAGTTTGTCGGGGAGTAGTACTTAGCACCGAGAGGGAAATTTGATATTTCCCCAAACCTATGTGCCACCGTAGGGTTGTTTGATGATGATATTATTAGCCAGAGAGCCCGATTATGATTATTGCAGTTTTAAGGTCGTACTCCCTGGCAAAGAGTATGACTCTCCCGCCAACGGGGATTTCAAACGTTGGTATTCCACGTAGCTCATGTGGGGTTGTCGGTTATAGGAATCGCCCCTGTCCATAAAAGTCATGTTTCTTGAATTACCGAGTCACTCCGAGATTTGAGTCAAAGAGTTGAGATGTTATGATGAATTATGATTACCTATGATGAATTTTGACGATATGATAATTTATGATTTTTGATGATTTACATGGATTATGAGATTTTACCATTTGAACTATTTATTATGAAAGTATGAAGAGTATGATTTGATATAACTCAAGCCAAGTGAGTCATCATTGTCTGTATGTATGTTTTAATGAAATTGATGATGTTATTTAAAGTTTTGCATGCACCCCCACATACTCAGTACATTCTCATTGTGCTGACCCCCATTTACTATTCTATTCAGTTGCAGTTTCCAGTCAGCTGGTAAAGAGTCCTCACAGTTCAGGGACTTGGGTCGGTTATTTCAGTTTGGAGCATTGTATCTTCTTTCGTTGGTCGTATTGAGTGTGGTAGTTGGGAGTCATGACCCGACTATATACAGACAATACTAGTAGAGGCTTCATAGACAGTAGTAGTGGTTGATGTATTCAAAATCCTTCTTGTATATGTATATGTGTTAGTAGAATTGTCATCTTGTAATTCCAATATTGTACTGAACAGATTCTGTATTGAGACATTTTCAGCTTCATTCTCTTAGAATTATGTTTTAATCAGTTGCTTTTGAGTTATACCGATGAAAAGGGTTAGCTTGGGGTCACTTGTGACCCTAACCACCGTGTGGCATCTCAGAACTTGATTTTCGGGACGTTACATGGGGCTACCCAAAATTACCATTCTTGAGCAATATATGCTTGGTTTGGTTCCCAGGTTGAGGCTTTTCAAAGAAGATTTCAATTTTTGTGTATTGATTCTTGCATCCCAAGAAAAATAGTTAGTTTTGAGTCAAACAACTCTGTGTTGACCTCCTTAAATCTTTGGTTTGATCTTTGCCATCTTTATGGTGTCCCGTCCTATTGGGACTTCCACCCTGACTTCCCATTTCAATAGATGTCTAGGAAAAAACTAAGTAAATGATATTTATAGATACAAAATAGTTTCAGTTTTGTAAACTTAATTTCTAAAACTTGTGTAAAAGCTTTTAGAAAATCTCTGCCAGTCATGTCATAGACTAGCTCAATGGACGTCTTCCTCTTAAGGCTTGACCATATCCAACATCCGATGGAGGAATTCCATAGATTCATCATCATTTCTAGAGAGTTCTACCAAAAGTCCTGTCAGGGCTGGAGATTTAGTCTATCTAGACTTTGTTGCAACTAAAGATTTTTAAAGCTTGCCTTGACCTCTGGTGTTGGGGAATTTAAAATATGGGAAAATTACATAAATCCTAAATTTTTATTGGGTTCTAATACTTTTTTTCATAACTTTATTTAATTACATGATATCCCTGATTTTGATATTTGTGATACATATCTTTAGCCTTGATACATATGCATTGTGATACATTTGTAATTTAGTGGTTAGTTAAATAAAAAAGTAACTAATTTTCAATTATTACAGGGAGTAAAATTAGGCGTAAATCATGGTATAAATACATCTGGGCCCAAATGTATCATAATGATACATCTAGTTCCTGATATACCATAATGATATATTTGATAAAATTACTCAATACCCATTAAAAATTCCATCTCCCACAAAAATAAATAGTTTACATATGTCAAACATATGCTAAATATATCAAAAATATATAAATAAATCAAAAATATGAATCACTATCACAACGTATTTGTCATATGTATCACCAGTATTCCAACAACAACTATATCATATTGATAATGTATATATTTTTGATAACTGATTAACAACACCAATACATATTTTTTATACTATTATATTAGTGTTACGCATGTCATTTCTCACTGGATAAAATGTATCAATGGTGCACGTATGAAATGTATCACAAAATTAAATAAAATACCATATGTATCAATTGAAAATTATCCAAACTGAATGAGGGTGATGAAACCATTAAATAACCAAAAAATATATGCATCATCCTTAAAATTATGAAAAGAGTACCCAAGTTCGTGATATGTATCTATATATGTATTAAATACATTTATTTGATACATATGTATATGTCTTAATACATATGATTGATACATATGTATATGTTTTGATATTTATGATTGATACATATAATACGCCACCACCACCCCTCTTTTGTTCGTCCACACCATCAATGCCACCTTGGCTACCCCACCCCCTCCATTGTTTGTCCTCACCACCACCGCCACTTTGACCGTTCTCGTCGAAAATCTAACAACTAATTGTTTAATTTACTTATGATTGATACATATAATCCACCACCACCACCCCATCCATCGTTTATCTTCACCATCACCTCCACCTTGACTACCCCACCCCCTCCGTCGTTCGTCCTTACCACCACCGCCACTGTGGTCGTTCTTGTCGGAAATCTAACAACTGATTGTTCAATTTCTCCTTTTCCCCTTAATGGGTATTGAGTTAAAAGTTTTTAAAAAATTTAAAATTGATAAATGAAAATTTAAATAAAAATGTCAAAAAAAAGACAATGAAATTGGTGAAGAAGTTGCAGTAATAGAGATGAAAGTTGTATCGATTGATGATAATTTGGGAGAGATTTTAGGGGATGAAATTTTTGAAAAAAAATGGATTGCATGCATTAATTGTGGAGTAATAGTAGGATGAAGGGTTTTGTTCATATGTATTAAGAGTAAAATATTAAATCCCAAATTTTAAGTAATTGTTTAAGAGGTAAGGAATTTCGGGTAATAAGGTCTCTTAGGTTTGTGGTTTTGTGTAATTTTTCCTTGAAATATATTCCAGTATTTAGTGGAAATTTTAAGGCCCTTCTCAAAATTTCAACTCCAGTTTAATGTTGTTGAGATGATCTCGGCCTGAGAGAATCTGAAGTCTTTACGGGTCTTCATTCTCTTTGATGGATGATGATCTTTTTTTTTTTGAATTTTTAAGATTTCTTTTCAAAAATTCTGCCCTAGTTTCCATTTTTTAGGGTGGTATGATTGAGTCATTGAGGTACTTGTGTATCCCCTTGAAGCAGGAATCAGGTCAAACATAGTTTAGGACTATGCTAGGGGTATATAGAAAAATCTAATGGGTTGGCCGAAGCCGACATAGGTTGCCTACGTATTTCTTTTTTGAGAATTTAGGTCAACCGTAGTTCGAACCTACAAGAAAAGGATAAATTATCCTAAGGGGTTGACCGAAGCTGACATAGGCTGCCTACATATCCCTTTCTTGAGAATTCAGGTTAAATGTAGTTCGTACATAAAAGAAAAGGATAAATTCTCCTAAGGGGGTTGACCGAAGCCGACATAAGCTTCCTACATATCCCTTTCTTGGGAATTTAGGTCAAACGTAGTTTGTACATAAAAGGAAAGTATAAATTCTCCTAAGGGGTTGACCGAAGACGACATAAGCTTCCTATGTATCCCTTTCTTGGGAATTTAGGTCAAACATAGTTTGTACATAAAAGGAAAATATAAATTTTCCTAAGGGAGTTGACCAAAGCCGACATAGGCCACCTGGATATCTCTTACTTAAGAATTCAGGTCATATGTAGTTCGTACATAAAGGGAACGGGTAAATTCTAAGGGATTGACCGAAGTCGACATAGGCCGCCTACGTATTCCTTTCTTGAGAATTCAGGTCAAACGTGGTTCGTACATAAAAAGAAAGGATAAATTCTTCTAAAGGGGTTGACCAAAGCCGACATAGGCCTTCTACGTATCTCTTTATTGAGAATTTTGGTCAAACGTAGTTTGTACATAAACAAAAAGGACAAATTCTCTTAAGGGGCTTAAATGAAGTCGACATAGGCCGCCGACGTATCCCTTTCTTAGGAATTTAGGTCAAACTAGTTCGTATATAAAAGAAAAGGGTAAATTCTAAGTTATGTTAAAGTACAAGACAATTATTGTGAGACAAAGCATTATTACAAGAAAAGATTATCTTCAGATGCGGTTTCTCTCCAGGGTTAAATGGCTTAGGATACTCTTACCCACCCCACTCGGATTAAATTATAGCTTCTTGGTATAGAACTTTGTGGATGACATGAAACTTATTATTGCATTTATCTTGATGAAAGGAAGGATCAACTGACCACTTTCCTTTGAGAGAATGGATAAGGTTCCTTCTTCCTTGATTTTTCTAGATAGACATCGATCATGATTCTCTTAACTTGGTCATTGTCCCCATGGTTAACCACCTTAGTTTCTTCTAGGCTAGGCTTTCTTGATTTTCGAACTCTTTTGCTCTTCTTTTGACCTTTCTAGGCTATTGTCTCCCAGTCATCATTATCTTTCTTGATTTGTTTATTTTGCTCTTGACATGACAAAACATTAGCAGGTTTTAGATCCTTATTACTTTATCAAAAACCAAATAAGTTTGATAATATCAAGTAGATAAAAAAATAAACAATAAAGATTTATACAATAGAAGAGGCTTATGTTGAGTTTTGAGAAAATATTTATAGACTCTAGCCATGGCCCACACGAGTGTGGGTCCATGCCTTTTGGAAAGCATAAAAAAGAAAAAGAGGAGTAGATAAACTTAAAGGGTGGGTGTCGGGCCTCGTCCATACTACCACCGACTTTGTAAAAAAATTAAATTTCAATTTTCCATTTAACCTATTGATCAGGGAGTAATAACTGGAGGGAAAGTCCAGTTCAACAATGTTTTCCTCTAATTCATCTTTCTTGATTCCGACTGTCTTGAAAAAATTTTCCACGGTAGTATCACACTTTTCCCTTTTCCATCCACATGACCATCACTTATAGGTTTTGAAAAATGATTGGTAGAGTCCAATTTTACTACTAGTCATTTTCCTTTCCGGTGACAAAGCTATAGTCAAAAGAGGAATTTTTATACACTTTGATCTAGAGAAATAGGGTAATTTTATGCCAACACAAAGTAGTTTCTATTACCTGTAAAGTAAAAATAACTCAAAGGCTGATGTGTTAAATTCCATTACTAATAAACAATGTAAGATGATAAGGCAGGAAGAAAACACATAAAATTGTTTCTCATCTCATGCAAATTGATTCATGGGGTAGTGATGACTCGAGAATTCCAATGAACATGATTTTTCTCATTGATATAGACAAGTAAAATTTATCAAGAAGGTTCAACTCTTTTTCTTTTCGACTTTATTTCTTCTTTCAAGAAAGTGGAGGACAATAGTATTTTTGAAAATAGAGGTCGGGATGAAAGGCTTCCTATATATGCACGGAGAAAAAATCAGGCCCTACATAGTTCGAACTAACTCCACTAATTTCTTCTTAACTTGAGCAATTTTTCTATTGCTCTTTTCGGTCCTTCCGATAATGGCTTATTCTATGTCCATAGTCAAACTTCCTGAAATGGTAGCGGGAACTTTGATAGCTTTAAGAATGATTACAGACTTTTCTGGGAGACTTGTGAGATTTGGAGTATGTTTGGTCAGAATTTTGTATAGTGGAGTATATTTCTGCTCAGAGGTGCTCTATGAAAAATGGAATTGGATTAATTCATCTTTGATTCAAAGAAACTTAACATGTATAAGTACATAAAATAGTTTTATCACCCAAGCATATAAATAAACGTGCATCCTAATTGGGGACCTTTTTGAACCAAGGGTTGGCCTAATATATTTGAAGGAAGTATATGCTTTTTAAAAACCAATCCATTATCCCTCAAAACCTCCATAGATATATAAAAAGGGCATTAATGCTTTAAAAAGTTGCACAAAAGTTATACAATCTTTAGGGAAAGAGAAAATAACACGAGGAAAAGAACAAGGTCCCGCATAGGGGATAAAAAATACTAGCTCCTTTGGCCTTCGTCCTCTTAATTTTGTCTGTCTCTTGCCATATGCAATATCTATTGATGATCAAGTGACTCATGCATAAATATTATCTACTCTCATAGGTTAATTTTTCTATGCTATAAATCTTGGAAATCATGCAATCGTCCAAATCGATCAAACACCGCCTAGAACCGTCAACCTCTTGCCTGACTCACTTTAATTCTTCTCTCAATTGGTGTATGGTTGAGGCATCCTTACATAAAAGTAAACAAAGTAAGACTTTCCTACCTCCAAAGGATAATTAATTGGATTAAATAACATATATTTCTTCAATACATAAATATGATTCGTTTGTAATTGGCTCATGGCCAATAGACGCAGGATAGATTTTCTAATGGGCCCAATACCCCTTCAGGTATTGGGTCATCCTAGGCTCATGCCTAAAAGACAGGGTTTTTGTTTTGCTATATCCTGAGTGTCTAGAGTAGGTTTGTATAAGGTTCCCAAGCGGATGACTTGGGTTTAGAAATACAAAGTCATCGAATGCCTAACGTTCTAATAAATTATTGTATTTCCAACACTTTATTTGGAATTAAACAATAGGGGCCGGGACATTCGCAAAACCCCAAATAATTTATATATTTCAAATGGGAAGTATGCTATGAAATGCAACAGTTTAATTTCGCAAAATTTAAACACATAGACACATAAATAGTTTAAACACTACAATAGTTAGTCAAAGAAGCTAAATTGAATATTTGGTTAGAACCTAATTAAAGTCCCCAACAGAGTCGCCATTTCTGTTTTGTGGAGAAAAGATGGCTTTTATAATTTTTACGAATTCAAATACTTTCAAAAAAGTTTTCAAACTCAATTTTTTTGAAAACAGAGTCAACACTTAATTTATTTAGGAAAATCAAGAAAACCTTTAAAAATTACTTAAATGATTCAAAACAGAAAAAATCATTTAAGTTTGAAAATTCTGAGTACGTGATTCCTATTAATACTCTTGGAAGGTTGTTAAGGCACCAAGAGTATACGCTAACTTGGGGTTATCCGAACTATTCGAAAACAACTTTTTGACTAACTTTAAAAAGTAAAATTGATTTTTGAAAGGAAATCGATTAAGGAAAAAAATTATTTTCAAGATTTGTGCAAAATAAGTTTTGACGACTTAGCGAAATTTTTTACTAAGTCTAAAATAATTAATAACAACTAGCATGTAAAGGGAAAAGGTGAAACCCAAAAGACTTAAGCCTTTAGGCCCAAATCTTTCAAATGAACCTGTCCTAATCTAATCATTCGGGATTTTACGGCCCAAAACTTGTCCTAAACTAATTTTTGAACCTTTAAGGCCCAAAATCTGCTTCACTTACATTAAATTACAACTTTGACTTTGAGGCCCCAAATGAATGAATAAATGAATAAATAAAGAATAAGAAAACAATAAAAGTCTAGACTTTTCAAGTCTCTTAGCAACTTCATCAATGAGTTTTGATCCATTTTCCTTCTTCCATCTTTTTGCGTTCGTACACCATCTATCCGACTTTTGAACTTTCTTTCAGAATTTTCTCGAAAAGATGAGCCTCATCGACCCTTTATGGAATGTAAAAGGGAAAGAGTCCATTTGGACTCCAAGGAAAATTTATGCAAAGAAAAAAATAAAGGTATTAACATATGTTCGAAAATTCTACACTAAATAAATAAATGATGACATGAAAAAATAGCTTTTTCAAGCATAAGAAATAGTAAACTATGATATCAAAATAAAACAAACTATCCAACGAAAAGAAAATTAATCCATTTCTCAAACAATCTTACAAAAATTGAGCGTAGTTTAATGCAATCAACTAACCCTTGAAAAGAAGACATGGACCCACAGGCATAGTTGCTTTAAAATTTGGACAAGTATTCCCTTTAGATTAAAATATATTTGCACCAAATACTATGATATGATAAAGTCTAGGACATGCTTTCATTAAAGAAAGAAAAGAGGAATGAGCATAAGATGAGAAAATCTTTCGTGGCATCTCAAATATCAAATACAAGACATACTAATGCAACAACTATTTTTCAATACAAAATGGGATCAATCAACAAAGTTGAAGAAAAAAACATTATAGTATATGAATAACAATGGGACGTCTAAATGCAAAAAAATACATAAAAAAAATAAATCAATAAGTGAGATGAACCAAATTGCATATATTAAACATGTTTGAGAAATTATATTCAAAGACAAGATAAGAAAAATGGTAAAAGATTAATCCTAAGAAAAAGTGTTCAACTATGCCAACTTCTATTTTAGTTTTACACCCTTTCAACAAAACATATAACCCTAACAAATTTTCAATTTAAACAAGAGAAAATCAAAGACAGTTTTAACCTTGAAGCCGAATAAATCATGACCACAAACATATGTAAAAAGAACTTAGCATCTCATTGTGGTATATAACCATGGATAAAAGTAAATCTTTAATCAAAAGAATTAAGAATCAGTAAAGAAGTTAGATCTTAAAGGTAGCCCTTAAATTACAATCTTTACGTGTGAATGAGCCAACAATCTTATGTATGCCAAAGAGGTCAACTTCAACCTTAAGTGTGGATAAGTATGAAAATTAAGAAGAGGGTGTATAAATAGAACATGTTTTACGCTATTCAAGAATTTAAATTTAGAGCAATGAAATTAATCTAAATTATCATTCAATAGCCAAGCAAAATACACAAAAAAAATACTCATGAAATATTTTTTGCCCCTTTCTTTTGCAAATCCAAGAAAATTTTATACATCAAGAGGTCATAGAGGGGTATTTGACTTAAAATTCTAATTTATAGACCAACTCCATCTTTCTTATTGATATCATTAGTCAAGGAGCGCTTGGAGTGGTTCATCTATGCACATAAGGAAAGCAAGATCATTTCAAACTGAGGCGAATGCGTTCAAGCCAAAATAGTAAAGTCAAAACAATGACGAGCAATACTTAGGCTAAGAATAACAACAAAAATTATAGCAAGAAGATTTTACAACTAAAATGGCAAGCTCAACATAGACTACAAGCAGCTAATATTTTTTTGAACGAAGAGACGGTGCATCAAAGTAAAAGGGAAAATGACATATGATAGACTAAAGATGAAACTACATACAACTAAGACACTCGAATTTAAGAAACTAATAACGATATAAAAACAACGACAACAAGAATGAAAACATAACGACATAATGACAACCATCACACATAAATTCTACGGCCATCAAAGCCATCTACACCGAACAATACCAGTAACTATGATTACAACTATACAACTATTAATACTAAGAAAGAGACAAAATAGAAAATTAATAAAATAAAAGGGGAAAGATATGTTTACCTTTTTCAAAGCAGCAAAATGGGACTTCGAGTTTCAACGGAGTCTTGACCTCAATTGGAAAAGCAATCTTTCGTAAACTCCGATTAGCTGATAGATTTTTCTAAAAATTTTACTAAAAAAATTTAACTCTTTGCTCAAAAATCTTTTTTCAACTCTTTGAGACTTGGACAATTTTAGCTCAAGAATGAGCTTTTTATAGAAAGGATTTGACGGTCTGTTTTGAACTCCCACCGACGTGCAATAAGAAATTTGGGGGGTAATTTAGAGATTTTGTAGAGGTTTTTTGAATTTTGATTGGATGAAACCTTGTGGTGAGGTGGAATACATGAATTCTATAGAATTTGAATTTTTAAAAGATGGGATGGGATAAAATTTTGAGATTTCTTTATGGAATCTTCTGGTTGTACGAATCCCGTGATTGACACGCGGACTCGTATGGAGGAGAGACAAGAAGATGACGACATTTGGAAGGAAAATCATTGGTTCTGAGTTCTTCTAGAACCCCGATGATTTACCAATTTTATACAAGTGGAGGGATGTGGAGATTGACGTCGAAAAATGAAAAAAAATAGGGATTTTTTTAGATTGGAGATGAGTCAGAGCTTTGCTATTCATCGTTGTTGTCATTTGTTATTCGATATTTGTTGTAGTAGTAGTTGTTGTTGATATCAACGTGTTTGGATGGTGTTATACGTTGTAGTGTGGTTGAGAAGAAAGAAAATGTGTATTGAGCCAAGGGAATAGGTAGGATTGGGTCAGGCGTTGGATGGGTTTATTGTATTCAAGTGGGCTGCTGGACAGGCCCAAAATTAAACAAAAAGGGTTGAAATTTGGTCACTTTAAAAAGTAGCCAAATTAGATTAGAAATTTAGTTAGACTTTATTTAAATTTTAACCAAATTAGATGTCAATTGGCTAATTACATTGCAATTATAGCCAATTTGATTTTAATTATGGTCAAATTTAATAAATTGACTAAATTAAATCAAGGCTTGAAATAAATTAACGACTAATCCAATCTCAAGCTTCTTAGGTTAATAAAATAAAACACAAGTTTCTCCAAATAAATTAGTTTTTGCTAACAAACTATAATTAAATCAAGATTTTAACTGTTTGAATTAAATTTTCAAGATAAACCTTGATTAAAATTTGATATTTCATAAAATAAATATTTAAGTGACAAAATTATATGATTTTGTATATGTGAATACGAAAATATATAATCACTATTTAAAATGGCATAATTAACTAGATAAATATTTTGAAAAGTTTTTATACTGATAAAATAAATGTTGTAATTTTATTAAAACTGAAGAAACTCAGGAATAAATCCAGTCGAGAATGGCAAAATTTAAGTGTCAACACTTATGATACCTATAGAACTATGGACTGGGCATAAAACTAGTCTAAAACATGTTCAGATTTGGGGATGTCTAGCATATGTGTTGAAAGAAAAGGTAAAAAAGTAGAAACCTAGATCAGAAGTATATGTTTTTATTGGGTACCTTAAAGGAACGAAAGGTGGTCTGTTCTATAATTCTACAGAAAAGAAAGTCGTTGTAAGTACCAATGCCAAGTTTCTAGAAAGGGATTTTATAGCAAACCATATTTCCAGAAGTAAATTAGTTTTACGAAAACTGAGCAAAGAGGTAAACGAATCAATCTACTGAAGATAATGAAAATCAAATCCAAACTTTAGATGTCAGAGTTAATATACCATTGCATTTTTGTAGTGGGAGAGATGTTAATAGACATACAGTTCCACAAGTACAAGTTCCTAAAAATCTATTGCATCAAAGTTGTGAGGCTGCATAAGAGGAAGAAGTCATTAATGTTCCGACACCTCAAGGTGTTGAGGATAACATAGAGACTCAAAATCCAGCAAATGACATGGTTCAACCACAAGATCATAATAGTGCAGATGACTCTATAACGACCCTTACAACTGCAGTGCCTCATAGTAGTGGAGGAAAAATAAGAAAACCACCTCAGTATGTACTCATGGGAGAGTATTTTGATAGAATCCCTAAAGAATTGAATACCAATTCCATAAATTTCGATGAAGCACCATAGGTTAAAGATGCCTACAAATAGATTACTGCTATGAAATCAGAAATAGAGTCCACGTACTCTAATAAAGTCTGGGATTTTGTAGAACCACCTGTAGATGGAGTCAAACCCATTGAATGCAAGTGGATCTATAAGGAAAAAAGATGATTAGATGGAAAGTACAAACTTGCAAAGTTAGGCTTGTTGTAAAAGGGTTTATTAAGAAAGTACGGATCAATTATGAGGAAACCTTTCAGCTAGTAGCTATGCTTTAGTCTATTAGAATTATCTTATCCAATATTTCTTATTATGACTATAATATTTGACAAATGGATGTCAAGATAACTTTTCTTAATGAAATCCTTGTTGAGAGCATTTTTATGCGGCAACTAGATGGTTTCATTGAAAAAAATAAAGAACACATGTTGTACAAGCTTAAGAGATCTATTTATAGATTAAAGCAAGCTTCTAGGGTATAGAACACTTGTTTTGACTATGCAGTTAAGACTTTTGATTTTGAGCAGTGTCTTGATGAGTCATGTGTGTACAAAAAGTGGAATGGGGATAAAGTGGTATTTCTTGTATTATATGTAGATGATATCTTACTCATAAGAAATAATGTGGGTTGGTTGAATTTAGTTAAGGAATGGTTACCCAATAATTTTGATATTAAAAAGATTTGGGAGAAGCTGCTCACATTCTTTAGATCAAGAATCTGCGTGATCGCAAGAAAAAAATATTAGGCTTATCTCAAGCTCTTTATATTGTACTTACCAGGTTCAGCATGCATGATTACTTGAAGGGATTTCTTCCTTTAAGGCATGGAGTTTCTCTTTTTAAGGATCAATGTCCTAAGACAGATGAGGATATAGAAAAAATAAAGGCAGATCCTTATGCATCAACTATGGAAGCCTTGGGTATGCGATGTTGTGTACTACAGTTGATTGTTGTTTTATTGTGGGCATAGTTAGCAGGTTTCAATTTAACCCTAAAAGAGAACACTGGACAACAGTTAAATGTAGGGATTACATGAACATTCAAATTAGTTGGTGACTATAGGGTACACAGACTCAGATTTCCAGTATGACAAGGACTTTAGAAAGGCGAAATCTAAAAATGTGTTTACTTTGGGAGGTGCAACCATTGTTTGGAGGAGAATCAAGAAAACTTGTGTTGCTGATTCCACCATGGAAGTCAAATATGTAGTAGCCTTTGAGGAAGCTAAGGAGGAAGTATGGTTCAGACATTTTCTCAAAGATTTGGCGGTTGTTCCTGCGATTAAAGTGCCACTTATAATTTATTGTGACAATAGTAGTGCGGTTGTAAATTTAAAGAAATCATGGAGCCATAAGAAGGCAAAACACATTGAGTGTAAATATCATTTGATTCGAGACATAGTGCAGAGATGAGATGTGGTGGTTGTGAAGATTTCATCAGGAAACAACGTGGGAGACCTTTTTATAAATGGTTTACCATAGAAGCCTTTTGAAAAACATGTAGAAGGAGTGGGTGTTAGAGTTATGGGTGCATGGTTATGAGTCTAAGTGAGAGATTGTTAGGATATACTATAAACTATATGGTTTTGATGTAGTATTATTTATTGAACGATTATTTATTTATTTATTTGTTTATTCAATTCAATAAATCATTAAATCAATTAGATCATTGTCATAAATGTGTCCTCAACATATATAGCAAATGATTTGGTGTATAGAGTTTAACTTATACACAAAACATTAAATCATCTGTTCTTATACGTTAAAGTTATAGTTCACAATCGTAGATGAAAATTTGGACATATCATCAGAATGATTGTAGCAAAAGATTATATGTACTTTATTTTTATTACGAGAATGGTATAGTTCTAACTTCTCATGTTAAATGCATTTTATATGTATTGAACGGGATCGAGTAGAGATAGTTGTTTTGGACTGATTGATAAAAAATATATTCTCTAAGCTATTAAATGTACTTATATTCTCAATCCTGATATAACTATTATAATTTATATATATGATCTGTGTATATTATTTATCATTTTGAAAATAGCCTCTTGACTTCTACGGAGGTAGGGGTATGGACTGCGTATATTTTACCCTCCCCAGACCCCACTATGTGAGAGTATATTGGGTTTGTTGTTGTTGTATATATTATTTATTATTTTGATTATTTTGGGAGGTTTTGGATAAGGTGGTAAGCAGCATTACTAGTGCTAAGAAAATTTTCATAGGTGCGGATTTCAATGGGCATATCGGGTCATTGTCGAGAGGCTATGATGATGTTCATGGAGGCTTTGGTTTTAGGGATAGGAATGATAAGGGAGCTTCTGTTTGGGACTTTACGAGGGCCTTTGGGTTGGTAGTAGTGAATTCGAGCTTTTCAAAAAAAGAGGATCACCTAATTACCTTTTGAAGCAGGATACGTTTTGCTGCTTAGGAAGGGGGAGATCATTACGTAAGGATTGTAAGGTATTTCCTGGTGAGAATCTTTTGACCCAGCATAGGCTTTTGGCAAGAAGAGAAGGGGTGGGGAGGGTCGACCTAGAATTAAGTAGGGTGGCTTGATTCTAGTTAGTGCGCTGTAGATAGGGGAGAAGGTAGCAGGGATGGGGGTTTGGAAGTGTAGGGGGGACATGGATAGTATGTGGGATAGGGCTTCCTGTTACATCAAAGAGACCGCTAGAGAGATGTTGGGTGTCTCGAGGGGCCGGTATGGCCAACATCGAGGGATTGGTGGTGGAATTGAGAAGTTAAAAAGAAGGTGAAGATAAAAAAGACAGCTTACACTAAGTTAGTTAAGAGTAAGGATGGGGAGTAGTAGTGGGTAAACAGGGAAGAGTATAATTTAGCTAGGAATGAGGATAAGTTAGCAGTTATGTCTGCTAAGATAGCAACATTTAAGAGCTTGTATGCGGGATTAGAGGAGAGAGGCGAGGAGAAGAGGTTGTATGGGCTTGCTAAGGTTAGGGAGAGTAAGTGTAATACCCCATTATTTTAACGCTCTAGTAATGCCTTAAAAATGACACTTAGGACTCTATTTTGACTGTAGATCAGGTTTAGATGTTATGGGTTATGTTGGGCAAGCTTTTAAAGCTTAAAAATGGGTGGGTGTCGCATTTTGGACCCTTCACTAAGGCCGTGTGTTGCGGGACAAATGCCAACAACCACTGGATAGACTTGGCTTTTGGAGTGCGCCGACCAACCTATGATGTAATTTTGGCATGCGTCGCCTACTCTATGCTTAGCTTTTGGTGTACACCGCCTACCCTCAGGTGTTCTTTAGTTGTGCGCCGCCAAGCAAAAGCTAAAGGTTCAAATTGCTTCATTTTGACTTAGTTTAATGGCGCTGAGAACTTTTCACACCCCCAAACCATTTCCAATCATTCTTAAATGAACTAAGGGGTCTTAAAACATATTATTTCCACTCTCTTCACCCCAAACATCTAGTACACAATTTAAAACACTTCCCTTCTTCCCCAAGAAAAAAATTCAAGTATCTTCCCTCAAGAATTTAAGAATTCAAGTTCCAATTTCAAGCTTTCATTAAGAAGTCATCTAATTGATGTATGTGGGGTATTCATCAATGGGTTTCTTCCACCCATTGAGCCCCAAAACCCTCTTTTTTATTCAAGTATGAATTTTACTCAAATTATGATCAACTTACATGTAAATTATAAAATTTATTCATGTTTTCTCATTAGTTTTACATTCAAGACGTGCTAATAGTTTTATCCCATGTGAATCATGTTCTTACATGCTTGAAGTTCCAAAACCCTAGGTCATGTTCAGTTGGCATCATGTCAAATTCTCGAATTATGTTTTAAACTATATAAACATGATATTATCCCAAGGTTAACTCATTCTCATATTTACAGTCATGTAATTTATCAAGTTATTGAAATGTCTCATGTTTTGGGTCTTTGAATTATGACTTTATGTCACTATTTTAAGTGTTGTTAGAAAATTTTGTAATCATTCAGTGATGGAGGGTTATGAACACCCAATACCTATATGTTTACTTACCTTTAAAACTTTTTAAGTAATGAGTCACTCAACTCATGATATCAGTGTTAAACTCAGCTTGTTATGATCAAGTTGAGCACTATCAGTTTGAATGTATATAATTTACTTTAGAATTTGTATGCACTATTGTTTTCAAAATACCATGACCTGAGCATATCAGTGCATGCACCAATTAGTATTTTAGTGTATTTCAGTTGGGAGTAGGATTTAGCACCGAATGGAAAGTGTGGGTTGAGCATATCCTACTTCCCTAGAAACTATGTGTCACTGTAGGTTTAGGGGCCTCTCCAAAGAGTGTTTCCCCTTTCCCAATATGGGCTCAGTTTAGTGATCACTCCAACTCTGGTTCTATTCCAATGGCAAGGGTAGAACAACCCTCCTCAACATGGGTAAGATATTGGACTCCATGATAGCTCACATGATTTATGTCAGTTACATGATAGCTCTCACAATTTCAATTAGTATTTAGTTTATCTCAGTTTAGGTTTGCTTGACCAAGTAGACAGATTTTAGTATTTATTCAGTTAGTTTTATAAACTATTTCAGCTATTCGGATATCTATTATTCAAATCATTTCAGTACATGCTTTATTTGGTCTTGCATTCTCAGTTTTACTTGTTCATGTTTTCATGCTCAGTATCCATACATGATCCTCAGTTCAGCTTTACAGTATGTTCAATATTATATGAGATTCACATACATTACTCATGTTTTACCATTTTCCAACTTATAGAATTGTTTTTAGCTCATAAATTATAAATTTCACCATTTTTACGTATAGTCATGTTTTAAATGTATGTTTTACCAAATAACTTATGTCCTCAGTTTTAAATATTTTCATAATTTAGTGCATATATCCATATACTCAGTACATTCCAAAGTACTGACCACATATATGCATTTGTTGCTACATTTCTTTATTATGAAAGTACCAGATATAGTCCATACACCATGGTCAGACAATTCTCAGTATTCAGCTAGGAGGTGATGAGTTCTCTTATTTCGGGAACTCCAGTCGGTTGTAGTTCATGTTTTGTATTGTTATTATTCTTATGTATTCATTAGTGGTAGTTGGAGGCATGTCTCAGTTACTTATAGTCTGTATAGTAGAGGCTTCATATATAGTCAGTCAGAGTCATGATTTGTAATTCACATTGTTTCTTCAGATCTATCATGTTGTAAACTTTATAAGTATTACATTCACTTTGATTTTCTCATGATTATTCTTCCACTCAACAAATTTATCTTGTATTTACATTTTAAATTAGTTGCTCAAATATTATGCTAGCACATGGGTTAGCTTGGGATCACTTGTGGTTCTAAGTACCATGTGAAGACTAGGGTAGCCTAAGGTCGTAACAATCTTGGTATCATTGCACAAGGTTTATGTCACAACTCGAACGAGGGCCTGGACGTGATGGACATCCCGAACCATGAAGTCCAGAACGCCCTTCTCTATCTGGTAATCATGCACAACATTCTTATAGTAAAAGAAGATGGGAAAACATAATCTGCTACGGAAACATGGTTAATTTTGAATTCAATATAAGTATGGAAACTGTAAATCAACTACATCTAAATAACATCTGACTTAGTCTGTGAAATCTCTACTACATAAAAATCTGACAACTGACTGAAACTAGTACAAGGCCCCCAGTAGACCAAAACTGAAATAAGTGACATAATCTGAAAAGATAGGCCTTCTGAAATAGACAAGGCTCATCACTGCACAATTTGATCAGCTTTTTGAATTATCTACTACTTATTTGGACCCCTAGACTGACTCTCAGAACCTGAGAGGTAGGGGGAGAGAGGGTCAATACAGATGTACTGGTACGCAGATTCTTAGGTCATTCTCTAATGGTTTTAAGCCCATGTAGATTTTAGGGTAAACCCCGCATACCTCTATCTAGAAATTTAAAGGATGCTTCTTGATACCCATGGCTTGGGGATTCCAAATCTTTAATTTGTTTTTAAAATCCACGGTTGAATCTTGATTTATTTGGATTATCAATATGGTACCCTGGAGAGTGTTCTTGAATATTTTTGGTGAATTTATGAGTAATATGCTCAATTGGGGTTGAGATCTTGTGTTTGGACTGATAAGGGTATGGGAAAATACCCAATATACCCTTAATGAGACCGATATTAAAATATAATTGGGAGCCCGATTTCATGGGCCACCGCGATGCATCACTATCGCGGTGGCTCACTGGAAATTGACGAATAGGAATTTGGCCCACTCCGTGATGCGCCACCATCGCGGAGTCCCACTGGAAATTGACCATCATCGTTTACATCCTCTCTACGACGTGCCAAGGACAGGAATGACGGTGTTTTACGACTAAGACTTAAATTAACCATACATCCTTCACCGAGTGTCCGTTTTGGATGCATCTTATGTCGACGAAAAACTTATTTAATCATCTACAAAATAAAAAGTTGAAATCTAAGGGATTCCATCGGGAAAAAAGTATAAATCATTCTAGAAGACAATTCTTGGTATTTTAGGGACAAAATTTAGCTAATAAAAACTTCGGGGTGTTACAGTTCAAGTTTCCTAGGGTATCTATGAAGCCATGTCTAGTAGATTCTTAGGGAATGGTATGAAGATGTCTGCACTTTTCTTCGACAGGCTAGAGGACATTTAAGAAATATTTCACTTCTTTCATATCTCAAATTGTGCTGTAGAGATGTTCTCTAAGAAACTTATACAGATATTCATCATGCTCTATTCATGCCAACTCTTCCTTAGTTTTGAGGTAAAAGAAATAATCAAGCTTAAATTCCTACCGATGAAGTTTTCTCAGATAGTCCCTGCAGAAAGCTATGGGATTGTATATGGGCTCGAAAGTATCCCATCAGTGTCTTTATGTTCTAAAGTTTAAAAGATTTCATTCATGCTTATGAAAATCGTGCATTGATGAAAAATTAGATATGCCCTGAGATCCCTTCTCAAAATCCTATGATAGAATATGATCTAAAGTTAGGAGCATGAATCCAAAAGTTTAGCAGCAGTAAAGTAGGGATAGTGTTTATCTGGATTTAGTAGGTTATATAACCATGGGGCTAGTTGTATGAAAGGTAAATCAGTAGGCTTGAAACAGTATATTGAAGAATTTAAGTTTATTGATTCAAAGTTAAAGTATGATAGTGTATGTATGATCTAGAGGTATACCCAAGATGATATGGGATTGTATTATTTCAAAGTTTTCACAGTGTGTGTTCTTAGATAGTACCCTTGAGTTTCTAAGTGCGAATGAGGCTAATTATGTAGTATATGATGTTCTTACCAGCTAAGTTATGGGCTATAGGTTGTTGATGTTAGGTATTTTGGTGTAATAGTAATTCTCATGGTTTAGGGAAAAGTATAAACTTAGAAATGTGATATTAGTAGGCTATGAAAGAAAAGAGGCAAATTATGTGTTTAGTGAGGCAAGAACATTGTGGAGAAGGGTGTAAGTATGTGACGATCATTGTTGTAGCTAAAGAAAGTTAAGTATAGTATTTATTCAGGGAGTATTCAAGAATGAAGTTAGTATAGTTCATTAAAAGATTGGGAATATCTATGTTAAGTGTTAGAATCTAAGTTTGTAACCTGGATGATTGTGTTAATATAAAGAAGAGTTAAAATTCTAGATGGTGTGAACTCAAGATATGGTGATCCTCCTGAAGATTCGAAGTTATTATATCGTGACTATTGGGACTATAGAAAGCTAAGAGTTATATCTCGGAAAGAAGTACTAGAAGTGGGTTTTACAGTTTTAGGTATAGTCTTTCAGGGTGAGCTTCTTATTTATATGTATTGTTCTATCTTGGACTCTAGTGTAAAGTGGTTGTAGTTCAGTTACTGTTTATTAAGTGGTCCACAGAGTTAGAATGATGCCTTAAATCTAAGGGAGAGATAATAAAACAAGCAACCAAGTCAGGCTCTCAAATTCTCGTAGTGATGCCAGCGTGTTGTGGAATAACACTAAGGGAGGAAGATTCTTGAACCATTCTTATCTCAGTGCAAAGTTTTGTACTTCCATCATCACGATATCGACTCATGTCTTACATGTCAGATCCATGATCGTAGATCATATTCATGCACTTTCCATAGAATCATGTACGCTTCCAGTTCCTAGTATAAGGAGTTCCAATTCACTCAGCAGTATGGATCATATTCTATGTAATTATTACCTCCAAACCCTGGTCATGCATCTCATGATTCATGTACTCATACTTTATAGTATGCTAAGTTTCCATAACTCATGGTGCACTTTTAATGACCAGAGAAATTAAGATTATGTCATGTATGTCCTCAGTTTAGATCCCTTTGATGAATTCATGTCGTTGATACTCTATTCCTCAGACCTCAATTAAGTATCAAGTTACGCATAGCATCCTTCCATGCTTCAAGATCTCATGTTGTAATCTTTCAGTGACCCCTCCTTATGAAATAATAATAGTGATGAGAAATTTTTTAGATGGGAGAGAATAAATGTTTCATGTTGGGGAAAGATCGGTGTGTGCTTGGTCTATGTAATACTATAAGTTGTAAGGGCTATTGAGGTAAAGCTTTGATATATGTCATGGTTCGTTGAAATTTTATCTGTTTTTTATTTGGGATAGTGCATTGAAGTTGATTATTGATAGAGGCATTAGAGAATATAGGAAATATATTTTGGTGGGTTGTTTGACTAGAAGTGCATATTGGTTATAATGATAGGCTTAAATGTCATATTGTTATATAAGTGGATGGGTGCATTTTGTGCCAGTGAATTCCTAGTAAGAGGTTGAATTTAGTTATTGAAGTGTGATGAGTGGTAATTTTACCATTCATTCACACTAAACATTCATACATATTACCTTGTTTTGAATAAATAAATGATACATAATTATGACAAAATGCACTAATATCTATACTTTGTAGGTATAGAGTTGATGAGATAGAAAAATGTGGGATGGAGATTAAAATGATCAAAAGGAAGAAAGAGAAGTGCAACTAAAGACCTGGAACAGAATGGCCTCAGTTACCGCAGTCGCGGTCTGATCACCGCGATCGCAGCAGTCAAGTACGGTCAATCAATTGCAGTCACGTGAACTGATAGTGGTGGCGGTAGCCGTGATTGCGGCTAAGCTGGTGGGATTGTATCTTAGCAGAAGATTGCAACCGAAGGGTAAAATTAGAAATGCACGTGGCTGATCTAAATTTTGACAAAAAACTCAAACCCTAGAATTATTCATCATATTCCATCTTCCCCAAATAGTTAGGTTTTGATCTTGAGTTCAAAGCCTCCATTTCTTGGAGAAGAAAATATTGTATAATTTTTGGGTAAAGAATACATTGGAGACCTTCTAAGTGGAGGAATAGTTCACTTCCATTGGATATTTATGGGACTCCAAAGTTTGAAGTAACATTCACTTAAGCTTCAATAAATTATTGCAATGGGGATTATGGGTATATCTTTGCTTATTTATCTTATGTGTATCTAGATATCCCTCTTGGGGTTATGTGTGAATAGGGATTTTAGTGTGTGTGGTTTGTTACTATTAGCCTCTATTTAGTAGTTCATATTGATGGGTTTTATCATTGTTATGCTAACTTAGTTGGGATTTGTGGGTGAAAGACCCAAATACCCACATGACTTTGATGGGTGAAAACTCAAAGCTCTAGAAAGCTCATGTCCATCTTTGAAAGAAGGGTTGTGGGGTGAACTTTAGGAATCCACATCATCCTTGAAAAAGGAATGTGGAAACCAAAGCAATGGTACACAATTATGTGTGTAGTTTTCTAATCTATCACTATCTTAGACGTAAGGGTGGTTGTGAATCTAACTACACCTTGGGTATCATCCTAGAAATAGGAATGCCTAGATTGGGGTTTGGTTATCAATTGGTGCACACACCGATTATGTATTCGAAAGAATCAATGGGTGAAATTTTGGTGTTTTGTTGAAAGACTAGCATAAAAAACCTATAACCGAACCTACCACACTTGATCTACTAGAATAAAGTTAACTATTATCATCCATATGTCACTCCCCTTAGTAATACATAATCCCAAGATCCGTGCCAAATTGATAAAACTCTAATTATTCATAGTCCCAAATTTATACTAGAAAATCCCAAAAATAAATATTAGTGTAGGTTCCTATCTCCCCCATTTTTATCTTCTTGTACTATTGGTTTGAATTTAACTTGTATCTATTATTTCAAATTAACTTGATTGCCACTCATATTATTCCTCGTAGATTCGACCCCGAATCTAAAGTTGGGTAAATATATTGACGACGACCGCCTTGCACTTAAATTGACGTGTAAGTTGAGCATTATCAAAAATGGTGACATTGCCGGGAAATAATTTGGCGTATTAAGTTAGTTTGGAATTTTAGCTTACTTTCTTGAATTCAAACTTGTATATACTAGTTTGGGATTTTCTTTTGTTTCTTGTGTTAGGTAGATTTTTATTTTCTTTTACTTGTATCCATGGCATCTTCCGACAAATATGATTTTGGTAGTTGTAAGTCATATCTTGATGACCTATGTCCATATTGTGATGGACCCCACTTTAGGAAAGATTGTAACAATGCTCCTTGGAGAGAGATGGAATTACCATCTCGATCTTATTGGGAGTATGTTTGTTCTTTATGTGGTGGTCGAGATGGACATTGGAGTGATTGACCAAATGTCCCCCTTTTATGCTAACCCAGTTGCTAGTTCCTCTTATAAGTTTGATAGGTCCTATGATGAGGAGAAGGAAGCACAACATATCGGGTCAACTAGTCTTGAAGCAATGCTTCAAACTATTTTGTATCGGGTAAATACAACGGGGGAGAATGTGCAAGACATGCATCAATCCCATGAGGTATTTGGAAAGGAAATTGTCAAGATTGAGGAAATTGGCAAAGAAGAAAAACTTGAAAATATCACTACCTTACCCATTTCCCGAGAGGAGGGTGATCAAGAAGAGAAACCAAGCTACGATGATGAGCTTGGTAGAGAAAACTCCCCAGTGACTTCCTAATCTATCTAATCAAATAAGGAAGAAGATGCCAAAATAAACGAAATGGTAGTAGAGAAAAAAAGAATCAAGGCAAATCTCTTATAACGACTCTAGTTCATTTGAGGGTCAAAATGTTTTGGAGGAGGCAATCCCAGAATTAGAGGTTCGACCTTATTCGAACCACTTCTCAACATTGTTCTTGGATGATGTGATGAGAATCCATCCACCTAGGCAAATGATGGATTGTGGGGAGAAAGAGGACCATCCCTATATTTTAGGATTTGACACTCTAAAAGAGCACATGGAAACCCCACCATCAATGGCAGAGAACTTCAACTTCTGATGTGCAACTAGTGGCCTATTGATGTCTTCACCTTTTCCCAAGGAGCCAAACCAAAAATATGTTGTGAAATTGGGTAAAAGACTTAAGTCTTCAAAATGATGAGATCGAAGCTCCCTCATCGTTCCCTCACTTCTTCCAAGTTTCAACTTGGAAGATCTGAATCTTCTATCCTTCTGCCGCTCATTTCACAATGAACAAAAGTTGGGACAAAGATTCAAATCTTCTAAGTGGAAGCACAAAAGGGAGTGGTGGAAGCGTCGTGCCACGACGTTAAACTAAGCGCTCGATGGGAGGCAACCTATCACGCCATGAAAAGTGGCATATATTCTTTTATTTGATACATGATAGAGTAGATTTTATTTTTGCATGTATTCATGTATAATCCATAAAAAGGTGGTGCTAGGAGGAATATTGATTGAACTTGAAAAGAAAAATATGGAAATTGGTAAGTTTAGACTGAACAGGAAGTGTAGGAGACCCGATTGTGTCATCTTAGTTACCGTGACTGTAGTTCATGCCACCACGATTACAAAGGCCGCGTGACCATGATCGTGTAGCTAAGACCGCAATCACAGTCAAATCAGTTTAAATGCCCATTCAAATGCCCATTGTCCATACTCATTTTCTCTCAATTTCTCTCAAATTCTCTCCAATCTTTGGTTTTGCATTGCATATTCAAGTGTCATTTCATTCCAACTTCATCATCCAAACTTGGTATGTTGTCCTAACTCCCTGATTTTTAACTTAATTCCATGCTTAGAACTTGTAATTTAGAGAAAGACTTGAATTAATACTTTAATTACAAAATGCATGCTTGTTGATAATCATTGTTGTGGTTAGTTGTTGTAGTTGGTGTACACACTAACGGGGAAGTCTTGAGTTCCCAGATTTAGTCCTAAAATGGTTGAAATGATCATGTATACCTTGTGTTCGATTTAATGCCCCAAATGAGTTCAATTTGAATTCTTTCAAGTTTGGGGCCATAATCACGCATTCTAGGCTTAAATTCCTTGCTTATAATGTTGATATGACTAGTTGAAACAAAGAATTGAGGTTAAAATTTTGTTTTGAGCATTGTGCAGAATTTGTCGACTAAGGTCTCAAGTACCGCGATCGCGGTCCCGATGACCATGATTGCGGAATCACGGTCGTGGTCAATGCACCGCGATCTCCATACCTGAGGGCGATGTCTACAGGAACCAAAATTTCTGCACATCTATTTCTGCCCCCAAAACCCTCTATAACACTGCCACATGAGCTTATTTGTTTGATCTAGCATGTTTTTAGTATGATAATGCTAATAATGGGCTGATTTGCATAGCTTACAGGTTCTAAACCTCAAAGATCGGAGATTTTAATGACACCAGGTTCATGGCCACACATTGCCAACACCTCTATTATGCAGATTTCCATAGGACTAAGTTACTCTCTGAAAGGGGTATAAGCCTAGACAAGGTGGAGGAGAAGATCCCAGAATTCCATGCTCGACTTACTGCAACCTGGTGGATGTGCTTTTCCCCAGACCTCTGCTATGCAAATGAGCACTGGGTACGTGAATTCTACTCGAACCTCAGCATAGTTTTTATCACAAACCCAGTAATAATGATTCGAGGTAAGAAAGTGAACTTTGAAGCAAAGCGGATCAACGAGATGTATGGGCTTCCAGATGCGGACATGGAGCAGTTCCAGGCAAGTGCCTATGAGCCAGGGACCTAGATGGCAAGCATTTTATGTCCTGAAAAAGCAGTTCCCTGGGCCATTACCAAGAGAGATATTTTAATAAATGAATTTACGACAGAGGCTGGGCTTTGGTTGAACATCATATGCAACCGAGTATCGCCATGCACCCATATAACTTTTTTCATAGATTTATGAGCTCGGATGATGTCTTGCATTCTATCTGGCATCCCTCTTAATATGGGCAAGATTGTTCTTTCAGAGTGCCGATATTTCAAAAATCATGGAGATACGCATCTTTTTTCCCTTCCCTTATCACTGAGCTTTTCAAGAGGCCAGAAGTGGAGAAGTATTCTATAGATACGTGGGTGCACCCAGGTCCCAGTATCTTACCACTCAAATTTAGGGGTGAGGGTGCCCCAGGACAGAGCAAGAAGAGGAAGGCGGACTCCGGCAAATCAACCCAGGAGGATACAAACTCTTGTAGACTTTTATTAGTCAACCCCCTCGATGACATATTATGTAAGATGTGAGTAGTTAGAGAGCTATTATCAAGATTGACTCAGGGATCGAGAGAGTCCTCCACTGCTCTCCACTCATATGTGGCCCAATAGACTATGAGAAATATAGGGAGGAGAAGAATATACCAATAGACTATGAGAAATATAAGGAGGATCAGAAGAAGCAACAATCCATTATTCCCTAGTTATAGAGGGACTACTTATACTTAGCCATAGCACACAGGTACCTCAAAGACTCACATGATAAGATAGTGAAGAGAGAGAAGAAAAACTATAAGTTCTTCAAGAATCTTTGGAAGGGGGTAAAGGGCATCTTCAAAGTGCTCAAGCCCAATCATTAACTACCTTCACCCAGGTTGGAAAGTGAAGATGAGGCCCCTGTATATTGGTTTGTCGATGATACTGATGGTGATGATGCAGAGTCAGCGGGAGAGAGCAGATCTTGATGCAGAATTAGGGAGACCCCTTTTACTTTTGCCTTGTTGAAAATATAGTAAGGACACTGCATTCCTTTTTAGTTGGGGGTGCCCCTGGATTTGTATTATTATGATATTGTGTTGCTGGATATTTCTTCTTATTTTGTTATTTTGGGATGACATTCTGGATATTATTTTGTTTTTGTTTTGGGATACTACATCTTTGGACACTCTGATGGTGCCCACGTTTTATGGATTATTATGTGGTTTTTAGTTTTAGTTTTTTTACATTAATTTTATTTTGATTTTAGTGATGCATGACTATCTTTGCCCTACGATAGATTGAGTGATGACATTCTTAAGGGTAAAGAATCGTGTTTGGATTTTGAGACATAGATGTAGGATAAGTCTGAGTACCCGTAGCATAAATGTCATGAGTGCAATGGAAATCTGAGTACCTTTGGCATTGTACATTGTAAATTTAGGATCACATTGTACACCATTGGCGAAGTTTGAGTAGCCATATTGTTGGTTTGCTCGTTTTGAGCCAAAATGTTAGGCTAAGGCTTTGATTGTTTCCATGATTTAACAAATTAAAGTGGTGCTAATGTAAAACAAACAACCCCCTCCGTCTAAAATTTTGCAAAAATCAAGGGCATAGACGTGAGAAATTTTGTAACAAAACTTTCTCTTTTTGTGGCTCTGTAAATTTTTGACTTATTAATAGAAATGGATACTCCAAATTTGTCTCTAGCGGGAGGGACATTTGAGCTCACTTGGAAAATTTTGCATGCCATGAGTGGTGAGCTTTTTAAATTCATCTCTTGTATACTTTTGTTATCTATAACATGCCTCATTAGTCTTTCAAAGATAATGTCGATTGTATTTGGTTGGAGAAATGATCTTAGGCCATACTTTGGCATTGGAAACCCACTCTAGCCTAAAAAACCTACCCGTGCATAAAGTTAATCCCTAGTTAGACACTTTGAGCCTTTGGAACTTTCTTTGGAAAACTCATTACAAATGGTGAACCATTGTTTTTATCCCTCTTTTGAACCATATCCTCCTTGAACTTGAAAATATAACTTGAGGCTAAAATCCTAAGTTAAGGGTGGTAAAGATTGACGGAAGTAAGTTTGGGGCCACAAAGTCGTAAGTGAAATGTCTAATGTGCCTTAGCATTGAAAATAAATGAATATAAAAAGAAAGGATCCGACAATGGAATGAATTGAAAGCTACAAGAAAAAGAAATAAAAGAAAAATGGTGAACAATGGAAGCAAAAAATAGGCATAAAAAGAGAGAAAACAAAGAAAAGTGGCCCATAGTCAAAAAGGTGATTTAAATAGTGTGATGTAGATACTCAAGGAAGGGGGTAGCCATGTTGTCCTAAATGATATCCTACCCTATCCTGAACTTACATTACAAGCTTAGAAAGTTCTTTGAGATCTTTGACCATTTACTTTCTTTGTAGTGGCAATTGAAAATATGGCCAAGATATGGTATGACACTTGTTTCATAGAGATTTCTTTTGTGTGAGAGAGAGTTTTTGAACTTAAAATTCCTTGTTGCATATTTGGTAGCTTGGTGTGTGGAATTCTATTTCTTGTGAGGTTGGCATGTAAAACAAATTAAGGTGAGTGATTTTGTCACCTCCCGAGAAATGAGGCAAGTGAAGTATAGCTTAGTTGTGGTTAAAAGGGAGTCACTTCTAGATTATTGGTTTTTGTTGCTTGTTTGCTCTTTGAAGTCTTGTGTACCCTTAAATATGGAATTTCATGACGAGGGGTGTAGTTGAAATTAGCTTAGCACATGTGCAATGAGCTACTTATGGTAGTGACTAAGGTTGAAGTCATTGTATCTTTAAGGCATAAAGTTTGGGCATAGATGATTTTGTCTCATGGTAAGAGATAGTGTTGCTTGAGGACAAGAAAAAGTTTTAAGTTAGAGGTGTTGATGAGTGGTAATTTTACCACTCATTTGCACTAAACATTCGTGAACATTACCTTGTTTTGAATAAATAAATGAGACATAATTGTGATTATATACACTAATCTCCACACTTTTCAAGTATAGAGTTGATGAGATAGAGGGATATGGATTGGATCTTAAAATGATCAAAAGAAAGCAAGAGAAGTGTAGTTGAACACCTGGAGCAGAATGGCCTCAGTTACCGTGGTCGCGGTCTAACAACCATGATCGTGGCAGTCAAATAAGGTCAATCAATCATGGTCACGTGAACTGACGGTGATCATGGTATCTGCGATCGGGGCCAAGATGGTGCGATCATGACTTAGAAAAAGATTGCAGCCCAAGGGCAAAATTAGAAATGCATGTGGATAATCCAAATTTTGACAAAAAGACTCAAACCTTAGGATTATTCATCGTATTCCATCTTCCCCAAATAGTTAGGTTTTGTTCTTGAGCTTATAACCTCCATTTCTTGGAGAAGAAAATATTGTATAATTTTTGGATGAAGAATACATTAGAGACCTTCTAAGTGGAGGAATAGCTCACTTCCATTGGATATTTGTGGGAGTCCAAAGTTTAAAGTAACATTCAGTTAAGCTTCAATAAATTATTGCAATGGAGAATATGGGTATATCTTTGCTTATTTATCTTATGTGTAGCTAGATCTCCCTCTTGGGGTTATGTGTCAATAGGGATTTAAGTGTGTGTGGTTTGTTATTGTTAGCCTCTATTTAGTTCATGTTGATGGGTTTTATCATTGCTATGCTAACTTGGTGGGGATTTGTGGGTGAAAGCCCCAAATACCCACATGGGTTTGATGGGTGAAAACTCCAAGCTCTAGAAATCTCATGTCCATCTTCGAAAGAAGGGTTTTAGGGTGAACTTTAGGAAACCACATCATCATTGAAAGAGGGATGTGGAAACCAAAGCAATGGTAGACAATTATGCGTGTAGTTTGTTAATCTATCACTATCTTAGACATAAGGGTGGTTATAAAACTAACTACACCTTGGTTATCATCCTAGAAATAGGGATGCCTAGATTGGGGTTTGGTTACCAATTATTGCACACACCCATTAGGTATTCAAAAGAATTAATGGGTTAAATTTTGGTGTTTTGTTGATAGACTAGCATCAAAAACCTATAACTGAGATTACCCACACTTGATCTACTAGAATGAAGTTAAATATTAGCATCCACATGTCATTCCACTTAGTAATACATAATTCCAAGATCCATGCCTAATTGATAAAACTCTAATTATTCATAGCCCCAAATTTATAATAGAAAAATCCAAAAACAAACATTAGTGTAGGTTCCTATCTCCCCCATTTTTATCTTCTTGTACTATTGGTTTGAATTTAACTTGTATCTATTATTTTGAATTAACTTGATTGCCAGTCAAATTATTCCTCGTGGATTCGACCCCGACTCCAAAGTTGGGTAAATATATTGACGACGACCGCCTTGCACTTAAATTGATGTGTAAGTTGAGCGTTATCAAAGTGGTAAGAGGAATTATTCTTGATATAAAAGATGTGAAACATGCATTGGGTATCAAATTCATGATTTATACTAGTATTACAGTGTTATGTATTGCACATTGTAATTTTAAGTAGGCTTGATCATGGCGAGAGTATGTAGTTCAACTCAGACTTTGGCTAGAGTAGTTATATGTACCCATGTAAGGATTATAAGTTGAATCAAATGAGCACAATATTTAAGGTGAAAAGTATAGTTGAGGGAGTATTTAAGAAGTGTGTCTAAGCTTGAAAGTTAGTAGTTGTATTGCCTAAGGCAATGTGATTCTATCCTGGCTTATGTTTATATGCCTAAATTCTATGTTATAGAGTTGTAGCCATGTTGCAATTCCTTATTCAGATATCTTACTCAGATCATGCCCAAGAATTCTTTGCTCCCTAATGTTATTAGCACCTATTAGCAAGAGTGTTGAAGAAATACTCCAGTTGAGTATGAACTTTCAGTATGAGTTAGTTTGTATAGCCAGTAATTTAGATTATCAATCGGACAGATAAGCTCCTATAGATTTCTATCTTTCCATCTCGTCTTACTATCCGTATTTTCATGAATGTGGCTATTCTATGAGGTAATTCATTCACATCCATGCAAGTTGTGAATTCAGTTCTGTCCATGCATCATGTCTATGATTCATATATTTAGTCAGGATTTAGTTCATAAGTGTTCAGTGAATGATCTCAATTTTTCAAGTATTCCATCTTAGACATTGTAATACCCATTGTACGACCTTAGTCTCTTTATCTCAAGATTCATGATTAAATTATGTACTTGCGATGCCATGAAGCCCTTTTCTTTTGAATTCCTATACGTGTTTTGTTGAGGGACAATTTCTAATGAGAAGTTACGTACTTTATTCCATCCTCAGTAACTCTTGGAATTTTGTTACATTAGTTATCACTTTTCAGTTCTATATGTATGATCATATCATGACATTTCAAGTGAGTTCTAAACTCTCAGTATGAATCAGCTCCTTTAACTTAATAAATTCAAGTCATCTCAGAAATCAATTTGATGATAGGAGTTTTAATGTTTCAGGTTAGCTACATCCTTCACTAGCAGACATGTCATGTGTACCTTATTCCATACTTCTAAAGTTTCATACGTTCATACCCATCATTCGAGGATGAATGATTCCAAAGGGGATATAATGTAACACCCTATGTTTTTAATGCTCTAGTAATGACTTATAAATGACCCTTAGGACCCCATTTCGATAGAAGACCATGTTTAGATGTTATGGTTATGTTGGGGTGATTTTAGGCCTTAAAAGTGGGTGGGTGTCGCATTTTGGACCCTCTGCTAAGGCCATATGTCACTGAATAAATGCCAATAGCCACTGGATGGGCTTGGCTTTTAGTGTGCGTTGTCTACCCTCAGGTGTGCTTTTGGCATGCGCCGTCCACCCTTAGGTGTTTTTGATGCGCCGCTAAGCGAAATCCAAAGGTCCAAATTACTCCGTTTTGACTTAGTTTAAGGGCATTGAGGTCTTTTCATACCCCTAAACCATTTCTTATCATTCCTAAATGAATTAAGGGGTCTTAAAACACATTATTTCCACTCTCTTAACCCCAAACAACCAGTACACGATTTAACACCCTTCCTTTCTTCCCCAAGAACAAAATTCAAGTTTCTTCCCTCAAGAATTTAAGAATTCAAGTTCCAATTAAGTTTTCTTTAAGAAGTCATCTAATTGATGTATATGGGGTATTCATCAATGGGTTTCTTCCACCTATTGAGCCCCAAAACCCTATTTTTGATTCAAGTATGAATTTTACTATAATTATGATCAACTTCCATGTAAACTATGAAATTTATTCATGTTTTCTCATTAGTTTTACATTCAAGCCATGCTAATAGTTTTATCCCATATTAATCATGTTCCTGCATGCTTGAAGTTCCAAAACCCTAGGTCATATTTAGTTGGCATCATGTCAAATTCTCAAATTATGTTTTAAACTGTATAAACATGATATCATTCCAAGGTTAACTCATTATCATGTTTACATTCATATAATTTATTAGGTTATTAAAATGTCTCGTTTTTTGGGTGTTGGAATTATGACTTTATGTCACTGTCTTAAGTATTGTTAGAAAATTTTGTAATCATTTAATGATGGCGGGTTATGAATACCCGATACCTATATGTTTACTTACGTTTCAAACTTTTCAAGTAATGAATCAGTCAACTCATGATTTCAGTGTTAAACTCAGCTTATTATGATCAAGTTGAGTACTATCAGTTTACCTGTTTATAATTACTTCAGAATCTGTATGCACTGTTGTTTTTAAAATACCATGACCTGGGATTATCATTTATCAGTGCATGCTTTACTTAATATTTCAGTGTCTTTTAGTTGGGAGTAGGATTTAGCATCGAGTAGGAAGTGTGGGTTCAACGCATCCTACTTCCTCAAAAACTATGTGCCACCGTAGGTTTAGGGGACTCTCCATAGAGTGTTTCCCCTTGCCCAATATGGGCTCAGTTTAGTGATCACTTCAGTTTAGTTTCTATTACGATAGAAAGGATAGAATATCTCTCCTCAATATGGGTCAGACATTGGAATCCATGATAGCTCATATAATGTATGTCGGTTATATGATAACTCCCACAGTTTCAGTTAGTATTCAGTTTATCTTAGTTCAGGTTTGCTTGACCAAGTAGACATATTTCAGTATTTATTCAGTTAGTTTTATATACTATATCAGTTATTCAGTTATCAGTTATTCAAATTATTTTAGTACATGCTTTACTTGGTCTTGCATTCTCAGTTTTACATGTTCATGTTTTCATGATCAGTATCCATACATGATCCTCAGTTTATCTTTATAGCATGTTCAACATTATATAAGATTCACATACAGTACTCATGTTTTACCATTTCCCAACGTATAGAATTATTTTTAGCTCATGATTTATAAATCTCACCATGACTTACAGTTTTCACGTATAGCCATGTTTTACATGTATGTTTTAGCAAATAACTTATGTCCTCAGTTTTAAAGCATGTTTTAAATATTTCCATGATTTAGTGCATGTCTTCACATACTCTGTACTTTCTAAAGTACTGACCACATATATGCATTTATGGCTACATTCTTTCATGATGTAGGTACCAGATATAGTCCATACACCATGGTCAAACAGTTCTCAATATTCATCCAGCAGTTGATGAGTTCTCTTATTTCAAAAACACCAGTCGGTTGTAGTTCATGTATTGTATTGTTATTATTCTTATGTATTAATTAGTGGTAGTTGAAAGCATGGACCATGTATCTATAGTCAGTATAGTAGAGGTTTGATAGATAGTCAGTTAGAGTCATGATATATTATTTAAGTTTTTTCTTCAGATTTATCATGTTGTGAACTTTATAAGTATTACATTAATTCAGATTTTCTCATGATTATGCTTTCGCTCAACACATTTATCCTTTATTTACATTTTAAATCAGTTGCTCAAATAGTATGTCAGTACATGGGTTAGCTTGGGATCACTTATAGTTCTAAGCACTGTGGTATGACTGGGATTAGCCTCAGATCATGAAAGTCTTGTTCATGATCTTGACCAAGCAAAGTACATTAAGGGGGGGGATAACAAAGTATTGGTAGAGGATGTTCTCATTAAGAGATGATGACAGTTGTATTTTCATAAACTCTTGAATGACGAGGTAGACAGAGTCATTATGTTAAGGGAGTTGGAGCTCTCAGAGAAGTGTCATGATTTCAGTTATTGTCGAATTTTAAGGTAGAGGAGGTTAGAGAGGCTATTCGCAAGATGTGAAGCGGTACGGAGATGGGTCCTAATAAGATTTCAGTGGATTTTTGGAAGTATACTGTAGGGCAGGTTTAGGGTGGCTGACCAAATTATTTAACAATATTTTTAAGATGTAAAAAATGCCCGAGGCATTGAGATGGAGTATGATGATTCCTTTATATAAGAATATCGGTGATATTCAGAGTTTTAAAAACTACTGGGGTATTAAGTTGTTGAGTCACACGATGATTTGGGAGAGGGTGGTTGAGCAGAGGTTGAGGAGGATCATATCTATTTCTGAGAATTAGTTTGGATTTAGGCCTGGTATCTCAATGATAGAGGCAATTCACTTGGTTTGGATACTGTTGAGCAGTATAGGGAGAGAAAGAAGGACTTATACATGGTGTTCATCGACCTCGAAAAGGCATACAACAAAGTCCTTAGGGAGGTTTTTTGGAGATGCCTAGAGGTGAGAGGGGTACCGATGGCTACATCAGATCGATTAAGGACATGTATGATGGTACAAAGACTGGGATGAGAATACTAAGAGGAGATTCAGAGTATTTCCCTGTCTTGACAGGGTTGCATCAGGGATCAACTCTTAGCCCATTTTTATTTACCTTGGTGATGGATGTATTGATGTGATGTATACAAGGAGAGGTGCCTTGGTGTATGCTATTTGTGGATGATGTAGTTTTGATTGATGATACATGGGGAGAGGTTAATGATAAATTAGAGGTTTGGAGACAAACCCTGGAGTCAAAAGGGTTCAGGTTGAGTAGGACCAAGATGTAGTACTTGGAATGCAAGTTTAATGACTCGAGGCAGGAGAACAGGGTGGTAGTGATGTTTGATTCCCAGGTGCTTTGTAGGAGGGATAGATTTAATTATCTTGGATCTATGATTCTGGGTAATAGAGAGACTGATGAGGATTTCTCGCATCATATTTAGGAAGGATCGATGAAATAGAGGCTTTCCCCTAGAGTTTTGTATGATAAGAAGGTGTCTCCCAAGCTTAACGGTAAATTCTATAAAGTTGTAATTCGTCCGTCTATGTTGTATAAAGTGGAGTGTTGTCCAGTTAAGAACTCTCACATATTAAAGTTGAGGTGGTACAAATGAGGATGTTTTGGTGCATATGTGGACTTACTAGGGGTGACAGGGTTAGAAATGAGACTATTCATGAGAAAGTAGGAGTGGAGTCGGTGGAGGACAAGATGCAAGAAGTAAGGTTGAGATGGTTTGGGCATGTGATGAAGAGGGGTACTGATGCCCTAGTTCGTAAGTATAAGAGGTTAGCCTTGGATAGTTTTAGGTAGGGTAGGGTTAGGCCAAAGAAATATTAGATAGAGGTGATTAGATGTGACATAGAGTAGTTACAGCTTACTAAGGACATGACCCGAGATAGGAAGGTATGGAGGACGCAAATTAGGATAGAGGTTTAGTGCATATGGATGAGTCGTAGTCAGTAGTTTATGGGGCTTTGGTGTAGGTTGGCTAGTAGTCTTAGGTCTTTGTACATAGGTTGGAGCTTCTGGTTATGGGGGTTGGGGGGAAGTGTGTGCTTTTTGTTTGTTAGTATATAGTATTTCTTTATGGGTGTTATATATCTATTATTTCATTTTGTTTCATGTTTTATGATGACTTTATTTACTATAATTTTATCCTGAGCTGGGGGTCTATCGAAAATGCCTCTCTACTTTTTCGTAGGTAGTGGTATGGACTGCATACATTTTACCCTCCCCAGACCCCACTATGTGGTAATATACTGGGTTTGTTGTTGTTTTTGTATATATTATTTATAATTTTGATTTATTAAAAGGTGAGATTCTGAGATGGGTCAATATTCATGGTAGATTGGATGATAATACTATATATTGGTGAAGTAATAAGTTAGTTGATGGAATCCATGTCTCAATTTAGAGATTAATGATACACCTTCTGTGATAAGCTTATAACTTTTCATGTGTAAACCTGACCGGTGGATACATCTTAAATAAGTTAAGCATTGCTCTAAAGAAAATTAATCATTATATTAAATTCACAGTAATTTAATTTATTGATTAGTATTTGTAATCTTAGCATGGAGAATTACATAAGTGTTTGATGGAGAATTTCATAATAAAAATAGAGGAGTGCAATTACGAATTTTTAGTGAAATAATTTATAATTTATTATGGTAAGAATAATTTAAATTGGTATTTTGAATTATTCCATAATAGGGAGCCTCAGTAATTTAATATATTGATTAGTATCTGTAATCTTAACATGGAGAATTACATAAGAGTTTGATGGAGAATTTCATAAGAAAAATAGAGGAGTTCAATTACGGATTTTTATTGGAATAATTTATAATTTATTATGGTAAAAATAATTTAAATTGGTATTTTGAATTATTCCATAATAGGGAGACTCAGTAATTAATTATGTGGTCTCTACAATGCCCATATTATATTAGAACTCAGAATTTTATTTTCTATAGGAAAATGAGAAGTCACCACCTATCCTTGTTTAAGTAGAGATGGGGATTGTGAACTTGGGATTATTGTAGAATTGGGATCACTGTAGGAGACCGTAGTAAGTAGCCTTTGCAACTGTGCATAGTTGTTTTAAGGACTTGACATCTTTTAACTTGAATTGATACTGTGGGACCCACTCATTCTCTTAATTAATTGGAGACTTGAGTGAGATTTTCACCTCATTTTCCCTCTTTTCAACTACAATATACAATACATGGATTTTTATTGAATACTGCACTATTTTAATTTTCACCTTTCGCCTTTAGGTACACCTTCCCTCTCTAAAACTTGCATCCTGCTCGACTCTTTGCCTTTCTTCTTCTACCTCATTATCATTTTGTCTCTTTATTTCTAAAAGTTGTGAAATCTAATAGGTTATATGTTATGCATTGTGGTGAGATATCTGGGATATACCTAACATGGGTTGATTGTTCATATATGGAAATATACTGAGGTAAAGTTACTTTAAACTATACAAATCATATGAGCAATCCCTTGAAACTTACAATGACTTTCAGAACCGTTGAAAAAGTGAAGGGCAGACAACGATAATTGATGCTGATGAAAGGAGAGGAGAAGCCTCAAAGTTTTAGGTTAAGCTTGAAAAAAAATTAGAAGATTCTCAAAGGATTCTTATGACTGCACTTCAGAAGAATGAGGAGTTCGAAAGGGACCTGGTTCGTCTAAGGGAAGAACTTAAAAAATCCCTTTAGTGGACTTCATCCTCACAAATCCTTTCTAACTTAACTGGTCAAGGAGTCAATAATGGTAAGGGCCTTGGGTATCAGCACAAAACTCATTCATCTGGTCATAAGGCAAGGTTGATTAAAATGTCAAAAACAAATTATATAAATCCTTGTGCACTCACTGTGGAAGAGATGGACAAATGAAAGAAGACTGTCAAAGCTGGCTCAGAGAAATAATGACAAATGTTAGACACGACCACCAGAGGAGAACCTATCCCAAAGGTTTTAGACCTTGGAAAAAAACATGAAGAAACCCACATTACCTAGATGGACAAAGAAGGATTTAATCATACTTCTGTCCTCCTACTGGAAACTCAAACTCAAATGGGTTCCCAAATCTAACAAATGATCATAAGTACAGGGGGGAGAAAGGGTTTGACATTAGAAAAATATTCTTCAAATGTAATTTCTCAACGCTATAAATGAAAGGTCTGATTGTATTCTCTTTCTTGAGACACTTAGAGGTGAAAATGTCTTATGTGATTAGGTAAAAAGGGTAAAAAATTGCATAAAATTTATGGGAATGATCAAAATCCTATTAATGAAGAAGAAAATGATGAATGGTGATCCAAAAATATCAATCACAAACATTATCTCAAGTAGAAGAACTCCAAAGAAGTGTCTTGTCAGAATTCACAAAGACCTGGTCCCAGTAGAGCTCTCTTCAGAAGGACAGATTGGAAGAACACATCCTCTATTCTTACTAGACACTCTAACATTATATTTAGAGGAAAGAGTGCAAACAAAAGCCTAAGTCAGAAATCTCATGGCTTTTTCCAGTATTCCTATCCCAAGAATGAGCTCACAAAGATGTGAAAGAGGCTGGAAAGTTAAAAGCAATGCATAAGAAACTCTGTACATTTGAAGAATGCAAAGTCTAGGACCTATTTCTCAGACCAATTTTTAGAACAAGTTATGGTATGATGTGGTGTAATGAATCTAACAAGTTGATGTTGGGATTGATCATATTTGCTTGACCTACTATCAAGTGAATCAGTGTCTCTTCAAAAAGTTGGGTATGTTTAGTAGACATGTATCCTTGGTACATTAGGTACATATTGGTCTAACTCAGTATCATACCTTTGCAGGTATACACCCATGGGAACAACTTTGGAGGTTGACAGATATGACAAGCACAAAGTTGAAGCTTCACTCAAACTAGAGAGGGACCTAGTCCCATCTCTCAGGTTAGTAACTTGTATGTGTAAATTTTGTCTGTTCTGTAAAAAATAAAGCTACGTCCTCCCTGTCCTTATGTCAGAAAAAGTTGTCCTATTAAAAAAGAGAAGGCGAGTCACCAAAAATTTGAAATTGATCATATCTTGTTCGTATACAAAACCCTTCCTGATGTTCATTATTCCTTAAATCTTGTTGCACCCACTCTTTTTCTTATCTAAAAGGAAAATACTAATCCCAAATAGCCCTTCTAATAAAAAAAACTATCCTGATGGCTGGAACTCTCCCATTTTCATGTCCTTCAAAGGATTTTGAGCTTAACATTATTAAAAATCCTTTCCCAAACCTTCCTGAAAAACATCCTTCTTTTCTTACTCTTTCAAAGTCTAAATTTTTCATCATTCAACCTATTGATGAAGAATTATCCTTGAATCCTTAAAACTATTTTGATGGTGTTGTGATGGATGAAACCTAGGTTGTTGAAAACCTCATATTGTTTTCAAATTTCCCATCAAAAAACATAGTTGATCACAAGAAAAACAATATTAGTAAAACACCAAGATTCTCTGGAAAATGGTCTGGAAGTTTTATTGAGAAACAGCTGACACTTGAGGGACCTGGTCCCAAGAAGAGAAAAGTAGCTGAAAAAGAATTTGTGATCACTTATACTAGATGAAATAATAGGGAGAAAAGTAGGATTGTATGCACGGAAGCTAGAATCAGGTTCTTAAAGAATCAAAAGGTGTTAAATGAAAGGATTTTTATTCAAATATGGTAACAGAACCTGGTATCGTAGAATTAGTTGAGCTGGTCAAACATCAAGGTTGGATGCATCTCATGAAAGGACCTATTCCCACTATTTTTGGAGAGATAGTTAGGGTATTCTATTTCACTTTGGAATTCTCAAAAGATGGGTTGCATCTGATTCATTGTTGCAAGAAAAAAAATAAAGATAAATGAACAAACACTGGGAAAATTTTTGGAAGTTCCTATATATTTAGTGAGAACTGTTTCAAAGTAGTTGCCTTCAATAGAATTCTTAGAAAATGCATCAAAGGTAAAAGGGAAATCTTTGGTTGCAGTGAATAAGAAATCACTCAAGAGTGAGTTCCAATTGGTCTTTGACTTTGTGAACAAGGTGATTTTGCCTAGATCACAAAAGAGAAACATTGCCTCAGCCATTGATTTGTATGTGATGGAATGCCTTAGTAGCTTTGAATTCATTAATCTACCTACTTTAATAATGGAACACATTCACAAAGTTATTCTTGGGAAAATGGAATACATGGCATGCCTTATGGATATTAGTTGAACAAAGTTTTAAACCAATTTGGTATTGTCTGTGAAAATGGAACCTAAGGGACTATGCTACAAATGCTTGGCATGAAGACACTACTCAAAATTGAATATGATAAATCAAGTAGCATTTCTCAAAGGGAGTTCAGTAAGGAAATAGAAGAACTAAAGTTCAACCTAGCTGCCAAGGATGAAGAAATTATCAAGATCTAGGTGACAATTCAATATCTCTCCAAAAGAATCCCATGTAACTCTGAAAGACTCAGAATTGAGAATGCTGAACTAAAGAAAAGGGTGTCAATCTTAATTGATGAGGTCCTTAGCGTGAATATAGAAATAAGGCATCTCAACAACAACTTGACCCTACTTCTTTAAAGTTTTTTTCCCAGTCCTTCACCTGCTAATCCTTCTTGATTCCTGTGGCTTTTTCCTTAGAATATTTAAATTATGCAGTACAATGATACTTATCCTCTACTTATGAATAAATCTTTGCTTTATGTGTTACATTTGTTCCCTTTAAATTTCAAAGTTATTCTTCATGTTAGTATTGCCCCAGTGGCCATGAGTTAACTAATTTGTGCTTATTTTACTCTTGGTTTACTGTTATTCCTTTTCAATGATGCCAAAAGGGGGAATACTGACTTTATTTGTAAGGATCAGGTATGTGTGTTGTGTACTCATGTGGTGTTGATAGAGGGAAGTATGGTAAGGCAATGTGATAAAGGAAAGTAAGCGATGTGCGTAATCGATGAATGAAGGGTGCATGATGACATAGGGAAGAAATTGATAAGAAAAAATGACAACAAGGGACCAGGTCATCATGTTGCATGATCGTGAAAGCATGATGATAGAGGAAACATTCATCTTTAGAGTGGTAATCACACTAATTAAATGTGATGGATGTGTACTGGTGCTTAAAGTTTTGTGTTTGGTTGACCATAATCAAAAAGGGGTAAAATTTCTATATGTTGTTTTTATGATTAATAGATGACTACAAGCGACCAGGTCCCTAGATGTTCATGGCTATAATACAGCTGGCACACGTGACTGCACAGTTTTATCCTCTCATGTAACAAATTGGCAGGTGCTGCTTGTACTGATTAGGACACCTGGTCTAGTGATATCTTATCCTTAATCATCACTCCTCTATAGAAGAAAAAAGATACCTCTTTATCAAAAAGTTATTGCAAGTACAAAAAGAGTGTTAAAGAGAGATAAAGGCAAAAACTCCATATCTGATATTGCTCAAGCTCTTTTGCCATATGTGTGTGTGCTGAATTAGAGAGTGTCTTGAGATTTTTGATTTGTAATCTAATTACTCATGATATAAGAATAATTATTTTTTTCTCTTTGTTTAGAGAGTGCTTAGGTAGAGTTGCCTAAGTCCAAGACTGATTAGAGTTAATTAGTTTAGAGAGTGCCTTAGCAGAGTTGTAAAGATGAGCTTGTAGTAGAGGTATTACAAGCGAGAGGAACCTAGATTTAGGTTTATATTTGAGTCTATAATCAAGAGGTTGATTAGAGTGAAATTTTGAGGTGCTTGTGAGGGCAAGCCGTGGTTTTTCCTCCTTTAAGCAAGGAGGTTTCCATGTTAATTATTGTGTGTTTTTATTTTCTTGCACAACCTTTAGTTTTTCTTCACTTTATTTTTTGATTGCCTGTGATTGACTTTGAGGGACCTGGTCCCTCACTGTGTGGTGCAAATCCTAAAGGTTCCGACAAGGGCCTATATTGTTGCTAATTGGTGGTTTTGAGATGTTATTTGCTATGTGTAACTGTATGGGGTATTAGATGATATTTTTGTCCTTGTATATGTGATTTTTTTATATATTGATTGATGAAAAATCCTAACATGGTGTTAATGGAACATTTTAGTGCATTTTTCTCTATTGTCTTATGAACTATGTTGGATTTCATAGATGGTCGGAATATTGAGTGGATTTTATCTCGCATAGTTGGTATATCGGTTGAACGTGAAAATTCTCATTGTGGTTGGTTGTGAGCATTACATACTTATATCATATACATTCATGAAACATTTGTACCACCATGGAGATACTGGAAACCTTGGCTTTTCTAACAGAAAATGTGATATCTTTAAAACCCTCTACCGATGGATGTGTCAAAGAGAATATATATATATGGTATTAGTATATGGATAGTATATAGGTTGATGAATTGGTCCTACCTTGGGAACATATCTCGGTAGGTGTATATGGAGGATGTACGACGACCTCATGCATCATATCATTATCATCATTGCATTTTATTATATACCCTGTGTTTTCTTTATGTGTGTAGTATCATCCTTGATATGATATTTGTCTGTGTATTACTTATTTCATACCTGTATGTGTGATACCCATATACTTGGTTCTCCTTGTTGTATTTGGTAGTGGTATGTGTAAATATTATAGAACTGTAAGTGAAGACGATGTGGGCTATAATTTGGAACAATTTCTTATTATAGGTGACGTTCCCTTAGTATGTATTTTGTATGCTTTATTTTCTGCTTTACTCAGTCAACCTATGATACCTACTGAGTACAAGTGGATCATACTCACTCTTACTGCGCCCTATTAGTGCAGATCCAAGTTCGAGTATGCCTCACGGCAGTTGATTTAGGCAATACTTGGAGTTTATTCAAGCTAGTGATTGATATACGCATCCGGAGCTGAATTCTACCTTTTCTTATCTAGACTATGTCTTATTTTCACAAAGATAGAGTTTTGTTCCTTCTTTGGGATATCTTATGTATTTTTGACCTCGAGTCGTACTAGTTAGTTCTTACACTATGAAACCAGGTTTTGGGATTATTGTATGGTAGCCTTCGTTTTATTTCTCCGCTTTTGTTGTATACATGTTGATTGGCTTCATTCTAGAGGCCTCGCGTTGGATATTAGTGTTTTTCTCCATTTTATATCAGTTTGGTGATAGGCTTACTTGTCAAGGTCTTCCCCGACATTGCCATCAAGACCCTTAGTTTTTGGGTCATGATAGAAGGTCTTATACCGTCCCTTCCAGCAGTTCCCAATTACGAATTTTAATGGTTTATATTATTCTTTTCCCACTCCTTTAACAGCAAAACTACATTGTTTAGGATATTTTAAGGATGATTATTGGGGTTAATATTATCCCAATCCCTCATTACTCAAAAACATTCGACACTTAGTTTCAAATAGATAAAAGAGGTAATTTTTATCCCCAAGGCAGAGCTACGGTTCATCTTCTTCAGGCCACAAATTACAAAGAATTCTTTAGGGTTCTCATCTCTAGGTATGTGGGACTTCATCAATGGTCTCCTTTCACCCATTGATTCCCAAAGTTAACCAAATTCTTCAGTGTAGTTCCTTCTTTATAATTTAGGGTATATAGATGTTGTCAAATTCCCTGATATCTCAGTTTGTGTTATTGAGTTGTAATCCATGCTTTACCATGAATTTCAGTTTAATTACATGTCCATGTTCATAAACTCTAGTTATATGATGGAACCCATAATATTGAACTTGAATCATTAAATTCTTTAAATTTACTCATATTATAAAACAAGCATAATAGTTGCATTCTTCATAGATGGTGGGTTACGCACACCCAATGACCTAGGATTTTATACACATACTTTTAAGTACTATATCTTCCAGTTAACATGTCTTTGAATGATTTAAGACAATGCATTTATTTTTAGTTTTTAGATTATTATTATCATTGAGCATTGCAGTTATCATTGTCCTTTAGCTAGGGGTAGTACTTAGCACCGATTGGATGTAGGGATCAAGGCTCATCCATCAGTTATGCTGAGATATTTAGTTGAAGTTCCTAAGTCCCCGAAATATGGAGCCACCATAGTTTCTAAATGATCATCCATCAGACTAGGCTTGATACCTTAGTCCTTTTGAATATCAGTTTAGTGGATCTATGTAGTCAGTGTTTGTACCCTTAGCAAGGACTGAACACCCTTTTAGTTGGGTTTACAAGTTGGACATTGGTTAGCTCTGATTGGGGTATGTCGGTTATTAGTAGCTCATACAGTCCACAATTTATAGTTCGGATTTAGATTCTTGCATGATCTTGTATTCATTTATTCAGTTTATTATACAACATATGTTCATTACTTGGTGTTGCATTAGTTTATCATGTTATGTGCACCATGTTCAGGTTATATCAATTATTTTCTATCTTACATACTTAGTACATTCAAAGTACTAATTACATACTTTCTTTATGCTATATTGTCTTATAATATAGGTTCTGATGCTCAGCATCCAGATCGTGCATAATACGATCTCCCACCGTATTAGCAGTAATATTTTGGCGAGTCCTCATCTTGCGAAGGCTAGTATCAACATTTTATTTTGTCTTTGTCGTTCCTTGTTTTCAGGCAGTTAGAGTTAGCTGGGGGCTTTTCCCAACAACTCATCTTAGTAAAGGCTTTCAAACTTATAGTTAGATGTTCAACTTATGGTCTTAAAGTCAGCTATTGTTGATTGGTTTTCTTAATACTTTTTTGATATCCAGTTCAACTTCCACATAAGTGTTTTCCTTTTTTTCTATTTTATATCAATTATTTTAAGTGCTCTTAGTGTCTTGCTAGGCCATGAGTTAGCTTGGAGTCACTTGTAACTTTAAGCACCATGTTATGACTAGGGGTAGTCTTGGGTCATAACAGATGTGTAAACATACAACTCTAATCTCATATCAATAGTATAATCTAAACAAGGTATTTCATATCGATAGACAAATTAGGTGCCACTCAAAAACTAGATCAACTTATCAAATGGAACTGTCATCATCAACTAGCATGTTTAATAATTTATTTTATAACTGCAGTTCACAATACAAATAATGAAAATAGTCCATGAAATTCCATAAGTTTCTTTTAACTCTTCACATAACATTGATACCCATATAGATGCTCGTCACCTTCCTAATAAAAGACCCAGATTCTCCATTACTCTCAATAAAAGCAACTAACACATAAAAACTTCAAAAAAGAGTCAAAGAAAGTTTCAACTTTCCGTAAAAGAACTTTCGTAAAGTCAAATTGAAGCCTTGACCTTCCAAATTGTCTCTAAAAAAGATCAAACTATTCAAATATGAATTCTACATAAAAATACAAACCTAAAGACTCCCATATTGTTATGCTTTGAATCTGGGTCTATAAATTCAACTCCAAGCCCCCAAGGACAAAATTGAAATTTGGGCGAAAGGTAGTTGTAGAGGAGTGTTCAGTGAAAATCACATTACCCATAATATAAGATGTTCAATCCTAAAATTTCATCAACTACGAGAGTTAAATCAGCTTTAAAATTATCTACTTATCAAACTTTAACTTTACTAGGAAAACTCCAAATTTTCAAGTAGGAAACCAACATTTGTAGGTGAAATCATAAATAGTTTGTATGTAATGATAACATATCAGTCTAGAAAACTTATCCAATGTTCAAATTTTTAAAATCCTCTTCAAAATCGAGCGATCAAATTTCAAAAATAGTGTTATGGGGTTTTAGATTGACAAGAAATATTCATGTTCTCTGGGAAGACGAAGCTGACTGGCTTAGACCCATCACATTCCTGACCGTCTGTCACATTTTCATTAAGTTATTTGAACCCATCCCACATTCACCCTTCCTTAAAAATACGGTTCCCACCTTGCATTCATGATGTTGACACCTAATTTTTGTCCTCCACAACAAAGTTTAGTCTCGATTTTCTTTGATTTTCAAATAAAATTACAATATTTATTTTATCTGAAAAAAAAAACTTTTCAAATTATTTATTTGAGTAATTTTATCATTTTAAGTAGCGATTATATATCATCATATTTAATTATACGAAATCATATAATTTTGTTACTTAAATATTTATTTTACGAAATATTGGATTTTAATCAAAGCTTATCTTGAAAATTAATTAAAAATGGGTAAAATCTTGATTTAAATATGATTTGTTCTCAAAAATAATTTATTTGGAGAAATATTTATTTGGTTTTATCTAATCAAGAAGCTCGGGATTAAAGGAAGTATTAATTCGTATCAAATTTCAATTTAATTTAGCTAATCTATTAGATTTGGTCATAATTAAGATCAAGTTGGTCATAATTGCAATGCAATCCGCCAATTGATTTTCAATTTGGTCAAAATTAAATACAATTGGATAAATTTTAAATTCCAATTGGGGTTATATTTTAAACAACCCCATAATCCCCAAAAATGACCTAAATCTACCCAACCTTATCCCATTTTTATTTTAAAATTTCAAATTTATACTAGATTGTACAATTTTACCTCAACATTAACCTCTTTTCCATTTGAATTTCAAAATTTGTACTAGATTGTACAATTCTACCTCAATCTTATTCTTTTTCCATTTTTTCAAATCCAAATTTTGAAATTCAAAATTTTACTAGATTGTACAATTCCACCTCAACCTTATTCTTTTTTCATTTTTGAAATTCAAATTTGTACTAGATTGTACAAATCCCCCTCAACCTTGTCCTTTTTCCATCTTTTGAAATTTTTTGAAATTAAAAAATTTATACTAGATTGTACAATTCCACCTCAACCTTATTCTTTTTCATTTTTGAAATTCAAATTTTTAATTTCAAATTTATACTAGATTGTATAATTTCTACTCAACCATGTCCCTTTTTCATTTTTGAAATTCAAAATTTGTACTAGATTTTACAATTCTATCTCACCTTATCCTCCAACAAATCTTTTTCTCAATTTTAAATTTCCAAAACACCCCTAAACTCATTCTCCCACATTGTTGGGTGAATCCCCATCCTTTTCTATAAATACTACCACTATTTTGGTAGAAAACCAAGTCTCAAAGAGTGGAAAAAACTTTTGAGCAAAGAGTTAAATTTCTTTTCTTTAGTAAAAATTTTCAAACGGTAGTCTAATCGGGGCACTCAAAATATTTCTTTTCGGTGGTGATAAAGGCTCCAAAGAGAGCTTGAAGTCCCATTTTGCTGCTCCGGAAAAGGTAAACCCATCTTTTCTTTTTTTAGTTTTGTTATTGTTTTCTTCTTCATCTCCTTATTCGTAGCCCGTAGTTGTAATTTTGTTTGCTGGGATTATTTGTTGTAGATGGCCTTGAAGGCCATAGGATGTTGTGGTATCAATATTATGGCTATTTTTATGTTCATGATATAAAAATGAGCTAATAATAGTTGAACGTATTTCTTTGACCTTATTTTTTGATTATTATGGATAAAGTTTCGATCTTTGCTTAAAAGACGTACTCATTCCTTGTTTAAATTTATTGTTGGCGGATATATTTATTTTATCATGTAAAGTTATTTCCTTTATGTTGAAAAAAATAGTTAATATTGATTGTTTCTCCTTTTGGCCTTATTCTTTGATTATTATGGATAATTTTTTGATCTTTGCTTAAAAAACGTACTCATGTCTTGTTTAAATTTATTGTTGGAAGATCTATTTGTATTTAGCATGTAAAGTTATTTCCTTTAGATGGATAAAGTTTCGATCTTGTCTTGATTAAAATGTGTGCTCATGCTTTGCTTAAATTCGTCATTGGTGGATATGTTTGCTTTTAATATGTAAAGTTGTTTCCTTTTACTATTGTTAAGGATCTGTGAAATTGTTTTTCAATTTGAAGCAGTGAGTTGCCCATATCTATGAATTTGGTGTTATTTTTGAAAGAAATATCATGGTGTGTTATGTTTGTGGCCTAGCGATTTACAGAATCACCGCTTATGCTTGACAATACTATTTTACTATTAAGTGTAGAATTTTCGAACATATATTAATTCTTTTTTTTCTTTTTCTCTGCATGAATCTATTTTTGAGTCCAAATGGACTCCTTTCCTCTTGCATTTCGTAATATCCAATGAGGCCCACCTCTTCGAGTCAAGTCCAATGTTTAAACTCAAGATATACTATATGGCGTGTGGGTGCAAGAAGATGGAAGAAGAAAGAAAATTGGTCAAAACTCATTGATGAGGTCGCTAAGAGACTTGAAAAGTCTCGATTTTTATTATTGTATTATTCTTTATTTATTTATTTATCTACTTGTTCATTCATTTGGTCCTCGAAGCCAAAGTTGTAAATTAATACAGGTGAAGCAGGTTGTGGGCCAAAAGCCCAAAGATCTAGATTAGGACAGGTGAAGATATGCTAAAAGCCCAAATGAATAGTTTAGGACATATGCAGGTGGGCCAAAAGCCCAATTAGATTAGGATAGAGATATGGGTTTACGAGCCTAAATATTATAATTCTCCCCTTTTCCTTTTCGTGCTATTTGATATTAGCTTTCTTTGAACTAGTTAAATTCCTTACTAAGTTGCCTAAAAATTGATTTTGCACAAATGTTTTTTCTTAATCAATTTCTTTTTAAAAACCAACTTCTTTTCTCCAAGTTAGTCAAAGAATCGTTTTCAAATACTCCAGATAACCGCAAGTTAGCAGATACTCTTGGTGCCTTAAGAACCTTCCAAGAGTATTAATAGGAACCACTTACCTGGAATTTCAAACTTAAATGATTTTTCTATTTTGGATCATTTAAGTAATTTCAAAAGGTTTTCTTGATTTTCCTAAATAAATTAAGTGGTGACTCTATTCTCGAGTTTAAAAACTTTTTTGAAAGTATTTGAACTTGTGAAAAATCTGAAAGTCATTTCTTCGCAAAACAGAAATGGCGACTCTGCTAGAAAATAAGGAAATTTTAACTAGGTTCTAACCAAATATTTGAATTAGTTTCTTTTGGCTAACTGTTGTAATGTTTAAATTGTTTATGTGTTTAAATTCTGCGAAAATGAAACTGTTGCATTTCATGGCACGCTTCCCATTTGAAATATATAAATTTTTTGGGGTTTTGTGGATGTCCTGGACCCTATTGTTCTATTCCAAATAAAGTGTTAGACATACGATGGTTTATCCACACGTAAGGCATCCGATGGCTGTTCATATTTCCAAACCCAAGTCGTCTGCTTGGGAACCTGGTTTAAATCCACTATAGACACCTAGGATAGAGAAAAATCAAAACCCTATTTTAGGCATGATCCTAGGACGACCTAGTATCCGAGGGGATATTGGGCCAATTAGAAAACCTGCCCTATGTCTATTGGCCGCGAGTCAATTAAAGATGAATAATATTTATGTGTTAAAGAAATATATGTTATTTAATACAATTCATTATCCTTTAGGGGTAAGAGGGAGTCTTACTTTGTTTTCTTTTGTGTAAGGATGCCTCAACATCCACACCAATTGAGGAAAAATTGAAGCGAGCCAGGCAAGAGGTTGATGATTGATTTATTTGGACGATTGCATGATTTCCCATACTAATGTCCTATGATTAGAGAGTAAAGTTACATAGGAATCGCTTGATCATCAATAGATTTCACATATGACCTGAAGTGGACAAAGCTAAGAGAACGAAGGCCGGTAGAAGAGCATTTAGGAGCTAGTATTTCCTATCTTTTGCGCGGGACATTTTTATTTTTCTCATGTTATTATCCTTTCCTTAAAGATTGTATCCCTTTTGTGCAACTTTTGTAATAATATAAGCCTATTTTACCTATTGAGGTTTTTTTTGGAATAATGGATTGGTTTTAAAAAGTATATTCTTCCTTCAAATACGTTAGGCCAACCGTTGGATCAAAAGGGTCACCCAATTAGGATGCACGTTTATTACAATATGCTTGTGTGATATAACTGCTTTATATTCTTATACATGTTATATTGATTCGAATCAAAGGTGAATTGATCGAATCTCAATTTTCAAAGAGCACCTTTAAGTAGAAATATATCCCACTATACAAAAGTCCGAACAAACATACTCCAAGTATCCCAAGTCTCTCATAGAAGTCCCCAATCATTCTTAAAACTCCCTAAATTCTCATTACCATTCCAGGGAGGTTGACTTTAGACTTAGAAAAAGCCATTATGGGAAGGACCGAAAAGAGCAATAGTCGAATTGCTCAAAGACAATTGGTGAACTTAAACCAAAAAGAAGATATGCTAAAGGAGCAAAATAAGAAAGTGCGTAAGAAGATTGTTAGGGCCAAATGAAAGATCACCAAAGTCAACCCATTGATTATGTTCGAACTACGTATGGCCTGATTTCTACTCCGTGAGATATGTAGGCAGCCTTTAGGCCCAACCTATCTTTAAAAACTCTGTTGTCCTCCACTTCCTTGAAAGAAGAAATAAGGTCGGAAAGAAGAAAAGTTGAACCTTCCTCATAAATTTTACTTATTCAAATCAATGAGCAAAATCTTGTTCATTAAAATTCTTGAGTCGTCATTACCCCATGGATAAATTCACATGAGAAGAGAAACAACTTTATGTGTTTATTTCCTGTCTTATTGTCTTGAATTGTTTATTACTAATAAAATCTAAAATGTCAGTCTTTGAGTTGTTTCTACTTTATAGGTAATAGAAACAACTTTGTGTTGAAGTCAAAAAGGCAAAATATCCCTACTTTACTAGATCAAGGGAAAAGTGTGATGCCACCATGAAGAATTCTCCAAGATAGCCAGAATCAAGGAAGATGAATCGGAGAAAATATTGTTGAACTGGACTTTCACTCCACTTATTACTCCCCGATCAATAGAATATATGAAAAAATGAAATTTGATTTTTTTCACAAAGTTGGTGGCAGTACAAATGTGACTCAATACCCACCCTTTAAGTTTATTTACTTATATTTTGCTTTTTATATTTTTCAAAGGGCGTAGACTCGCACCTGCACGGGTCATGGCCAAAGTTCACAAATGTTTTCTCACAGTTCAACAAAAAACTCCTCTATTGTAAATCTTTACTGTTTATTTGATATTGTCAAAATTTGCCTTATTTTTGAAAAAAGTGACAAACATCTAAAACCTGCCAATGCCATGTCATGTCAAGGGCTAAATGAACAAAACGAGGTGAATGATGATGGATGGTAAGACTATAATGAGGAGTTCTTAGTGGAAGATATAGAAGAATTTGAAAAGCGGGAGAAGGCTATCTTGGAGGAAACTAAAATAGTCAACCTGGGAGACCATGATGAAGTCAATGAGACAAGGGTTAATGTTCCCTTAACAAAAGCACAAAAAAGAGAATTCATCCACTTTCTACAGGAGTATATTGATATATTTGATTGGTCCTACGATGATATTCCGGGATTGAGCACTAATATCATGTCGCATAAGTTATTAGTCAATCCCGAGTTTGATCTAATTAAGCAAAAAATGTGGAAATTCAAGCCGACCTTAAGTTTGAAGATCAAGGAAAAAATAACAAAGAAAATTCAATCTATGGTTATGGAGGTCACAAAATATCCAACATGGCTAGCCAATATTGTCCCAATGCCAAAAAAGGATGGAAAAATCCAAATTTGTATTGACTACAAAGATTTGAATAGAGCCGATCCTAAAGATAATTTTTTGCTACCCAACATCCACATCCTCATTGAAAATTGTTCAAAGCATGAAATGTTGTCTTTCGTGGATTTTTCATCAGGTATTATCAAATATTAATAGGATGTGGAAGATGTAGAAAAGACAACTTTCATTACTCCCTGGGTGTTTATCATTCCAGGGTAATACCGTTTGGTCTTAAGAATTCTGGTGCGACATACATGAGGGCTATGAAGATAATTTTTCATGACATGATTCATAAAGAAATTAAGAGGTATGGGGATGATGTAATTATGAAGAACCGTAAGAGTTCAAATCATCTGACACATCTTGAAAAGTTCTTCAACCGACTAAGGAAGTACAACTTGAAGTTGAATCCTGCTAAGTGTGTTTTTGATGTGCCAAATAGGAAATTACAGGGTTCATTGTCAGCAGAAGTGGCATTGAGTTAGATCCATCCAAGATCAAGACAATTCAGGATTTACCACCACCAAGAACAAAAAAAAAGGTTATGAGTCACATTAACAGGTTCACTACCCAATCAACATTCATATGTGACCCAATTCTCAAGATGTTGAAGAAACATGCATTGAATGAGTGGACAAAAGGGTATCAAAAGGTTTTTGACAGAATTAAGAATTATCTGTCTGCTCCGCCTGTTTTAGTTCCACCAAGGGAAAAAAGTCCGTTGTTTCTTTATCAATTAGTCTCAGAAAATGCTTTCGGGGTGTCCTCCAGTAACATGATGAGACCAGTAGGAAAGAGAAAGCAATCTTCTATGCGAGTAAAAATTTTACGCCATATGAGGCTCGCTACACTCTTGTAGAAAAGACGTGTTGCGCTTTGACCGGGGACGCACAAAATTTGAGGCATTATCTATCCTCGTACCTAACATATATCATTTCCAAAATAGATCCATTGAAGTATATATTTCAGAAAGCCATGCCTACAGGAAAGTTAACCAAGTGGAACATGTTGCTGAGTGAGTTTGACATTGTGTATGCGACTCAAAGGGTAATCAAGGGGCAATATTTAGTGGATCATTTAGCTAAGAATCCAGTTGATGATAAATACGATCCACTTTGAACTTACTTCCTAGATGAGGAGATTTTATTTGTGAAGAAGACATTACAGAGATTACCCTGGATGGAGATTGTTATTTGATGGAGCAGTCAACTTCAAAGGCTTAGGAATTGCAATGGTTTTGGTGTAAAAAATAGGCCAAAACTATCCAGCAACCTCTAAATTATGCTTCTCGTGTACCAATAACATGGCCTAATAGAGGCTTACATTCTAGGTCTCAAATTAGCACTTGATATGAGTGTACAAGAATTGTTAGTCATCAAAGACTCAGATTTGCTAATTCATCAAGTACGAGGAGAAATGGCGGTAAAGAATTCCAAGATTAACCCTTAGGTAGAGCTGGTGCAGGTTTTGTGGGGAAGATTCAAGAAAGTTGATTTTAGATATATCCCGAGGATACAAAATAAGTTTGCTTATGCTTTGACTACGATATCTTCCATGATTCCATAAAGATTAACATAGTTTCATGAACAACACATAAAGATTCCATCTTGGGAATCACGTCATCATAATCTCATGAACATAATCAACCCACAACAAAATATTCACAATACAAGATTTAAAACTTAATTCTTGAACTTCATGGATGGAAGGAATCCATGAATGAACACTATGCATACCTTGGATGGAAGATTCTTGAAAATTAATGATAGAATCTCTTGAATTTGAAGCTTCTATGAAAACCCTAGAATTGTTCTTGAGAGTATTTGAGAGAAACAACAATATTTTGGTGAAATAAGGGTTGAATCTCGTGTTTTTAGACTTATATAGGGTATGGGAAATTGACCTTTTTGCCCTTAAGAACATGGACATTTAATGACTGAAAACTGGGCATTAACGCGATATCCGACGCATCACGCCATGATCGCGCCAAGCCTCAATAGTTTTACTGGCAGTCCCTGCAACAATGTTAACCAACACGATAGGCGATGCGGCGTGCCAAGATTGCATTGGTCCACTATTTTGGGACACCAAACGCAGTCTAAACGAGCTCCGAAAAATCTAAAACTCGTCCGAGAATACCTATTGACCTCTCTGATCATGAATTAACAAAAATACGGATCATTAAAGGACATTAAGGTGGTGAAATGAGATTTCCAACTTTCAAAGGACAAAAATAAACTTAGTCTGGTAACTTAGCTAGAATTTTCTAAGTATGGGACCCCCTTGACAAGCTTAAAGAACTGATTTAAGCTTAGAAATTTTGCGGGGTCTTACAATATCTCCCTCTTGAGAATATTCATCCTTGAATGAGACTGACTGAGATAAGGAAAATAAAAACTGAAATATATATAGGATATGAATTACCGAAACATGATTTGATGACTGACATGACTAATAAACTGCATATATTATTTTGAACATGCATATCTGATGCATGCATAACTGATTCATGAATGCATGAATGAGATTTTTGATTAGCTGAGTTTCTCATAATAAGGATGCATATCTGATGCATGAATACGTGACTGACATGATGCATGAATATATGACTTAATATGCAATGGTATTTGATACCAAGTTTATAATAGAATTCTGAGCATGAGACTGAATACCAAGTTGGTAATGAAACTGAACATGATAACTGAGCAAGCTTAAGGAAAACTATTACCTTGGGCTAAGTCTAAGTTAGCGGGAAAAAAAGTAAGGATACTTGGTCTGCATATCTACTTCTAATTCCCAAGTAGCTCTCTCAACGGACTGATTCCACCAAAGAACTTTGACTAGAGGGACCTCTTGTTTTTCAGTCTGTGAGTCTGATAGTCAGGGATTTTGACTGGAATCTCTTTGAAAGAGAGGTTTTTATGAATGTCTATGCCCTCTATAGGGACTACAACTAGTGGGTCACCTATGCACTTTCTTAAGCAAGGAGACATGGAACACTGGATGAACTGAGGAAGGATCTGAAAGAAATTAGAGCTCATAAGCTACTTTACCAAAGTGACTGAGAATTTTGAAGGGAGACACATCGGGGACTGAGCTTTACCTTCTTGCCGAATCTCTCCACTCTCTTTGTGGGAGAGATCTTTAAATAAACATGATCACCAATCTCAAACTCAAGATCCTTTCTGAACATACATGAACAGAAACATGAGAACATGACTAAGTGTGTAATGTATGTCATGGAATGAGCATCGTGAGCTGAACTGAGCCATTGAGTACATGGCTTACAACCTAGATTGAAGTTAGAGGGTCAACCTATAGGTACCCACTACTCCAAACTGGATTTATTAAGTGAAGAAGAAAATAGAGTGTCTAGGTCATAAAAGTTCGGGAGTTATTGTGTATCTCCCTCTTGGGATACTATGTCCCTCAAAGAATTCTGACTTGATTGAGATATTAAGAAAAACTGAGGCAATGCACAAGGCACCTACGAACTGAATCGTGACTGTATATCTAGGATCTGAGACTGAGACTTAAAACATGGACTGAGTTGCACACGAAACTACATGATTGGTCCATCTTAGAACGGTCACATTTATGAGACTTCGAATAGTGTGACTAGATGGAAAGAATGGGAAAATATATGAACTTGTATGTCTGACTGCTAGACTGAGGTATTGGTTGTTATGACTAATTCCTACTGACTGACTCATCTGATCTGCTGACTGGCCGATGGCTAAGTACTAGGGTAAGAATGAACAATACTTTGTTTGGATAGATGGACTTAAAAACTATAGACTATTGTAACACCCCGTAAATTTTTTCGTACACTTATCGCAATTATATGGAGTCCTAAAGGCTTGCGTATGGGTTAAATTAAGTTTATGGTGTTCGGAAGTATCCCGTCAATAGTTGTATGTGTAGGTATTGGAATAAGCTTTCAAACAATATAAAGTTTTCCCAAAACAGAGGAGTATTTCATATAAGCGAGCACATTCGAAATTTCAAAACGGTGGCCGGTAAGCTTGTGAACGGTAAATCTGCAGGAAAATTACAGCAGCTAGGCAAATTTTTTTTGGATCAACTTTAGATGATCATAACTCCTCGTACAAAAAGAACTGTGTGAGCGTCTATATATCGACAAAAATCTCCGAGAGTCTTCTTTCCGATGAAATTGGTTTCATCCAAATCCAATATCTGAGTAAGGAGCTATATCCGTTTTACTACAGCCTAAAAAAAAATAGAATTTTGGGACAGATTCTTGGGTCAACTTTAAACGACCATAACTCCTTGTACAGGAAGAAATGGGTGGTATATTTTATATGATAATGAAATACCTTTGAATTATCTTTCCAATTCAATTGGTTTCACCCAAATCCGATACCGGAGCAAAGAGTTATGATCGATTTACTTCAGCCTGTCAAAACTGTCCACTGAGGACAGATTCAGATTTATTTAAATTTTTAGGGCAAAATGGCCATTTTCTATTACCTCTTGGACGAAAATTGGTCTTTATAAACATAAACTTAGCCTCATATATATCATATATCATCCAATTATTAAGAGAAGGTGAAACCCTAGCCTAATTTCAACTTCAAATATTTTGTGATTCAACCGTGGAAAATTCGAATTGGTTCCGTAGTTGTGTTCACCATCTCGAAAGCTTCGAGAAGCACCCCATGGTTATGTAAGGAGGATTCTAAATACAATAGTTCATTGTTAAGGTATGAATATTTTTTATTCTTAATTCTTATCCATGAATAAGTATTGATAAAGGATTATGAGTATTGTCTTGATGTTGGAAGATAACTAGAAACATAGTTATGAATTGTTTGGTATAAATTGTTAGTAGTAAATTATGGAAGTTGTTGTATTGGATTATGGAGGATTAATTGTGGTGATATATCATTATATTAGTGGTTATGTATGCCTAGTGATCATATTAGTATTGGATGGTGATTAAGAGGGGAAATAAAGGCTAAGAGTGATGTTGAGGGATATTGCATGAAAATGCATGATATGTGAATGTAATAAGAGTATAAGAGGATGTATGTAGCACTCTTATTGATGAGTTAAAGGATTACTTCCTAGACATTATTTGGTGAATTTAATACCTAAATGGTAAGGTTTGGTTGCTAATACTAGTTTGCCACAAATGACTTATTGTAGATAAGTGTTCGAAGAGTACGGGAAGTCAAGTTGGACTTGTATTGAAGTGGTTATATCAAGGTATGTAAGACATACTCTATCTAATCTTTGGAATGAATAATGACCCATGGAACTCTCAAGTAAGCTTCCAACATTGTCCTACGACACATGACACATAATAACATCATATGATCTTCGACACTACCAATTGAACTTGTTTTCACTTTTAAGATGTCCGGCTAGTCAAAAAAATGTCCATATACTATTGTTGACTCCGAAATGGTTTAATGAGGTATCCATGATTCTCTACTTCATTTTCATGATATTGATTACCTATTTACATGTTTTTCCTATTTAGGTATCATGGTTTCAAGTTCCATAAGGTGTGACCACAAAGTAACCAATCTCAAAGATTAATTGAAGTAAGAAATGGAATGTCTTTATTTTAAATTGTTGTTATGATGTATTGTATTAGTACCACTGATCAGTTGGCCATTGTATTATAAAGATTATGTATATATACTATTCCAGGGGTGGTCCCTGATGTATTGTATTAGTACCACTGATCAGTTGGCCATTGTATGACATATGTTATGTATTGATAAGGAATACGGGAAGTGATGATATGAAAGTAATGTGCAGGTATCCCATCAGGTCTTTTAAGTGTGGTCTACTCATACTGTTTATTCACTGGTATCTGAGTTCTGTTGATCTTTTATATCTCATCTTGATACTCACTGCCTTACATACTCAGTACATATTTCCGTACTGACGTCCCTCACGGGGAACCTGTATTCATGCCTGCAGGAACAGGTACTTCAGGTCGTACACCTCCGCAGTAAGAGCCAGGACATTCTATTGATAGTGGTGAGCTCCAGTTGTTTCGGGGCATCCCAAGTCGTTTCTATATGTATTTTTGGTATTTGTATAAAAGTCTTTTGTGGACGGGAGTTTGTCCCGACCCTAACTCAGTTGTGTATCTATGTAGAGGCTTTTGTAGACATATTGTACAGCCATAGGAGTGTTTGGTTGATAGACGTGATGGCTCTGACGGCCAATTACTTTATATATATATATATATGCGTGTCTGTTGGGCTGATACAGGTACTGTTTTCTTCTATTTACAACGAAGTGTTGCCCAAATTTCTAATTTTCATAAGTAATGTAAATGTGAAAGTATAGGTTATGAACGGGTTCTCCCGGGCCTCCTCGACTACGGGTGCCAGTCCGCTCCAATGGGATTTGGGGCGTGACAAAAGTGGTATCAGAGAAGTTCGTCCTAGTGAGTCTACAAAGCCGTGTCTACGTAGAATCTCATTTATCGGTTTGTTATGCACCACATCTATAAACAGGAGGCTGTTGGACATTTAGGGATTGTTTCCATTCTCCATTTCTTAGATCGTGCAATAGAGCCCATATTAGAGATAAAGTCATAATCGATCACTTAATCCAATTGTTTTTTTTATTTATTATAGTAACGATGCCGGTTACAAGGAGAAAGAATAAGTGGAAGCGAGTAGATGTAGTGGCCGGAGAAGGTACTAGTAAGTCACCACCGGCACAAGCTGAACAAAGTAAGTCTCAAGCTGAGCATATATCAGGAGCTTCTTCTCCTCCGGAAGGGCCATCTATTAATGCTGTTGATCGAGATTTGAGGGATACAGTACAACTTCTGACGCGTATAGTTACCGGTCAAGTTCAAGGGCAAGCTATTCCTACCACGGGTTCTAGTGGTACGGATAGAGCAGCTAGCCTTCGGACACAGGATTTCCTAAGACTGGATCCTCCTACTTTTACCGGATCAGATATTAACGAAGACCCGCAGGACTTTGTCGATCAAACCCAAAGGGCTCTAGATATTATGCACATATCCAGTAAAGAGATGGTTGAGCTAGCGGCATATAGACTGAAATGAGAGGCTATATTGTGGTACGAGGATTGGAAACGATTTAGGGGTATTGATGCACCTCCAACTACGTGGGGAGAGTTCAAAGATGCATTTATTGATCATTATCTTCCATTTGAGACTCGTCAGGCCCGTGCAGATCAATTCTTAAATCTTCGTCAGGGTAATATGAGTGTAAGGGAGTATAGTCTTCGATTTAACTCCTTGTCTCGATATGCTTCTAATGTGGTAGCTACTATGGATGACAGAGTTCATCACTATGTGGATAGATTGGAACCATACTTGGTTAGAGATTGTACCATTGCTTCTTTGAACAAGAACATAGATATAGCGAGGATACAAGCTTTCGCTCAGAAAATGGAAGATCAGAGGCAAAAAAAAAGAACCCAGGAATCAGAAAAAGGATATTCTAAGCGGGCCAGAGCTATAGGGAAGTTTATGGCATCTCAGGGAGGTTTTAGGCCTTCGTTCTCTCATAGATTGTCTAGCCCGTTATCTTCTTATCCTGCAATTAGTGCTCCACCGCAATTTCAAAGGTTCAAAGGTAATCAGTTCGGGCAAAGCAGTGAAAATCAGAGTTCGCGACTAGTGGGGTATCAAGGGCAAGGGAGTATGAGTCAATTGAGACCTCCATGACACCCGTGCCCCATATGTAGAAGATTTCATTTTGGCGAATGTCGTCTTGGAACGAACAATTGCTTTTGGTGCGGTAAGCCGGGGCATATGGCTAGAGATTGCCCACGCAGGACCACAGGTGGTATAACACGACCTACCGGATCAGCTGTTGCGTCATCATCGGTGCCTCCTTTGAGTAGGGGTGCACAACCTATGGGTCACGGTAGAGGTGATAGAGGAGCAGCTAGTTCTAGCGAAGCTCAGAACCGTGTGTATGCCCTAGCAGATTGGCAGAATTTAGAGGCTTCTCCAGACGTGGTTACAGGTACGTTGTCCATCTTTGCATTTGATGTGTATGCCTTAATTGATCCTGGTTCTACATTATCGTATGCTACTCCTTTGGTTGCGGGAAGGTTCGGAAGAACACCCGAATTATTAGCCAAGCCATTTGAAGTATCAACGCCAGTGGGGGAATCTCTTATAGCTAGGAATGTTTATCAAAATTGTGTTGTGAATATTTGTGGTCGTGATACGATGGCCGATCTTGTTGAGTTAGAAATGGTAGATTTTGATGTTATTATGGGCATGGATTGGTTAGCATCTTGTTACGCTACAATAGATTGCCGTTCTAAGAAGGTATATTTCCATTTCCCAAATGAGGTAGTCCTTGAATGGAAGGGTAATGTTGGCGCACCGAGAGGTAGATTTATTTATTACTTTAAGGCAAGAAAAATTATTTCCAAGGGGTACATATACCATTTGGTTAGAGTAAGGGATACAGAGGCAGAGCTGCCAACTTTTCAGACCGTTTCGGTTGTGAATGAATTTCCTGATGTATTTCCTGAAGAACTACCAGGTTTACCTCCTGAACGAGAAGTAGAGTTTGGTATTGATATGTTGACAGACACACAGCCAATCTCAATTTCTCCTTATAGAATGGCACCAGCAGAGTTGCGAGAATTGAAAGAGAAACTGAAAGACTTGCTAGAGAAGGGATTCATCAGGACTAGTATGTCCCCTTGGGGAGCACCAGTATTGTTTGTGCGTAAGAAAGATGGTTCGCTGAGGATGTGTATTGACTATTGGCAATTGAATAAGGTGACTATCAAGAATAAATACCCTTTTCCCCGAATTGATAATTTATTTGACCAGTTGCAGGGTGCCCAGTGTTTTTCCAAGATTGACTTGAGATCAGGCTATCATCAAGTGAGAGTCAAGGATAAAGATATACCCAAGACAGCTTTCCGAACATGGTATGGTCATTATGAATTCCTGGTTATGTCATTCGGGCTGACAAATGCACCCGTAGTTTTTATGGATCTGATGAATAGGCTGTTTAAGCCATTTCTAGATGTGTTCGTGATAGTTTTCATAGATGATATTCTTATCTACTCTAGATTAGAAGAGGATCATGTTAATCACTTAAGGCAGGCGTTGTAGATTTTTCATGATCGTAAGCTGTATGCGAAGTTTTCTAAATGTGAGTTTTGGCTCAAGTCAGTGGCATTTTTGGACCATATTGTATCCAGTGAAGGCATAAAAGTTGACACTTAGAAGATTGAGGCTGTGAAGAATTGGCCAAGACCCACGACGCCTACGGAGATTCGTAGTTTCCTCAGGTTGGCAGGTCATTATAGAAGGTTTGTTGAAGGTTTTTCTTCTATTTCTTCACCCTTGACTAAGTTGACGCATAAAGCCTCCAAGTTTCAATGGAATCATGCCTGTGAAAAGAGTTTCCAAGATCTGAAGAGCAAGTTGACTTCTACACCGGTATTGGTACTTCCTGAAGGCACAGAAGGGTATGCAGTGTACTGTGATGCTTCGATAATTGGCTTAGGATGCGTATTAATGCAACATGATAGAGTAATAGCCTATGGCTCTAGACAGTTGCGACCACATGAGAGGAATTATCCCACGCATGATCTTGAGCTAGCTGCAGTTGTTTTTGCTTTGAAGATATGGTGCCACTACTTATATGGGGTTCATGTTGACATATATACCGATCATAAGAGCCTGCAATATATCTTCAGTCAAAAAGATCTAAAATTGAGGCAGCGAAGATGGCTTGAATTGTTGAAAGATTACGATGTTGATATCTTGTATCATCCAGGGAAAGCGAATGTGGTAGCAGATGCACTGAGTCGTAAGTCTAAAATGGCATCTATAGAAAAGCAGGGGATGATTAAGGATCTTCACCAACTAGCTAATTTGGGAGTTCGACTTCTCGAAACTCCAGATGAAGAGGTTATTGTACGTAATGCAGCGGAATCTTCATTGATAGCTGAAGTGAAAGAGAAGCAGTATGCAGATCCAATTTTATTTCATCTTAAGGAGGATGTGCAGAGTGGCACGACAAAGGCATTTGAGCTTACGCGAGAAGGAGTGCTTCAGTGTCAGAATCGTTTATGTGTACCTGATGTAGAAGCACACTGTTCAAGGTATTCCATCCATCCAGGGTCGACTAAGATGTATCAAGATTTGAAAGCAATATATTGGTGGAATGATATGAAGAAGAATATTGCCGAATTTGAAGCTGAATGTCCGAATTGTCAAAGAGTCAAAGTAGAACACCAGAAACCCGGTGGTTACATGCAATGTATAGATCTTCCAGTCTGGAAGTGGGATAAGATCAATATGGATTTCATCACGGGTTTGCCTCGTACATTTCGAAAGTTTGATTCCATATGGGTGATCATTGATAGGCTTACCAAATCCGTGCACTTCTTACCAGTTAAGACAACTTATACGATGGAAGAGTATGTGAAGTTGTATATTAAGGAGATCGTTCGGTTACATGGAGTTCCAATTTCCATTATATCCGATCGAGGAGCCCAATTTACCGCGAATTTCTGGAAGTCTTTTCAAAGGAGTTTGGGGACACAAGTAAATCTAAGTACGGCTTTTCATCCTCAAACGGACGGACAAGAGGAACGTACCATCCAGACACTTGAAGATATGCTACGAGCATGTGTATTAGATTTCAAAGGCAACTGGTATGATCACCTATCTCTTATCGAGTTTGCCTACAATAATAGCTATCATTCAAGTATCAAAATAGCACCATATGAAGCATTGTATGGAAGAAAGTGTAGATCGCCAATAGGATGGTTTGAAGCAGGTGATGCGGTCTTTTTTGGACCGGATCTTGTTTATCAAGCAATGGAGAAGGTTAAAGTGATCCAACAACGGCTTGAAACAGCTCAAAGTCGACACAAATCTTATGCGGATGTTAGAAGAAGAGGACTTGAGTTTTCTATCGACGATTGGGTATTCTTGAAAGTATCACCAATGAAAGGAGTGATGAGGTTTGGCAAGAAAGGAAAGTTAAGTCCACGATACATAGGTCCGTACAAGATCATTCAAAGATTGGGACAAGTTACAGAAGATCTCACATTTGAAGAAATGCCTATTGCTATTCTTGATCGCCAAATTAAAAAGATAAGGAATAAAGAGATAGCATCGGTAAAAGTACTTTGGAGGAATCAACAAGTTGAGGAGATCACATGGGAAGCCGAGGAAGCGATGAAGATTAAGTACCCTTACCTATTCAACGATTAGGAGGAAGTTCATGAGACGGAAGAAGAACAATAACAGGTAAGTGTTTATTTTTATGCAAGTATGTTATGATGATAAATATGTTAATTGTAAGCTTGGACATGTCTTAATTGAGTAACTATGCTAACATTAGAGGATGAATGTTCTTAAGGGGGGGAGAATGTAACACCCCGTAAATTTTTTCGTACACTTATCGCGATTATATGGAGTCCTAAAGGCTTGCGTATGGGTTAAATTAAGTTTATGGTGTTCGGAAGTATCCCGTCAATAGTTGTATGTGTAGGTATTGGAATAATCTTTCCAACGATATAAAGTTTGCCCAAAACAGAGGAGTATTTCATATAAGCGAGCACATTCGAAATTTCAAAACGGTGGCCGGGAAGCCTGTGAACAGTAAATCTGCAGGAAAATTACTGCAGCTAGGCAATTTTTTTTTGGATCAACTTTGGACGATCATAACTCCTCGTAAAAAAAGAACTGTGTGAGCTGCTATATATCGACAAAAATCTCCGAGAGTCTTCTTTCCGATGAAATTGGTTTAATCCAAATCCAATGTTTGAGTAAGGAGCTATATCCGTTTTACTACAGCCTAAAAAAAAAAAACAGAATTTTGGGACAGGTTTTTGGGTCAACTTTAAACGACCATAACTCCTTGTACAAGAAGAACTGGGTGGTATACTTTATATGATAATGAAATCCCTTTCAATTATCTTTCCAATTCAATTGGTTTCACCCAAATCCGATACCGGAGCAAAGAGTTATGATCGATTTACTTCAGCCTGTCAAAACTGTCCACTGGGGACAGATTCGGATTTATTTAAATTTTTAGGGCAAAATGGTCATTTTCTATTACCTCTTGGACGAAAATTGGTCTTTATAAACATACACTTAGCCTCATATATATCATATATCATCCAATTATTAAGATAAGGTGAAACCCTAGCCTAATTTCAACTTCAAATATTTTGTGATTCAACCGTAGAAAATTCGAATTGGTTCCGTAGTTGTGTTCACCATCTCAAAAGCTTCGAGAAGCACCCCATGGTTATGTAAGGAGGATTCTAAATACAAGAGTTCATTGTTAAGGTATGAATATTGTTTATTCTTGATTCTTATCCATGAATAAGTATTGATAAAGGATTATGAGTAATGTCTTGATGTTGGAAGATAACTAGAAACATAGTTATGAATTGTTTTGTATAAATTGTTAGTAGTAAATTATGGAAGTTGTTGTATTGGATTATGGAGGATGAATTGTGGTGATATATCATTATATTAGTGGTTATGTATGCCTAGTGATCATATTAGTATTGGATGGTGATTAAGAGGGGAAATAAAGGCTAAGAGTGATGTTGAGGGATATTGCATGAAAATGCATGATATGTGAATGTAATAAGAGTATAAGAGGATGTATGTAGCACTCTTATTGATGAGTTAAAGGATTACTTCCTAGACATTATTTGGTGAATTTAATACCTAAATGGTAAGGTTTGGTTGCTAATACTAGTTTGCCACAAATGACTTATTGTAGATAAGTGTTCGAAGAGTACGGGAAGTCAAGTTGGACTTGTATTGAAGTGGTTATATCAAGGTATGTAAGACATACTCTATCTAATCTTTGACATGAATAATGACCCATGTCACTCTCAAGTAAGCTTCCAACATTGTCCTACGACACATGACACATAATAACATCATATGATCTTCGACACTACCAATTGAACTTGTTTTCACTTTTAAGATGTTCGGCTAGTCAAAAAAATATCCATATACTATTATTGACTCCGAAATGGTTTAATGAGGTATCCATGATTCTCTACTTCATTTTCATAATATTGATTACCTATTTACATGTTTTTCCTATTGAGGTATCATGGTTTCAAGTTCCATAAGGTGTGACCACAAAGTAACCAATCTCAAAGATTAATTGAAGTAAGAAATGGAATGTCTTTATTGTAAATTGTTGATATGATGTATTGTATTAGTACCACTGATCAGTTGGCCATTGTATTATAAAGATTATGTATATATGCTATTCTAGGGGTGGTCCCTGATGTATTGTATTAGTACCACTGATCAGTTGGCCATTGTATGACATATGTTATGTATTGATAAGGAATACGGGAAGTGATGATATGAAAGTAATGTGCAGGTATCCCATCAGCTTTTTTAAGTGTGGTCTACTCATACTGTTTATTCACTGGTATCTGGGTTCTGTTGATCTTTTATATCTCATCTTGATACTCACTGCCTTACATACTCAGTACATATTTCCGTACTGACGTCCCTCACGGGGGACCTGTATTCATGCCTGCAGGAACAGGTACTTCAGGTCGTACACCTCCGCAGTAAGAGCCAGGACATTCTGTTGATAGTGGTGAGCTCCAGTTGTTTCGGGGCATCCCAAGTCGTTTCTATATGTATTTTTGGTATTTGTATAAAAGTCTTTTGTGGGCGGGAGTTTGTCCCAACCCTAACTCAGTTGTGTATCTATGTAGAGGCTTATGTAGACATATTGTACAGCCATAGGAGTGTTTGGTTGATAGACGTGATGGCTCTGACGGCCAATTACTGTTTATATATATATATGCGTGTCTGTTGGGCTGATACAGGTACTGTTTTCTTCTATTTACAACGAAGTGCTGCCCAAATTTCTAATTTTCATAAGTAATGTAAATGTGAAAGTATAGGTTATGAACGGGTTCTCCCGGGACTCCTCGGCTACGGGTGTCAGTCCGCTCCAATGGGATTTGGGGCGTGATAACTATCATGCATAAAAGGTAAGGACTGACTGGGTAACACGAGGTAACTGAGCATAAATGGGTGAAAGCTATATTATCTTAAGGATGTAAGACCAAACATATAACATTATTTGGAAACTCTCTGTAATTTGAGGTACTGAAACACTACTAACTAAGTAACTATTAGCCATATGCTTTGGTCGGTTAATCCTGGAAGTGAACTGAGTTTCTAATTTAGCTAGACTATGACTGGGGCTGAGATTGTAACTATGACAGTAATTGAGACTGTAACTGCAACTAAGACTGTAACTGGGACTGAATGCTGGTTTCTGATAACTGAGGTTTAGACTGGTACTGAAGTACTAAATTTTGATGGCTAAGTAACTGATAACTGAAAGCCATGGTCCTGTAGGAATACCTGAGTCCTTTACTGAATATAGATTACTGAACTGACACGGTAACTAAGTCTTAGGGATAGAACATCAACACCATGGATTCACCGAGGGATCTTAATTAAGGGTATTCGTGACATAAATCTGAGTTCGACTGATCACAAGGAGTGAAGCATGTGTCATGTGAGCTGGGCATACTGTAAAGCATGACATGAGTGTATGAGTCATGAGCTCATGACCTGAGTCTAAAGTTTTTGTATTCATGGGACATGAATCGTAACACTGAGTGAACTAGAACTCCTTATCGTAGGAATTGGGAGCGTACATGAGTTTTCACTAATGTGAATGAATATGAGTGATGGTCATAGAGATGACATGTAGGACATAAATAGATATCATGATAACTAATGGGTTTTGATATTTTGAGATGGTCTGTAGGATCATGCTCACTGCGGGAATAGACAAGAATATCATCTATGAATACTCTGATAAACATATCCAAGTACTAGTTGAACACTCGGTTCATCAATTACATGAAGGTTGCGGGTGCGTGGGTAAGACCAAAGGACATGACTAAGAATTCAAAATGGTCATACCGAGTTCTAAAAGTCATCTTAGGAATGTCACATTCTCTGAGTCTGAGATGTTGATAGCCTAATCTGAGGTCTATCTTAGAGAAATAGTTGGCACCCTAAAGTTAATCGACTAAGTCATCGACTCTGGGAAGTGGATACTTGTTATTGACTATGACCTTGTTGAGCTGACGGTAGTCTATACACATTCTGAGAGAACCATCTTTCTTGCGCACAAATAAGACTGGTGCACCCTATAGGGATACACTGGGTCTGATGAATCCGTTAAGTAGGAGATCCTTCAACTTTTCTTTCAATTCTTTGAGTTCTGCTGGTTCCATTCTGTATGGTGGAATAGATATAGGTTGAGTATCTGGAAGAAGGTCTATGCCGAAGTCTATTTCCCTTTCGGGAGGAATTCCTGAAAGTTCTTCAGAAAAAAATATCTAAATATTCATTCACTACAGGGATTGATTCCAAACTGGAAGTTTCGTAACTAGAGTTCTTAACTCAAAAAAGATGATAGACATATCCCTTAGATATCATTTTCCATGCCCAAAGGTAGGAAATAAGTTGACCTTTGAAAACTGAAGTACTACCTCTCCACTCTAGGATACGTTCATTCAGAAACTGAAACTGGACAATTCTATTTCTGCAGTCGACTGTGGCATCGTAGGAATGAAGCCTTTCCATGTTGAGAATGATATCAAAATCAATCATCTCAAATTCGACTAAGTTTGTTGAAGTGAATTTCTAAGATACCATAACCGGACAGTTCTTGTATACCCATCGAGCTATGATAGTTTTAGCCACTGGGGTAGAGACTGCGAAAGGTTCTACTAGAATTTTAGGACTAACTCCAAAATCAACTTCTATATAAGGAGTAACAAAAGACAAAGAGGCTCCTGGATCTAGCAAAGCGTAAACATGCAAGTAAAATATCAGTAACGTACCAGTGACCATATCAGGAGAATTTTCCTGATCCTGTTGGGACTGAAGAGCATATAGTCTATTTGGGCATTCCCCACTAGTGGCACTAGAGGTGGCACCCTGCTGATTCGGGCGACCGGACTGAGCTAAAGAATGATTATGCTGGCTTCATGGACCAGCCCTAGGACAGTATTAGACTCTGTGACCTGACTCGCCACACCCGTAACACACATCACTATCAGCTTTACATATAACCTTATGATATTTGCCGCAAGTCTGACAAAGAGGATAGGTTCAGGCACTTCTAACACTGCCCTGAGGTTTAGAATCTGGTGCCCTATCTATGAATTTAGGGACCGGAGCACTGGCTAAGGGAGGAACTGGAATCAAAGACTTTGGGTGGAACTGATAACAGTTGCCACCCTCTGACTTAGGCTGAACAAAATTGAGATTACCTGTTCTTGCTCACTTATTTTCTCTCTTTCTTTCTATGCTTTCCCACCTTAATCTGCTGGGCATGAATCATATGCCTGGGTAGGATAATAGCCTGCTGATTTCTCTAAGCTAATACTGAATAAGATAAAGTAAGAGAGTCGATTATGAATTTGCCATAAAAGACATGCTCGTCTAGGGAATCTGCCTGAATGGGCGGAGGTGCTGACTGATTCTCGGTTTTCCTTTCGTTAGTCCTTTTGGGAGACATGTCCTGTAATGAAAGGGGGAGCGGATTAGACTGGGATTTAAATTTGAGCTCATGCTCACTGGCACGACATGAATACCAAAAGAGGTAAAACTGTTCCAAAAAATCTCATAGCTTTCTGTCCATAAATGTGGTGCAGAACACACCCATGCACAAAACTCTACTAGATGTGGCTTTTCAGACATCCTAGGACACTGTTGAACCTGACTCTGATACAAAGTTTGTAACGCCTCGAGTCTGGTACCCAGAACGCTACACGGTTCCCATGACCCCGAAGGACCACAAGCTAACCCATGACTGATATCTGTAACTGAGCAATGCATGATATACTGTATAAATACGGAATATAAGCTGTAAGGACGAAAGGTTCAAAATTGTAACATGTCTGATAAAATAATATCTGAATGGGGTATAGAAATACCCAAAATTGAAAAAAACTATCTGAACATACTGTAGTCTGAAAGCCTCTAAACTATCTAAAAATTATGGAGTTGATGGGACATGTCCCCAACTAACTCTGAACAACTAAAATAAACTGAGTATTAAAGGAATAAAATAATCAAATAATAACATCCTCGAATGATGAAGACTCACTGCTGACTCTGACTGCTGAAACTGGACTGCTACAAATGCTCTGGAGCTCGCGCTTCTGAACCTATGGTATAAAAACACCATAGTGCAAATGCATCAGTACGATTGAATGTACTGGTATGTAAGTGAGGTAGGCTTAATGCAAAGGGTTCATATGCATGAACAATACTAACTGACTATATAACATAAACATGAGAATACATGCATGGATAAATAACTGAAACTGAATACGTGGTAATACTAACTACTGAGTCTGAATACTCATAATATGAGCTACTGATAACTGAGTGACTATATCTGACAGTCTTGATTCTGATGAAACTAGATGAGTTTCGTACTGTATGAGTGACTGTATCTAATAGTCCTAGATTCTGTAGAACTATCTGAGTTCTATTACTGAAACTTGGTCTGAAACTGTAACTGTAGGAAGTAGTTATCTAACCGACATGCCCCAATTAAATCAATATAGCTGAGTTGGGGTCCAATCTATAACCCTAATTGGAAAGGTGTCAATACCGCGCCACTGGTAAAGATAAGCTGTGAGTTACCCTCATCTGACAGTGTCCCCAAAAGAAAACGGTGGGACCCCCATCTGATAGTGTTAATCCACCTCATTAACCCTTATCTGTCAGTGTTGATGTCTTAACCTAAGGTGGCTACATATTTCTGGAACACAAGGATTGCTTCTAAGGATCACACCCTCAACTGACAGTGTGTTCCCTCATCCTTGGGTTCACTCGGTGCTAATTTCTATTCCCATCTGAATAGACACTAAAACATAATTAACTGAACTGAACTGGACTTGGTTCAGTGAGTTTCCTTGACTAAAGGAATACTACTGAGATTACTGAGTTAGTGAGATTTCTGAGATTACTAGGATTTCTGAGTTTTCCTGAGTCATGAGTCTGACTGAATTCTACTAAGCATGGCTTGACTGAGAGTATCTTGAAAACTGACACTGGATCTAGGTACACAGCTAAATTATCGGGTACAAGTACCCCCAGGACTCGATAGAATGAAACTGACAAAACACAACACTTTTTGACCATAGGGCTAAAGTCCACAATTCATAATACCATAAGTTGGTGATTTCATGAAGCACATGGTTATCATAATCTTATACATGAATGGGAAAACATATAAACATGTCATAATTTCATCAACTAGTGTCATGAGCATCCCATAAAACATTTATAATGCACAACAATATCATAGAAGTCATTGTGATCATAAGGGTAAAGCATGTACTTATCATTTGGGTTACCATTGAGCTATGATGCATAATTTCTAGTCCCTTAGGAATTTTATCAAACACCTTGCATGCACAACTTAAGGCATAGGCATAAATCAAATTATCACTTCAAAACTCCATGAATCTACTAATCTTATAGATTTCAAGCCACACATTAACATAGTTTCATGAACAACACATAAAGATTCTAGTTTAGGAATCACATCATCATAATCTCATGAACATAATCAACCCACAACAAAATATTCACAATACAAGATTTAAAACTTGATTCTTGAACTTCGTGGATGGAAGAAATTCATGAATGAACACTATGCATACCTTGGATGGAAGATTCTTGAAAATTAATGGTAGAATCTCTTGAATTTGAAGCTCCTATGAAAACCCTAGACTTGTTCTTGAGAGTATTTGAGAGAAACAACAATATTTTGGTGAAAAGGGCTAAATCTGGTAATTTTGGACTTATATAGGGGTTAGAAATTGACACTTTTACCCTTAAAAACACGGACATTTAATGACTGAAAATTGGGCATCGACGCGATACCCGACGCGTCACGCCATGATCGCGCCAAGCCTCAGTAGTTTTACTGGCAGTCCCTGCAATAATGTTAACCAATGCGATAGGCGACGCGGCGCGCTAAGATTGCTTTGGTCCACTATTTTGGGACACCAAACTTGTTCTAAACGAGGTCCAAAAAATTTAAAACTTGTTCGAGAACACCTATTGACCTCTCTGATCATGAATTAACAAAAATACAAACCATTAAAGGACATTAAGGTGGAAAAATAAAATTGCCAACTTTTGAAGGCCAAAAATAAACTAAGTCTGGGAACTTATCTAGAATTTTCTAAGTATAGGACTCCCTTGACAAGCTTAAAGGACTGATTTAAGCTTAGAAATTTTGCGAGGTCTTACAAAAACATACTAATGGGACTTATCTGTCCTATAGTCATGACCTGCTAGGGACTAGCTTCATCCATGTATCGAACGGGTGTGGTACCTGATCCTTCAAATATCAATAGATAAGTAACATGTATAGGTGGTACCAACCCTCTGAATATCAGTATGCATGAATGTCAATTAAATAGCAACCAAGATGCAATAAAGTGCACCAATATGCAAGTACACACTTTGTATAGACACTTAGTCAAACTCGCGTTCTTCAATTCATGTATTCAACCAGTATTCACCAACTCACAAGACCACAAGTGTGTCTGAAAGCCAATTCACAAATACTTAACTTATTAATAAGTATGGAATCTAACTTAAGTCAATAACTACAACATAAATTAGAATTATGTGTATGATCGATTCTAACCTTAACCTCATCTAACTCGTACTTAGCATTCATCCACCCTAGCCTCATTGTTGTTAGATCCTCCAAACCACCACGCTTCTACTACTCCACTCAAATCATATATCTAGGTTAGTTTTTTAGATTACCTACTCCCATGATTCTTTATTGATACCTACAAGTGCCCACATACAAGAAATTTAGCATAGAATTCATACAACATACCACATTCAATAAAGAATTTCCACATAACCCATATTAACTTAAAGTAACTCTTTTTATGAGATTTTACCATATTTTATATGTCCAAACACCATGACTGCAGGCGTAAGCCTAATTTTTTCCATCTAATCTTTATTAAGATTATGTTTTCCTAACCTGAGTCTATTACTCATAAATCATCACCTACCTTAACACCAATTTGTTGCTAAGGGTTGCAATCCATGTTTTTTTATTCCATTCTAGCAATTCTGAAAAAGAATTTGCGAAATTAGATTGGGATGCTTTCTTCTAAGCCTTGCCTCTCTATTCTAGTAATTTTTTACCTAGGAATAGCCTGGAGATAAACATGGAAAAATAAGTATATCAAAAAGGGTAAAATTCATAAATAGAATACTTAAGACCATAATTGTGAGATTCATAGCAACACTTTCATAATTACTTAAATTAGCAACTTGTATTTTGTATTTGAACAAACTGTTGCTATAAAAATACATATACAAATTATTTTACTGCCCATATTTAACCTCTTTATCTCGAGGTTGAAGGGATATTTTATGAACTGGAGAATTTTTAGCAGGTCAATTCTTAGACTCAAGCTCTCGAGGTCCCTATTGGGTTTAGTTCCTGAACTATTGTTAGAACGAGATAGTTTAGCCTTGTAAAGTATCTCAGACTTTGATAACTTGAGACTTTGTTAGTCATGATTCCATACGAGGTTAGTAAGACCCCATGCTACATTAAACATTTCTTCTTTTTTTATTTCGGTCCTCGATGTAATATTAAATTGTGATTTTGTAGATAATTATAAGGTTGGTCTCACATCGATACTAGTGGAGGTTATCAACTATTTAAACAATATGATATCATCAAAGAATTGTTGGAGGATAGATAGGGTCGCCACAGAGTGCCTTATGAATAAGTGTGCTCAGCCTCTGCTAAGGTTAGTGATTCCTTAATCTTGTACTCTTTCCATTAATAGTTTTCTTACATTTTTTATAATAATTTGTTCTTCATTATTATAGGGTAGTGTGTTGGTAGCGGACGACCTCTAATGGTTACTAATAAAGAGAAACAACCTTCACCTAAAGTGTGATAGGCTTGAGAGAGCTATAGCCATCATACGAGATCATTCTACCTCTATTGAGAACCCAGCATGATGGGTTTTGAAACTCAAGGCACTAAGAGTCGATTGGGATATGGTTTTGAGTGACAGGCAGGATATTGAGAGGATGCCCGTTACTGGTTTAAAGAAGTAGAAAACTCACAACATGAGAATTCTTAATAGGCCAACCTTATGAGAAAATAGACTAAATTAAAAAAGAGCATCTGCCTAGCAGGTACAATACTGCATTATCAAGTCGAGACTTCTTATTTCTTTGGTATGTCAATGTTACCCTAGGTAGAGATTCAATATCTTAGGAGAAACCTAGTACTCTAACAAATATACCCAATCTTAGGCAGAAATAATATGATTTAGAGAAAGCTCATGATGCCTAGATTGTGCAAATCTAGATTTTGAAGAACACCAGCATGAGTTGTCTAGACTTTAACAAGGAGACTGCTAAGTCTTGAGCTCTCGGGCCTTGGTTTATCTTACTAATTGGCCAAACTTCCATGATATAGGGCCCATTCCTAATTCAAAAAAGGAGTTTTCAACTACCAAAATATTTGATGGTATCTCAGCCAATGATTTTGAGATTTATGACATAGTCTCTCAGTTGTCAATGTACCTTTACAAGTTTGTTTGATTTGTTCATACCTTTGAGGTCCCTTCTTTAGCACCTTGAGTATGGCCCTTTGTACGTTGACAAAAAATTTTGAAAAAACTGTCAATCTCTTTCTTTTAAAGAAAACAAAGGTTCTCCCTAGAAACCTAAGTCGTCAGTCTTGGGGTTGATGAGCCTCCTTGAGCACCACATTTCCTAAGAACTATTGCATCATGCTCTGATGACATTAACTATATTATCCACATGACGGGCATCAATGACCTTCCCTTTTCTACCTATTAAATAGGATTTTGATTATAAAAGCTAGCCTTTCTTATTTATGTTCCTCACTCCGCATAGTTACTTCTACCACTCTTATAACATTTCTCAGTATAGAAAAAGAGATCACATTAATAAGGCATCTCCTTTATGGTTTTTCTCTTATCCTTGTCTGCAATCTTGGAACTGTATCTAGGATTTGATCTCAAAGATTTTTTATGAGGGTAAGGTAAAAACTACAGGTAAGGCCAAGGAGGGGAGTGGTAAGAGATACTTCACCTTACCATATCCACCAAAGAAATTCTTGGATCTAGGATTGGCCCTTTAGGCACTCTGAACTCTACCATCATACTTAGTGATCATTTCAGAGGTAATTTCCTGAGGTTATGCTCATTAAATTTATCAATGAATTTCTATCAATTGTGAGTTGCATCAAAGCTCCCCGAGTAGCTTTTGAGGAAACCCATCGACCAAAGATAGTCTAATTAAGATTAATAAAATTACTTGAGCCAAGTAAACCCTTATCCAAGCATGACCTTTATGAGTCTTTTAGGAAATAAGGGTTGTGCTGGGAGAGCGAAGAATGTCTTTGAGACTTTTGGTCAGCCTAAGGTTTATTTCTTTGAGGGTTTCCAGGTCCTCTTATTCACTTTTCTTAAGTCGTTCATCTTCATGGTCCAATTTATTTTTAGCTTGAGAAAAGTAAAATAGATGCTTCAATTCACTAAGCTTTCTTGAGATTGTGATCAGTAGTTTACCTTTTTGGGTCTTGTTACTTTTAACCCATTTTGAGTCAATAATTTGTAACCCATTTTGGGCTTTTAATATATAACTCATTATGTGTTTGTAACAAAGGAAACTTTTTATAATTACATGGATTTTCCATGTTACGTTGCCTTTATTGCATATTTTTCTTTTTTGAAAAAGGCTCTCCTTTTCTATTTGTTGCTTTTTATCCTTAAAGCATTTCTTGGAAATTCTTCTAAATCGAGTGCCTAAGCTTGCTAACTTCGCAGCTTCATTAAATGCACCTCTCCAAGAGATGGGAATCGTCATCTTTTAGGGGTTTTTTGTCATGATGTCATGTCCTTACTGTACCTCAATATTGAAAATTGTATTCAATGATCCTAGATGGACTAGTGAGCATTGGGTTACTTTATTTTATGATTGAGGAGAGCCACCGACTAGTTTCTTATTTCAACACTTCTTACATAATCATCTTGTAAGGTTGTTCCATTTGTAGTTATTTGTCTGAGGTAAGATTTTTAAGTCTAATCATTGTTGTGCCTTATCGAACTATGAAGGATCTCAAATTTTCAAGTGTTTTGCTTCTAAGTTTGAATGTCTTTGATTAGCTTTAAGTCATAGCGTATTAGAATAATATCTTACTTTAGTTGATTTCCAACTTCAGACTTCTCAATTGGGACTATAAGTCTCATAATTTTATGAGAATGCCTCATGATTAGGCCTCACACTGAGTCCATAATTATGACGCCTGTATTATTCACTACAAGATGATTAGTCCGTGCTTTCTGTGTGAAGATATTCTTCCACTAGGATTGTGGCTCTAACATTTTGTCTAGAAGAAGTGTCCCAAGTCTGTAAATTAGAAAGCCATTCTTGACTTCATGGTTAGTCCTTGGTGTCTTACAATTGGTGTGGGGACTCAAAGTTTAGGCTTATCCCTCATCCTAGGGATTGGTGGTTGCCGATTTAGGACTCTAGGTCCTTAATCTAGGACAACCCCATGTTGCTCAAGGTAATTTATTCTCAATACCTTGGAATTTTATTTTTTGAGTGCTCATAGAATATTATACTTAGACTCAGGAACTTGTCTCTAAAATCCAAAACTTAGGGGGTGATCAGAATTAGTAATGAATTTCTGTCATACTTTGCAAGAATACTTTGTTTTATTCATACTAATGTTTTTATGAGACTGTACCTTTACATGATATGATAAAATGGAAATCCTAATTTACTCTTAGAAGTCCCTATTTCTACCTTATTAAAAAGCTTGTCGGAAAAACCCCTATAGGGATAAAATTTGGACAAAGGAAAAAAGAGTATAGCATGTCCTTCCGGGTCTTATAAATCATTTGACAACAGTGCTTCTCTGCTTTAGATGGGTCTAGGGATATTTCCTCCCTCTATCCTTAGATATTAGTGTCGACTTTTTCTAGAGTGTATTTCCCTTATAAGGATGAGACAAGAACTTGGGAGAAGAAGAGAAAACAACTAATTAACAAATCAATAAAATAGACAAAGTGTACTTTGTCACTTAGCCAGGGGCGCTCAACTTATTTCCTTGTGGGGCGTGCTCAATTTCACAGTTACATGTTCCCCTAGACACCATTCCTAAATTTGTTCTTATATGGATCGCTTAAGAACACCCGCAGGTGCCGTCTTTTAAAAATTAATGACTAATTAAGGTGCTAGAAGTCTGTAGTGTTTGTGACCACAGGTTCTATGGTACTTGTACCATGAGTTCCTATCCCTCAAATTTGGGTTCGAGTGGACATACTTTGGAAATTTTTCCCCTTGATGTCGCGTGTGGCCAAGATTAACTATGTCAAGCTAATGGTAAAATAGTACTCGAAAAGAATAAGGACCTTATCGACAGCGTATACTATTGGTTTTATGGCCTCATTAGCCTACAACCCCTTCATGAGGAGTCCTTATCCATAATTTTCTCAAACTAAGATTAGTTTGGGATATGTGAACTGCCCACTTATCTTGCACCAATGTAAGGCATATACCTTCCCTTATATGAAGCCTTTGGGTCAACCCCTTGTGAAAGAGTGTTCTTTTTGCCAGCATAACATGGGTTCGACACAGCCTATGACTTATTCCATGTCTAGGACACCTTTTCACTAACCCTTTAATAGTCATCTTTGATCCGGATCTCTGACTCGTAGTAATAATGAACATCCCACCAAGTTGTAGCCTCAAACTCAGTCAGGATTTCCTTCACCATAAATAATGTAATGACCCTCTAGGTCATTTTCCAGATTTCTTCTTATTTACATCAATAAAACTTTCCTATAGCTGCCTCAAGTCATTTATGATTTGTTGGGACTGACAGTTTGGTTATTGGGCATTTCATTTATGTTTTTAGAGACAATTCCCTATTTTGAAGTCTTTGTTGGTTCCAAATAGCTATCGGGAAAAACATCAGTCAAATTACGTCATATGCTAATTCTGAGGGAATCATCTTTCTTGCACACAAAGAGGACTGTAGCACCCCATGGAGAAATACTAAGACTGATAAAACCCTTATCTAAGAGATCTTTCAATTGTTCCTTCAATTTCTTAAGCTCAACTGGATCCATTCTGTAAGGTGCAATTGAGATAGTATGGGTAACTAGAAGTATATCTATTTCAAAGTTAATTTCCCTTTCAGGAGGAACTCTGGGAAGATCTTCAGGGAACACTTCTGGAAATTCATTCACTATTGGAACTAACTTAAGGCTCAGAGTTTTAGAATTTAAGTCCTTGACTCGGACGAGATGGTAACTGCATCCCTTGGACATCATTTTTCTTGCCTGAGATAGGAGATAAAATGACTCTGAGGCACTGAAGTACTAGCCCTCTATTCAATAATAGGCTCATTGGGAAACTGGAACTCGATAATTCTATTTCTACAATCCACTAAGGCATAGCACGAATAGAGCCAATCCATGCCTAGAATGACATCAAAATCAGTCATCTCTAGCTCCATAAGATCAACTGAAGTAACTTTCTAAGACACTATGACCATGCATTTTTTGCATACTTATCTAGCTACAATAGAATTATCCATTAAGGTAGACACTGAGAAAGGCTCTATTATTATGTCGAGACTGATATTAAAGTCTATAGCTATATAAGGAGTCACAAAAGAAATTGAAGCTCCAGGTTCTAATAATGCATAAACATGAATATGGAAGACGTGTAACATACTTGTAACCACATCAGGAGAGCTTTCCTGATCATGTTGAGTCTAGAGAGCATAAAGTTGGTTCTGACGTTGTCCACTGGTGGTACATTGCTGAGTAGGGTGGCCTGCTGGGGCCGCTGAAGAATTAATCTGGCCCTGTGGATGATCATTTCTACCCTTCCACATAACCAGTGGGTATTCCCTTATCTTGTGGCCTAACTTGCCACATCCAAAACACGCATCACTACCTGCTATGCACTTACCCTGATGATTCTTACCACACTTTCTACAAAGCAGATTGGTACGACCAATGTTTACACTACCATAGGGCTTAGATCCTAGCGCTCTATGCTAACTATCCTTCTTGAACTTAGGCACTGGCACACTAGATGAAGATGGGATGGAGCTGGAAATTTTTGGTGGAACTGAGAACGAGTTCCACCATCAGACCTCTGCTGAGAAAAGTTGAAGCTACCTATTCTGGCCCTCTTATTTTATCTTTCTTTCTCCTTGTGCTTCTCCTTCTTAATCTGCTAAGACCATCAATTGAGAGAGATCTATCTTTTTGATCAACATAGCTATCCTGCAATTCTTAACCAATTCCTTAGAAACTCCTGACACGAACTTACTCATCCTAGACCTAGAATCGGTCACCATGGTTAGAGCATACCTCGCCAACTGAGTGAACATGAGTGAGTACTCTTTCACACTCACGCTATGCTGCTTCATATTTATAAACACCGGCACTTTATCCTCCCTCAACTCAAGTGGGATGAAATAGTCTAAGAACTCCATGGCAAACTCCTCTCATTCTACAGGCCTTGCCTGAACACCTTTGTCCCCATTCCACTACTTAAACCAAGTACGAGATATTTTTTGTAAATGATAAGAATCTAAGTACTCTCACTCGAAGTGACACCTATAATGTCGGTCACCTTCTGCACACAATCCAGAAATTCATATGGATCCTCCCCAGACTTGGATCCAAAAAATAATAGAGGATTCATTTGAGTAAAGTCTCATATCCAAGCTATATCTGTATTCATCACTGGATTGGTTGGGGCAACAACCTACTGGTTATTTTGAGCAGCAACAGAATGGGCCAAAGCTGTGAAAACAGCCCTAAATATGACATGAGAAACATGTTCATTCAGGGATCTTCCTGAACAGATGGTGGTGCAGGATGATCCCCATTCCTTCTTTTGTTATTTCTTCTGGCAGGATTTTTCTATAAATGGAATGAAGGATGAGTTAGAAAGAGGAAATTCAATAGAGCAAGTGCTCTTTCGCACAACATGAATACTGAAAGAAGAGAAAATTTTCCTTAAACATCTCGTAGCCTCTTGCGCATAAGTGTGATGCACTTTAGACCCATGAACAAGACTCTAATCAATGTGGTTTTAAGTCACCCTAAGACAATTTAAAACCTTAGTCTCTGATACCAAGTTTTGTCACAACCTGAGGCTACCCCCTAGTCGCTACATGGTGCTTAAAGCCATGAGTGGCCCCAAGCTAACCCATTATCTGGTACATGCTGTGAGAATTGAATAAAATAATGATAAAGTATTATATTCCAGAGCTAAATTGATATAATTACTATCAAGGTAGGATAATGAAACAAATGCCAATATGTTTGAATTATAGATAAAAAGATACTGAAAATAAATCTGAATATCTAAACATTTGAAACATCTAGTCAGAAATCCTCTAAGACATATGGAGTTGATAGGACAAACCCCCAACTAACTCTAAGTTACTGGAATGAAAGAAATATTGAAAATAATTGAACATAACTTTTCCTCGATGGATGAGGACTCACCACTACTGCTGTAGAATGGGTCTGAGCTGGCTAAGGGCGATCGGGGAACTGAGAATCCGAACCAATATTATGAAATCAATATAGCACAAAAGAGAGTATGTGGTCAATACTTTGAATGTACTGGTACATGTGGTAGGGGATAACTGAAATACATGCAGACACTAAACATGGATGCATAAACATGTAAAAAAAATGTAAGACCAAGTAACCCATGAACTGAGATAATTTGTATAACATGAGTAACTGAATGTCTAATAACTGTACATTTGGCCATGCAAACCTAATATGATATAGTGTGAATACTGAACTGAGACTGTGGGAGCTAACTTCAACTGACATGATCTAATTTGAACTTTTGGGGTCCAATCTGTAACCACAGATTGAAGGGTGTTGGTACCTTGCTAGGGGTACCAACACACGACTGACGATGTGGATCCACAAGGCTGATGTCCTAAAGGACTAAGGTATCATGCCTAATTTATGAGGGACCCCACATAATCTATGGTGGCACCGTAGGTCTGGAACTTATGGACTGCTACTAATGACTCATGCCTAACTGATGGGGAAGTCATTATCCCTGCGTTCGCTTAGTGCTAAGTGTTACTCCTAACAGAATGACACAGGTATTATTATTTTTTAACATGACATGGTACTGTACTAATATGTGTTCAGCATGAACATAAAATCTGAATATGATAATAAAATCATAGTCTAACTGCCTTGTTACTTGAAAATATAAACATGTAAAAACACATAGATATTGGGTATTCATATCCTGTCAGTACTGAAAGACACTTTAAATATGATAACATCATTTAAAACACTGGTAGAAATTCATGATATAGAGACCTAAACATAGCACATTTCACTAAACTGATGAAAGTCATGATCTTTAGGTATGGGGATACATTAAACTTGGGAGGATAACATGATCACATAATTTAATTCATGAATTGGTAAGTTAACATGGTTTCAACTATATATAAAATGGGTGATTAGGATTTAAAATTCACATGGGGAAACTTACTGACATGGCTTGAATTCAAAACTACTAACAAAACATAGATTAAATTCACAATTAACATTGATATTTGCATAAAAGAGGATAAGAAATTCATACTTGAAAAAATAAAGGATTTCGCGACTTAATGGGTGGAAGGAACCCATAGATGAATACCGCACATACCTTAATTGCTTGAATTCTGTAAGAGGAAGCTTTGAAGTTGGAACTTGAATGCTTGAATCCTTGAAAAGAAACTTGAATTTTACATTCTTGGAAAAAAGGGATGAGTTTATGTATGATAAATGATGGAGAATGGGGCAATTGATGACGCTCTTGGGGTTTTAATTTGACAATGCCCCCTGGAACCTTAATTAAGAATGCAGGAAGATACAGCCTCCGTGATACGGAGGCTATCGCAGAGATCCAGCCTCTGTGATACGTCCAAAACGCAGAGGCATTCTTCCTTCAAGGTCCAAAAATAACCCAAACCTATTCTAAAAATTCTAAAACTCTCCCAGATGACCCTTTTAACATCCCTAAACATATTTCAACTCATAAATCAATGTTTCAGACTCAGGAAGGCCAAAAATAAAATGTTCGCATTCTTAGGGTCTTAAAATGATTTGCCTTGGACCCATGTAAACATGCATCTTGGGGCTGGAAACATGTCTAGAATCTTGCAGGGTATTACATATGAGCTAGTCATGCATAATAATGAAATTGTAAGATAGAAGAGAGGAGAATCATACCTCAAATCTCGATATTAAATCACTTGCCAATCTTTCATAAACTAGCCATAACCATGATCACAACAATGATAATAACAATATCAATAACAACGCGAGTAACCGGCTAGTCCATATAACCAAGTACCTAGATAAGCCTATCACGTACCCCCACCTCCCAGGCTCAAAAGGTTCAATCAGCATATAATACAACACAAGGCATAGTCTTCACCCATAGTCATGCAACCCACCATATGGGATGATAGATATAGACACATACTGGTAATAGGCAATGCACATGCAAGAATAAATGCAAGGTATATAATCAATATCACAAACTCATTCTCACAACCATCACCATCATAATCATCATCATCATAATCATCCTCCAGAATTGAATCAGGAAAATATAAGCCATCCAAAATTGAATCGAGAATAATTATCATCAAGATTCAGAATTGAACCAGTCATAAATATCGTCAAGACTCAAAATTAAATCGGTCATAAATATCATCAAGACTCGAATTGAACCGTCCATAAATATATAATCAATACCCTCAATATCTTCAATCATATCAACACACACTTATATATATATATATATATATATATTTACATGAAATTTATATCAATACGCATCTTTCTCTGTTCCATATCGTAGAGATGTGTACATAAATGTAATTAGTGCACAAACTCAAGCCATGACTAAAAAGAGTGTAAATATGTCAATCCATTGCCTAGAGTGAACTTTAGGACAAAATTATTATAAAAATGCAGAAAGGGGTTGGAATCTCTCACAACCAGAGTAATTGGTAATATCAAATCATAGACCGGAGTCTATCTCGATCAAATATTTACAACCTTATTATTAATGTCTTTTATGCAGATAAGTTATCCATTAAGACAGGTAGTTATTATTATCAAGAAATCTATGTTTAAGGTAAAAAATGGATTTTAACCCTTGTTCAGGAGAATTCATAATAAGATCATATATTATCTAGGATCATATCATTCACCAAATTAATGATCATGAATATACCAAATCTATGCATGCCATCACCAGTATTCAAATAATAGAACCATAAGCATAAACACATAAACCATAATTACATCCTTTACAAGGATAAACACTTCTCAAATGTCAAACCAATATCATAACATGTCCTTTGGCTAAATTATATGTCAGAAATAATTACAATGTCATAATCATGGCCTTAGACCCACATACATATCTAGATCTCATATCGATAATCATAATAATATGCCATCTCATATCTAAGTTGCATAATATCAATAAAGATCTCACATCTAGGAGGCATGATATATCACTAGTCCATGAATAAAAACTAAGAGGAATATCATCTCTATAGACCAAATATCACATCTAGTACTATATCATGGCCAAGAGCATGAATCATTATCCAAGGTAAATACCATCATCACTAGCTAAGTCATAAAGTAACCTTACTCTAAGGGCTTACTAGTCTCAACTATTTCTAACATCCATAATTAAGTCCACATAGGCTAACCCAAGTCTTGGCCTAAGGTAGGCTGGAAGAACCCACTTCTAATCTTTAAATTCCATATTTAGGCAATTTATAACCCATACTAGGCTAAGGTATCCAATTTCACTTCTTGATGTTACCTAAGGCATAATCAACTCTATGATAGGTAACCCACCTAGAAATATGACCAATTAAGTCAAATCCATCTAAATTATGATTTCAACATCACTAAAATAGCTAAATAAGGTTGATTATTCATCATACAAACCATGATTCCAATGCTTAAACCACATCCAAAACCTAGCATCATATCATATTCACTCTACAAATTAGTTCAATATAAGAAGAAGGCAATGGGATTCTAAAAGTGTAATAAGCATTTTACCATATGGGTCAAAACCCTCATTTAATCCTCAAAATTCAATAACCAAGACTAAGTCATTCTACCCATAATCAATCTTAACATTCACATTCACATGCAATATATAGCACGCATCATCTTATGAAAAAGAGTAGATAGAATCTTACCTCGAAGCCAAACCACAAATCCTTAAACCATTCACCAAATGCTCATATTCACTTCACGATCCCAAAAATGTTATCACATTATGATAATCGTAATCTACTCATAAATATAAGAATAACAATACCTATATTGCACCATTATGCTTTGGGTCCAAAAATTACACCAAAACCCCAAGTAGGTCCTACTTATGAAAAGTGCATTTTCAAGGTCAACCCAGCGTTCATACATCATCAAGGAATCATAACCCTCAAGAATGGGTGAAAACTAAGCTAATTTTGGGCTAAAATCAATCCCTAAAGCTATTTGGGGTTTTGGTCAAGAACCAAGAAAATTCACCAATTAAAGGGTGGAATCTTATCTTAATCCAGATGATAATTAGGAAATAGCTATTAAAAAAGCTCCCAAGTCACTCATAAGACTAAATATTGAGTTATCACACTCATTAGGGTTTTTGGATCTCAAGACATGAATGGAAGTGGGCAAATTCGTGACCTAAGGGGTCTTTTCATACCCATTCCAGGTCATCAAGTATGGAAATCACACAACCTGGCTGCAAAAGTAGGTATGTTCATCACCATACTTCTTAGTGTAATTGCACTATCCTCTTCACATCATGTGAGATCGCTGACCACACCATATGACAGTTAAAACTTTGAACTTTATAAGTTTTAGCTAAGGCATTGGGATTTATTTAGAATCTAATATACGCAAATGAACTATATAACCACACTAAATTTGATGTTTCAAATGAAATGGAAAATTCATATTTTCCATACAAGGTCATTTCGACAAAATATGGGTCCCACACTCATATTTTTAATTTTTTAACTTTTCGACCAATAGGTCAAAATGAGTTTCGGTGCATCGAGACCCACACCAAAGGTATACCTAGACTAAAATCAATATTTTGGAGCTAATGGTGCAGTCAAAATTTGTATATATGATTTTATTAGTTAAGTTTTTTCCTAGTGGCCATTTGGAACCAATGAAGACTTCTAAAAAAATTTGCTCTAAAAACCAAAAAAAATTACCCAGCAAATGAACTATCAGTCCCAGCATGTCATAAATGACCTGAGGTATATATGGAAATGCTCTAATAGAAAAAAAAAAGAAAAAATATAAAAAATAACCTAGAGGGTCATTACAAGATTCTTAAGATTAGCTTTGCCTAGGTTTTCTGGTGCACCAGCGAAGATGCTTATGATTTTCTAATTTCTTATGAGGATATGATCTGTAATTTGGGCCTATTTGAGACTCATGATGTTGATTACACTACCTTTTGGTTGGACATATAGCTCAACATTGGTAGAGAGGTCATCTTTATTTCAGGCCAGCTTAATCTTCTCCCTTGACATAGGCTAAGTTCTCTAAGATTTTCTTGGAGAATTTCATGCCGCACAACCTTAGGGATCATTTGAGGGATCAATTCTATAGATTAGAGCAGGGCTCCATGATGGTAGTAAAGTATTAGTCTCATTATCATGAGTTGTCTAGGTGTGCTACTTCAATTTTGGATACTAAGTATGAGAGAGGTTTTGCTTTGTTTGGGGACTGAGACTTCCCCTTCACATATTTACTAAGAGTTTGTGTAATACCCCATATTTTTCCCAGCTTAAATTCATCCCTAGAATGTCAAGATTTTGATTCAAACATGAATATAATTTATTTTATGTTGTATTTTTAAGATTTTAACTTTTCATCATGTGGGAAATTGAATAAGCTTTCCATCGATACCAAATTCGCCTAAATCCGATAACTGGGTAAAAAATTATGGTTATTTTAAGTTCTAGTCGTAAAACACCATCATTTGGGCCCTTAGCGCATCGAAGAGAAGCGTAATATCAAAATTGTCAATTTTTAGTGAGGCCCCGCAATCTTTGCCCATCGCGGAGAGGCCCAATTTCTCATTTGGCAATTTCCAATGAGACCTCGCGATACTGGTGCGTCGCGCCAATGGCCAAAATAACAAACATAAGGGCTCCGTAATTGTGGCGCATCGCGGAGGGAGCCCATTTCCTATTCGTCCAATTTCCATGAGCCACCACGATAGTGACGCATCGCGGTGGCCACCCAGTTTGCACAATATTGCAATTTTTAGTTTTGTTTGGGGGTTTAAAGAGGGCATTTTGGTCATTCTCCCAGCCCCTAGTCCATCTTAAACAACAAATTAAACCCCTCTAAACCACTTTGTATTCAATTTTTATCTATTTCTCTTAAATAAAAAAACCCTAGTTCATCAACTTCCTCCCCAAGAAACTCAAATTCCTCCATTAATCTTCCAAGGAAATTCAAGATTTAGAATTCCCAAGTCAAGTACTCCAAGAATTTATCCCCAAAGCATCAATAGGAATCCAAGATTCAAGTTTTCATCAAAGATCATCAACTCAGGGTATGTGGGGTTTGAACAAGGATAAATCTTCCGTCCTTGTGCCCAAAATTATGTTTTTAAGTAAATTTCTTATGTTTGAGATTGGGTTTATACCCAAAAGTATATTATTGATGATTTTGAGCATGATATTATTGAATTACGAAATTTCATATTTGTTTTGAGTTAAAGAATCCTTCTTTATGATTTTGAATACCACGAGTATAGTATGAGATATTGATTTTGGATTTTCGATTGAGTTTAAGCATATATTTATGATTCTTGATTTTAGTATTTTGATATGGTTGAAGTGTTTTCAAGAAAACCTGTTGAGCATGATAATTTACTATGAAATTTCATGAGTTTGAGACATGGGTTATTAGACCCTAATTTGAGCATTTATATTTCAAGAACTTGAGCTTTGAGCACCCTGAGATTAGTATATTTTGAGCTGAATAAAAAGTATTTGATCTTCGGATCCCCAGTTGAGTTTTGGAATCCACTTTTCAGAGTTTATTTCAGATTACAGATATATATAGTTGGTTTACATTATAAACCATGAGATTATTTTTAAAAGTGGATTTCCAATGAGATGAGCGTAGCAAATAAAAAGGGAGTAGTATTTAGCACCGAGTTGGGTATGTTTCCAAGGTTTCATACCCTAGAACTACGTGTCATCATAGGATTGAGATTAAACTGCCCACAGAGGCAGAGATAGTGATCACTTAAGCTAAGGTTATACTCTTTGGCAAGAGTATGACACCTCTTCCCAACATGAGGTTTCCTCCTTAGAAAGATGAGACATTGGACTCCATGTAGCTCACATGGTTTATTTCGGTTAAGAGAACCTCTCTGCGAGTAAAAGATATACAGCGTTTTAGATCAAAATTTTTCCCTAAAGTCTAAAAGCCTAATAGTAAAAGCTTTCAGAATAGATTTAAAGTATCTTCCTCTTAGTAAAGACTTTCAAAAAAAAAATTATAGAAAACTAAGTGTTAAGGCTCACAAGTTTTACTCAGATTATGCCTTATAGAAAGATATTAGCTACAAACTTCATCTTTCCGATTTCAGATTTAAAGGGTGAGTCCTTTCCACACTTACACAATATGATTTAAAGGGAGAATACAAGTATAACTATTAGAACTAAATGTTATGGTTCACAAGATTTGTAAAGTACATTTTGTTTCTCATTGCTACATATTTTAGTATTTTAGATATTCCATCTTATGTGAGTCATTTACATTTAGCATGCATTGTTTCACGAATTATGATGATGAGAAAATGTTTTACTTATGTATTTCACCCCCATATACTCAGACATCCTCAAAGTACTAATCCATATATATGCTTATGTGCTACATTGCTTTATAATGTAGGTATTAGCTCAGTTGTAGCATGCATACCATGTTCAGACAGTTTGCAGATTCCAGCCAGCAGATGATGAGTCCTCCTATTTCGGGGACTTTAGTTAGATGTTAATTGTGTACTTTATTTTCTTATTCATATGTATTGATTAGTGATAGTTGGAGTTGCGTCCCAGCTATCTATAGTCAGTATAGTAGAGGCTTCACATATGTCAGTTAGAGTTAATTGTGTATTTTCAGTCCCTCTTTTTAGACTTTATCATAATGTAAAAGTTATATTAATATTGTATTTTTTCTGGATTCCATCATTATTGTGTTTGTGCATAGTAAACTCAGTTATTCTACACATACTATTTAGTTGCTTATGAGTTATGCCAGTCGAAGGGTTAGCTTGGGACCACTCGTGGTTCTAAGCACCATGTGACATCTCGGAATAGATTTTTAGAGCATTACAGTTTGCTTATTATAAGTAGGTCCTTTGATGGGGGTTTTATCACACTCAAGTGATGTAGGAGATGTACCGCGAGGCCTAAGGGGCAGTGATAAGAGAACTCAGTATAAGGTTTGTTTTAGTGGGAGTCATAGTAGCTCCCAATTCATAGGCATTGGTTTTCAGGATAGATATCTTCCTTGTCAGTCGTATCAACCTCAAAGTTAGCCTAGTAGACCCATTCAGGCAGCACTCCAGTTTACTGACGGAGATCAGTCTTGTATTAATGATCGTCCCGGTTAGGGTAGAGATCATTCTTTGAGGGGTTCATTGTTTGGTTATTCTAGTCATGGTGTCTATATTTAGTCAGTCAAATCTTCTAGTTCTGGTTTAGCTCATGTGACCTACTATAGTTGTGGAGCTTTTAGTCATTATTTGTATGAGTGCACTAGTCGTGGGTTGATTATTACTTTAACTCAGAGAATTCCTCATATTAGAGTAATTTATCCCTAAGCTAGAGTGGTTCACATGGTCGTAGGGTGATCCCCAGGGTGCTTGAGGTAGTTCTCAGGCAAGTAGGATGGGAGATTGATCAGAAGTGCAGCCAGGTGGAAGGCGTGGTTAGTTATATGCAGTACATTCTAGACTCAAGGCTGAGTATTCAGATGCTATTATCATAAGTACGATTTTTGTGTGCCTTCAGTCGACCTTTGCTTTATTTGATCTAGGATCCACTTATTTCTCTATGTTTGCTTATTTTCCTCCACAGTTAGAGTTATCTTAGGATATACTTTCTGTGCCCTTGCATGTATCTACTCACGTAGGTGATTCTTTAGTAGTGGATCGGGTGTTCAGATCTTGTGTTGTGACTGTTAGAGATGTTGATCTTATTGCATTGTATATGGTGGATTTTGATGTGATTCGAGGAAAATACTGGTTTTCCCACTTTCATACAATCATGGATTATTTTTCCAAGACTGTTACCTTAGCTATATCTAGCATATCCTTGGTCGTGTAGTAGGGAGAGGCTGGCCATGAGCCGATGGGGATTCTATCTTATGTTCGTGCTAGGAGGCTTATTTTGAGGGGTTTTGAGTCTTATCTGGATTATAATTATGATGTTAGTGTGGAGAGTCCATTGCTTAACTATGTTCCTGTATGAGTTTCCTAATATTTTTCATACTGATCTTATACCTCCTACCTATGAGATTGAGTTTGTTATTGATAACCTATTTATATGGAACCTTATTGTATGGCTCCTGCTGAGCTTAAAGAACTAAATTCCCAACTTCAATATCTTCTTGATAAGGGTTTTATTAGACTGAGTGTGTCTCCTTAGAGATCTCCTATGTTTTTTATGAAGAAGAGAAATGGCTCCATGTGGATGTGTATTGATTATAGGTAGCTTAATAAGGTAATGATGAATAATCATTATCCTATGCCTTGTGTTGATGATTTGCTTGACCAACTTCAGGGTGCATCAGTTTTTTGAAGATTAATTTTAGGTTCGATTACCATTAGTTAAGGATTCGGGCTGAGGACATCTCGAAGACAACTTTTAGGACCCGTTATGGTCATTATGAGTTTCTAGTGATGTCATTTGGGTTGACTAATTTCCCAGCGATATTTATGGATTTGATAAACCAAGTGTTCTGGCCTTATTTAGATTCCTTCGTGATTGTGCTCATCAAAGACATCTTTGTGTATTCGAGGAATAGAGATAAGCATGCACAATATTTAAGGATTGTGCTCCAAACTTTAAGAGATCATGTGCTTTTTGCCAAGTTTTCTTAGTGTGAGTTTTGACTTGAGTCGATGATATTTCTTTGACATGTGGTCTCTAAGGATGGGATTATGGTAGACCCATCAAAGATTAAGGCTTTTCATGATTGGTCTAGACCTACATATTCGACTGAGGTTTGTAGCTTTATCGGCTTGGCAGGTTATTATAGACGTTTCATCGAGGGTTTTGCTACTATTTTAGAACATATGACTAGATTGACTCAAAAAAAGGTTCCTTTTTTATGGTCTGAGGAATTTGAGTCGAGCTTTGGTAAGCTCAAGGAGTTCCTTACTTCAGTTTCTATTTTGGCTCGTCCAATTAAGGGTGGGGGATTCACCATGATTATGATACTTCTGGTGTCGGTTAGGGTTACGTATTATAATGACCCTTAAGGTTATTTTCCTTAGTTCCGCTTATCTTCGCCATTAGAGCTTGTCCATATCTTCCCCAAGTCATTTATGACTTGCTGGGACTAACAGTTCAATTATTGGGTAGTTCATTTGTTTTTAAAGCAAATTCCTTATTTTTTAGGTCTTTGCTTGTTCTAAATGGCCACCGGGCAAAAACTTCAATCAAATGGCCTCGTATGAAAATTCTAATTGTTCCAACAACTTCAGAAAGTCGATTTTAGGATAGGTGAACTCTTGGTTTGGGTCCCAAGGCATTTGGTCTCATTTCGATCTATTGATCAAAGAGTTAAGAAAATAAAATATGGGTATAGGACACACTTTTAGTCGAAATGACCTCAGATGGAAATTTTGACTACGCCATTGAGTCCAGAATGTCAAATTTTGTATCGTAGCATATTCTGTTTGTGTAAATGGGATTTTGGATGAATTTCGAGGGGTTAGTGGAAACTTTCAAGTCTAACTTGTACATGGTACACTCGCTAATAATAAGCCTAGGGTCACGACCGTGATACCCTTGGCAGGCATCAGTGTCGCGATACCCAAGCACCGTAGATAGGTATAAATAGACCATTTTTAACTTATTTTCCCATTCTTCATCCATTCTCTTGAGACTTAAACCGTAAGGAGTGGAAAAGCTTAGGATTAAATCTTGTGGGTGATTTAGGAGCTTGGGTAATGATTAATATGCGATTTTCCTTTGGATTTAATATAAGATTCCTCCATTTCATGGTTGATTTTCTCTTTTTCTTCCCTAAAGTCCCTAAACCTTGGGGACTTATATTTAGCACAGCTAGATTTCACCCTTTTTTAGGGGTAAATACTCCTTTGAGCATGAGGGGATGTTGAGTTGACTTCGGAAATGTGATTTTCATAAACGGGACACACATGGGATTTTGGTGTGATTTTTGGACCCAAATTAAAATGGTGCAATATGGGTATCAATATTCTCATGTTGATGAGTAGATTGTGATCTTAATATCTTGGCATCTTGCGGAAGATTCTCAGAAGGAAAAATTAGCGATTTAGTAGATTTTGAGCTTTCTTTGGTGTCCAGGTAGGCTAGGTATTCCCCCTTTATATATTGAGATATGTCATAGTATGTTTATGATATTATGTTAGATTTGAGATGGGTTTTAGGTATTGGTGATCAAATTTGCAATACTTGGGTTAGTTGGACCTCTTAGGCTCTTCGGAAATCATAATTTCGATGTTTTGGCTTAGTTGCTTAGGTCATGACTAGAATTTTCATCTTAGGACTAATTAAGGCTTTTTTTGACATATAAAAGTAGATTTAGATTCCTTAGCTGAGTTTGGGGTAGAAATTGCCTAGTAGTGAATTTTGAGGATTTAGAAATGGGCCCTTGACCCATCTTAGGCCAAGATTTATCTTAGCGATTAAAAATCTTTTATACATTTTTAGTACGTCTTAAAATTTATTATTCTGGTAATATGTAACGCCCCGAAATCGGGTCCCGAGACGTCACACGATGCCTAGGGTCACAAGTGACCCCAAGCTAACCCTTCTACTGGCATAACTCATAAGCAACTGAATAAAAATACAAATCCATACAAATCAGCAGAAATTAACTCTTTTCTGAATCTGATCGATACAAAAATGGAATTTTACAGGATTACAATTCTGCCTTTACAACCAAAATTGAAACAAAATACATAAACTTATACTGACTGTATAAGAAGCCTCTACTAGTACTGACCGTTGGTAGCCGGGTCATGACTCCCGACTACCCCAATTCAATACGACTGAATAAAGAAAATACAACACTATAAACTCTGCATAACTAACCCAAGCCCTTGAATCAAAAGGACTCATCACCTGCTGACTGGATACCATGAACTGACTGGATCCGAAGGTGCAACTATACCTTGTACCTACATTCCGAGAAAATGTAGCCCAGATACAAATATGTGGGTCAGTACCATGGAAAGATACTGAGTATATGGGGGTGCAATGCATATATAAAATAATATCTTAATATCATCATAGTTTATAAAATTATGCATGCTGATATAGATGACTCACTTAGCTCGAATTAAATCATCAAAATCATGGATGAATAATACATGTAAAGTAAAACAAGTGAGTCATTACAATACGTTCTCAATTCACTTTCATCTCAATTTCAAATCATCAAAACAATCAAATCTCATGTCAATTCTCATTAGAATATATTCCTTAAATCTTTTAAGAATAATGACTTTCTCAAACTTAGCCTTTTAAGCAAATATATTTTCATCTCAGATAGAAGAATACACACACACATTGGGAGATCCTATAACCGACATAAACCATGTGAGCTACATGGAGTCCAACGTACAACCCACGTTGGGGAGAGTCGTCCTATCCTTGCCATCGGAGTAGGACTTCCAGTATCAATTCAAAAACACTAGTGATCACTATATAAATCAGCCTCAGGCTCACATCCTATGGGGGCACGTAGTTCTAGGGAAGTAAGGTCACTTTATACCTCCCACTCAGTGCTAAAGATTACTCCCGGACTTAGCTCAGAAATTTAAATCAGCCTCAGGCTCACATTAAAGAAAATCCACAATAAACACTTCAACAATTTTCATCGGGAGCCAATTTGCTACCCCTTTATCATAATCAATAAAAACGTGGATTTCTTTCATAGTTGAGTTCAAAATAATTCATTCACGACCAAAAGGTTAAAACATTCAAAACATCTCAAATATTCAACATCAGCGTGCTTATAACACACATTTTCTCAAAAACACAATTTCAAATGGGGTTCGCGACCTAAATATCTAAATCATGATAAATATCGTTCAAGATTCATGCTTTATATCACCACACATGTAAATTCATCTTTCAAAATCATAAACATCAAGATTTCATAATAATCATCATAAGATATGGGTTCATGCTTCAAATTCATAAAAAAAAACAAATAAAAATCATGCCTTTGTAAGGAAAATTACTTTTGGACACAAGAACGAAAAAGAGTTCTTATTGAAAAACCCCACATACCTTAAATGATGAACTTTAGATCGATACTCATTTTTGAGATGTTAATCGTGCCTTTGAAAGATGGTTCTTGGAGTTCTTGAACTAGGAACTTGGAATCTTGAATAAATTTGCAGAATTAATGGTGAACTTTGGAGGTTCTTGAAGTTTGATGTAGGAGCTTAGGGTTTTCTTTTTGAGGGAATTTGATGAAATATAACATATAATACTTCTAATAGGCTTTAATATAGGGTTTGGATGGATTTTGGGTGAGGGGGAATGACCAAAACGCCCCTAAAAATCAAATAATTCTCGCATCTGTCCTTTGGTGGACTGTTTTGATAGTCTGAAGTAGATCAACCATAACGTTTTACTTCGATATCCAAGATAGATGAAACCAATTTCATTAGAAAGAGGACTCTCATATCTTTCCGTTTATATATAGTATCTCACCCAGATCATTGTGTACGAGGAGTTATGATCGTTTGAAGTTGATCCAAAAATTCACTTTTGATAGGCTGAACTAGATCGACCATAACTTTTTGCTCCGATAGACAAATTGGATGAAACCAATTTCATCGGAAAGAGGACTCGCAAAGATTTACGTTGATATATAGTAGATCACCCTGATCATTATGTACAAGGAGTTATGATCATTTAAAGTTGGAACAAAAATACGCCAGGCCTCAATACTTTTTTTCCTGCACGTTTTACTGTTCACTACTATTCACGGTTCGATCGAAATGTTCATAACTCGTCGCTCGGGTGTCCATTTTGGATGATCCACATATCATTGGAAATATTATTTGATACTCTACGCAATGGTGGGTCATAATCTAAGACATTCCGCACGTAAAATTTATAATTCATTCTAGAAGATAGAACCCAACATATTTATGCACAAAATTTCAACGAAAAATTTCCCGGGGTATTACATCATCTCCCCCTTGGAAACATTCGTCCTCCAATGTCGATGAATAAGTACAGAATACCATGGAAATGAGGAAAAAGGCTGGGATAACGAAGTCAATCCACTTACTTCACTCCAAACTTTCGAATACTTCATAGAACATGCGATTCATAATGAGAATGGTCACATAGTTGGATCTTAAACAAAGGAGACTGATTTTATGGAATCGATATCTTTGGTTTATTCAGAGACTGAGAATCAAAGGTCTCGAAGGGGATCTCATCAAAAGAAGGACCACTTGCGCCCAAATGAAATGTCCCTCAACACTCCCTCCAAAAGATTCAAATGACATTGTTCGGGGAGAAAATGAACCATAATTTGATACAATCCTATCGTATGGGAACAAGGAAACATATGACATAAATTAAGATAGGAATTTCTAGGTCTTGGGAAACATAACTCTTTGCTTCCAAACTTAGCAACACTTCCCAACTACTCCCTCGACTATGTTCAAGCCTAACTCCAAGTACTCATGAGATACGCCACATAACACTATAATATTAATCTATATCATGAACCTCAATACACACTGAGCCTCACAACTCCTCACTTCAAACATAACTCTTATTGCTACTCCAACAACCACGTACAATCTTATACTAGGGATCCGCTAACTTGCGGTGCATTATTTTAGATATACAACCATAACATTCAAGCCTATACTAATAACAACATACGCACTTCGCACATGCACCTCTAAACGAACACTCATAAAGTATCTTCCTCGCTTTCTCTAAGATTCCATCAACTACATCATTCACACATAATGGTCAATTCTTTAAACGGCACACATAACATTTTCTCAACCAATTGAACTATACACAAAAACTCTGTATTACTATTCCTACAACCTCATAGAAGTGCATAAAATCAACGCACAACAATCTTTCTAAATAAACATTTAAAACTTCAACTAACCACGGCATGTATCAAGGACTTAGCCTCAATCTAACTTCACTTCACTGCCGTGAGCACACCACCTTCTATCATAGATAAGAAAGTATCTTTTATCCCTTCTAGACAACTGCTCAACACCATTAGCTTGATTTAATGAAAAGGTCACAAAATTTTAAAACATGAAGACCTGAAACATGAAGGGATAATGTAAATAACTTGACTCTCTCTATTGAGGCCTTAGGAATAAAATATCAAATACAATGGGTTCATTAAGGTATCAAAACTGAAGACACCCATAACGGAAACTGAATCTCACTGATCAACAAGAGTATTGCCTGAGTACTGGAACTGAACATACTGTAAAACTTGAGTATATGAGTCATGGACGGCATTCCCTGAATTTAGAGCTCATAACTTATGGAATGTGATTCCAACTGCTAGAAGAACTGGAATTTCTCATTTTTGGAAACTAGAAGAGTATGTAATTCTCCATCATGTGTATGAACATAAATTAAGATCATGGAACTGAAATGTAAATCATGAGTAGGTTTTGGGATAGCTGAAAATACTAAAATAACATTGGGTTAAGCACCGATCTTTCTCACAACAAATTTACAACTTACTGGTACTTCTACTAAAATGTAAAAGCTTGACTTGACTACTTGTTCTATCATCTCCCCTTTAGATTTAAGCCACCACTCAAATTCTCAAATGCTTACTAATTTTGAATCTCCACGAACATCTCTATCACCAGAATGTACACCATCTAGTGCTTCAACTCTTATTTCTATTAGCTCAACTTGAATACTTTCTAACCTTTTGATAGACCATGCTACTTCTGTCTTCTCCCTCTAATACCATGCCTATGAACTTATGTTTCTAATCCATAAGAATCAAAATCACACTTAAGAGGCTCAATATTTCCAATCATACGCCTCGCCATAATTTAGCCATCAAAACATCATCCATCGTCTAACTAGTATTTATCCATCTAACAATCCCATGGCACGGCTCACTACACCACATACACTAATCCTCGAAATTAAAGCAGTCCCATAATATCTTGGGTGAACTTTCTCATCATAATATAATATTAAACTTAATTACAAGTCAACTACACTTAAACTCTTGTGTACACTATTCAAGCCTATTAGGTCACTTCCGTCAACTAATACCATTAATCTGGAAACCGTCACATTCGGCTTCATGATCACCAATCGTTCAAACTTAAGGTCTCACACTTCACATAATTTATAACTCCCACGTGAAGATTATAAAACAACACATCCATGAACACTAGCCCACTTAAACTTCATAACAATAATAATTGATCTTAATCATATATCTTATCTTATTCACAATCCATTAACACATCCTTCTTTCACCCGTCACTACTATCTATCCTTCATACATAACTTAACACAGTTCATAGCTCTCTACGTCTTAACTTAACTTCCTCTTGCAATCTGGAGAGCGCCTAGATTAACAACACTTACCCACCGAGTACTTCCATCACTAACCTATACTCTCTGTCATACAAATTCCGTCAACACCCATTTCATACCTCGAACAAACTATATCACTTCCTATTAACCCAATTGCATGCAAAAAGGGATTTCACTATACTTATGCTCAACAAATCACACTTACCATCCTTCTTACTACTACACCTCCACATCCTACATTTTCAGCCAGCACAAGGAACAAGATGAACTACAAGTTGCTAGTGGATCGAAATAGGCCTCACACGGCTTCACTAGACTTTGGTTTTGTGTTTTGATCAAGAAAGTTATATGAATAACAAAGTAACTATGCTAGTGAATCGAAATAGGCCCCACACGGCTTCACTAGACTTTGGTTTGTATTTTGAACAAGAAAATGAGATGAATAACAAAGAAGCTATGCTAGTGAATCGAAAGAGCCCCACACGGCTTCACTAGACTTTGATTTTTCACAAATATAATGATAACAAGATTACATAATACAAGAGATAGAAACTTGACACACAACATTCAATGATCTAAGAATACACCTTACTCTGTCTTAATTAAATTACTCATAAGAATGAGGGCATAACTTTCAACTTAAGGAACTTAACACACTAGAGAGCTCCTCTCAAGCCCTTTGTGTAACTTTTGAAATTTCTTCTAGAAAATATAGAAGCATTACCTGGGGAAGAACTGGAGCTTGCGAATCATGTTATCTCAAAAATAATACATAGAAGGAGCAGTATAGATTAACATTGTAGATTCTGAGGAGGAATCTGAAAGCACATCTATCCTAGGCTTAGTTCACGACTTTTATGAACATGAATAAAGTACTTTAATCTTTGGAACTGAAAAGCACTGACAGAATACTTTTTAGCTCTCTTACAATCCCATAACTACCTATGGAGAATTAAGCTTAACTATTTCTGATACCTAGAAAATGAGGCAGAGTTGGCCAGAATAGAGTTAGATGAGAATCTATATAAGCTTCTTGGAGAACCTTTTTATAGCACGATCTTAGACTTGAAAGAAGGAAACATTACCTAAATTCCCTGTAGCCTCTCGAATAAAAGTACAGACGTTTATGTACCGTTCTGCAAGAATCTACTAGACACGACTTTATAGACACCTTCGGACACTTGAACTCTGTGCTCTGATACCAAGTTTGTAACGCCCTAAAATCGGGTCCCGAGACGTCACACAGTTCCTAGGGTCACTAGTGACCCCAAGCTAACCCTTCTACTGGCATAACTCATAAGCAACTGAATAAAAATACAAATCCATACAAATCAACAGAAATTAACTCTTTTCTGAATCTTATCGATACAAAAATGGAATTTTACAGGATTACAATTCTGCCTTTAAAACCAAAATTGAAACAAAATACATCAACTTCTACTGACTGTCTATGAAGCCTCTACTAGTACTGACTGTAGGTAGCCGGGTCATGACTCCCGACTACTCCAACTCAATACGACTGAATAAAGAAAATACAACACTATAAACTCTGCATAACTAACCCAAGCACTTGAATTAAAAGGACTCATCACCTGCTGACTGGATACCACGAACTGACTGGATCCGAAGGTGCAACTATACCTAGTACCTACATTCCGAGAAAATGTAGCCCACATACGAATATGTGGGTCAGTACCATGGAAAGATACCGAGCATATGGGGGTGAAATGCATATATAAAATCATATCTTAATATCATCACAGTTTATAAAATTATGCATGCTGATATAGATGACTCACTTAGCTCGAATTAAATCATCAAAATCAAGGATGAATAATACATGTAAAGTAAAATAAGTGAGTCATTACAATACGTTCTTAATTCACTTTCATCTCAATTTCAAATCATCAAAACAATCAAATCTCATGTCAATTCTCATTAGAATATATTCCTTAAATTTTTTAAGAATAATGACTTTCTCAAACTCAGCCTTTTAAGCAATTATGTTTTTATCTCAGATAGAAGAGTACACATACACACATTGGGAGATCCTATAACCGACATAAACCATGTGAGCTACATGGAGTCCAACGTACAACCCACGTTGGGGAGAGCCTTACTATCCTTTCCATCAGAGTAGGACTTCCAGTATCAATTCAAAAACAATAGTGATCACTATATAAATCAGCCTCAGGCTCACATCCTACGGGGGCACGTAGTTCTAGGAAAGTAAGATCACTTTATACCTCCTACTCGGTGCTAAAGATTACTTCCGGACTTAGCTCAGAAATTTAAATCAGCCTCAGGCTCACATTAAAGAAAATCCACAATAAACACTTCAATAATTTTCATCGGGAGCCAATTTGCTACCCCTTTATCATAATCAATAAAAATGTGGATTTCTTTCACAGTCAAGTTCAAAATAACTCATTCACGACCAAAAGTTCAAATCATTCAAAAAAACTCAAATATTCAACATCAACGTGCTTATAACACACATTTTCTCAAAAACACAATTTCAAATGGGGTTCGCGACCCAAATATCTAAATCATGATAAATATCGTTCAAGATTCATGCTTTATATCACCACACATGTAAATTCATCTTTCAAAATCATAAACATTAATATTTCATAATAATCATCATAAGATATGGGTTCATGCTTCAAATTCATAAAAAAAAACAAATAAAAACCATGCCTTTGTAAGGAAAATTACTTTTGGGCACAAGAACGAAAGAGAGTTCTTGTTGAAAAACCCCGCATTCCTTGAATGATGAACTTTAGATCGATACTCATTTTTGAGATGTTAATCGTGCCTTTGAAAGATGGTTCTTGGAGTTCTTGAACTAGGAACTTGGAATCTTGAATAAATTTGCAGAATTAATGGTGAACTTTGGAGGTTCTTGAAGTTGGATGTAGGAGCTTAGGATTTTTTTTTTGAGGGAATTTGATGAAATATAACATATAATGCTTCTAATAGGCTCTAATATAGGGTTTGGATGGATTTTGGGTGAGGGGGAATGACCAAAATACCCCTAAAAATCAAATAATTCTCGCACCTATCCATTGGTTGACTATTTTGATAGTCTGAAGTAGATCAACCATAACGTTTTACTACGATATCCAAATTAGATAAAACTAATTTCATTAGAAAGAGGACTCTCATATCTTTTCGTTGATATATTATCTCACCCAAATCATTGTGTATGAGGAGTTATGATTGTTTGAAGTTGACCCAAAAATTCACTTTTGATAGGATGAAGTAGATCGACCATAACTTTTTGCTCCGATAGACAAATTGGATGAAACTAATTTCATCGGAAATAGGACTCGCAAAGATTTCCGTTGATATATAGTAGATCACCCAGATCATTATGTACAAGGAGTTATGATCATTTAAAGTTGGAGCAAAAATATGCCAGGCCTCAGTACTTTTTTTCCTGCACGTTTTACTGTTCACTACTATTCACGGTTCGATCGGAATGTTCATAACTCATCGCTCGGGTGTCCATTTTGGATGATCTATATATCATTGGAAAGTTTATTTGATACTATACACAATGGTGGGTCATAATCTAATACATTTCGCATGAAAAATTTACAATTCATTCTAGAAGATAGAACCCAACACGTTTACGCACAAAATTTCAATGAAAAATTTCCTGGGGTATTACATGATATTGAGAAACTTAGTCACTTGATGGTGATGATGGGTTGAATACTGAGATTAGATGCTTATTGATTATACTAGTGATTATGTTAACGATTTTGCTGGTGATTGAGCTAGTGATTATGCTATTGCTTATGATATTGGATATATGATTACCAGTTTTAGTTTTAATATTAATTATAATATTAATGATATACTTACTAATTCAAGTCTAGATATTGATGATGACATGATGATATACTCATCAGTTTGCGTTTGAAAATTGGTAACGATATTGACGACATATATACCTGATTCAAGTCTGGAAGATTATTATGCTATTGATGATACATTTACCGGTTTAAGTCTAGTTACTACTTAAGATATTAATTATATGATACTACTTATAATGTGGCATGGGTGGCATGACATGGATGGATTTTAGTCATATAATGAAAGTTGGTAAATGACGGTAGTTTAACTTATGTGTTACTTTGTTTTACCCTTCAGGCTTATGGGGACCTGTGTTGGGTCATTTACTTTTCCGCACCTATTGGCCTATGGGGGCAATTTTGTAGTTATAATCATATGTGTTTGATCCTTTGTGTTATGTTATCATTATGGTTATTTACTTATTTATGTATAGTAATATTCGAGTTGATTCAGGTTTGTCTCTACCTTAACTTAGTTATGTTATCTTGCATTTTATCGTATGTATATCATGACTTAGCTCAATCAACCGATAATGCCTAGCAAGTACCCATAGTTTTGGTACTCATGCTACACTTCTATACTTTTTTGGTACAAATTTGAGTACCAATTTTCTTCATTGATTCGAGGATCATGTCTTGTTAGTTTTGAGGATAAAGTGAGCTCTTAGAGTTGGAGTTTTCCCATTTCCTTCTATCTTACTTATGTCTAGTCTCTAGTTTTGAGATAGGACTGTATTGGTTGTTATAGAAGGGTTGTATTTATAGTATCTCTTGTACCAACTCTACCAGGTCATGGGATCGATTTCTATATTATGGCTACCTTTAGACTATTTTTATTACCTTGCTTATTTCTTGTGTTGAATTGTATAATTTTCCCTTTTGAGTTAATTTCCACCAAGTTAACCCATTGCAAATAGCTTTGGGTTACGGTTCAACTTACTTACTGGCGAGGTTTAGTAGGTTCCATCATGAGTCATAAATTGGGTCATAACAAATTGCTATCAGAGTCAGGTTACATCGATATTGTTGGTACAAGAGCAAATGTCAAGTAGAGTCATGCGGATTAGAATAATGATATTTGTTTCTTATCTTTGAGAGGCTATAGGACATTCTTAGGACTTTTTCACTTCTTTCACTAATTTTGTGCTAAGTGTCTGAGTTGGTTTGTAAAGCATTTCTTTGACTTCACTCTTTCACACATGTCTAGGACGTGTGCTATCGCTACACAAGACAAGCGTCCTGAGACCAAACCCAGGGACCTTTCCTATTTATAGATGAGCTAGAGATCATGGATAGCCTCAAAATGCATCCCCATCTAGGGTCCAAGATAAGGGGCCTCTACAAGACCTTATTCCTGCTCTTGATCCAGAGGTTCTTCGACCTCAACCAGCGGTGGGTTAGGGACCAACCCAAGCTCCATCGAGGTTTCTTTGTTTTTCAATTCTTAGGGAAGCTTTTGTCCAGCTTTTGGGGTTGGTTGGTAGTGCACCATCTGATGATGCATAATCTACATATCAGAGTAGTACTGAGGCTCTGAGTGTTAAGGTTCTTCCTATACCGATAGTTTCTCACATGGTATTCGCTCAATCAGTAGTTGCCCAGCCTTTTATGTTCGCTAAGGTGCAAAAGATATTGGGTAGGTTCTTGAGATTGGCTCCACCTAGGTTTTTTGGTGCATCTTGTGAGGATGCATATAACTTTTAGATTGCTTGTGAGGATAGGCTCCATAATTTGGGCCTAGTTGAGACTCATGGTATGGATTATACTACTTTTCAGTTAGACTTGACAGCCTAACATTGGTTGAGAGTTCATCTTGATTCCAGGCCAGCTGGATCTTCTCCTTTGATGTGGGCTCAGTTATCAAAGATTTTCTTAGAGAAGTAAATGTCTCGCATCCTTAGGGATAGTTTGAGGGATCAGTTCTTGAGATTGAAGCAGGTCTCTATGAAAGTTGTAGAGTATGAGGCTTATTTTCATGAGTTGGCTAGGAATGTTATTTCTATTCTAGATATTGAATATTGCTTTATTAGAGGATTGAGACTTACTATTCACATGTATACTCAGAGTTTTGTTGATACAGGTAGGTCTTTTACTAGGGTTTCTGATCACACTAAGGTGATGGAGGAGATGTATCATGAGGCCTAAGGGGGAAGCAATAAGAGACCTCAATGTCAGGTTAGTTTTAGTAGGAGTTGTAGTAGCTCATACCTCAAAGTCAGTGGTTGTTTGTATAGATACCCTCCTCGTTAGTCGTATCAACCTCAGAGTCAGCCTAGTAGACCTGTTCAAGAAGTGCTCTAAATTACTAACTGAGGTCAGTCTTGTGTTAGTGATCACTTGTATGAGGGTAGCGGTCATTCTTCAGGGGGTTCATCTTCTGGTTATTCTAGTTGTGGCGGCTATTCTGGTTTAGTTAGATCTTCTAGTTCTAGTTCATCTCATATGACCTACTATAGTTGTGGAGCTTTTGGTTATTATTTGTGTGAGTGCCCTAGTCGTGGGGTGATTGCTACTTCAGCTTAGAGTATTCCCCCTATTAGAGCAGTTTATCCCTAAAAGAGGTGGTTCGCATGGTCGTAGGGGTGGTCCCCAGGGTTCTTAAGGTTGTTCTTAGGACAGTAGGATGGGAGATTAGTCAGTAGCCCATCTAGGTGGCAGGCATGGTTAGTTTTATGCAGTATGTGCTGGACTCGGACTCTGAGTCTTTGAATGCTATTTTCACATGTAATATTTTGGTGTACCGTCAGTTGGCCTTTACTTTATTTGATTTGGGATTAACTTATTCTTATGTGTCATCTTATTATGCACGACGGTTAAAGTCATATTGGATTTATTATCCATGTCATTACGTGTATCTACTCCCAAGAGTGATTGCTTAGTAGTGGATCGAGTTTTCAAATCATGTGTTGTGACTGCTAGAGATATTGATACTCATGTTGATATTATTATATAAGACATAGTGGATTTTGATGTGATCCAGTGTATGGACTGGTTATCCCACTATCACACGGTCATGGATTGTTTTTGCCAAGAGCATTACCTTAGCCATGCGCGACATACCCCTAATCTTATGGCAGGAAGTTATAGGTCGTAAGCCGACATGGATTATTTATTATATGTGTGTTAGGATTCTTATTTAGAGGGGTTGCGAGTCTTATCTGAAATTATATTCATAATGAAGCTTGAAAGAATACTATACACAACTCTGACACATAATTGAGGCCTGAAGAATAGAATGTCAAAGGCATGGATTCATTAAAGAGATCTAAACTGAGGACATACATGATATAAACTGAATTTCACTATGATCATAAGTTTCTGAGAACTGATCATACTCTGAAACATGAGTTCATACTTATCATAAGCTATTCAACATAAGACTGCAGTTCATAGATTCATGAGGGATAACTCGAATCATAGAGTGAAGTTGTTGCTCGCTAGAAGCTAAGAATGGATTTGAGTATGCACGAAGTGTATAAACATTGGCCTTTGTCATGGATCTATCATGCAAGACATGGATTTGGTGTGATAATGACTGAAATCCAAGGAATACTTTAGAGTAAGAATGGATCACTATCACATAACAACTCTTATTGACATGTATCACAATCTAATTCTTAAAACTAGATTTGGTTCTACACTCTACCATCTCCCCCTTAGGCCAATGCTGATATCCTAATCTTATGGGTCGACTCCATATCCTCGAGACTGAGCCATAGTTTCTTCATTCTAATGTCTACACATAAATGCTAAACTCACAAGAATAAACTATATTTCGAACTTACTGACTTCATTCTTGAACAACCCTTTCATATACCATCCTTAACTTAGTATCTTCAATAATCATCATCAAAGACTTACACTCTCATTTGCAAACATATCTACCTCACTAAACACCTAATCATAGCCTTCCAAGATCATACTTCTATACTTATATTTTTCCCAAATCGTAAGAATCAAAATCATACTTAAAAGAATCAACACCATCTATCCAAAACTCCTCAACTTAGCTATTAAGAACACCATGTACTATATAACTAGCCTTCTTCCACTTAGGAACTCAAGGGTACTACTAACCACACACGACACTTAATAAACTTAGAAAATAATGCAACCCCAAATCACCTTGGGCACACCTTTATATCATACTTACAACATTATACTAAATTACGAATAAATCAACTTAAACTCTTGCATACGCTGTTCAAGCCTACTAGATCACTTCCAAATAACTAGCATCACTATCTACACAATCATTATTTCCACATCGGTGACCATCCACTTTTCAAACTTAATGTCTAGGGCTAGGCATAATTAACAACCCAATATCATATACTATTCTCACTTGGAAACTATAAAATAAGACAACAAGAAACACTAGTCCACTAGAACCCCATAACAACCATCATCGATAACAATCATATGGTATACCTAATCAAAATCTGTTAGCACATCCTCCTTCTAAACATTATGACTATTTACCTATCTATACACCTAAATTACTTTTGTAACTCTATAAGTTTCAACTAAACTCCCTTTTTGCAACCTCAAGGGAAGCCTAAATAAATAATACTCAACCACAAAATACTTCATTAATATCCTATACCTTTCTAACACAATAAATACCATCAATAACTCATTTCCTACTACAAGCAAATAACAAATCACCCTAACTAACAACTCTTTCTCTACCTTTCACTAAACTAACACACAAGGATATATCACCTCACTAATAACTCTATCATATGTAAAAGTTCATCTATGTACAGTCGATCAATCATCATCACCACCTTTCTTGCCACTACATTTATATACCCATGCTTCCAACTATAAGAAGGTTCTACTACTTATGAAACATAACACTCTAGGTTCGTACTATCTCCACTCATGAGCACTACCTATATAGAAAGATTAATGAGGAATCTGAATACATCTTATTCTGTCTCAATTGAACAACTCATAAGGATGAGAACATAACTTTTAACTTATGGAACTTGTAACACATTAGCGAGCTCCTCTCAAGCCTATTGTATGACTTCTAAAATTACTGATAGTAAATGTCAGATCGACATCTTAGGATGAATTCAAACTTGCTAATCATGTTATCTCAAGAATATAACATAGATGAAGAAGTATGGATTAACACACGAATTGACAAAAGTTTTTGAGAGAACAACTTTACAGCATGATCCAGAGTATGAAATAAAGAAGACATTTCTTAAATGCCTTGTAGCCTCTCAAAATAAGTACAGACGTCTCCATACCATTCCGCAAGACTCTACTAGAAATGACCTCATAGACATCCTAGGACACTTGAACTCTATGCTCTAATACCAAATTTGTAATGCCCCGAGACTACCCCCTGGTAGGACCACAAGTGTTCCCAAGCTAACCCTTGTACTGGCATAACTCGTAAGAAACTGAATAAAATACATAAATCTAAATGAAATAAGCGAAGATAAATCTTTTTTGAATGTGATCAATACAAAACTATATTAAATTGATTACAAAACTGATTATACGAAACAAAACTGGAATTAAATACATTAACTCTACCGACTGTCTATGAAGCCTCTACTAGTATTAACTATATATTGTCGGGACATGACCCCCAGCTATCCCGAATCAATACGACTGAATGAAAAAAATAAAATATTGCTCAAAGTATGACTGACTCGAGCCCTTGAACCAAAAGAACTCATCACCTACTAAATGGAAGCTACAAACTGTCTGAATATGATGTGCGTGCTATAACTAGTACCTACATTATGAGATAATATTGCACATAGACAAATATATGAATCAATACTTTTAGAATGTACTGAGCATGTGGGGCTGAATTCATAAGTAAAAATAATAATGCAACAATTCAAATAAACTTTCAAAATTGCATGCTAAATGTGAGTGACTCACCTTGGCTTGAATTATGAAAACTAAAAAATCATAGATCATGAGTGATAAAGCATAAAAAAATTCTTATGAGCCATCACACTTAGTTCTAATCAAACTGTACTCTAATTCTATTCTTTAAATCATGCAGGCTAAGTGAAAAGGGCTCACCTTTATCAATCTTAAAACTTAAAGATAAAATCTGATAACTGAAGTCTTAGGTAAGACAATATCTGAGTAAATTTGTGAGCCTTTACACTTAGTTTTCTCAAAACTATTCTGACATTTTGTTTTAGGATTTAGGGACTTTGAGAGGTTGTTCTAACTGACATAAACCATATGAGCCATCATGGAGTCCAACATCTTATTCCCTTAAAGGGAAAATCTCACGTTAGGAGAGGTGTTATACTCTTGTAAAGGATTATAACCTTCTCTTAAGTGATCATTGACTTAGCCCACTATGGGCACTTAATCTTAATCCTACGGTGGTACATAGTTCTGGGGCATGAGACCTTGGAAACATACCCAACTCGGTGCTAAATACTACACCCATTCATTTGCTCAGAACTTTAAAAAATTCACCTTAAAATAGCACAAGGTTTTATAATGAAAACCAATTATGTTTCTTTCTTTTAATCACCAACTATATGAACAATGTGGATTCCTTATCTTAGCTTAGGATCAAAAGATCAATTCTTTCTTAAATCATAGTGAACAATCATCAAAGAGGCATAAAATCATGATCTTATTGAAATCTCAATACTCAATATTAGGTCTTAAAACCCATGCTTTAAGCTCATGCAAATTCATAGCAAAACATCGTGTTCAATATATTTCTTGAAATACTTCAACAATATCAAGATAATGAAATCAAAATCACAATATCATGCTTAGACATAGTTGAAAATTTGTAATCAATGTCTAAAATCATACTCATGGTGTTCAAATCATAAAAGAGAATTCTTTAAATCAAGACAAATATGAACTTTCATACTTCAATCACTTTATAAATACAAAACTCAAAACAAGATACTTTGGGTATGAACCCTAATTACAATTAATGTAAATTCATCTTTAAAAACTAGTTTTAGGCACAAGGATAAAAGGAGCATCCTTGTTCATAACCCCACATAGCTTATTTGATTAATTGGATGTAAAAGCTTAAACTTTGAATCTCTAATGGTGTTCTTGAAGCTTCTTCTTTAAATTCTTGAATTAGAAAGCTTGGGTTCTTGCTTTTCTTGAAGAAAATTTGGTGTTCTTGGTGTTCTTGAAGGGTCTAGGGTTTTCTTGGAGAGAAAGGATGAATAATAATGTATCTAATATTTTTGGGGGCTGAAATTTTGTGTTATGGGCGGTTTTGGGTGAGGAAAATTGACCAAAGTGACCCTAGACCCTTTAGTAACTAAAGAAGCATGTGAAATAGCTCTTTATCGCGTTGTCAATCGCGTTGGGGAGAGCAACGCATTCGTCGCTATCACATCGGCTTACTGTCTCTCACAAAAAATGACATAACTTTTTACTCGTGTATCGGATTAAGGCAAAATTGGTATCGTTGGAAAGCCAACTCAAATTTATACAATTTGGTGGATCTTGAACTGAAAAATTCTACATATATAAAAAGTTATACACATTCAAAGTCGACCCTAGTAGAATCGAATGCAAAGATTTAGTCGAATCAAAGGATCTTAGATCAACTTTACTTTATGTGTTTCCTATGAATATTTTTCATCTCGAGAGCACTTAACACACTAGTATAATGATCATGAAACTTATATACACATGGAAATCATATGGATTAGATCTTACACGTATAGGAACAACGATTAGAGTTCTAGCGCAAAAATACGGGGTGCTACATTATCTTCCCTTTGGAATCATTCATCCTCGAATGATGGATAGGAACTTTTTGAAGTCTTATAGGTATGGAATAATGTAGACATGATGTATCTGCTAAGAAAGAATATAACTGAGCTGAAACATTAAAACCCTTTATCAAGAAACTGATTTATGAGCTGACTTGCCTTTACTTACTAAAGGAGCCGATTCATGCTGAGAGTTTAGAATTAGCTTGAAGTTTTCATGATACAATCACACATATAGAACAGAAAAGTCATAACTTATGCAAGCACAAATCATGAGACAATGAGACTAAGATCATACAATGGGTATTACACTGTCTTAGCTGGAATACTTGGAAAACTAAGATCATTCACTGAATACTTATAAAATGAATCATGACTAAATATCTGAATTGTAGATATGATGCATGGACTGAACTGAATTACCTCTTGGAATGGCCTTACTCATGAAACTTTGGATAGTAAGAGTAGATGAAAAGTTGGAAATCTATAGGAGCTTATCTGATTGATTGCTAAATTGGGTTGCAGGCTATATGGACTAGATCATACTGACCGCTCATATTCAAATAGAGTATTTCATTAACACTCTTCTACGAAATTATACTAAAGTTAAGGAGCAAAGAATTTTGGGCATGATCTGAACAATACATCTGACTAAGGAATCACAACATTGATACCACTTTATAGCATGGAATATAGACATATAGATTATAAGCTAGGATAGAATTTCTAGGCTTTAGGCAATGAAACTTCTTACTTTCAAGCTTAGCAACATTTCTCGAATACTCCCTCAACTATATTATTCCCATTAAATACCATATTCATTTGATTCAACTTATAATTCTCACATGGGCATTGATAAATCTATCTACTAATGTCTAAACTAAACTAAATCCTCTCACCGTGATAAAAGCCTAACTCAAAATCACAAGATACAACATGCTACACCATAATACTAGTATAAACCACATGATTCAATCTTCTATGTCTCTTTAAAAGATCACACCCTAAGCATAACGTGCCTTACCACTTCAATGACTAAATCTGAACTCTTACTGTGGATTCACTAGTACATATTGCATTCCTGCACTTACATCCCAACATGACATTCAAGCCTATCTTTATAGCCATATATGAACTTCAAAGCAACGCCCATAAAGGCATACTTCACATATTCTCTAAACCTCTATCAACAACAACTTTCTTTCTCTATTCTTAAGAACATACACACCACTTTTCAACTAACCATGACATGTATCAAAGACTTGGCCCTAATATTACTTCACACTTTAGCCTTAGATAGAAAAGCATAAGTAACCTTTCTTAATGAGGGTCATCAACTCCCTCTCATCTAAACTATTTCTTATCCATTATCATCACCACTATATTAACATAGAAAGAGGTCACAGAAGGGCTAACACATAAGTACCTGAAGTACGAAAGAATAATATACATAACTCTGACACTTAACTAAGGCCTGAAGAATAGAATGTCAAAGGCATGGATTCATTAATAAGTTTATGAGTTTATGAGAACTGATAATACTCTAAAACATGATTTTATACTTATCATAAGCTATTCAACATAAGACTGCAGTTCATAGATTCATGAAGGATAACTCAAATCGCAAAGTGAAGTTGTGACTTGCGTGCTAGAGGCTGAGAATAGACTTGAGTATGCATGAAGTGTACAAGCACTGGCCTTTGGCATGGATCTATCATGCAAGACATGGATTTGGTGTGATAATGACTAAAATCCAATGAATACACTAGAGTAAGAAGGGATCACTATCACAAAACAACTTTTATTGACATGTATCACAATCTAATTCTCAAAACTTGATTTGGTTCTGCATTCTACCATCTTCCCCTTAGGTCAAAGCTAATATCCTAAGCTTATGGATCTAATTTATATCCTCTAGACTGATCCATAATTTCTTCATTATAATGTCTACACATAAATGCTAAACTCACAAGAAAAAACTATATTTCGAACTTACTAACTTCATTATTGAACAACCCTTTCATATACCATCCTTAACTTTCTAACTTTAATAATCATCATTTTAGACTTAAACTCTCATTTGCAAAGATATATACCTCACTAAACACATAATCATAGCCTACCAAGATCATATTTGTATACTTATATTTTTTCCAAATCGTAATAATCAAAATCATACTTAAAAGACTCAACACCATCTATCCAAAACTCCTCAATTTAGATATTAGGAATACCATGTACTATATAACTAGCCTTCTTTCACTTAGAAACTCAAGGGTACTACTAACCACACACGACACTTAATAACCTTACAAAATAATGCAACCCAATAGATCCTTGGGCACACCTTTATATCATACTTCGAACATTATACTAAATTACGAATAAATCAACTTAAACTCAAGCATACACTGTTCAAGCCTACTGGATCACTTCCATATAACTAGCATCACTAATTACACAATCATCATTTCCACCTCGATGACCATCCACTGGTCACACTTAGTGTTTAGGTCTACGCATAATTAACAACCCAACCTCACATACTATTCTCACTTGGAAGCTATAAAATAAGACAACAACAAACACTAGTCCACTAGAACCCCATAACGACCATAATCGATCACAATCCTCTTGTATACCTTATCAAAATCCATTAGCACATCCTTCTTCTACACATTATGACTATTTACCCATCTATACACCTAAATTACTTTCATAGCTCTATAAGTTTCAACTAAACTCCATTTTTTCAACCTCAAGGGAAGCCTAAATCAATAATACTCAACCACCAAATACTTCATTAATATCCTATACCTTTCTAACATAATAAATACCATCAATAACTCATTTCCTATTTAAAGTAAACAACAATTCACCCTAACTAATAACTTTTTCTCTACCTTCCACTAAACTAACACACAAGGACATATCACCTTACTACTAACTCTATCATATGTAAAAGTTTATCTATATACATTTAACCAATCTCCATCAATATGTTTCTTGCCACTACACTTCTATACCCATGCTTCTAACTATAAGAAGGTTTTACTACTTATGAATCATAACACTCTAGGTTCATACTATCTCCGCTTATGAGCACTACCTACATAGAAGCATTAATAAAGAATCTGAATACATATCTTATTCTATCTCAACTAAGCAACTCATAAGGATGAGAACATAACTTTTGACTTATGGAACTTGTAACACATTAGCGAGCTCCTCTCAATACCATTGTATGACTTCTAAAATTATTGATGTAAATATCGGAGCGACATCTTAGGAGGAATTGGAACTTGCTAATCATGTTATCTCAAAAATATAACATAGATAGAGAAGTATGGATTAACACATAAATCGACAGAAGTTTTTGAGAGAACAACTTTACAGCATGATCTACAGTATGAAAGAAAGAAGATATTTCTTAAATGCCCTGTAGCCACTCAAAGAAAAGTATAGACGTCTCCATACCGTTCCGCAAGACTCTACTAGAAATGACATCATAGACATCCTAGTACATTTGAACCCTATGCTCTGATACCAAGTTTGTAACACCCCGAGACTATCCCCTGGATGTCACACAGTGCTTAGGACTATAAGTGATCTTAAGTTAACCCTTGTACTGGCATAACTCATGAGAAACTGAATAAAATACATAAATCTAAACAAAATAAGCGGAAGATAAATCTTTTCTGAATATGATTAATATAAAACTATATTTAATTGATTACAAAACTGATTATACGAAACAAAACTGGAATTAAATACATTAACTCTACTGACTGTCTATGAAGCCTCTACTAGTATTGACTATAGGTTGTCAGGACATGACTCCCAGCTATCCCGAATCAATACGACTTAATAAAGAAAAATAAAACACTACTCAAACTATGACTGACTCGAGCCCGTGAATCAAAAGGACTCATCACCTACAGACTGGAAGCTACAAACTGTCTAAATATGATGTGCGCGCTACAACTCGTACCTATATTATGAGACAATATAGCACATAGACATATATGTGGATCAGTACTTTTGGAATTTTCTGAGCATGTGGAGGTAAATACATAAGTAAAAATAATAATGGAATAATTCAAATAAACTTTGAAAACTGTATGCTAAATGTGAGTGACTCACCTTGGCTTGAATGATCAAAGCTGACAAATCATAGATCATGAGTGATAAAGCACAAAATAAATTCTTATGAGCCATCACACTTAGTTCTAATAAAACTGTACTCTGATTCTGTTCTTTAAATCATGTAGGCTAAATAAAAAGGGCTCAGCTTTATCAATCTTAAAAATTAAAGCTGAAATTTGATGACTGAAGTCTTAGGTAAGACAATATCTGAGTAAATTTGTTAGCCTTTACACTTAGTTTTCACAAAACTATTCTGACATTTTGTTTTAGGATTTAGGTATTGTGGAAGGTTGTTCTAACCGACGTAAACCAATGTCTTGTTCCCCTAAGAAGAAAACCTCACGTTGGGAGAGATGTTATACTCTTGCCAAGGAGTATAACTATCTCTTAAGTGATCACTAACTTAGCCCACTATGGGAACTTAATCTTAATCCTACGGTGGCACGTAGTTCTGGGGCTTGAGGCCTTGAAAACATACCCAACTTGGTGCTAAATAATACTCCCATTCTTTTGCTTAGAACCTTAGGAAATCCACCTTAAAATAACACAAGGGTTTATAATGAAAACCAATTATACTTCTTACTTTTAATCACCAACTATATGAACAATGTGATTCCTTATCTTAGCTTAGGATTAAAAGATCAATTCTTTCTTAAATCATAGTAACAATCATCAAAGAGGCTTAAAATCATGATCTTCTTGATATATCAATACTCAATCTTAGGTCTTAAAACCCTTGCTTTAGTCTCATGCAAATTCATAGAAAAATACCATGCTTAATATATTTCTTAAAATACTTCAGCAATATCAAGATAATGAAATCAAAATCACAATATCATGCTTAGACTCAGTTGGAAATCTGTAATAAATGTCTCAAATCATACTCATGGTGTTCAAATCATAAAAGAGAATTCTTTAAATCAAGACAAATATGGACTTTCATACTTCAATCATTTTATAAATCCAAAACTCAAAACAAGATACTTTGGGTATGAACCCTAATTGTAATTCATGTAAATTCATCTTTACAAACTAGTTTTGGGAACAAAGATGAAAGGAGTATCCTTGTTCATAACCCCACATACCTTATTTGATTAATTGGATGTAAAAGGTTGAACTTTGAATGTCTAATGGTGTTCTTGAAGCTTCTTCTTGAAGTTATTGAATTAAGAAGCTTGGGTTCTTTCTTTTATTGAAGAAAATTTGATGAAGTTCTTGATGTTCTTGAGGGGGCTAGGTTTTCTTGGAGAGAAAAGATGAATAATAATGTATCTAATGCTTTTGGAGGATGAAATTATGTGTTATGGATGGTTTTGGGTTAGGAGAATTGACCAAAGAGACCCTAGACCCTTTAGGAATTGAAGCAGCATGTGAAATAGCTCTGTATAGAGTTGGATATCACATTGGGGACAGCAATGCATCATGTCATTATCGTGTTGGCTTACTCCTCTCTCGAAAAATGTCATAACTTTTTACTTGGGTATCGAATTAACATAAAATTGGTATCGTTGAAAAGCTAACTCAGTTTTGTACAATTTTGTTGCTCTTTAGCTGAAAAATTCTACATATATAAGAAGTTATACACGTTCAAAGTCAACCCTAGTAGAATCGAATGCAAAGATTTAGCCGAATCAAAGGCTCTTAGCTCAACTTCACTCTAAGTTCTTCCTATAAACATTTTTCACCTCTAGATCACTTCACACACTAGGATAATGATCATGAAACTTATATCCACAGAGGAATCATTTATATTAGAGCTTACACGTGTAGGAATGATGGTTAGAATTCTAGCACAAAAATACGGGGTGTTACAATTAAATCGCAAATAACCCGAATAGAATCCATAAGAGGTGGTGAGGCAACACTAGTATCATGGGCATAAGCCAAATAATACAACACCCTTTTTCTACCATGTGATGAGCACGTAGAAAGTATATTACGACCTTTGGATCCAAATTAAGTGTACCCTGCCAAGCTAACCTTGTCACACCCATAGCTAAGGTTATGGTTTTGGCATAATAGTTCCAAATAGCATGATAGGGATCTAACTAATCCATACTCAAAATGACATCAAAATCAACCATATCTAGGATAATCAAGTCTACCCAAGTCTCACGACCATCAAAGGTAACTACACAAGATTAGTACAACCGATCCACCACTAAAGAATCTCCTACTAAGTAGAAACATCAAGAGGCATAGTGAAGGGTTCATGTGCACTACCAGCAAAATATGTAGACACAAGGTCAAATAACATGGAAGCACATCTGTAGGAAACTAGGAAAATACCTATAATAACTACATCAGAATCCTCTACCTCGGGTCTCTCACATGTAGCATAACACTACCCAAGTCTAATTTCGAACTGAGTAACACCAAGACCACTACCATGAGCTCCCCTACCTCTACCTTTAGCACCTCTAGAATCTCCCCTACCACTATATGAACTACCTCTCACTCTAGATAGTAGAGTAGGGAAAAGATAAAGCTAAGAACCCTAATGAGTGGGTCCATATACATATTAGATATAATATTTTGATAAATGGACAACCTCATTACATATAAAACACCCTCTATAGCCTGGATTAATGTAATACCCCATACTTCTACCTAGCTTGAAATCATCCCAAGTAGGTTAGAAACTTACTTTGAAAGATGAATCCACTTTTATATATGTGGAATTTTTAAGATTTTCAATTTTGTCATGTGGGAAATTTAATTAGCTTTCCAACAATACCAATTTCATCCAAATTCGATACTGGGGAAGAAAGTTATGGCTGAAATACAAAAAGTAGTCAAAACTACCCAGGTGCAACGGTGAGAGCCGACGGACCATCGAGCTAGCGATGGACCGCCGCCCAAGCCGTTGTAGCAGACGCAATGAGACCACCTTCTGCCTATGGGCGACGGCTTAGGCTGATGGACCATCGCCTAAGACATCGCAGCAGAGACAGTGAACCCCTATTCTGCCCAGGTACGATGGCTAGGACCGACGGACCGTCGATCCAGCGATGGACCGTCGCACCCACCGTCGCATAGTTTGTTCAGTTATTTTAAAGTTATTTTTAAAAGGGTATTTGGTTCTTTTCCACCAGTTTTAACCCCTAATTATATCATACCATGGCTCATAAGTTCATTATCCATCTACAACATCAAATTAGGGTTTTGTCTCAAAGATAATCCTCAAGAACAAGATCCAAATCCTCTTTCAAGAAACTAAGAAATTCAAGTTCTTCAAGTCCAAGAACTTCAAGAAACTCACAACCCAGGTATGTCATGTGTTTATTCATGGGTCTCTTTCACCCATGAAGCTCAAGAATCTCTATTCAAAATCCAAGATTTGTGTATTTATGAATGTTCATAATTTAAATTGAATTGAAATTCATGTTCATGATGTTGTGGGGTTTTGATTCATGTTTGAAATTACTTATTCCAATGATTGACCCTAGGATGTGATGATTTGCATAATAATCATGATAAACTCTTAAATTTACATGTTGATTGATGTATCCATGATTATTAGATGTGTTGATGATTGTATAACCAAAGCATGTTTCCCATGTATTTGATTAAATGCCTATGTGAAGAAAAAGTGTCATACTAGTATGATAATGAGAAATCCCTATTCATGTACAAGTTCATGCGTATTAGTGTTTGATGAAATGTCTTAGTCAATGAATTATGGATATATGTGTAGCCATTGTGGTGTTTTAGCACTTGTACTTCATGAAATCCCCATATTATTATATTATGGATTGTCATGTTGGTCATGTATTCAAGAAAGTCATGCTTTGTCAGTTTTATGCTATCGAGTCCTGGAGATACTGTACCTGAGAATTAGCTGTGTGCCTAGAGCCAGTGTTATGTTTTTAAGATACTCTCAGTCGATCCATGTTCATAGAAATTCAGTCAGTCATGTGACTTAGGAAAACTCAGTAATCTCAAAAATCTTAGAAATATAGTAATCTCAATAGTATTTTGTAAGTCAACGAAACTCAGTTAATTCAATCTTGTTTAGTTCAGTAATCCATGTTCAGTGTCTATTCAGATGGGAGTAGGAATTAACACCGAGTGAACCCAAGGATGGGAACACACACTGTCAGATGAGGGTCTAATTCTTAGAAGTCATCCTTGCATTCCAGAACTATGTAGCCAGCATAGGTTTAGACATCAACACTGTTAGATGAGGGTTGATGAGGTGGATAAACACTGTCAGATGAGGGTCCCACCGTTATCTTTTAGGGAAACTATCAGATGAGGGTCACCCATATCTTATCCTTACCAGTGGTGCGGTATTGACACCCTTCTAATTGGGGGTACAGATTGGACCCCAACTTAGCTATAATGCATTATTTGGGGCATGTCAGTTAGATGACTACTTCCCATAGTTTCAGTTATAGAATCAGGACTGTTAGATACAGTCATTCAGTCTCAGTAATAGAACTCAGATAGTTCTACAGGATTCAGGACTATCAGATATAGTCAACTCAGAATAGTATGAAACTCAATTAGTTTCATCGAAACCTAGACTGTTAGATACAGTCACTCAGTATTAGTTATTTTAGTTATATAGTTACTAGTATCTCATGTTATCAGTACTCAGGCTCATTAATCATGTTATCATGAACTCAGTTGCAGTTATTATGTATTCATGCATGTATTCTCACGTTCATGTTATCCAGTCAGTTAGTATAGTTCATGCATGTGAACCCTTTATATTCAGCCTACCTCACATGCATACCAGTACATTCAAATATACTGACGCATTTGCGCTATAGTGTTTTATACCATAGGTTCAGAAGCATGAGCTTCAGGGTATCAGTAGCATTCCAGTCTCAGTAGTCAGAATTAGCAGTGAGTCCTCGTCCTTCGAGGACATGACCATTACTTTGTTATCTCATTAATTAATTTATTTTAGTAGTTGGAGTTAGTTGGGGACATGTCCTATCAACTCCTTATTCAGACAGTACAGTCAGTCAGTTAGAGTCTTTTCAAACTACAGTATGTTCAGATAGTTTATTTTAGTTTTTTTGGGTATTTCATACCCCATCCATATGTTATGTTTTATCAGTTATGTTACAGTTTTGAACCTTACGGCCTTACACTTATGAGACCGGTGAACCTAGATCTGATACCAATTTGTCATGACCTAAAAATAAGATCATGATGGAATATATCATAGTCCATCTATGATATCACGGCCCAAAATTAAGGGTCATGATAGAACTTGTCACGGCGAACCTTGACGAGTAAGCCTATCACCCAAACTGATACACAAAGGGATAAAAAGATAGAAATAGCCCCAAGGTAAGGCTTCTAGAGCGAAGCCAAACCATATAAGTAAAACAAATGTAGAAAGATCCATAAACAACAATGCAACTATAACTCCAAAAACCTGATATTAACAGCATAAGAACGTATCTAGTACAACTCAAATCCAAATAAAATACATAAGAAATCTAATAGATACAACTCTGTCTCTAAAACTAGCAAAGTGATAACGCTCAATCTACAGCTCTCGTTTGAGTGTAAAGCGGTCGTTAGTAAATATAGAACCCAACCTGGGTTGGGTGTCGATCCCACAGGGAATAGCTTGGCCAACAAGTAAGCAAGATTACTAAACTTTTGGTGCAAGTCTCGTAAAAAGGGGGGATTGTAATGTGCCACCAAAACAATTAAATAAAAGCTGAAAATAGCAAAGTGAAAGAAAAAGATTGTTACGTAAGTTGTAAACAATGAGAATTGAGGCGTTGGGGTTATGTCCACCTTCTGAGGTATACGTCTCTATTGGCTATGAGTGTGTAGAATTCTGACATGCAATTGCTTATAGAGGATTGTAGTCGATGGTAAATCCAAGCGTCTCTCGACCTAAACAAGGACTATTTCACTTTAACTCTCTCGAGCTTAAAGCGTTTCTAACGGTACAAATTCTCCAAGAGGTTAGTCCAGTTACGGCACTAGCTTTTTAATAGGAAAGGGTGTCCTACTACCTTGACATTATCTTTTTTTCAGACAAATAACTTTTCTCTCGAACAAGTTAAATGTTAGACTGGCGTATTCTTGCGTTTGCAACCGCAAAGAATGTAGATTAAGATGAAGAGAATAATAATATAAGCAATATACGTGTCTCGAACTCACAAACTCACAGCAATAGATAGTAACTCATTCGGCTTCCATAACCCCAACAGAGAAGTTTAGTTACCCATGAATGCGAAGGAGATCACGATTGACATTGTTGTTATACCACAAGATTGAGTAATTTCGTGTAGCTTAGGTGGTAGGCGTGAGGCATGAATTCCTAGGCAAAGTAACGATTCTCTTGTTGTGGAATTTAAGAATAGAAGAGTAGAAGAAGAAAAATAGAATTGACTTGTAAGATGAGATGTTGAGAGGGATGGAAGGAAGTATTGTGTTCTCCCTCCTCCCTCCTTGTTTAAAATCTCTAGCATGATAGGGTATTTATAATACCCATATCCTACTCCTACTAGATAAATAAAATATCTAACCAAATCCTACTAGGCTAATGTAATACTTAACCCAATTGTACTAGGTTAATGTAACATTATCATAATCCAAATAAAATAATGAAATACATAACCTAATTGTACTAGGTTAATGTATCATTGTCAAAATCCAGCTTTGTGTCTGTAAGTCCCCAAAGTCTTCAGAATTGCTGTTTTAGCCCGGGACAGATTTTTCATGCAGCAGTTTTGGTCCCCCAAAGTCTTCAGAAATGCTGTTTTAGCCCGGGACAGATTTTCCATGCAGCAGTTTTGGTCCTTAGGCGTGTAAACTCCCTTCCCTTCCTTCGTGAGCTTTCTTTAGCGTCAAGTAAGCCATAAAATGCTGAATTATGCATCATTTATACCTGAAACTTTACTAATCATGTTCGTTAGCTCATTTACAGGAAAAAGGACTAAAAGTGCATGAAATATATAATTTGTTCTCAAAACTAGGCTAAAATATGGGCAAAATATATTGATATAGGTGCGTAAATTCGCCTATCATCAACACCCCACACTTAGAGATTTGTTCGTCCTCGAACAACATATCATGTCCTTCTAAGCATCAACTTAAGGTTTTTACAGAATCAACACAAAATATTTATTAAGACAAGCACAATGATTATCAACCAAGAGTAGCTTTCCGATTATAAGTAGAAACAATTTAACCTCAAGTATAGACTCGTGATGGTGATCAACTCGCATGTAAACGTTAAGGTACAAGGAATCATATATAACTACCCAAAACTCATCAACCATGTGTGTCTCACCATATAGTACCCATAATCACTCACAAATGTAGCATATTTTTCAAACATGGGTATCAAAATGTCCTTGCTCTCACTCTCACAAAGAATTCATATGTAGCGACTGATGACCATAGGCTTGCCCTTAATGTAATACTCTACTAAATGTTGGAATGTTAAGATTAGGATCAAGTAGGTCTTTTGATGGTTGTAATGTAGGCTAAGGGACGGGTAGGACTATTTTGGCCAGGAATAGTGACTAAGTTCCTAAGCGCTTTAATACATCACTTTGTATCATTGACACTTTTTTCTTTCAACCTTTCTTCTTTCTTTTTTCTACCACCCTTGTTCTCCTCTTTTTTCAATTTTAAGCACAACTCACTTTTCAGCTTTCTTTTTCTTTTTCTTTTCACAACATACCTCTTATGATAGCATTTTTTTTTCTTTTTCATAACACATTCAAGAACCATTCCAATTTATAGCATTATACTCACCCAATTTCCTTTTATGTTGTCACATGACTTTTTCACTTTAAAGCACTTAGAGATTTTGGGATCAAATTACGGTCTTGAAAGAAATGGATTAGGCTTACATACAAGGTTGTCAAAGAAATAGGCTAAAGGCTCAAAAGGGTTAACTAGGATGATGTCCATGGGTAGGTAAAACTGAAGGTAAACATGTATAGGTTGCCAAAGAAATGCCTAAATCATATCCTAAACTTACACTCCTTATTTTCGCTTTGCATACATACCAGGCAAGTTCTAGCATCAGCCACACACATAGAATATACTATTATCTCACACACACAAGGCACATGGTCGACTTTATTGGAGGTAATATAGACTCTTGACCCAACAAGTGAAGGAATTGAACCACACAATATCACATAATGAGTCACAACTAGAGCCTAAACGTCTCAATAGTCACAATTGTAGCACATACTCTTGTTATAATCTCATGCTGCCTATCAAAATAATTTCATGCGAAGCTAGAAAAAATTTTCTACTAAAAAAACGAAACAAAAACAACGCAAGCAAACATAGATGCGATAGAGAAGGATAGCATATGATACCGCCACCCCACACTTAGTCGGGACACTGTCCTCAGTGGAAAATAAATACGAGGAACCTGGTTGGTCGGACTTATCCTCTATGTCTGGGGTCATACCCCTTGCATTGGAATCATCATCAGAGTTGTCATCCTCAGAAGTTCCTCATAAGTATCCCACTTAATTCCAAGCGTGAGTCGAGGTATTTGTAGTGAGGAGGGTTCTCCTTGGTCCTTGCGACTTCTCTTTTTGCCCTTTTTAGGAGGTGGTAGCCTTCTCCTTGCCTTGTCTCGCTTTAGGTGCCATTGTACCTGAGACTAGAAATAGTGTTAGTGGTAGCACAATATCAATGGATACAATCTATGCACAAGAAGTAGGGGTACCACCCCACACTTAGTTTTGTTGACACAAATCAGTGAAGTGAAAGTGGTCGATTACTCAGATTTCGTCGACATACGTTTTAGGAGTTGTATTCCGGCAAGAAAATCAGTGATGTATCACTACTTGCAGCCATTGCATTACTTTCATGTTAGATATAACAACACTACTACATAGGGGTTACCACATAATATAGTTACTTTCAACAATCACAACCTCCTATGTCGGCAGGCACTATAAGTCTTATCCCGATGAACGGGATAGCCTAACATGTAAGTATCCAAGTAGCAATTTTAAGCAATGTTCAAGACTATAGAAATTCTGCAAATAGTATGACAATGCTATTAAAACCAAATTCAAGTCGGAAACAAGTCAAGATGATTCTAACGTATACGTTCACTCACATGATTTTGCATTAACATTCCAAACACATGAACTTCACCAACAATCTTTCAATATGTAGAAATTTATAATAGACATAGCAACGTAGTACTTACGAGAAATAAATGAAGAATAAGAGAGTACTTACTTGCTTGAATCTTTTGGAGGTGGTTTTGTGAATTGGAAGAGCAAAAATAGAAAATTTTGAGAGGATTTGGATGAATATGCGGCACCTTTAGGTCACTTTGCAATGTGTTGTGTTATAAAACTAAGTCCCCTTTATATAGGAAGAGAATGGGTCGGGTTATGACCCATTTACAATCGGTTTTGGAGACAAAAATCCCACATATGCGGCGCATAATGCTTGGCATAGATATGACATATGCGGCGCATTGTCTATGGCATAATGGGACATATGCGCCGCATAGTCTATGGCATTTGTAGACATATGCACCGCATAGTCTATGGCATATGAGATACTGAGACCAAATGCCATAGCATAGGCGGCGCATAGTCAAAAGCATACCTAGGAATAGGCGGCGCATAGTGTATAGCACACTAGATTCCGAGACCTTAGGCTATAGGATAGGTTGTGCATCGTTCGTGGCCTAGTTTTACCAAGGCCTAGCCTTCCTCGAAGCCTATTTTGGCGTGAGAAAGGCTCAATCCATAGCCTTATGTATCACCATTCCTAACTTACCAACTTTACCATACAATGCGTCCAAATCGTCAATTGAAATCAATCTCCTCGTTGACTACTTCTTGCACCTATATTCGCTCAAATAAATGAAAACGATTAGTACGATGGGTTGCCTCCCACCAAGCGCCTTAGTTTTGGTCGTGGCACGACTCTTATTTTTGGATTTTTCATTTATCAAAATCAAAACAAGTACTAGAAGAAATGATAAAACGATAAAACGATGGGTTGCCTCCCATCTAGCGCCTTATTTATTATCGTGGCACGACATAGTTACCTCGAGTACTCAGACTTCGTCGGGATAGATGGTGGATCGTTTTCTGAATGGATTCAGACGACAATGAGGCTTACTTGTAGGAAGGGTACCAATTATATCATCAATAGTCCAACCCATAGCTCTCATGTATCTCTTCAGAGTAGAGATGAGAGCGTCTACGTGCTGTTTACTTAAATCATCCGCACTCACCGGAAGTATCTTTATACTTTCCAAGAACACATACCTTAGATAATTGGGGAGCTCTTTCGATTCTAGCATTGGTGGCTCTTCAAGGGAAGTCTTCACTGTTGGTGACGGTTGATTCTTAAGATCACGGTCCGGTTGCTTAGGAGTATGGGAATAGGACTCTATTTCTGTTAGAGCACCCATAAGTTCTTCATATTCTTTAGCATCCTCATGCTCAACATTCAGCAGCGCAGCAGATAATGGCTCAACAGTAGGCTGTTTCTCTACAGATAATGCTTTCTTACCTTCATAATGAACATCAGCTACAGAGAACACATCCATATCTCTTGGCTGCTTCATCGCTTTGCACAAATCAAAATGAATCACTTCGTCATTCATTCGAAATAAAAGCTCATTATCTCTCATATCAATAAGCACACTTCCTGTTGCAAGGAAAGGACGTCCCAAGATTATGGCAACTTCAGAATCCACCCCGCAATCCAAAATCACAAAGTCTGCAGGAAAAATGAAGGTAGACACCTTCACCAACACATCATTCAAGATACCCACAGGTCGTTTTACCGACCTATCAGCCATCACGAGCCTCATATTGGTTGGTGTCGGATCGCCTAACCCCAACTTCTTGTAGACGGATAGTGGCATCAAATTGATGCTAGCACCCAGATCGCACAATGCCTTAGCAAAATTCATAGATCCAACCGTGCAAGGAATAGTGAAAGCACCAGGGTCTGCCTTCTTCTGTACTAAGGACCTTGTGGCAATTGCACTGCAATGATGAATATTATCTGCCGGCTCATAGCTTACTGCCCGCTTTTTTGTCAACAGGTCCTTCATGAATTTAGCGTACCCAGGCATCTTTTCTAGCGCCTCTACCAACGGAACATTAATGGTCAGCTGCTTCAACATGGTCATGAATTTGCTGAACTTTGAATCATCCGCCACCTTCTTCAATCTTTGAGGAAAAGGTGGTGGTGGGTATGGAATTGTTCTCTCCACGACTTTCTTCTCCTCTTGCTTCCGTTTTTCAGCTTTTTCAGGTTGCACGTCGTGAGGAGTGACGTTAAGGACGTTAGGATCGGCTGCTGCGGCATCTTCCCCTTTCGCCTTATCATCAATTTCCGCTTCTTCGTCCACCACTTGCTTGCTTTTTTCTGAAGTTTCTAGCACCTTACCGCTTCTGGTAGTGATGGCCATGCATGACCCATCATTCCTTGGGTTTTGCACAGTATTGCTAGGTAAAGTGCCAGTCTTTCTTTGATTGAGTGCTGCTGAAAGTTGGCTCAATTGCTGCTCTATTTGCCTGATTGAAGTGGAATGAGAATCAACTAATTGCTTCATAGAGGACAAATCATTTATTACCTCATTAACTCCCGCGCTTGTTGCTTCCACTCCTTTCAATAATTTAGCCATCATGTCTTCCATACTTCCAGAATTAGATGTGGTGGTATCACGTCTACCAGGGGGAACGTACAAACCACTCTTTTCATTCTTGTTCTTCCAACTACCTTGGTCCATGTTTCCAGATTTACCATAATAGTTCCGACCTTGGTTTCCTTGGGCATTGCCTCGGAAACCCCCCTGATTATTCAAGTAGTTGGCTTCTTCTTCCGAATCAGATTCGTCTCTTCCTTTTAGCGCCACAGCTTTCACTTTGTCGGTCTTCCCTGATAATAAATGCTTTGTAAGAAGATCCATCTGTGTTTTCATGTGCGCCATATCTTGATCACGTTCTTCTTGTCTTCTTCTTTGGTCTGTAGTCATGACAATAGATAAAGTGGGGCTTGCTACCTCGGAATCCCTGGTATGCCAAGCTCTACTTTGTTTCGTCATGCGATCTAGCATATTGCATGCTTGACCAAAGGTGAGGTCCATAAAAGATCCTCCAGCCGCATTATCCACCACTGGTTTAGTTATTGAATTCAAGGCTCTGTATAGTATCTCCATTAGGTGAACATTAGTCATATGATGGTTTGGACACCTCGCTAGCTTTGTCTTGAACCTCTCCCATGTTTCATGAAGAGCTTCAGTGGGAAGCTGACGAAAGTTGCTGATTTCATCTCTCAATTGTGCCCTTTTGGAAGGCGGAAAGAATCTTTCTAGGAAAGCGTCTCTCAATTGCCTCCAATTTGTAATTGAATCAGGAGTCAGCCCATTCAACCATAGTGTTGCCTCCCCAGACAGAGACAACGGAAATAGATGTAATCGAATTGCATTCTGACCAACACCAGGATTGTCAAAAGACTTGCATGTGGAAATAAAGTTGATGAGATGCATATTCGGATCATCGCCTGCTAGTCCACCAAATAATCCCTTGAGTTGCAATAACTGAATCATGGTGCTTGTGATGTTGAACTTGGCTCCGGGCGCTAATGGTGGTGGAATTATAGCTCCAGTGGCTCCGGCACCATCAAGATCATCATCATCATCGTCGAAAGCTGGTTGCATAGGTTGGAGATCATGTCTATACCGAGCTTGTCGACCTCTTCTGTTGGCAGGTGTTGCGATCTCAGCGGCATGCCTAGGGTTTAGTAGCTCGTCCTCACCTAGATCCTCATCGTCAGGATTTGGTGCTCGTGCAGGGTTATCTATGTTCTGCTGTTGAACCTGGGCTGCGGCAAGGGCAACCAATCTTGCTTGTTCCTGTTGAGCAGCCATCCTTGCAATTTTAGCTTGTGCTTCCATTCTACCAATGCGTTGTGGTTCAGGATTGATTGGTAATAACGGTTGACCAGAACTTCGAGTATGGGGCATGCACTAAAATAAAAACCTGCAGTAGACAAAAACAAAAACTAAAAGTAAAAGTACGAGAATCTTTGACCAAAGGGTCTAGTAATTATCACGAACTTAATTGACACTTGTATTCCCCGGCAACGGCGCCAATTTTTGATAACGCTCAATCTACAGCTCTCGTTTGAGTGTAAAGCGGTCGTTAGTAAATATAGAACCCAACCTGGGTTGGGTGTCGATCCCACAGGGAATAGCTTGGCCAACAAGTAAGCAAGATTACTAAACTTTTGGTGCAAGTCTCGTAAAAAGGGGGGATTGTAATGTGTCACCAAAACAATTAAATAAAAGCTGAAAATAGCAAAGTGAAAGAGAAAGATTGTTACGTAAGTTGTAAACAATGAGAATTGAGGCGTTGGGGTTATGTCCACCTTCTGAGGTATACGTCTCTATTGGCTATGAGTGTGTAGAATTCTGACATGCAATTGCTTATAGAGGATTGTAGTCGATGGTAAATCCAAGCGTCTCTCGACCTAAACAAGGACTATTTCACTTTAACTCTCTCGAGCTTAAAGCATTTCTAACGGTACGAATTCTCCAAGAGGTTAGTCCAGTTACGGCACTAGCTTTTTAATAGGAAAGGGTGTCCTACTACCTTGACATTATCTCTTTTCCAGACAAATAACTTTTCTCTCGAACAAGTTAAATGTTAGACTGGCGTATTCTTGCGTTTGCAACCGCAAAGAATGTAGATTAAGATGAAGAGAATAATAATATAAGCAATATACGTGTCTCGAACTCACAAACTCACAACAATAGATAGTAACTCATTCGGCTTCCATAACCCCAACAGAGAAGTTTAGTTACCCATGAATGCGAAGGAGATCACGATTGACATTGTTGTTATACCACAAGATTGAGTAATTTCGTGTAGCTTAGGTGGTAGGCGTGAGGCATGAATTCCTAGGCAAAGTAACGATTCTCTTGTTGTGGAATTTAAGAATAGAAGAGTAGAAGAAGAAAAATAGAATTGACTTGTAAGATGATATGTTGAGAGGGATGGAAGGAAGTATTGTGTTCTCCCTCCTCCCTCCTTGTTTAAAATCTCTAGCATGATAGGGTATTTATAATACCCATATCCTACTCCTACTAGATAAATAAAATATCTAACCAAATCCTACTAGGCTAATGTAATACTTAACCCAATTGTACTAGGTTAATGTAACATTATCATAATCCAAATAAAATAATGAAATACATAACCTAATTGTACTAGGTTAATGTATCATTGTCAAAATCCAGCTTTGTGTCTGTAAGTCCCCAAAGTCTTCAGAATTACTGTTTTAGCCCGGGACAGATTTTTCATGCAGCAGTTTTGGTCCCCCAAAGTCTTCAGAAATGCTGTTTTAGCCCGGGACAGATTTTCCATGCAGCAGTTTTGGTCCTTAGGCGTGTAAACTCCCTTCCCGTCCTTCGTGAGCTTTCTTTAGCGTCAAGTAAGACATAAAATGCTGAATTATGCATCATTTATACCTGAAACTTTACTAATCATGTTCGTTAGCTCATTTACAGGAAAAAGAACTAAAAGTGCATGAAATATATAATTTGTTCTCAAAACTAGGCTAAAATATGGGCAAAATATATTGATATAGGTGCGTAAATTCGCCTATCATCACAAAGACATAGTCTAATGATTAAGAAAGCTAGTAGAAGACATATCTATGCCTAAAATCATCCACTACTTTCAAAGCTCAAACAATTGCCTGTATCAAGCAACGTGGGGCACACCCAAACCTAAATCTGCACTAGAAGGGTACAATAAGAGTGAGTATAGTCCACTTGTACTTAGTAGGTATCATAGTCCAATCGAGAAAAGTAGAAAATAAGACAAACAAAATAAAACTAAGGTCACATCACCTGCAATCAGAAAAATTCCCACGATGGTAGCCCACACCACTTGCACTAACAGTTCTAATATACATATCACATATATTGCAATAACACAACCAGGTAGAACACAAATATACATTATATCACATATATGTATGAACAAGAAAAAGCATGTACATATTAGATTGCCAAGTAGAATTATGAAAGATAGCATAAATAAAGTATGATAAGTCAATATGGCAATTCAAACACAACACAAACACAATAAGATAAGTATAATGTATAAGATAATAATGATGATGCACGAGGTTATCGCACAACCTCCCTATACACTTATGGAGGCAAGCCTCCCAACGTAGGACCCATGGGGGGTTCATCAACCCATATACAATCTATATATCATATATCCTCCTTGCCATATCTCTTGAGAAGGATTTTATGAGATGTAACAATATTTTCTTCCCGACACATCCCTCAGAAAGGGTTTTAAAAAAGTGTTGCCAGTGTTTCTCAGATTTTACCACGGTGGTACAAATGTTTCACAGATGAGTATGATATACGGATGTAATGATCACAACCAATCACATGATGTATTTTCAAAACCAACCACAATGATATATTTCTACAACCGTCCACAATGATATATTCCACAACTGTGTGAGCCAGTGTTCACTAATTATTTTCTCCATCCATATGATTCATATGCCAAAAAAGTATGAATATAACAAAATACACCAATGGTACCATAATAGGCATTTCAATAACACAGCATAATTATTCACATGTATTTCAGACTATCAACATCACACAAGACCCCAGAAAGTTGCACATCACACATAATAAAACTCCTTAGCTTTGGACCCTTAGAAAATTTCCTAAGTTGGAGTTTCTAAACCATATATAACTAAGAGGTTTTGGTAGTATGATAGGGTATGGGTCAGGTGACCCAGTTTTATGTTGTCCAGTGTTGGGTGGTATTGGGTAGTTCAGTTTCTGGAATAGGTATGACTAGGTGGGTATGAGTCGTATGGTTGGTAATGGGTCACTGGGTTGGGTTTTTCTTTACTTAATCTGAAACTTAGTAACTTAACTTGGATCTAAGTATGAGTGGCTCACCATGGGTCGTGAGGATAGGGTACGAGTCGTATAGTCCAACTCATATTTTGGACAGTGTTTAACCCCTTATAATTCTATTATGGGTACAGGTTAAGGGTACTAGTCGTATACTTGGGTATGAATTTTCCTTGGTGGTCATATATTCGAAAGTTTTGGGGGTCCAAGCTATGCCTAGTGTACGAGTGATGGGTACCACTCGTATGGTAGGATACGATTGGAGGGGGTGGTCGTACCTTCCTATGGGAAAATTTTACAGTTTAAATGGGGGGTATTCTAGACATTTCCTCTTATAAATCCTTGGGACCCCACAACTTAAAACACTTTTTTGGGGCTTTATTAACCTATTTGCAATCAATCAAACACTCTTAACTTTCTCCAATCTCTCTAAAGCCTTTTGGGTCAAGGAAGGCTAGGGTTTCTTCAATACCATCAATTTGGGGCTTAAGAGGGTGGTTTTTTCATCTTTTTCACTATCTTAGGCATGTTACTCCTCCCTCATTTTTAGTTATAATTAAAGGCATGTTTTATGAATTGTTCTCATGGCATAAATTGTGATAATGTTTAGGTTATGAATCATACTTTGGGGGTTTTTATTATAATGGTTGGTTATGCTTTTCCCATGTCTTTTACTTTTGGTTTTAACATAATGATGGTTTGAACATGTGGTTTCATTAGAATAGTTAATTGGTTCTTGGTCTTGGCTTTGGAAACTATATCCCCCAATGTGTTTGATAAAATACCTATGAGAATGTTTTTGCTTCATAGTTGAACTTTTAATGTAATTATTACCTGTATAACTTGGTAATGCAACCCTAATTGGTTTGGATAGTGTAAAATGATTAAATGGTAAGGTCTTGGTGGTCATGGTTATGGTTTAATTAAGGATACTTGTGGGGTACAAGGGAATCCCCCAAGTAAATTTAATAATGAAACACTTGTGGGGTACATGGGACAACCCCAAGTCAATTCAACAATGCAATCTATGGATACATGGGGATCCCTTTGCTTCTTTAAAAGGTTGGCTAAGGATATTGCTTGCAAGCTATAGTAGGTATGACGATACCACTACTTATAGCCTTGGTTAATAATAAATAAAATAGTGTTTGGTTGTGTGCTAATGGTTTTAATTAGGAAATAATGGTGGGGTGTGGTAGCTAACCATGAAGGTGTGACTCCAATGGACGAACACTGGAAACTTATGTTTGCCGACATGAGGATTGGTCATGGAAACCATTTATGATACTTATGGGGGACATGGGAATCCCCTAAGTTACACTTGTATATATGTATCATGGAGAGCAAAGGGTATACTGGAATCCCCTGCTCTTATGGTATCTTTGGTTCGTGCGGCTACACGCATCGGGACCCATTCAGAGGGTAACACTGGACCCATGTATCCCATGGGTGGTTCTAGGTTGGTTAATCTACACATACCCAGGTTAAAGGTTTTAAATGTATGCTAAACCCGGTTCCCTTTCCCGATATGGAGATATATATATATATATATAATGGTTGTGAATGCATATGGTTGTTTACTTGGTTTTAAAGGTTGGCATTATTTTATCTTTATCCTGAGTGCATACTAGCATTAATCTTCTAACCCGTCTTCGAGCGCTATATGCCCATGTGATGCAGGAACCAATCATTCTACTTCTCCTGCTTAGTCATCAAATTTAGGATCAGCTCAATTGGATAGAAGTGGTGAGCTTTGATATTATGGAAGGCTCCATTTTATGTCATGAATGTCTTTACTTATTTTGGTCATTTTACAGACTATGGTTTTGGCTATGGTCGCTGGCATGTACCAATCAGATATTGTTTTACTTTTGGATAGAGGCTTTGTGGAACTACTATGGGTCATTATGGGTGGTGTCGGTAGTGGTGTCAACCTTATTATTGTCATTAGTATTGTAGATGATACCGTTTGATTGTATTTATGATTGTTCCATCCTATTATGTTATATTATTGACATGAACTTGGTTATTATTTCATTTTGGTTATGGTTATTGGTTGGCATCGGGTGGTTGGGCTTGTTTGGGTTGGTCATAGTCATGAACCTAATCCCAAAGTCTTTGTGTTGTTAAACACTCAATCTTGTTATATGTTCAGAATTCATCCAACTTAGGGTATATGATTGGACGTTAGGTTAGGTAACGGGGGTGGTCTCCGATCCTAGATGGACTTGGGATGCTCAGTAAGACAAGGCCTTGGTTCGGGTTATGTCAAGTTGGTATCAGAGCTTTAGGTTAATAGTCAATTAGGAGTCTACAAAGCAATGTCTAGTAAAGTCTCTTTTAAGGGTGTGTAGCATGCCACACCCATAAGAGAGAGGCTACAAGGCATTTAGGAATGTTTCACTTCTTTGTGTTCTAGTTTCAAGCTTGGAGTCTAAGTCCTGGAATCTTCTCTAATTCCTATTTGTTCGCTTTTTAAATCATGCTTCGGTGATCTGAAATGTATGGAAACTCCTCGGTACCAACTGGGAATAATGTTGATGGGACACGCTCTACTTAGGGGATCAATACTCGATGTAGGGGTCCAGTCTCTGACTTTTCTGGAGTTCCACCAGTCCCCTCTAGTCCTCTTTAGGATCCTCATGACAATGTGATGAATGCTGATATACACCGGCACACCATAAAGTCACACAATCTCGCGAATATAGATACGGTCCAGCCTCTCAGCACTGAAGGAGACCTGCACCAGAAGGAAATGCCCAGACTTTGTCAAATGATCTACGATGACCCAAACACTATCAGATTCATGGGAGGGGCAAGGCAATCTGGTCACAAAATCCATCTACGATGACCCAAACACTGTTATATTCCCACTTCAACTCGGGAACGGGTAACTGCTGAAGCAATCCACCAGGCCTTAAATGTTTAGCCTTCACTTACTGCCAACAAAGGCAATGGGCTACAAAATCTGCTATATCCTTCCTCATACCGCCCCAATAGTAATGCTACCTAAAATCTCGATACATCTTACTCACTCCCGGATGGATAGAATACCTGGAACAATGGTCCTTCTCCAATATCAATCTAATCCAATCACCCACTCTCAGTACACAAACTCAGCCCCCAATCTTGAAAATTTCATCCAAATCAAATCAGGCTTCCTTAGCCTCACCACTCAACATCTTTTATCAATTCGATCTCAATCCCACATCATCAAACTAATGAGCTCGAATCTGATCCATCAAAGAAGTCTTGCCTCCAAAAAAGCTAAAACTTACCCAAGTGTCAAAATATAAAGCTTAACTATCTAGTTTTCTAAATACCGAACCTCTAAGGCCAAAGGCCTCTCCCGGGTCAAAAGATGCGCCATGTTACCCATGATAGTCGACCTCCAGCTCAAGGCATCTGCAACCATATTAGCCTTGATAGGATGATAGAGAGTAGTCAAGTCATAATCCTTAAGAAACTCAAGCCAATGATGTTGCCTCATATTAAGATCTTACTGGGTGAATAAGAACTGAAGGCTAGGATGATCCGAGAAAATCTCACAACAGACTCCGTACAAGTAGTACCTCCACAACTTCAAGGCAAAAACAACCACACACAACTCTAAATCATGGATAGGGTAATTCCTCTCGTGGGGATTCAACTGAAGAGAAGAATAGGCAATAACCTTATCGTCCTGCATCAACATAGCTCCTAATTCAATACCCAAAGCATCACAAAACACGATGAAACCCATGCCCTCCTTGGGAAAAGTCAAGATAGGAGCTAAAGTCAGCAAATCCTTGAGCTTTTTAAAGCTTGCCTCACATATATCAGACCACTGGAAAGAAATCTTCTCCTGAGTCAACTTGGTCAACAGAGCAGCAATGGATGAAAAACACTCAATAAAATATCGATAATAACCTACCAAGCCGATAAAACTCTGAATCACAGTGGGCAAAGTAGGTCTAGCCCAATCACCAACTGTTGCAACCTGTGTAGGATCAACCATAATACCTTTCTTTGTCACCATATGACCCAAGAAAGATACAGACTCCAACCAAAACTCACACTTGGAGAACTTGGAATGCAACCTCTCATCCCTCAGTCTTTAAAGAACAATCCACAAATGCTCCTTATTCTCAGCCTCACTCTTTGAATAAAGTAAGATATCATCAATAAATACAATAACAAATGAGTCGAGATATGATCAAAACACCCAGTTTATCAACTCCATGAATGTAGCTAGGGCATTGGTCAACCCAAAGGACATGACCAAGAACTCATAATGCCTATATCGAGTCTGAAAAGCTATCTTCAGAATATTCAAACCTCTAATCCTCAACTGGTGATAACCGAATCTCAAATCAATCTTTGAAAACACCGCAGTACCCTGAAGCTGATCAAATAAATCATCAATGCGGGGAAGAGGATATTTATTCTTAACTATCACCTTGTTCAATTGTCGATAATCAATACACATAGACCCATCATTCTTCTTTACAAACAAGCTAGGTGCACCTTAAGTGGATACACTAGGTTGGATAAATCCCTTATCCAACAACTTCTGCAACTGATCCTTCAATTTCTTCAACTCATCTGGGCCATCTTATAAGAAGGAATATAAATGGGCTTGGTGCCCAGCTCAACATCAATAGAAAAATCAATATCATGATCTAGAGGAATACCAGGAAAATCCATAGAGAACACATCCATAAACTTATGGACAACACGAATAAAATCCAAAGAAGAAGGTAAAACAACACTAGTATTATGAATATGAGCCAAATAAGATAAACATCCTCTCTTAACTAATCTACGAGCCTTAACGTAAGATATAATCCTCCTAGGACTCAAATGAAGTACACCCTTCCAAGCTATCCATGGCATACCTGGCGAAGCTAAAGTCACAATTTAGCATAACAATCTAAGACGGCATGATAAGGAGCCAACCAATCCATACCCAAAATAACATCAAAATCAACCATATATAACACAAGTAAATTTACCCCAAGTCTCACGGTTAGAGAATATCACAACATAAGATCAGTACACCTGATCCACCACCAAAGAATCTCCTATAAGGCTAGATACACGAATAGGCATGGCAAGAGGCTCACTAATAGAATCAAAACCTGAAGAAAAATATGAAGACATATAGAAGAAAGTCGATCCAGGATCAAATAACACATATGCAGATCTGAAACAAATGGGGATGATACTTATGATCACAACACCTAAAGCTTTTACCTCTGGCCTAGTAGGCATAGCATAATATTGACCACGGCCACCAACTGGATGAATAGCCCCACGACTACCACCACGGGCTTCACTACATTTACCTCTTGCACCTCTAGTAGTACCCCTACCTCTCACAACTCAAATAGGGATAGCTCTAATCATACGGTGGGGGCAGTTCTTGGCTAAATAGCGAACATAATGAAACAAAACAAGTCTATGGCCTGCCTCAACAGGAGAAGATACCACAAGGCCTGGATAGCCACCCTGAACTACTAAATCAGAAGATCCACCACATAAACTCTATAAGACCGCCTGCACTAGCCTACCCTGATATCTATGAGAACCTTTAAAATCTCTACCACAAGGAGTTTAACCTCTGAGCTCACCAAAACAATGCACCTTCTTGGTGACTCCCTGAGATGCTCGCAGAATTCCCTCGGTCATATTAGGATAATCCACTATACTTCAAAAGGACGCTCTAAATACAACCATCTAAGACGCAGCCAACTGAAGAAAAATATCTAAACCTTTCACAAACTTCCAAATCTTCTCAAACTTGGTGGAAATACTAGCATAATAATATCTAGACAAGGTATAGAAATGTGACTCATACTCTGCTACAGTCATGGAGCCCTATTCTAGGAGATCAAACATATCTCACATTCGATCCCTCAAAATGTAAAGCACAAATCACTCTAAAAAGGGATCAGTAAACTGATTCCATATAATCTCAGGAGAATCAAGAGGTCTACAACCAACAAGCGACCTCCACCAATCTCTACCAGCATTTCTCAACTGATAGGTCATATAAGCCACTCCATGTGACTCAAGAGAACCCAAGTTATACAACTTATCATGGAAATCAATCAAGAACTCATAAGCATCCTTGTCCACAGCTGACGCACAAAGTAAATATTTTGTTGCGAATGAACAAGATATTGAGGAATTGTCCATACATAAAATCAAAATTATTGATACGGGCCTTTTCTACAGAAAAGGGGAATCTTGTGTTTTAATAAAAGTAGAAGTGCTGGGAATTATTCAAGAATCGAAGTCGATTTGCTTTATAAAAAGAAGATATCAATGAACTTCTATGAAATAGTTTCACGAGATTCAACCAATTGTCTTGATCGGGGAATATCATTGAGAAATAGGAATTCAGGTTATCAAAGGATTTCCTGCGATTATTTCTAGTTTGGAATGAGTCAATCATCTACTTCCATTGAATCTAGGAGGGCCCAAATAAGTAAATCTCTTAAACCTCTTTGGATCCTCAAAAGACATCACTGTACTCACAGCATGAAAAGGCATAGTGAATTTGGAAAGCTAAAATCCCATTTAAGGAGGTAACATAGATGAAGGTTGGGCATCCAATCTCGAGATACCAAACTCAGATATCGATGCGGAAATAGGAATGGTACTCGGTGTCTGAGAAGTACCCAAAACTAAAGTAGGTGCAATTGTAGGATCCACACTCAGAACTGGAGGAAGACCCGGCATAACAAAAAGAGAACCCTCTAAGTGAGTCAATAACAGCACCAATAACCCCTCCAAGACTGGGGCAAACGAACTTTGAGAAACTAAAACTGAACCGGCATCCCCAACATGCAAACCCTGAGGCTCAGGGGATAGTCCGCTAGAACTACTCCTAGATGGGGCTAATATATGGGCTCGTCCACTCCCTTGAGTTCGTCCAAGACTTAAGGCTCACCTTCTGGGAGAAGGCTCCGCATCTCTGTACTCAGTAGGAGTGAGTACTATCCACTTGTACTCAGTAGGTGTCATAGGCTGACTAAGAAAAGTAGAAAATAAGACATACAAAATGCACGCTAAGGGCACGTCACCTGCAATCAGAAAATAAAACCCCATAACAAAGTCACCAAACATAACCACATTCAAAATACAAAAACCCCTTTAAAGTATCTACACTTAATCATTTTCAACCTACCAAGTCACCAAACATAACCATATTATAAAAATAAAAATCACCTTTAAAGTCCCTACACTTAATCATTTTCAACCTATCAAGTCACCAAACATAACCACATTTAAAACAAAAAATCACCTTTACAGTCCCTACATACACTTAATCATTTTCAACCTACTAAGTCACCAAACATAGCCACATTCAAAACAAAAAATTACCTTTAAAGTCCCCACACCTAATCATTTTCAACCTACCACGTCCTCAAACATAACCACATTCAACACAAAAAAATCACCTTTAAAGTCCCTACACTTAATCATTTTCAACCTACCAAGTCACCAGACATAACCACTTTCAAAATACAAAAACACTTTTAAAGTCCCGACACTTAATCATTTTCAACCAACCAAGTCACCAAGCATAACAACATTCAAAACACAAAAACACCTTTAAAGTCCCTACACTTAATGATTTTCAACCTAGCAAGTCACCAAACATAACGACATTCAAAAAAAATCACCTTTAAAGTCCCTACACTTAATCAATTTCAACCTACCAAGTCGCCAAGCATAACCACTTTCAAAAAAAAAAATTCACCTCTAAAGTCCCTACACTTAATCATTTTAAACCTACCAAGTCACCAAGCATAACCACTTTCAAAACACAAAAACACCTTTAAAGACTCTAAACTTAATCATTTTAAACCTAGCAAGTCACCAAACATAACCAGATTCAAAACAAAAAATCAACTTTAAAGTCCCTACACTTAATCATTTTAAAACTACCGAGTCGCCATGCATAACCACTTTCAAAGGAAAAAAAATCAACTTTAAAGTCCCTACACTAAATCATTTTCAACCTACCAAGCCACCAAGCATAACCACTTTCAAAACACAAAAACACCTTTAAAGTCCCTACACTTAATCATTTTCAACCTACCAAGTCACCAAATATAACCACATTCAAAATAAAAAATCACCTTTAAAGTCCCTACATACACTTAATCATTTTCAACCTACCAAGTCAACTAACATAACCTCAATTAAAACAAAAAAAAAAAATCACCTTTAAAGTTCCTACATATACTTAATCATTTTCAACTTACCAAGTCACCAAACATAACCACATTCAAAACACAAAAAACCCTTTAAAGTCTCTACACTTAATCATTTTCGACCTACCAAGTCACAAAACATAACCATATTCTAAAAAAAAAAAAATCACCTTTAAAGACCCTACACTTAATCATTTTCAACCTACCAAGTCTCCAAACATAACCACATTCAAAATAAAAAATCATCTTTAAAGTCCCTAAATACACTTAATCATTTTCAACCTAGTAAGTCACCAAACATAGCCACATTCAAAACAAAAAATCACCTTTAAAGTTCCTACAGTTAATTATTTTCAACCAACCACATAACCAAACAAAACCACATTCATAACACAAAAACACCTTTAAAGTCCCTACACTTAATTATTTTCAACCTACCAAGTCAGAAAACATAACCACATTCAAAACAAAAAAATCAACTTTAAAGTCCCTACACTTAATTATTTTCAACCTACCAAGTAGCCAAGTATAACCAATTTTAAAATAAAAAATTCACCATTAAAGTTCCTACGCTTAATAACTTTCAACCTACCAAGACACTGAGCAGAACCACTTTTAAAATACAAAAACATCTTTAAGGTCCCTACACTTAATCATTTTCAACCTACCAAGTCACCAAACATAACCACATTCAAAACAAAAATTCACCTTTAAAGTCCCTACATACACTTAATCATTTTCAACCTACCAAGTCATCAAACATAACCACATTCAATAAAAAAAATCACCTTTAAAGTCCCTACACTTAATCATTTTCAACCTACCAAGTCACCAAACATAACCACTTTCAAAACACAAAAACACTTTTAAAGTCCCTACACTTAATCATTTTCAACCTACCAAGTCACCAAACATAACCATATTCAAAACAAAGAAATCACCTTTAAAGTCCCTACACTTAATCATTTTCAACAACCCAAGTCACCATGCATAAATACTTTTAAAACGCAAAAACACCTTTAAAGTCCCTACACTTAATCATTTTTAACCTAGCAAGTCACCTAACATAACCACATTCAAAATAAAAATTCACCTTTAAAGTCCCTACATACACTTAATCATTTTCAACCTACCAAGTCATCAAACATAACCACATTCAATAAAAAAAATCACCTTTAAAGTCCCTACACTTAATCATTTTCAACCTACCAAGTCACCAAACATAACCACTTTCAAAACACAAAAACACTTTTAAAGTCCCTACACTTAATCATTTTCAACCTACCAAGTCACCAAACATAACCATATTCAAAACAAAAAAATCACCTTTAAAGTCCCTACACTTAATCATTTTCAACCTACCAGGTCGCCAAGCATAACCACTTTCAAAACAAAAAATTTACCTTTAAAGTTTCTACACTTAATCATTTTCAACCTTCCAAGTCACCAAGCATAACAACTTTCAAAACACAAATGCACCTTTAAAGACCCTAGACTTAATCATTTTTAACCTAGCAATCACCAAACATAACTACATTCAAAATAAAAAATCACCTTTAAAGTCCCTACACTTAATCATTTTAAACCTACGAAGTCGCCATGCATAACCACTGTCAAAACAAAAAATTCACCTTTAAAGTCCCTACACTAAATCATTTTCAACCTGCCAAGTCACCAAGCATAACCACTTTCAAATCAGAAAAACAACTTTAATGTCCCTACACTTAATCATTTTCAACCTACCAAGTCACTAAACATAACCACATTCAAAACAAAAAATTACCTTCAAAGTCCCTATATACACTTAATCATTTTCTACCTACCAAGTCACCAAATATAACCACATTCAAAACAAAAAAATCACCTTTAAAGTCCCTACATACACTTAATCATTTTGAACCTACCAAGTCACCAAATATAACCACATTTAAAACTCAAAAACACCTTTAAAGTCCCTACACTTAATCATTTTCAACCTACCAAGTCACCAAACATAACCACATTAAGAAAAAAATCACCTTTAAAGTCCCTACACTTAATTATTTTCAACCTACCAAGTCACCAAATGTAAACACATTCAAAACAAAAATTCACCTTTAAAGTCCCTACACTTAATCATTTTCAACCTAACATGTCGCCAAACATAACAACATTAAAAACAAAAATTCACCTTTAAAGTCCCTACACTTAATCATTTTCAACCTACCAAGTCACCAAGCATAACCACTTTCAAAACACAAAATCACCTTTAAAGTTTCTACACTTAATCATTTTCAACCTACCAAGTCGCCAAATATAACCACATTCAAAACAAAAATTTTCCTTTAAAATCTCTACACTTGATCATTTTCAACCTACCAAGTCACCAAGCATAACCACTTTCAAAACTAAAAAATCACCTTTAAAGTCCCTACACTTAATCATTTTCAACCTACCAAGTCACCAGACATAACCACATTCAAAACAAAAAATCACCTTTAAATTTCCTACACTTAATCATTTTCAACCTACCAAGTTGTTGTAACATCCTGGGCTGGTACCCGAAATGCCACTCGGTGCTCATGACCCTAAAGGACCATAAGCTAACCCATGACTGATATTTGTACCTGTACACTGCATAATATACTGTATAAATATGGAAATAAAGGCTGAAAGGCCATAAGGTTTAAAGATCTAATAAAATATAACATCTGAAGATATGGTATATCAATACCAAAACAACTGAAATAACTATCTGAACATGCTAGTCCGAAAGCCTCTAAACTGCCTGAATATGAAGTTGATGGGACATGTCCCCAACTAACTCCAACTACTGAAATAAATTAATTAATGAGATAATAAAGTAATGATTGTGTCCTCAAAGGATTAGGACTCACTGCTAACTCTGACTGTTGATATTGGAGTGCTACTGATGCTCTAGAACTCGTGCTTCTGAACCTATGGTATAAAACACCATAGCAAAAATGCGTCAGTACATTTGAATATACAGGTATACATGTAAGGTAGGCTGAATGCAAAGGGTTCACATGTATGAACTATACTAACTGACTAAATAACATGAGCGTGAGAATACATGCATGAATATTTAATAAGTATAACTGAGTTCGTGATAGCATGATTACTAAGTCTGGGTACTGATAATATGTGATATTGATAGTTGTATAACTGAAATAACTGATACTGAGAAACTGTATCTGACAGTCTAGGTTTTGATGAAACTAGCTGAGTTCTTTACTATTTTGAGTTGACTGTATCTGACAGTTCTAAAATTGTAAGAACTATCTGAGTTCTTTTACTGAGACTGAATGACTGTATCTAACAGTCCAAAATTCACACTTACTAAATTCATTTATCAGTAACTTTAGATATCAGTTACTCAGCTATCAGAACTTAGTACTTAGCTTCAGTAAAGCTCAGATACAGTATAAATTTATGTATGTCCACAGTATTGCATACTCAGTGATTTCAATAGTATCAATTACTCACGTAATCTTAAATTTAGTTACTCTATATCATTTAGTCAGTTATTGTTCATGCATATGAACCCTTGCATTTAGCCTTACCTTATCTAGTATACCAGTATATTCCACGTACTGACCGCATACTCTTTTTTTGTGTTATGATATCTCATATCATAGGTTCGGACTCTCAGGTTTTTGACCGCGCTCAGACAGATCCAGTCAGCAGTCGCAGATTTAGTAGTGAATCCTCATCTATCGAGGGCATACATTATTTTAGTATTTCAGTTTATCAGTAGATCAGTAGTTGGAGTTAGTTGGGGGATTGTCCCATCAACTCCATATTCAGACAGTTCAGTTAGAGGCTTTCAGACTAAACCAGTTCAAACAGTATTTTAGTTTTCAGATGTTTTTAATAGATGTTACATTTATCAGTATTTTAGATTTTGAAACTTATGGCATTTCAGCCTATTTTCCACATTTATTTCAGTATTACTGTTCAGTGCTCACGGCAGATATTAGTCATGGGTTAGCTCATGGTCCTTTGAGGTCGTAAGCACTGTGTGGCATCCAGGGTGTACTTTTGGGGTGTTACACTATGTTATAAGACAACTAGAGCAAATGAGAGTATACGATCAGTACTTTGAATATACTGGCACGTGAGATAGGGACAACTGAAAGACATATAAGTACTGAGCATGAATACATGTACATGTAAAATGAATGCAAGACTGAGCATAAACGTGTACTGAAATAATCTGTAAAAGCAGGGTAACTAAATAATTGATAAACTGAACACTTGGTAATGCAAACCTAAATTGGTATAGCCTGAATACTGATCTAAGATTGTGGGAGCTAACTACAACTGACATGCTCCAATCTGAGTAAATTGAGGTACAATCGGTAACCCCAGTTGGAAAGGTACTGGTACCTTTCCAAGGGTACCAATACTAATTGGCGTGGATCCACTAATATGATGTCAGGAAGGACGAGGGTATCATACCTCTACTGACAGGGGAATCCTCATAATTCTAAAATGGTGCCATAGGTCTGGAACTTAGAGGATGCTACTAATGATTCATACCGAACTGACGGGGAAGCCGCCATCCCTGTGTTTGCTCGATGCTAAGTGTTACTCCCAACTGAATGACACTAGTATTATTATTTGTTTGACATGATTCGGTACTTATAGTGCTCATTATGAAAAATACTCTGAAAGTAATGACTCGAGCATAAATCTTAAGGACTTGTAACATGAAAACTGTAACACGCATGATTTTTCCTAGGTATTGGGTGTTCATAACCCACCAGCACTATCAAATATAGAATTTAACAATCCATGGTAGAGGAAAAATCATATCTAACACTCATTAATTCAACATTAAATAATGGAGTATACATTTGCATTATAAAATATATGGAAACACCATTATTATGTGGGAATGTAATTACATGGTTTAGAATCAAAGCAATTGAAAGAAAAATTTATAAAATCATAGTCATCATGAGATTTCACCAATTTGGGAAAAAAGGTTTATACTTGTTGAAATAGGAAGTTCTTGGGACTCAGCGGGTGAAAGAAACACATTGATGAATATCTCATATACCTGGTAGGGAAGGCCTCGGGAAATTCCTTAAAACTGATCTTGCTCTTAAGAAACCCTAGTTTGCTTGAGGAAGATGGGAAAATTGCTTTTTTGATCTTTTTTATGTGGAATATGGTTAATTGATGAATATGGGGCTTTTAGGTCCTTTTATACCACCCCTTGGGAATCCAAATTAATATGTGTTAGGATTTTAAGGGAGTGGGAAAATACATAAAAGTTCCTAGAAAAACATGCAGGAAAACACGTTCATAGTCATTACGACTCTCCCTACGACTCGTTGTGACTGACTACGAGTTGTAGTCTAAGTCATAATCTAGAACCTGGGATCTGAGGTCCCTTTATGGTCTGACTAAGACTTTCCCCATATGACTCATAACGTCTCATTATGAGTCACATGTTAGACTCGTAATCACTGAAGGGGATCTTGGGTATCATACTTCTATAACCGCGAGTCATTCCATACTACTCGTAGCCACTGATTACGAGTCTTAGGGAGGAGTTGTAGGCACTGGTACCTAATGTGGGGTCTTTACATGAATGACTACGACTCACTCATGATGGCTCGTCACGAGTGGTTACGATTTATTTCCTGAGTCATAGTCATGGCAGTGTATCAAATCCTTAAGGGAAACTTTTCACAACTTTTTGCCACGACATCAGATTAAGAAGAGGCTTGACACATTGGAAAGCTAACTTGGCGGCCTATCTTTTGGGAGGTTTAACACATGAAAACTCAAGTTATTACATGCACCTGTTTGAGAACTAGTTAAGAATATATACTAAAAGAAGGTCAATTAATAACATACTTAAAGAATTATTATTTATAAGAAATAAAATGGTAGAACTTGAAGAACCAAAAACTATTTAAATGTAGGCTAATCCAATTGATAAATATATGAAAGGAAAATTCAAAGAACACTAATCAAGAAATAACTATATAAAGTCAAGAAATGATTTCAATTTTTATCAATGAAACTTTGTGATTTGATGGATTTTCTTAATTTTTCGTTTTTGTGCTTTTGGTTATTTTCCCTTAAAAACATGGAGAAAGGAAAAAAAACTGAGAGATAAAAAAACATATACAACTAATGTGTGATGATGTTGGAATCACAATAATTATCATATTCAACTCTCATCACCTTCAAATTTCACGGATAATGAAGATCACCATCTTCAATCTATCCAGTGGTGCTAGCTAAGATTTGTGAGCTATAGAAGGGATGTGGTTGGTTTCTCTGAAATATTAATTTTAGGATTTTCATTTATTAATTTGTTCTACATAGTGCATCATAACTCTATTTTTTAAATTAACTTACAATAGATATGATTTAACATATAATTATTACAATATATGTCTTTTTGTATAGTATAAACTAATATTACAGAATACATATAGCATTTAAGTAATTATTTTTTTTTGCTATATATTGAGTTATGATAAATGCTAAGCATACACGTGTAAGGCACATGTCCAGAATAGTATATTACATACAAAAATTAAGAAAAGTGATCACTCAATCATATTCTTACCCAAATTAGCTTAACTATTCACTTATTATCCCATTTAACCCCTTGATAAAACTATTTATATTTAAGTCTCTCACGTCTTTCCCCTTCTCCCATTTGGCGTTGTCTCCAATCGTTTTCAATTCAATCTTTTGGTCGACATATTAGTTACTTTTAATCTTCTTATAAAAGTCTTTATTTCCCTTTCTCTCTATCTTTTCATGTTTCTCTCTCTCTCTCTCTCTCTTCGTTTTTTACCTTATTCGCAAACTCATTTATTTTTCTTCTTTTTTTCAGTTTTGTGCCTATTTCCTACTTTAACACTTTCAATGGTGATATGTTTTTTCTTTATTAGTAAGAACTTGACTAGACATTGAAAAAAATCTATAACGTCCTTATCCTATCTTGTTTTCTCTCCTCTTCTGCTCCATCTAAACTTTATGTATTTTCTTAATCTCAAATCAACTTTGAATTGGGCCTATGGAGCCTTGGAGTCATCTTGGAGTATCTCTAGACTAGATTTGTTTCGTTATTACATCCATTACTATTATGAAAATATCTTAAATTGTTGACATCTCAAGGTTATGTTCTTACAAGATTCTTACAATAACAAAGATTTTGTTTACTTGACGTTAAGGTGAAGTTTTTTGTATATTTTTGTGTGTGGTGCGTTGCTATGGAATTGATAAATGATGGTGAACCGGTGAAGATGGTATCAAGAATTGTTGAGTCTTGAAAGAGCATATATACATTGTTAGAATGTATAAGAGGTATACATGCACCTTTATATATTGCCATACATTATATATATACAATGCTTTTACGCTGTATAATATACATAATATAGTATACAAATGTTGTACAATAATGTACATAATATAGTATATACATTTTTTAAATTTGTATACTTGGATTTGGGAGGGAATGATTATTGTTTCTTCATCCTTTATGTATCTAATTTCTTTTTTCTTTTATTTTTTCTAAAAACATCATTGAAGATTCTTTCTCTTCAAATTTTTACGACAATTAATAATTATTATGAGAGTAGTATGTGTGAAAGTTACGATAAGTTAAGACAAGAAATTCATCCTAAAATAGAAAAGAATAGGCACTATATACCTTAAGTGAAATCACTCGGTGCCACGAAAAAAAATAGCCGTTACAACACCTTAATATATAACAACCAACAATAAAACTAGGTACATTTAAGTAAAAATCCTATTATATTTAGTGAGCAAATATTTCAGACCATCATTTATAAATAAGAAAAATTGGACGACATTAGCTACATACTTTTCCATTAATACACAGGCAAATAACATAAATAGTCAAACATAAGGGGGGCTATCTACAACCCCCTCCCCCCTCCCAACTTCAAATTAAAAATAAAAAATCTTAGGGTTTGAAAAACATGCATGTATTTTAAGCTTGTGTATCTTAGATACATGTGATTTAGCCTATTTATAGCAACATGTATCTCAGATACACACGACATACGTGCATCTGAGGTAAATATACATGTTGTACATATCTTAGGTCTCAGAGGTAAAGAAATACGACACACATGCATCTGAGGTAAGGATACATATGTTGTTTGCCCCTAATACATACACCCAAAAAACTTATGTGTTTGTACTAGATGGGAAGCGTTCCTAAGCTGGAGCCTTGGCATCCCATTAACCAAACCATTAATAAGAAGCATTGTTTAAAAGCTACATTTTACTCTTTTTCAGGGGACATTAAATTAAGGGTGACACAAAAGTTTTAAAATTGAGTGTAGGTAACTCAAGTCTTAATTATTGAATGTGGATGACTATTTATCACGACCCTGAATCAGGGATAGTAGTGACCGGTATCTCAAGCACACAATAGGTAGAAGACCACCCCCTTAGCCTAACCTCCATAGCACAATAAAAGTAAACAACAGAAACCAATCAAAATATATAATAAAGATAGATAAGTCTAATCAATTTCGAAGAGCCATAACACAATGACTCAAAACATCCCAACACTATCCATGAAAGACTTTAAACCAAAAGTACCAAACCAGGTCGGGACATGCCCCCAACCATGACAAAAGAGAACTCCCAATTCCCAAAATCTAAAAATAAACCTAATAAAATGGCGGGGCTTTTTGAAAGATAGAGGCTTACCACTTCACAACAACTTGACCAAGGTACCACACCACCTAATGTTGCATAGGAGTAACAGAAAAGCCCTCGAACCTTCCATCATGAAATGATGCAGCATCTAGGGATGGTCAGTGAGGCAAGAATTGGCATGTAACCTAGTGAAAAGGGATAAAATAATGCCATTTATCAAAACCAGTCAAAACCCACATGCACAATATTTATATATATATATATAGGATACTGGGAGAGGGAAAAAGGTCATGAACATGAGGCTTTAAACCACTAGCCTGAACTGTGTAGATCACTCTGTACTAAAAGCACCCATGGGTTATATGGATGTCGCTCTCCCTGCTGAAAAAGCCCTAGTACATGTTAGTCACACGAACCGAGGAAATAGAGAAATGGCTAAAGTCAACAAGGTAATATCCATCTAAAATATAATGTGTGCATCAAGAACACGGTGACATGGACCTCCACGTCGGCATACATAATTTAAAAATTGGTTCCCCCAAGACCTAAACCTTCATGGTGAGCTACACAATTTTCTTTAAGCCCAAATTAAAATAGTTTACACATAAACCCAATTATTAACTAAGGAGTCTTTATTAAGGCATTTCCAACATGGTATCGTCATACCAATATGCTTGCAAGATAATTCAATTATGCCAAGCCAATCCATATAACCATTTGACTCCCAAATTCCATTTAAGATCCAAAGCATTGCCACAAAGGGCATTCCAAAACTATTTTTCATTATCTATTTATCCTATAATGCAATGCAATATTTCAACGGTAAGTTAAATTATATGAATAGTCATATTTAAAACTAAGTTCACAAAGTGGGTTGAGGTTAACGACAATACCAAACCAAAAATTCATTAATTTGGGGAAACCAATGTTCCCCATTCCAATCCTCATACAAGGCTCTCATTCAGTCCCAAAAATAATAAATTAAAGCATAAATGATCCATTTAAAATGTGGAAAAAATAATTCAAGGAATAACAATCAAAAGTCCTCAACCCAATTTCGAACCCATCAATTAAATCAGTTGAATAATGAATAAATAATTGCCACAAGGTAAAAACACAAGTAAGGGATGAGCAACATGCCTGAAATATAGAGAAAATTAAAAGGAATTTGAAGTTTGGAGCTTGAATATTAGATTTCCTTGTAAAACCCTAATATTTCTTACCTTGGGAGTTAAAGAGGAAAAGAGTAAGATTAATCCTAATAACTAAAGGCAAAGAGGTCCTTTAAGTGTTTTTAAGTCATGGGAAAGAGTGTGAAGGGAGGAAAAGACCCTAATTAAAATGTGCAGGAAAAATCAGGAACAATCATCACGACTTGGGTAACGACTGGTGAGGTCTCACCATGAGTCGTGGCTTGGAGTTGTTACCCGAGGACCAGAAATTTGATCATTTTTTTTATGAAGATGAGTCTCTCATAACGACTCATTATCTGACATCACTAGTTGTGACAAAGACACGTGTCAGGGGCTAAACTTCTGGGTAAACTTCTGTTGTGACAACGAGTCCCTCCCAATGACTCGTGACGTCTCACAATGAGTAGCAGTCAGGGCCCGTTGTCACTGACAGTTTAATATCACTTCTGAAGCTATGCTAATTCAATCACTCAACTCTTGGGGGGTCTGAAGCTTAAGAACATGGGGTGTTATATTGCCCCCTCCCCATTAGGATCATTCATCCACGAATGAGAAGTTAGGTCACCCTTAGCATGATAATAGAAAGAATATAAATAGAATCCAAGGACAAACTCAAAATGCAATAAGAGAGAAATAAAACTCATACCTTAAGCACTGTTATACATAGCTGGAAACAAGGACGGGTTTTTGGTTTTCATATCTTCTTCAGATTCCCATATAGCTTCCTCCATCTTTTGATTTCTCCAAAGCACTTATACCGAAGCTACATCCTTAGTCCTCTATCTACGAACTTACCTATCCAATATTTCAACTGGGACTTCCTTATAAACAATGAATTTGCAACACTAACATCCTCAACAATAAAAGAAGGATCACCCACACACTTTTTCAGCATAGACACATGGAAAACAGAATTAATCAAAGCCAAACTCATTGGCAAACCCAATTCATAAACGACTTTACTAATTTTCCTCATAATCTTATATGGACCAACGTAACTGTCCCTTATTCCCAAATCTAATGACTCCCTTCATAGAAGAGACATTCAAGAACACCCAATCACTAACCTCAAACTCTAACTTCTTCTGCCTTGCATTCGCATAAGACTTTTGGAGACTTTGAATAGTTTTTAGTATTTCTCTATTTACTTTTACCTTCTCCATAGCTTGGTGAACCAAGTCAAGACCAAACAACCTCGTCTTAACTACCTCAAACCATCCAATAGGAGACCTACACCTCCTACCATAGAGAGCCTAAAAAAAGCCATTTGAATACTAAAATAGTAACTATTATTGTAAGCAAACTCAATAAGAGGAAAATAATCAACCCAACTACTTTTAAAATAAATCACACGGGCCCTTAGCATGTCCTTCAAGGTCTGAATGGTATGCTCTACTTGTCCATCCATTTGAGAGTGGAAAACGGTGTTAATGTTCACTTGAGAATCCAAACCATTCTAAAATGAACGCCAGAAGTGTGAAGAAGACTGCGTACCTCAATCTGAAATGATGGAAAGCAGCGCTTCATGCAACTTTACTGTCTTCTGAATAAACAACGTAGCATAATCTTCTTCTGAGTAGTTGGTCCTTACAGGAAAGAAATAAGGAGACTTAGTCATTTTATCCACAATGACCTAGATAGAATCATACTAGTTGTGAGATCGCGGAAGACCCATAATGAAATCATCATTAATTATCTCCTACTTCCACATGGGTAACTCTATCTCTTGAGACATGTCACCAAGCCTCAAATGCTCTACCTTGACTAGCTGACAAACCATACACTTAGCAAAAAATTGTGCCACATCCCTCTTCATATTATTCGACCAATAGATTTCCTTCAAGTCCTGATACATTTTGGTCGAACCCAGATAAACCTTATATCTAGACTCATGAGCTCCGGTTAAAATCCTTTCCCGTAGTCCAACAATATCGGGAACACACAATATTCCTTGGTACCTCAGAATGCCATCTCCCCCAATCTTGAATGTCATAACCTTTTGCTGACCCACTTCATTCTAAATCTGCATAAGTATAGGATCTAAAGCCTGTTTCTCCTTTAACTCAGCACCAAGAGATGATTTTACCACTTCCTGAACAATTACTCCCCCATCCTCAGAGTCCAAGAGACAAACTACAAAGTTAGCCAACCTATGAATATCCTTCACCAACCCTTTTTTCTCTACATCAATGTTAGATAGGTTCCCAATAAACAACCTGCTAGAGCACCAACAATAATATTAGCTTTACCTAGATGGTAGCGAAGGCTCATATCATAATTCTTAAGTAGCTCAAGCCACCTCCTCTGCCTAAGATTCAATTCTTTCTACATAAATACATATTGCAAGCTCTTATGGTCTGAATAAATATCAACATGCACCTCGTACAAGTAATGGCACCAGATTTTCAAAGAAAAAATCACAGTTGTTAATTTTAAATCATGAGTCGGGTAGTTCCTCTCATGAACTTTAAGTTGCTTGAAAGTGTAAGTTACAACCTTATCATGCTGCATCAACACACAACCCAGTCCTACACGGGATGCATCATAATACACAACAAACCCATTAGTACCCTCGGGCAGGGTCAAAACTGGCGCAGAAGTCAACTTATCCTTCAACTTCTCAAAACTATCCTCACAAGCATCTAACCACAAAAACTTAACCTTTTCTGAGTCAACTTTATCAACGGAGCAGCAATATATGAAAAACTCTCCACAAATCTCCTGGAATACCCAACCAAGCCCAAGAAGCTCTTAATATCGATTGGAGTCGTGGATCTAGGCCATCTTTTAACCGCCTCAACTTTCTGTGGATCCACCTTGATCCCTTCATTAGAAACAACATGCCCAAGGAAGGTCATAACACTTAGCCAAAATCTACACTTACAAAATTTTGCATATAATTTTTTATCCTTAAGAGTCTACAGCATAATTTGGAGGTGATTCGCATGATCCTCCTTACTTTTGGAGTACACCAAGATGTCATCAATAAAGACTATAACAAAAAAATCTAAAAACTACCTAACATCCAATTTATAAGATCCATGAAAGCAGCCGGAGCATTAATCAACCCAAATAACATAACTGAGAACTCATAATGGTCATACCGGATCTAGAAAATAGTCTTGGGAATATCAACCTCCCTAATTTTCAACTGGTGATAGCCCGAACGTAGATCAATCTTAGAGAAACACCTAGCACCCTGAAGTTGATCAAAGAGGTCATCAATCCTAGGAAGAGGATACCTATTTTTCACTGTCACCTTATTTAACTGACGATAGTCTATAAATATCTAAAGAGACCTATCTTTATTTTGCACAAAATGCATAAGAGCACAACAACAACAACAACAAACCCAGTATATTCCCACATCGTGGGGTCTGAGGAAGGTAGAGTGTACGTAGTCCATACCACTACCTCTAAAGGAGTAGAGAGGTTGTTTCCAATAGACCCCCGGCTCAAGACAAAGGACAGTATATATAGAAAAAAATGCATGGAACATGATAAAATAACATAGGTATGACATCCACCAAAAATATTGAACACTGCCAAACAAGGACTCCAAAGTCCTCCTACCTCCTGCCTACGACTCAACCATACACCTTAGACCTTTATCCTAATGTTTTTCCTCCATACCTTCCTATCCTGGGTCATGTCCTCAGTCAGCTGTAACTACTCCATGTCACGTTTAATCACTTCCTTCCAGTATTTCTTCGGTCTACCCCTGCCTCACTTGAAACTATCCAAGACCAACCTCTCACACCTACGAACCGGGGTATCTGTGCCTCTCCTCATCACATGGCCAAACCATCTCAACCTAATTTTCCATAATTTATCCTCCACCGACACCACTCCCACCTTCTCCCGAATACACTCATTCCTAACCCTGTCAGCCCTTATAAAACCACACATCCAACGTAACATCCTCATTTCTACCACCTTCAACTTTTGGATATGATACACTACAGAGCACCCTACAGAGAAACACTAGGATGAATGAAACCCTTATCAAGAAGATCATTTAATTGCTCATTTAGTTCATCCGGAGCCATCTTATAAGGAGGAATAGAAATGGGATGGGTATCCGGTAGAAGATCAATCCCAAAATCTATCTCCTTATCGGGAGAGATTCCAGGAAGATCATTAAGAAAAACTTAGGAAATTCATTAACCACAGAGATATTCAAAGTTAGAATATTTAACCCAAACTAGATGATATAGACACCCCTCAGAAATCATTTTCTAAGCTCTAATGTAAGAAACAAACTTCCCTTTGGGTACTAAGGAACTCCCCTCCCATTCAATCACCAGCTCATTAGGAAAATGAAAACTAACCTTTCAGGTCCTACAGTCCAGAGAAGCATAGCATGAATGGAATTAATCCATCTCCAATATTACATTAAAAGCCAGCAAATTGAGTTCTATTAAATCTACTAATGTCTCCAAATGAAAGATGGACACCACACAACCTATATAATTTTTTCTAGCAATAATAGAATCACCCACTGGAGTAGACACAAAAAAGGGATCAAAAATATTTTCAGGGCCAAAACCAAAGTGTACAACCACATACGAAGTCATATAAGATAGGGTAAGACCCAGATCAAGCAAATAATAAACATCACAAAAAAATCTATAAAATACCAGTGACAACATCTGGGGATAACTCAGATTTCTAATGAGTAGAAAGATCATACAGATGATTCCGGCTAGTTTTAGTAGTTGAAGTGGCGCCCCTAGGTGTAGGGGCTGAAAAAGTGGCAGCTGGAACCTTATTAGCCATAGTGGCAACTTTAGTTATGGGATAATTTTGTTGCAGATGACCAGGCTGACCATAATTAAAACATAAATTCCTCTCCTCCTTATAATAACCATAGTGAATCTTCCCACAACATTGGTAAGGAGGATAAGGTGGGGCTGATTGAGCTCCACTGGCCTGAGACTGGGAACCATGTTTCTTAGAACCATTGTTAACCTGTAAATGATGATCAGCCAAAGGCTTAGCATAAGAAGCACTACCCGTCTAATAAAAACTTCCCTGATTCTTTTTCTTGGTCCACTATCTACCATCTGTCCCACTGTTCTGTTAACTTGCACTCTGCTCTGAATATTTAAACTTCTTGTTTTGTCTCTCTCCCATCTCTACCTGCTTTTTTTCTCATCCTTAACCTATTACATATAAACCACCATCCTAGAGATATTCATATTATTATTCAACATAGCAGCCTTACACTCTAATACCAAATCACGGGATAAAACAGAAGAAAACTTCCTCATTTCGTATCTCATATTAGACACTAACTTTGGAGCATAACAAGACAGCTACTAGAACTTCAGAGCATACTCTTTAATACTCATCTTACCCTACTTCAAGTTCACAAACTCTTTGACCTTAGCTTCTCTCAACTCCTAAGGAAAAAAGTGATTAAGAAAATCACCTGAAAATTCATCCCACACCACCAATTCAGCATCGACACCCCTCATTATTTCCCACTCCTCATACCACCAGTGAGCCATATCTTTCAACTAATAAAAAGCAAACTCCACACCCTCTGAATCAGTAGCCTGTATCTACACCTTCACGATGAGCTACACAATTTTCTTTAAGCCCAAATTAAAATAGTTTACATATAAACCCAACCATTAACCAAGGAGTCTTTATTAAGGTATTCTCCAACATAGTATCATCATACCAATACGCTTGTAAGCTAATTCAGTTATACCAAATCAATCCAAATAACGATTTGACTCCCAAGTTCCATTTGAAATCCAAACCATTGCCACCAAGGGCATTCCAAAATTATTTTTCATTATCTATTTATCCTTTAATGCAATGCAACATTTTAAAAGTAAGTTAAACTATATGAATAGTCATATTTAAAACCAAGTTCACAGAGTGGGTTGAGATTCACGTAATACCAAGACAAAAATCCATCAATTTAGGGAAACCCATGTTACTCATTCCAATCCTCATATAATCCCCCCCATTCAATCTCAAAAATCATAATTAAAGCATGAATGATCCATTTAAAATATTGAAAAAAACAATTCAAGGAATAACAATTAAAAACCCTTAACCTAAGTTTGAACCCATCAATTAAATCACATGAATAATGATTAAATAAATACTTAATATAAAAATACATGTTAGGGATGAGAGCATGCATAAAATATAGAGGAGATTGAAAGGAATTTTAAGTTTGGAGATTGAATATTAGATTTTCTTGTAAAACCCTAGTATCTCTTGCCTTGGGGGTTAAAGAGAAAAAGAGTAAGTTTAATCCTAATAACTAAAGGAAAAAAGGTCCTTTAAGTGTTTTTAAGTTGTGGGAAAGAGTGTGAATGGAGAAAAAGATCAAAAATACCCTAATTAAAATGTGCAGGAAAAATTAAGAATAATTGTCATGACTTGGGTAATGAATCGTGAGGTCTGACCATGAGTTATGGCCTAGAGTTGTTACCTGAGGATCGAAAATCTGGTCCTTCTCTATTATGACGATGAGTCTTTTATAACGTATCATTATCTGACATCACGAGTCATGACGAAGACTCTTGGTCAGGGGCTAAATTCCTGGGTAACCTTCTGTTGTGACAACGAGTCCCTCCTAACAACTCATGATGTCTCACAACGAGTCGTAGTCAGGGGTTGTTATCACTGACAGTTTAACATCACTTCCAAAACCTGGCCAATTCAATCACTCAACTCTTTGGGGGTTTGAAGCTCAGGAACTTAGGTTGTTACAATAATTTTCGATTAAGGATTAAGGGAATAAATTTCATATCCCTAAGTTTTGATACTTACACTTTGGTCCATCTATATAAAACCCTAAAACTAAAAGAGGAGGGAAAAAATCATGATTTTTCTTCCCTTTTTTCTCTCTCGTCACTTTATCCATTGTTGTTGATGTTGTTGTTACTTTTCTTCTTCTTCTTCTTCTTCATCATCTTCATAATCATTTTTTATTTCTTGTCACTACAATAATAGTGCATATAATCTTGTTGTTGTACGTAATCACTCAACTTCGCTATTCTATGATCATTAATAGTTTAAACAATTTTTTTAAGGTACCATTAATGGAGGATTCAATAACAATTGGTGTTGATTGTCATAGTGATGTTTTCATGAAAAAATAACTATCAAAGTACATCAATTCAGGAAATAAGTTATTGGCCTATCAAATAGCCAATTACAAGTTTGGTATCACCGGTCATGGTGATATTGTCATGGTCGATCTTCGGAGAAAAACTTGTGCATCTAGAGTTTTTTACTTAGAAAAAATACTTTATCCACATGTTGGCAGTACTCCGAGCCCAATATAGTACACAATTTGAAAATATGATTAATGAGTAATTATCTCTATATTATTTGGTTGGAAAATACATACATATTATGAGAATATAAATTCGGTGCATCCTAAAGATTCTTGGATTGTTCATGTGGATATTATGGAGAGAGGAACGTCTCTTCCATATGTCGACCCAAGCAAATCGAAAAGAAAGCAAATAAATCAATTGACTAATTTGATATGAAATGTTTCATATTAAATCATGATTAGTAATAAATAAACTGATTTCACTATAATTACCTTTCAATTTATAAGTTCAATTGCAATATCAATGAATTACATAGTAATTACATTTGAACTAAGTGTATAACCTATTGCTACTGATGTCTATATCTGTTTGATAATTTTCGATAAATGACTCATATGTTGCAACAGGTTAGTCATCTATTGCAATAGTCTAGTCATTTGTTGCAATAGATGTCTATTTTTGTTTGATAATTTCATACCTCTTGAAGACCTTTTTTGATCTCTTCCAATAAATGGATCATTTATTACAACAGATAGGGCACCTGTTGGAAGAAACCATACCTCTTGAAGGACTATTTTGATCTTTTCCAATAAATGTCCCATTTAATACAATAGATGAGTCATTCATTGGAAGAAATTAAACCTCTTGAAGACTTATTTTGATTTCTTCCAACAAGTTAGTCATCTATTACAATAGATGGGTCATTTGTTGAAAGAAATCAAACAACTAGCAAGATTAATTTCTTCCAATAAGTTACTCATCTGTTGCAACAGATGGGTCCTCTGTTAAAAGAAATCAAAAAACTAGCAAGAAATATTTTAATTTCTTTCAACAGGTTAGTCTTCTGTGATGTCTATATTTGTTTGATTATTTCCAACAGATGAGTCAGTTGTTGTAACAAGTTAGTCATTTGTTGCAAAATATATCTATATCTATTTGACTAATTTGATGTGAAATGATTCATATTAATCCATTAATATTGATAAATGAATTAATTTAATTAAAATTATCGTTCAATTAATAAGTTCAATTATAATTTTAATTAATTTAATAGTAATTTCATGTCCAATTAAGTGTATTCGCCCTAAATAGAATGATCAATTGACTAATTTGATGTAAAATAATTCATATTAAAACATTATTAGTAATAAATAAATTGATATAATTATAATTATCTTTGAATTAATAAGTTCAATTGCGATTTTAAGGAATAACATATTAATTACATGATCAACTAAGTGTATTCGTCCTGAATAGAATTATCTATTTACTAATTTAATGTGAAATGATTCATAATAAATCATGATTAGTAATGAAAAATTTAACTATAATTAGTTTTCAATTAATAAGTTCAACTACAATTTTAATGAATGAAATAGTAATTAATGATCAACTAAGTGTATTCGTCCTGAATAGAGTGATCAATTGACTAATTTGATGTGAAATAATTCATATTAAACCATTATTAGTAGTAAATAAATTTATTTAACTAAAACTAGTTTCAATTAATAAGATCAATTGTAATTTAAATGAATTACATAGTAATTACATGATCAACTAAGTGTATTCGTCATGAATAGAGTGATCAATTGACTAATTTAATGTGAAATAATTCATATTAAATAATTATTAGTAATAAATAAATTGATTTAACTAAAATTATCCTTCAATTAATAAGTTCAATTGCAACTTTAATGAATTGCATGATCAATAAAGTGTATTCTTTCTGAATAAAGTGATCAATTGACTAATTTTATGTGAAATGATTCATATAATATCATTAATATTAATAAATAAATTGATTTAACTAAATTAGCTTTCAATTAATAAGTTCAATTGAAACTTTAATGAATTGCATAGTAATTACATGATCAACTAAGTGTATTCGTCCTGAATAGAGCGATCAATTGACTAATTTGATGTGAAATAGTTAATATTAAATCATTGTTAGTAATAAATAAATTGATTTAACGGTAATTATCTTTCAATTAATAAGTTCAGTTACAATTTTAATTAATTTAATAGTAATTATAAGTCCAATTAAGTGTGTAATCTATTGCAACACATTATAACCTATTGCAATTGATATCTATATTTGTTTGACAATTTCCAACAGATGAGACATCTGTTGCAATAGATAATGAATTTGTTGCAACAAATGTCTTTATCTGTTTGATTATTTTCAACAGATAAGTCATATGTTGGAATAAGTTATTCATCTGTTGCAACTGATGTATATATCTATTTGATAATTTCCAACAGATGGTTATCTATTGCAACAAATTAGTCATCTATTTCAACATATGTCTATATCTGTATGATTATTTTCAACATATGAGTTATCTGTTGCAACAGATAATGCATTTTCCACAATATTTGAACTTAGTACTCTATTTTTAGCAATAATCTAATATTTTTCAAATTTAAGAATAAAATAGAATTCATAACAAAATAACTGGTCATCAATTAAAACAAAATTCATAACCAAAAATAAATTCAAGCCATCACAGATTACATTAAATAATTTTTTTTAAAAAAACATGAAATATAAAAATTGTTATGTTGTCAGGACCCACAATTACATAGAAATAAATGTCATCACAAATTACAAATTGTTTGACTAGGGCTCTAAACTATTGCATACTACACCAACAACCCATACAACTTGCATCATTTTAACAAAATTGTCACACATTAAAGTGTACGGAGTTGTCAAATTGGTTCTAGTTATCAAATGCTCTATGAAGACACATGAATATGACGTGCATATATTACTAGTTTCATTTTTGGCAATATTTAATATTCTCCCATTAAAATTTCATTTTTTATTGAGCAATTTTTTGGGTAAGTGATCAAACATGTCACTTTGCTTCAACAACTTGGGAAACAACTTCAATAGACATTCCATTAAACACAAGAAATCCCCTTCTTCAAAGAGTGGAATATTTTCATCATACACATTCATGATTCCCTCCTCGATGATTATTTTAAGAGTCACAAAGTGTATTTTGTCAAGGTTCATCATAGTCAAAATTCTTCGAGTATCTGTCAAGGGTAAGGCACCTAGGTAGGGTCTTTTACCTCTATAGTAATTGAGCATATCATCATTCCATTTAAATTCAGCAACTAATTGATCGAGTGGATTTCTACCTCTGCTTATCGCTTTCTCGATCATCTCATTGTATCTCAATAAAAAGTTACTGTAGAAGTTTAGATCCTGATTCTATATTTTATATCATAGTACTCAGAGTATTTGACTTGTCTCTCACGAATCAGATGAAGAATTTCATCAACATACTGAAACAAAAAAAGAATTTACATAAATATGTATAATAAACGTAAAAGATATGCAGCAGATGGATAATATATTGCAATAAATGGCCTATCTATTGCAACAGGTATGTAATTTGTTATAACAGATGAGATATCTAGTGTACTTATCTCTGTACTTGTTAAAAGATTATCCAGTTACTGCAAGTTATGCAATAGATGGGTAATCTATTGCAACAAATGACCCATCTTTTGTAACAAATATGAAATTTGTTGCAACAGATGAGAAATTCACAAGTTTTAAAGTCCTAAAAATAACATAAATTGAAGGTTAGAAAACTTACTCTATACATACACCAGACATCCATACTAGTCATGTTTTTGAAATCTTTTGCACTAAATTTATAAATGGAGTAGATTTCTAGGGCCTTTTTTATTTCATCACTTTGTTCAACTTAGCCTTCTTTTCGGCACTCAATCTTATAAATATTCACCTTTTATAGCTCTGCTGCTCTCATATGGCCCTTGTACATTGCTCAACAATACAAGAAAGAGGGGTTGTAATATTTCTTTGTTTGATATTTGATAATACCTTGGAAATTGCTTTCTTTCTCCTTTTAACCTCAAACGGGGTAAATGAATCTGAAATCCTCTCTCATTGAATGAAACTCCTATTAGATGTCAATTATTTTACAACACTTAATGCATTAAGAGTATTAATCACCCCATCATGTTTTTGCTTGCACTCTTGATATTTGCATGCAGAACATAATCTAAGAGGGGAACACCTTCAAATGATTATCTCTTCATTCTGTGTGACAAATTTGTAGTATGCTCACTTAAAGGGACATATCTACCACCAAAATCAGTAAAATCAGTATGATCCTAATCATGATCATTTTTTATTTCAAAAACAGCAAAAGAAGCATCAAGCAGCTTATCAACACCACCAATTATGACAATAACACCGTCACCACTACCACTAATAACAACAACTCCATCACCACCACCATCACCAACAACAACTCTATTACCATCACTATCACCAACAACAGTACCATCACCACCACTAACACCACTAGTAGCACCATCAACAACACCAACACCAACAGAAACACCATCAATAATAACATCACCAAGAATAAGCCCACTATCCCCAAATGTTTTTCTTTTGATGGTTGTTTATCCAATCAATTTCTTTTTTATTCTATTAATTACCTTAGGGTTCGATAAAATTTACACAGATTGTAAAGTAACAAAAAATAACATTTTCAATTCTTGGTTAGTCGTGACAAGCTACGGATGTACAATCTAAAATAAATTAGTACATATATTACTATGATAATTAGATCATTAAAATAAAAACTAAATTAAAATTAGACTTACCGCTTCCTCAGAGGGTTTAAAAGATTAAGAAATTTACTTTCTTATCATTTTTTACCGACAACTATCTAAGAATTCTTGGATATGAAACTTCTTGGTAGTTCACTTATTGTCTGAGATAAGGAATGACTTCAAATGTCCAAGCCTATAAAATTATGTCAATAAATAAAAAGCACTATTCAATAAAAAATAAATAAAACATAAAAAAAATATATTTACCATGAAACCACATGAAAAGACATATAAGTTGACTATTTTGGGCGTTAACAGAGTCAATAAATATTTAACAGTCATTTTGAAGCTTTCATGACCCCAAGAATAGTTGTTAAATGCCTCCAGATCCTCATAGAGCTTTATTAAACTAAGTGGTATGTCGTTGTTAACATCTCTCGCCCAAAAAATTATTACTACCTCCGTCTCATTTTATGTGTCGTTCTTTGACTGAGCATGAAGTTTAAGAAATAAGTGACTTTGTAAAGTTTACAAAATTGCCCCTCTTAAAGTTATTTTAATGTTTACTTTATTAATTGTCTTTTCTTAAAAAGTGGGAACCACTAAGGATAAAATGAGAATGATGTAATTAAATAGTTACCAAATAAGAAAAGGTGACATTCTTTTTGGGACGGACCAAAAAGGAAATGGTGACGCATAAAATGGGACGGAGAATCAAACCAAGCACAATGATTGTTTGTGCTTTTTTGAAAGTCTTTTACCTTTCATGTCTTCAATCAAATTTGTGTTTTTGAAACTTAGACCAACAAGGAACACCAAGTCATCGCCATAACTTAACTTGCTTTGGGTTTCTTTTTGACAGTCTTAGCTACTATCTTTGTTGTTGTTTTTGGTGTGAGGGTGTTTTTATTTGTGTTATAATCGGTATAAGTTGGGAAGTAGGATAACATTTTAGGAATAATAAACTATCTGAATATACATGTAAAACATGGGATACTGAATATAGAGCATGAAATCTGTAGGCACTGGAGATACGAGAAGCATGTAAATACTGTGTATGCATGAGAATCTATAAATACTGAAAATACATGAAAATCTGTAGACACTGAGGATGCATGACCAGCATATAACATGAACTGAGTAAAATCTGTAAACTAAAATACTGAAATAACTAAAATTTGTATGCTTTGGTCAAACAAAACTAAAACTAAATAACTGAACCGGGATTATATCTAAGACCGTGTCTAAGACTGTGGGAGGTATCATCTAACCGACATTCCCCAATTTGAGCTAATCGGGGTCCAACTTGTAGCCCCAGTTAGAAAGGTATTAATACCGTGCCACGGGTACTAACGATGGCTGGGTGGATCTACTAAACTGATATAATGTCCAAAGGACTAAGGGTGTCAAGCCTGAACTAACGGTTTACCACTGCGAGATATTCAAGCCTAATCTAATGGGTGACTTCTCATATCCTATGTTCGCTACATAGTTCTAAAGTATAGAGACTCCTACTAACGACTCTGCCTATCTGACGGGGAAGTCATTATCCCTACACTCGCTCGGTGATAAATCCTACTCCCAACTGAAATACATTGAAATACTAGTCTGTCCTGAGTTTAACTGGCTGATATTTGACTATTCTGAAGATGCTCATAGTATATTCTGAAGACTATTCTGTAATGTACTGAGACTAGACTAAATAAACAGCTATGGAATTTGGGTATTCAATACCCCTAGGACTCAAAACAATTATAGTAAAATGACACTAAAACTTGGAGATCAAAACATGAAGGGTCTTATTAAATAAATCACTCTTGTAGGCATTTTATCAAACACTAATAGTTCATGGTTTAAAACAATCATAGAAATGTCATGGAACTTGTAGGAATAGCATGAATTCATCATAATAGCATTAAATCATGGTTTAATTCAATAAATAATAATATTAAAACATGGAGGATTGAATAATAACAATAATTTCATGGTAACATGGTATAAAATCAATAGTACATGGAGATTCATAAATGAAATCATAATTTAAAATCAAATAACTTGAAAAGACTAAAACTTGAAATTTCAATAGGTTACTTGGACTCCATGGATGAAAGGAATCCATGGATGAACATCTAACATACCTGGGATAACTAATTTCTTGAAGTTTTGGGTGAGTTCATGAGGATTGGTCTTGAATTTGAGAGCTAGGGTTTCTTGTTCTTGAAAGAGGGGATCTTTAATTTGAGAGAAAGTTGAATAATGAATGATTATTTAGGTCAATTGGGGCTAAATTTTGTGTTTCAGGACGAGTTTAGGGCTTAGGAAAAAGACCCAAATACCCTTAAACGGATTTAAAACGTAAGCTGAAAACTGACCATCTCGATTTTTAGCCTTGGCGCGATGCGCCACTAGCGCGTCAAGCCACTGGAAATGGACAATTGGGACCTGGAAAAATACCGCAACACAGAGCTATCATGTTAATCCTTTGAAGTGCCAATTTGGCAACCTCCGCGACGCCCACTATGGCGGAGGCCCACTGAAAATTGCAAAACAAAAAATTGGCCTGCTCCGTGACGCGCCAACATCGCGGAGTCACACTGAAAATCGACAATTGTCATTTGGACTGTCTCCACGACGCGCTAAGGGTTAAAATGATGATGTTTAACTACTGTAACATAAAATTGCCATAATTTCTTATCCGGTTATCGAATTTGGGCGAAATTTATATCGTTGGAAAGCTAATTCAATTTTCTACGCAATGGCAAGCTCTAAACTGAAAAATGATGAGTGTTTTGAAATTTTTATTTACGAATACTCGTGCACTGGGACTTATATTATGCTAGAAAAATACGGGGTATTACACCATCAAACTGTATTCTCACAGAAAAACTATCAATACTAAAGATTTTAACAAACTCTTCAGTGGAAAGGCTATGAGGATCAATATTAGCATTTAGATCATGTTGACTTTTTTATTTAAATTCAATATCTCTTGTGAAGATTTTCTCTTCCTCACGTTCATTTTAATCACTTTCATCTTCCTTTTCTTCTCCTTCGTCATTTTTATCACCTTGTTCTACTTTATTATCTTCTCAATCCCCTTCTCTATCTATATCTACTTTCTTTTCATTTTTATTACTTTCCTCCCCATCTTTCTTATCTCCCTCACTCTCCTCGTTTCTCTCAATTTCTTTATCTCCTTATTTATCTTTATTTAAATCTCCAGATTCTTCATTTCTTTCTACTTCATTCTCATTCACTTTTTCATTCACTTTTTCTATATTTAGAGCTGATTGAGAAGGAACTTCTACTTTTGACAAGTTCATCTAGTGGTGAATGTAGCTTAGCTATTTTACTTTTTTCTTTCCTTAGAGTTGATTCACTTCCTTTTCTTTTGGGAGCCATTTTATCTACAAATAATAAGAAAATAAAAAAGATTATAAATGATTTATGCATCATTAAGAAAGAATAACAATAAGTCTAAAAAGTACAACGCGATAAAATAATAGTTTCAATAGATAAGTTATTTGTTGCAACAGATGAGTGATCTATTGGAAAAAATAAAAATAGTTTCAATATTATTTTGATTTCTTCAAATATATAGGTAATATGTTGCAACAGATGGGTCATCTATTGGATGAAATTAAAACAATAGGGTATATTGTTTTGATTTCATCTAACAGATTATCAATTTGTTACAACAAATGAGTGATCTGTTGGAAGAGATAAAAATAATTTTGATACTATTTTGATTTCTTCTAACAAATGAGTAATCTGTTGCAGTAGATGGGTCATCTGGTGAAAGAAATCAAAATAGTATACTATTTTGATTTCTTTCAATAGATGACCCATCTGTTGCAACAGGTGGGTCATCTGTTGGAAGTTTATTTTGATTTATTCCAATAGATGACCCATTTGTTACAACAGATAGGTCATCTGTTGGAAGAAATCAAATCAATAGCAAGATCTGTTTTAATTTCACCTGACATATGACTCATCTATTGCAACAGATTGATTATCTGTTGGAATAATTCAAGTAGTTAATTAACAAACATATAGTTGTTTACAGTATATTGCACATCTGTTGGGCAACATTATATATCAACAAGAACACCACTACCACCACCAACATCAAGCTGTTGTATCACCAAACACACTTGAACAACATCAATGTTTTTATTTTGTCATTACACCACCACCAACAACAACAATACCAACACCAACAAAACAAATCATACCTTGAACATAAACAACACCAATATAACTCACCAACAAATACCAAGTGATTTAACAACAGGTGACTCATCTGTTGCAACAGATAAGTCATTTGTTGGAAGACCTATTTTAATTTCGTTCAACAGATGACTATCTGTTGCAATAGATAAGACATCTATTGAAAGAAATCAAACCAGTAGCAAGACTTGTTTTGATTTTTTTCAATAGGTGATCCGTCTGTTGCAACAGATGAGTCATGTGTTGGATGAAATTAAAATAGGTCTTGTTGTTGTTTTGATTTCTTCCAACAGATGGCACATCTATTTCAACAGATTGGTCATTTATTGGAATAAATCAAGCTAGTTAACTATACAATTCTATCCAACATATTACCTATCTTTTGGGAAACATTATATATTAACAAGAATAAGAACACCAACACCAATAACACCAAGCTGCTACATTACCGCACACACATTTGAACAACATCAATATTTTTATTTTTGTCAATACACTAACACCACGAACACCAACACCAACAATAGCAACAACACCAACATCAATAAAATAAAACATACCAAAACACAAATACCACCAATAAAACAAACAAACAACACCACCAACACCCACCAAAAACACCAACATCACCAACAACACCAATAAATATCAAGTGAAGTGATTAAATACACAATACAAACAACAAGACAAAATTGTCACAACAGATATCTCCAAAAAGGGTAAAAGTTTAAGTTTGTGCTATTTTTACAGCAATGTTCGAGAACACGAACAAGAACAATAACAAAAAAAACATATTTCACTTAAAAAAAGATACCCCATTTACATCAACCACCATATTAAGAGAACAACTACCACAAACTAGGATTTTCTCGAATTTTTCTTACCTTATTTAGCATCAAAACTCAAAATTGTTAACCCATACTTGAAGATAATACAACTAATTTTTTTTTTCTTCATTAACTAAAAAATCTTAATTTTCAAAAAAAAAAAAACAAATATAGAACTTTTACCTTCAAAGAGAGAGAAAATAACTGCTACAACAAAAAAGTAAGTCGAAAATGACAACTAATGTGGTTGAAAATGGAAATAAAATCGATCTGTTGTGAAGGGTTTGAGGTAATTTGTTGAAACAAAAAGTTGAGTTGTTGAGAAAAGAGAAAAAAAAATATTTTTTGAGATGTTTTTTTGAAAATTGATGGGGAATGATTGCCTTATATTTTTATTATACATTCTTCTCTAAAATTGTGACATATAGTTGATAAAATTAATCTTTTCATACATTTTATTTCATGTCACCTGGGCGTTTGCACTTGGTATATCATAATATGATAAACTATATTGAGTTTGTCTTTATATTTTTTATTATTTAACTAATCGATAATTCTCTCAGAAGATCTCATTATACACATATTTCTATTTTACGTACTTTCAAGAATTTATCTTATTTGTTACTATTTTTCGATGCACTTTTGTTTATGTTCTTTTTATATATTATTAACACCTACTCTTTTATGAGTTTAGTAAAACATGTATTAATAAAGTATTTAAAAAGATAAGATTTTTTATATAATAATCGGTCTTTCAAAAAATATATTATGATTGTGGAGAACTTTCTTCCGTTGCATGAACATTTCATAACTCTTCTTCTATTCTCTTACTATTTTTAAAAAATATGGTTGTCCTCACAATGACACTATGATAATTTTAATTTTTTTAAAATACATTAAGTAGCTGTTTGACAATGAAAATTATTTTCTTTTTTTTGAAAAATTATTTCACTTTAGTGAAAAAAGTGAAAACAAGATGTGCTTGGCCATGAAAATTTCAAATATAATTTTGAAATTGTATTTGGAAAAGTAAAAATAAGTTTTACTTGTTTTCACTTTTTTCACTCATACTTCTCTCACAATATTTTAAAATAACTTTAATTTTATATTCATGGTCAAACACAACTCCAACTCCAACTTCAACTCCAACTCCAACTCCAACTCCGAAAAATTATGATTTTCATGGCCAAACGGGGCCTAAAATTGAGACATGTAGATGATAACTTTTATCCTCTAAAATTATGACATAGTTGATAAAATTATGGTAATTTTTATTTTTTTTAAGACCTCTAAAATCGTGACATGTGGTTGGTATATTACTTTTTTCGTCTAAAATTATGGCATATAGTTGATAAAATTACTTTTCCCCCTATAAAATTATGACATGTTGATAAAATTATTTTTTTCTCCTCTAAAATTGTGAAATGTAGTCGAAAAAACTATTTTTTTCCACACATTTCTTTTTTTTATTACTTGGGTGTTTGCACCTGGTATATCATAATATGAGAAACTACACTATTTATTGAGTTTGTCTTTGTATTTTTAGTTGTTTAAGTAATCGGTAAATTCTCCTAGAAATTCTCATTATAATATTCTATTTTAGATAAATTACATGTTAATTAAGTCAATTGAGAAGTACAAATATTTAATAACTAATAATTCATTTTATCTATTAAATTACCTGTATTTCATGACTTTATCAATGTATCTTCCAATAACATTATTTGTACAAAATTTTGACAATACTTATTCGATGACAAAATTAAAAAAGTTATTTTTTTAAAAAAAAATATCTATCTCTAGCATCTTGATTTATCTTCAAATAATTAAAATAATCTTTAAAAAAAATAATATTATACACAAAATTCTATTTTACATGTTTTCAAGAATTTATCTTAATTATTACTATTTTTAATTGCACTTTATTTTTATGTTTTTTTTTAATTATTAAAACCTACTCTTTTATGAGTTTAGTAGAAAATGTATCAATAAAATATTTAAAAAGATAAGATTTTTATATAATAATCGATTTTTTTAAAAACATATTATGATTGTGGAGAACTTTCTTCTGTTGAATGAACATTTCAAAGCTCTTCTTCTTTTTCTTACTATTTATATTACATAATATGTTATGAAAGAAGTTTGTACAAATACTTTGGGGATAAAGAAGAGGAACAAAAAAATAGAGAAAATTATTTTGAAGTTTTGTGACTATACAAATTTATATTTTATTTCGGATGAACCAATTATGGGTTTCATGTTAATTGATTTTTCTAATTACTTTTTATGAATTGAATAATAGTTGTTTGTGGATAATTTTATTCACTGCTTATGAAATATTAATAACATATTTTAAATAGTAAAATTTAAATTTTTTGATAATATTTAGAATGAAGGTAGTGGTATAAGTTATTATCAAATTAGTTTAAAAATATCTTTTTGGTTAATTGAAAATTAATATTCTTAAGCATAAGTTTTGTAAAAAGAACTAATTGACTCTTGAGGTTCATTTTAACCCCAAAAAAATTATTTTTGTATAAAACTAAATTTAAATCATCACATTTATTTAGCATAAATTTATGTCTTTTTATCAAATAGTAATTATAATACATATTGTAAATGATGTTATTATAAAATATCAAATTTCTTGAGTTTGGGCCCGGGCTTAGCATGGGCCTTAAAAAACTACTCCCTCCCTTCCAAATTACCCGTCTCAAATTTTCTAATTTGATTTTCCATTTTATTTGTCTTTTTTCATTAATCAAGAAGAGATAATTTGTTTCCATGTTTTACCCTTTGCGTTAATTACTTTTTCTTCAAATAAAAATGTAAAAATTATTTAATAGGGGCACTATAGTAAACTAGTCATGTTATTAATTATTTTTCTTACTCAATGTGTCATTTCAATTTGGAATGGGTAATTTGGGACGGAGGGAGTAGTTAATTAGAATATGGATTGATTTGTATTTTAAATAAAATTAACAAATTTTAAAAATATTTATCTGATTCTAATTATCTTGATAAAGTTTTTAAAAAAGATTTTGAGCCTTCCCTTCGATTCAATATCACCAAATACTCAAGAGACTCAAAACACTCGTTTTGTTAAAATTTCTCAAGTTTCTAAAACATCTATAATCTATAATATATTAAAAGTGTGAAGACCTTTAGAAAAGTGATTTGAACTTTTTGTCCTTCGTTAAAAGTCTTTACAATAGATAAAATGGTCATTTTACTATATTCGTAGAATTATTATTTAATTATATTTATAATATTCTAAATAAGGAGTCCTAAAATATATGGTAAGTTTTAAAAATAAGAAATATTAAAATATATGATACAGTAAAATACATGGTAAGAATTATTAGAAAAAATAATAATTATAAGTCCTAAAATATATGGTAAAAAAGGAGGAAAAACATGAAAAAGAAGTGCACGTTTTTTTGGGTAACACATTCAAAAGGAAAAAGGAATAATAAAATAAGTAGATACTATTAATCAATTGGAGACGAGAATTCAGTTTAATGTGAAGCTTGCAGTAGTTGTAAACCTCCAGATTTGTGGAACATAATGTCTTTGATTAAGTTCATTGTGCTATAGCCTCCTTTGCTTCACTCTTGGCTAAATCATCATGATCACGAGTTTGTAGACCAATAACCACGTTGTGGTAGCGGCCACATAGCAAAGGATGCTCAGTAAAAGAACCTACTTGAGGTGAATAATTCCAGCATCTGTCACATTTGGAGCCATTTGCACGGGATACACCAATCCAGATTTTGTTCCCTTCTTCCATGAGGTATGCGTAAAGATCCTTAAAAAAATGATTTGAATGTTTTGTACTTAATTAAAAAACTCTACAATAAACTAGACTATCATCACTATTTTCCTTAAAGTATTGGTAAAATATTTTCGTGTCCATGAATTAAAAAAAATTGCCGCCTTTGATTTTGGTTATAATTGTCATTACTTTTGGTAAGAAAATTGTAACCATATATTGGAAAAGGTAGGTTACAACTGTACAAAGTGCATTAGGAGTACAATTCTCCTAACTTTCAACAAGTTAGTAACTAAAGATCAATAGTGTACGTAGTATATGCTCTTTTTGGGAGGAAAGATATAAATAAAACCAAACTAACTGTATTAGGATTCCTATAAATTCTCTAGGTTTAAACGAAATCAACATCAATATATTTATATTTGGAAAAGTAAAATAAAAGTTGAGTTCTTTTTTACTTAGAGAGTCTTTTCTTTTTTTTCTTTCATAGTAAAAAAAAACTATGAATCCTTTTATTTGTCTATTTTAAAACTTCTATAAAAAGAGTTACAATTGTAAATTCTTTTCATTAATTTTATGATCGTTTTTTCAAGCTTTATTTTTAGGTCTTCTTATGCAACTCTGTGCAACGTCTTTCCAGCTTTGTTTGTTTTCAAGTACTCCCATTTTCGTCTTTTATTAACGTTGCATTCATGTATTTGAATTCATTATTTAACACGGTAACATTTAGATTTTTTATATTTATGCATCTTACTGATATGTCATTATTCAAACGTGCAGGCAAGGTCAAAATCAGTTTTCAAGTTTTCTAAATTTTTATTTAATGCAAATTCGGTTAGAAAAGTTTTTATCGTAGAAAGCACAAAATAATCTATTCCCCAAACTCTACTTATGAAATTTTATTATTGGTGTATTTTAGTAAAATAAATGACGACTCCTTAAATCCTTTTGATATTATTAAGTTATTTGTTGTAAAATATTAGCTAATATTATTCATTATGTTGGCCTTAAAATTGTGACTTAACAATTTTTTTAATAATAAGATCAAACTTCTTCACTCCCAAATATCTAAAAGACCAAATGATTCAAATATGTTTGAAGAATTGTGACCAAAGTCTTTCCGTATTTTGTTTTTTATATTATTTCACAAAAATAACAACAATTTTTATTATATATTTCCTCCTAAGTCCTCAAAAATCACAATATAGTCTCTGAAGATTTTTGTGGAGAAAAATTTCTTCTTTTATTGTGACATTCATTATTTTTAGGAATTTACCTCTACTAAAAAAATAGATTTCATGACTTTAATACATTATTTAGAATTATTTATATGATTTTTAAAAAATTATATACCTATTCATATAAATGAATGAAGATTCTCCATGAAAAAGTGAGCTACTTTTTTCTCCTTCATATTAGATTTAAAGTTGAATAATCGTTAACCCCCCCCCCCACCCACCCACCCCAAAAAAAAAAAAAAACTTGAATAATCGAAGTCCCTTTAAATTCTATCGAAGAGATCAAAGCGAAGTCATCAATTCAATTATTTAAATGGTCTTCTCTAAGATTGATCTCTTTTCAAAATAAATTGAACCTCAATACCACATTCATAAAAAAAAATATGACCATCTCTCTTAGTTACACAATCCCTTTAAATTTTTCTAAAGTTAAAGTTCAAATAAAATTTGTTAAAATTTGTAAAAGTATTATATACTAACTTACAACTTTAAATTATTATATTTGATTTATACTGAAAGAATTTCCTACATAACTTTTAAAATTTGTGTCCTATTTGATTTATGCCAAAAAATTTCCAACCAAATTCATATTTTATTTGATTAAGTTTAAAACAAGAAGAATCTAACCTTAAATCAAACCCCAAGGAATAAGAGTAAGTTTGCCCAAAATTACTGGCAACATGCCGAGTCTTCAAATTATTTGAAGCTATGTTTATATGGAATACAAGTTTTCCTTCTTACCATATATTTTAGGTCTTTTTAATTAATAATTCTCTCAAAAAATTTTACCACATATTTTTTCTTACCAATTATTTTGGGGGTTTAAGTTTTATCATAATTTGAGTTGTAAATAAATATTGACGTTGTATTAAATTTCATGTCAAAGTACGACACTAATACATAAACTCTATACTTCTATACTCACATGTTCATAATTTAATTTTTAACTATCTTCCTCTTCTATGCACGTAGGAGTATACCTAACGTAAAATACGTTCATCATCGGAACAAATATTTATATAGGATGAAAATATCGATGAGATTGACTTTTTCCTAAATTCAGGTACCTGCTAGAAGATTATGTGATTATCCTTGCCTACATGTTGCAATATCTTTTCTCCTTAGAGATTAGTTTTTATTTAAGAACGCTAAATACAGGTTGTATAGAATGGTGGTTAGATTGATTATGTTGTATGATATGGAAATGACACAATTTCAACTTATCGAAAATATGAACTTAGATAGGAGGTTATGAAGGACTCAGATTAGAATAGAAAGTTTATTAGATAGTTAAGTTAGAATTCTCTAGCTCACATATTCTTATTACGATTCGCATCCAAATAATTTTATAAAATTAAACTCATTAAAGTGAGGTTGCGCATACACCTAAACTAGTTAATATAAACAGGGTGTTGGTTGTCCCCCCCCCTCCAAAAAAAAGTCTAAATGTCACAATCCTTAGTTTCCCTTTTGAGTCGCATTGGACAAATAACACCCACCTCAATCGGGAACCCACTTTTGCAGAATTATCGGGCAACCGTCTACATTTCCGGTCCGAAAACTCCCGCTGCGAAATTTAGAGTTATCGAACAGTAAATTGAGGAGTTTGGCAACTCATGCATTTGAACTCAAAGGTGGACAAGGGTATATCTCTTGCTATTACTCCTCCCATCCTAATTTATGTAAAAGTATTTAACTGATCATGAGTTTTAAGGAAATATTTTTGAAATTTGTGATCTTAATTAACTCATTCATTTTACTTGGTTGATGTATTAAAAATAGATGCTTCAATTTATTTGTCCATTTTTCTTAAATCAAAAAAGTTTTTATTAGTTTTTTTTCCATACTACTACTAGTATTAAATGACAGGATAAAGTAGTACTCCCCGTCCCATTTTATGTATTTTATGCGGCATAATTTGACTGGATAGTGAGTTCCCATTTTATGTATTTTATGTGGCATAATTTGATTGGATACAGAGTTTAAGAAATGAGGAAAGACTTGGTAACATTTACTAAATTGTCCTTTATTAAAAAATATAGTATTATCTTTTCTTTAATTAAGTGAGACCTTTTGTGTCTTTAAATAGTTACTAAATAAGGAAATGTGACATTCTTTTTGGGACAGATAAAAAAGGAAATAACGATACATAAAATGGGATGGAGGGAGTAATAGTCTAATTTAAAGTTACAAAGTATTAACCAAAAAAAAAAGTTACAAAGTATTATTAATAAAATTAGTTTAGTAAAATAAACATCTAATTAAAGCTTTCTTAAAGGGTATACCAAGTCAGTAAAATGAAACGGAGGTAGTATTTGTATAGTTATAAATGATATGTAAAATGAGAAATTTAAAGACTAACTGTTACTCCCTCCGTGTTATATTACTTGGTACCCATTGACTTGACACAACACCCATCCCTTATTAATTCTTTAATGCGAGGTTTATTTTAGCAAACTAACCTTATTAATGATGAATTAGGACTATAAATTTGATTACCACTATTTTATGTAGTTCTTTAGTAATACTATTAAGTTTAGTATGGGAAAAAAAGTAATAAAATTTACTAAAATGTACAAGTAAAATGAAACATCTATTTTTATCAATGGGCCAAAAAAATGAAACGGGGGAGTATTAAATATTAGAAAGGTGATCTCATAAAATGGCAAGTTTGAAGTCAAATTTTTACTGAATGTGGAAACGGTGTCTCAAGGTGATACCGTAAACTGGGAAGTTTGAAGTCAAATTGTTACTGAATATAGAAAGTTGTCTCAGATTGTAACTTACTTACAGTTCCATACTTCCATTCACATTCATCCTATGCAACAAAACATAGTCTCGGTTACGCTTTGGATGAAGGATGAGGGTTGTCTAGGTTGAGATCAGGGTAAAATAAGTCTAATTGTGATAGAATTCTCTGAATATTGAATTCATGGCATGTGTCCACTTTACTTTGACTGAAGGGAAAGAGGACTTATGTAGTTGGTTTTGACTAATTTGGGCTTTAGATTTAGTTGATGGATTGGTTTAATGTAGCATCTGTTTAGGTTCAAACTTGACTAGAACTATGTTTTCTCCCATCCATAAAAAAGGCGTGCATTTTCAACTGGCAGCTGATTGATATTTGATTCAATTTAATATATTTTCCCTTCAGATTCCGGAAAGAGTTATTTTGGGAAGAAAAATGGATGATCCTTGATTATTTTCTAGTTGAACATTATATAGGATTTCTTATAGTTTCTGTTTTGAGTTTCAGCAAGAATTGAAGTTCCCAATTCACTCGTTGACATAGCTGATTTATTTCCTATTGGTATGAGCTTACATTTATCCCTCACTTGGCAGAATGGGTGAGTTCCATGAAGTTGAACTCAAAGTCCGAGACTATGAGTTGGATCAGTATGCTGTTGTAAATAATGTTACTTATGCAAGTTATTGCCAACATTGTAAGGTTTTCGGCTTTGATCTGCACTTGTTATTTACTCCTAGCATATTTTACCCGTGGTTCATTCATCAAATAAAAGTTATACTTGCGATTTTCCTTTTGATAAAAACGAAAATTTTTCTCAGGGGAGAAAACTCTTATAGTAACTGGTATGAGTAGAAATTACTGGAAAAGGTTCTTTTATATATGTTCTACATTTCTTTTTTGTGACCCTATAGCTAGATCATCTGTTAGCTTTGTTTATGGATTCGTTTTCTCTCAATAACGTGAGACAATGTTATCCAAAATTTGGATAATGAATATGATTTGCGTTGCTTTACTTATTACTTTTACGTTGTTGAATTCGAAATTTGAAGGGAATTTCTGTGGTTAGTGACTATTTGAATCTTGTGCTTTAAGCATACTAAAGTTAAAGGCAATATCCACTTTGTATGTGAACTTAAAAAAATGATGATGTTTGCCAGTAATTTGCTCAGTTATGAATTAGTATCTCTTTCCGAAAAAGAGATTAATTTTAACCTAATAATATGTCTTCCAAAATGTTAAGTAATTGTCACAATCATTACTTGTGATGTTGAACCAAAGATATCACAAATTCAAGTCTTTCCAATGTAATACGACCTATTAAGTGTTGTCTGACCTGTGTATACTTGTTGAATTTACAAATATAAGTTTTCTGCTTAAATTCTGTAAATTTATATCAGATCTTGCTTGTTCTTCCACTTTTATTGGTTGCATCCTTGCTGTGCTCCTCTAACCCTGACACAGGAAATACAAGGGTAGCTTGGTAGTTAGATAATGAATGACACACCAGCAATTAGTTAGGCTCAACTTGGCGGAAAAGTTAGTTAAGATAGTTGAGTTCAATGTTGTAGATTTTATTCCTTTATAAGGCTTGTGTAATCCTTTAGTAATATTCAGTCAGAAATTACAATTCAGTTGCTTAACTGCTCTTCATTTTCTATTTCCATTTCTCGTCTCTCATCACATTTGGTGAATTCACTCAAGTTCTTACATTGAGCTCCTGGTTTTGGCATAGAATTTCTCAAATCTTCAATAATTCCTAAGATTCTGCTATCAGTGGTATCAGAGACAAGCGTTTCTTGGCATTAATGGCGAAGGGTGCTCGATCAAATAGGGATCCCAACAATGATTTCCCTGTTGCAGGTGTCGGAGAATTGCGGGATATGATGCAACAGTTGATAACGGAAGTTGGGTCATTAGGTGGGAAGGTCTCTTCTTTGGAAAAACTCGATCAAACTGTGATTGAGTTGAGAACCCGTTGTCAACTGGGGAAAATCGAAGAGAGAAAACACCATTAGAACAAGACAATAATCCTTATAGGGTTGAACAATCCGCAGGTAGAGGAACAAGGGATAAGGAGAAAAGCCCTAACAATTACCATTCCCACCACTCGAATTTCAATAAGTGGTCCAGAATGGAGTTTTTAAGATTTACGGGGATGATCTGCAATCTTGGTTGTTCTAAGATTGAACAATTTTTTGCTGTAGAAAATGTATGAAGGGAAGAAAAAGTTGGAGTAACCGCTTTATAGTTGGAAGGTGAAGCCATTTAGTGGCATTTGGCTTTCATGAGATACATGCAATATCTCCAAACCTGCATCATGGAATGAATATGCTCTAGCCATGGTAGCGAGATTTGGTACTGATTTTGGTGATCCTAGGGAGAAAATCAAGAAGATGAAACAAGTTGGAAGTGTAAGAGAGTACCCGAGGATATTTGAGATGCATTTAACTAGGTTGAATCTATCTGAGGAAAATGCAATCAGTTGATACATTGTATAGTTGTTACATTGTAGAGCTCATACCTGTGTTGAATATTGCAGTAACGATAACCATCCCCACCACATTGTCTCAAGTTTACAAGATTGCTAGAATGCAAGAAGCCTATCTTGCCGATGTTAGTCAACCTTCTTCTTCTACTACTACTGGATTACTACATCAGAATAGGGGATTTGGAGATCAAAGGAACCAAAGAAAAGCTATCTCGCCTACTCCAAGCAAAGGGTTCAACCAACAGAAGAATTTCATAGGTAAACATTAAGGCCTGAAGAGATGAATGAGAAAAGGGCAAAAAGACTACGCTTTTTCTATGATGAGAAGTATGTCATTGGCCACCAATGCAGGAATTTAAAATAGTTGTACACACTAGAATTGGAGGAAGTGCAAGAAGAGTGTGATCAGGATTTTGAAGAGGAGGCACAAAATACATTGGTCAAGAACACGTGGAGATATCTCTTCATACTTTGAATGGGTCACTAGGCTACAAAACTTTGAAAGTCACTGGTTATTACTTAAAGAAGCCTTTGCATATTCTCATAGATACAGACAACCATAACTTCATTAATCCCTCTTTAGTGGATCAATTGGGGTGTCTAGTAACTGCTATAATGCGTCAGGAGGTTGCAGTAGCTAATAGAACTATGAAGGTTTAAAAGATGTGCAAATTGTCCTGGCTATTGCAAGGAGCAGAGATAGCAAGGAGCAGAGTTCTCTGCTGAATTTTTTTTGTTGTCCTTAGGAAGTTGTAGAGTAGTACTTGGAGTGCAATGGCTACTCACTCTTGGGGACATCAAGATGAACTTTAGAGATTTAACAATGGAGTTCCTGTACAGGGGCAAGAGACATATGTTGAGCGGATCTTGTAAACAAATTTTGACCACAAATGCTGGGAAGTTACCAAAGACTTCAGGTAATCAAGCTCAATTATGCATGATTCAGTTGATACCTACCAGGTGTAATGATGTACAATGATATACATTAGAACCTGTAGGAGCTGAAATTGACAGCAACCTATCTAGTTTACTAGTTGAGTTCAAGGAGTTGTTTGATGATGTAAGGAATGAAATATTTGTAAAGAGTGTGAAGAATTGGGATAGTAAAATGAAGTCATAATTGTATGAGTGACTCCAAAAAGGGTGTCGTGGCAGCTTATGAGCAAAGGCACATGAGAATAGTTTTCCACAACTATAACAAGTACATTCTTTTATAGATTTCTTTTTCCTGTATGGTCTTTTATGTTTATAATTTTTTACATAATATCTTTTTTTTGGTTCCTTATATTTATATTTTGATTTTTTGTATTTCTTATATTTTTTATGTCTTTTTTTTTTCTTATAATATTTTTCTTCACATCCAAATTGAGGTGCTATTTTATCTTTGCAACATGCTAAATTTCTTATTAATGTTTTCACCATTTTTATTTCTTCTCTATATTTTTCATATAGATTTCTATATCATTGTTGTAAAAAATTTATTCTTGCTCCTAGAGTATCTACTATTTTTTCTTCATCCCAACTCTTTATTATTTTTAAAATAAATGGTTTAGGTAATTTGCTAAAATATAATCTTCTTATTTTTTTACTTTTTTCTGTACTATATGTTCCTTTATAATAATATTCTTTAAATGCGCACGTATATTCATCTATATAGCACATATTACATATTTCTAATTTTAACATTAAATTCTTATTCGTATCTTTTTCTTTATTTTGTTCTTCTTCTTCTATTGTTATACAGCTAAATTCATCTCTTATAGCTACTTCATATTTTTTCAATATTTCTGTTGGTGATATTTTAGTAGTTGTTGATGTTCCTTCTATTTTATTATCAAATCTTAATACTTTTTTACTTGCGTCAGCTAGGTTTAAAAACCATAATTTCACTTCCTATTAATGTCCTTTCTATATATTCTGGTGTATTTTTTGTATCTATATTATTATCTAATAATTGTTTTGACATGTATCCTGCCCATAATTATATTATTTTATTTGTGTCTATTACACAGTCTAAATCTAAAAAGTTATAATTTTTATTAATTATTTGTTTTGGTGTCCATTTGTTATATTCATTTTTTAGGTTATATTTTTAAACTTATCTTTATAATAATATGTAGGTTTTCTTATATCTGATGTACTGGTATTATGCTTTCATCGTCTTCTTTATTAATAGTATTTATTTCTGTGTTTGTATTTTCTAAGTTTTTTTTATTAATTACTTCTTATTTTTCATTAATTTTTAGTTTTTCTATGTTTTCTAGAATTTCTGTATATGTTTCACTACCTTCCGAATCATAATTATCTGTTTTTTTAGTATCTATTGTATTTATTTCTAATTCACTGGTTTTTGATTCTTTATTTCTAATTTTTCTTTAAATTGATTTATCTCGTTTAATAATTTTTGTTCTTTATCTTTTTCTTCTTTTTCTTTCTGTCTTTTTTCATACAGGTCTTTTAGTATTTGTAGTTCTTTTTCTAATTCAGCAATCCTATTATTTTTAGTTTCTTCTATTTTTCGTATTTCTTTTGTGGTTTGATTTTTATTTTATCTATTTCTTTTTTTCTATATATTTCTTCGTTTTCTCTTTCTATTCTTACCATGGCTACCAACTTATCTTCTAATTTTAATTTTTTTTTCTAACATTAAATATAAATGTTCACCTATTTTCTTATATCTTCTTCCTAAATTAGAGAATATTATTTTTACTTTTAATCCTTCATGATTTTCATATGTTTTTTCATCTATTATAAATTCTGCTTTGTTCATTTTATTTAAATGTATATAGGTTATGTTGATATATATATATTCTAGACTAGCTATTATTGATTCTAAACAACCTATATACATTTAAATAAAAAGAACAAAGAAGAATTTATAATAGATGAAAAAACATATGAAAAACACAAAGGATTAAAAATAAAAATAGTATTCTCTAATTTAGGAAGAAGATACAAGAAAATAGGTGAACATTTAATCACGAAGGATTAAAAGCCTATGTTGTTTAAAGTTACGAAAGTAGTATATATTTGGATTTAATAGCAAAATATTATTTAGATGAATAACGAACAAAATTACAAAAATATAAAGAATTAAAACAAATAATATCTGAAAAACGTAAAGAATTAACAATAAGGATAAAAAGACTACAGTATAACATAGTTGTCGGAGTTAGTAAAAACTCAATAAATGCACAAAAGGAAGAAATATTAAATGTAGAATCAACAATAGATAGTCTAGAATATATATATCAACATAATCTATATACATTTAAATAAAATGAACAAAGAAGAATTTATAATAGATGAAAAAACATATGAAAATCACGAAGGGTTAAAAATAAAAAATAGTATTATCTAATTTAGGAAGAAGATATAAGAAAATAGGTGAACATTTATATTTAATGTTAGAAAAAGAAGAATTAAAATTAGAAGATAAGTTGGCAGCCATGGTAAGAATAGAAAGAGAAAATGAAGAAATAGATAGGAAAAAAAAAATAGATAAAATAAAACAACAAACCATAGAAGAAATATGAAAAATAGAAGAAACTAAAAATGGTAGGATTGCAGAATTAGAAAAAGAACTACAAATACTAAAAGAACTGTATGTAAAAGGACAGAAAGAAAAAGAAGAAAAAAATAAAGAACAAAAATTATTAAACGAGATAAATCAATTTAAAGAAAAATTAGAAATAAAAAATAAAGAATCAGAAACCAGTGAATTAGAAATAAATACAATAGATGCTGAAGAAACAGATAATTATGATTCGGAAGGTAGTGAAACATATACAGAAATTCTAGAAAACATAGGAAAACTAAAAATTAATGAAAAACAAGAAGTAATTAATAAAGAAAACTTAGAAAATACAAACACAGAAATAAATACTCTTAATAAAGAAGACGATGAAAACATCAATACCTAGTACATCAGAAATAAGAAAACCTACATATTATTATAAAGATAAGTTTAAAAAATATAGCCTAAAAATGAATTTAGCAAATGGACACCAAAAAAAATAATTAATAAAAATTATAACTTTTTAGATTTAGACTGTGTAATAGACACAAATAAAACAATACAATTATAGACAGGATACATGTCAAAATAATTATTAGATAATAATATAGATACAACAAATAAACCAGAATATATAGAAAGGACATTAATAGAAACAGTAAAATTATGGTTTTTAAACCTAGCCGAAACAAGTAAAAAAGTATTAAGATCTGATAATAAAACAGAAGAAACATCAACAACTACTAAAATATCACCAACAGAAATATTGAAAAAATATGAAGTAGCTATAAGGGATGAATTTAGCAGTATAACAATACAAGAAGAAGAACAAAATAAAGAAAAAGATACGGATAGAAATTTAATGTTAAAATTATAAATATGTAATATGTGCTATATAGATGAATATACGTGCGCATTTAAAGAATACTACTATAAGGGAACATATAATACAGAAAAAAGTAAAGAAATAAGAAGATTATATCTTAGCAAATTACCTGAACCATTTAGTTCAAAAATAATAAAGAGTTGGGATGAAGCAAAAATAGTAGATACCCTAGGAGCAAGAATAAAATTTTTACAACAATGGTATAGAAATCTATGTGAAAAATATAGAGAAGAAATAAAAATGGAAAAAATATTAATAAAAAATTTAGCATGTTGCAAAGATAAAATAACACCTCAATTTGGATGCGAAGAAAGATATTATAAGAAAAGAAAAGGACGTAAGAAATATAACAAATACAAAAAATCAAAATATAAATATAAGGAACCAAGAAAAAGATATTATGTAAAAAATTATAAACATAAAAGACCATATAGGAAAAAGAAATCTATAAAAGAATGTACTTGTTATAATTGTGGAAAACTAGAACATTTAGCTAGAGATTGTAAAATGCCTAAAAACCCAAAAAAGAAACAAATATCAAAAATAAAAATAGAAAATACAGAATATATGCAGATAGATTATATAGATTATGAATTAGAAAGTGAAGATAGTATATATGAAATTTCGGAGAATGAAACAGATAATGATTTAGATGAACCAAATAACTGAAGAAGATATAAAAATAATAACAAAGGAAGCATATTTAAATGAAGAAGGAACAGATTAAAAAATAATATTTGATAATAATATAGTTGACGAAATAAAAGGAAAAGAGTTAGACCTAAGGGTAGAAAAATATTCAAAATACCAACAATAAAAAATATATTTAGTAGAAAAAAGGAAGAATGCTACGTAGTAAGCCAAAAAGAACAAGTAATAGACTGTAGATATGCAAAAGGAAGAGCTAGTATACCCCTAGTAAGGAATAATTAATAAAGAAATAAATGATATAAAAAGTAAAGACCTAATAAAATATGTACACCTTGGAGGAACAGAGATATTGATAAAAACATGTTTTAGAGAAGGAATAGACACACCAATAGAATTATATTTAGCAGATGATAGAATTATAAAACCTATAGAAAAAAGTATAATAACTGCCATAAAAGGAAATTTAATATACCAAAATTTTAAATTTATAACAAGTGTGAATTATTTAGTAACAATAACAGATAAAAATATAGATAAATCATTAGTATTATATTGAAAAATATCAGGAATAGAACTAACCCTAGGAAGTAAAATATTTACAGCAAGATGTAAAAATCTATACGTATTAACAACAAAACATAAAATAACTGGAAAAAATAAAATTAATAAAATACAAATAGAAAGTCCTTTCGAACAATTTGTAAAAACAATTGATAATAATGATTATAGTTACAAAGACATAGATATAGAAGAAGATTTAGAAATAATAAATGATAGAATAAGTACAACAAAAAGAATAGGTCATAAAAAATCAGAATCATCAAGCTCATAAAAAAGAATAAGTTATGAAACAACTTCAACAGTTAATTTAAATCAATATTATATAACAGGAACAATAAATGAAAAAGAATATTTAATACTCTTAAACACAGGACAAGAAGAAAATTATATAGAAAAATATCTTGTAAAAAGTGAAGAAATAAAATCTAATAGTAATATATGCCCAGATCTACCAAGGAGTCTAATATACATTAAAGATACGACAGAAAAAGAAATAATAATAGGAGTCAGAAAAATAAAAATAGAATTTGAAATAAAGGAAGAAATGCAAAAATCAGACATAATATTAGGAATAAAATGGTTAGAACAAGTAAAATCAAACAATATAAAACATACACAATTATTTATAACATATAATAAAGAAAAATTATCAATAAAAAGAGCTTTGACATGATATGAAAATATATGTACTTGTAAAAATAATAGTAGAAGGATATTATAATAGGTATTATACACCTATGATAGATACATGAGGAGAAGCAAACTTATATAGATACAACTGTTTACCAGAAAGTAAATGGGATAAATTAAAAACACCAATATTAGTCAAAGGATTTAATAATGAAGGAAGTTTAATTACATATAAAGCTAAAAATGTAAAAATACAGATATGAGATAAAATAATAACAAATTTTCTTCCTGCTTTTGCATCTTTTTAGAAGCTGGAAATTTCATGTGTGCGAGCATATTTATTTTGTCTTCTTTTATGGATATAAGTATGTTATGGATACCTTGAATTTAACATCCTGTATGAAGTGTTCTTGTGGAGATACTATAATCTACCGGGATCTTTTAATATCAATGCAATTGGCTTGATTGGAACAAATTGATTAGACTTGATTAATGTTCAATGTTTCCAGATTTAATTATGCAAGTTTGCTGAAGTTAAAGAATTCTCCCTTTCTTTGTAGACGTTATTAATCCTTATCTTTTCTTTATTTTGCATGAACTCTTCCGGATGAGTCCAATGGGACTTCCCATATCCTTGCATTCGAACGCTGTCGAGTCGAGCCTCATTAAAGTGCAAAATTGGACTGATATATGCAGGATAGCACAAGCATACAAGCTGGTATACACTGATATACAACACGTTTATACGAAAAACAGTAGCTGCATATCATCACACGATTTATGATGGAAAGTGAAGGGGAAATAAGCAGTCCTCGACGCTGATATACACTGTATATGCAGTGTTATGTACAAAAACGTTGAAATATATACAGCTGGTATACATTTCAGAAAATGGACCCAAAGTCCATAATTCAAAGCCCAAAAATGGGCAACTTTGTTGATGGGCCAATTAAGGGGCCCAATTTCAATCCTTGTACTGTTTTTGTAGCTTGTATTGTTTATTTGTGTTAACTAACATTTGTAAATTAATTAATCCAGGTAGATTTCTTAAGATACTGTCATTTTATTTTATCTTAGTTTCCTTTACTTAATTCATGACTTTTTTTAGGGGCGGGCATATTTTGGTTTAAACCGAAAAAAACGAAAAACCAAACCGAAATTTAATTTTGGTTTCGATTTTTCGGTTTTTCGGATCGAATTTAATTTGTAATTTTAGAATTTCGATTTTTCGGTTCGGTTTTAAATTTTATAAATAAATAAATAATATATATATATATATATTATTATATATATATATATATATATATATATATATATATATAATATTTAGTAATTCACATTCACAATTAACATTTAATAGCAAATTCGCATACGCCGCAGGCTGTTTATGAATTGTTTTAGTGACTCAAATATTTTATGGACTATTTTGGTGACTTTGGACTATTTTATGGGCTATTTATGCAGAAAGTATGTTGTTTCATAGATTATTTTTACAAGTTTTGTATTGTTTTGTAGACTATTTATGCAAGGTTATATTATATGTAATGATTAATGACGTTATGTATTATGTTAAGCTTATGACTACTCCATTTCGTTTTATCGATGTTGAGTTATTTATAATTATTTATATTTGGGAATGAAAAACAGGTTTGAAAAAAATAATTGTTCTAAAAAAATTCATCAATTTTAAATGCTCAGTTGTGAAAAAGAGAGGCGTTACTTTAATATTTCAAACAAAAATAAAAATCCGAAATAACCGAATCGAATTTGTAAAAATCGAACCAAATCGAATTTATTTCGTTTTGGTTATGGATGTCATTTTTGTCAATTCGAAAATCGATAAACCGAACCGATATTAAACAATCAGACCGAACCGACCGAACGCCCACCCCTAACTTTTTTCACCTAATTTATATTGTTTAAGACGGATTAAAATTGTTTCCTTCGATATTTTCTCCTTAAAACAAGTCTTTTAAAAGTGAGTAATCTATTTTAAATGACATTTATTTTTTCATATGACTAATAGTCTATTTGGATTAAATTAATTTTCTTCAAACTTAAGAAACTAAATTTTCTTATAAATTTTTACTTTTCATAATTAATAAGAGTTTTTAATTTAATACTCTCTTGACATTTTTCCAAAGGTACTTTCTACAACATAATCGACTTTTTTCTATAATAAATAATAATAAGAAAATAATTTCGTCATCTTTTCTTTCTCCACGAAAATAAAAAAAATTTCCTCTCAAGTCCGGAAAGTTACAATTTCATTCAATTCAAATAAATTATTTTCTCCTTTGAATATATAAATGTCATTTTAAAATGTTTAAATAAATAATTTTAATATTATCTATAAAATCAAGTCTTTACAAAAATTAGCCACTTTAATTAGTCAAGTTAGTTCTTTTTGATAAACTGTTTTAAACGGACGCTCCTAAGTACTTTAAAAACCTTCTTAAGACGTTAATTGAACCCTTACCCAGAATCATTAGTTTTAAAGGTTTATTTCTGTTTTTGAACCTGACAATGTACAATGTTTTGTGGATGTCGTACCTATGTTATTTTATCAGGTTCTATGCCTTTATGCTTTTGTATACTGCCTTGTATCTTGAGCTGGGGGTCTATCGGAAACAACCCCTCTACCTCTTTAGGGGTAGTGGTATGGACTGCGTACACTCTACCCTCCCCAGATCCCACTTTGTGGGAATATACTTAGTTGTTGTTGTTGTATTTCTATTTTTGAACCTTTGAAACTCTTTTAAGTTTTTTCTTGATTTTTTCTATAAAAATCATGTGCTGACTCTGTGAATTTTCCTAAAATTATTTTAAAATTTTCTTGAATCTTTCGAAATAGTTTTAAAGAAGGCCAAAGCCATTTTCTCGCCAAAATAAAATCCGAAACGGATAAAACACATAGTACTCTACGGTTTCAGTCCAGTTATTCAGACTAAGTACAGTTGAGTCTTACATGACCGATATTCAGTTATCAGTTAATCAGTATACAGATAACAACTGATCAATATCCAAATATCAGTTATTCAGTATTCAACTATCAGTTATTCAATTAATCAGATCAGCTTAGTATATGTTATATTTGGTTTTGATGTTTATGCATTTGTGCTCAGTATAATTGTATATTCAGATCCTCGAGTTTTATCAGTTTTCATCACTTAGTTTAAGACCCAGTATTCATATAGTATCCATATTTTACTGTTTTTCAGCTTTAGTCCAACTTATATTATAAAAGTAAGGTTTTAAGAAACTAAATGTAGTGATTCACCAGCTTATCAGATTATATTTGCTATGCATGTTTTAAGATACTTCAACTTTCAGTTTATCCCAATCTCTTGGTGAGTCTACTAACACTTAGCATGCATGTTTTAAGATTTTGTACCTATTCAGTTTTACATATTGCATTCACCCCCACTTACTTAGTACATTCCAGAAGTACTATTCCGTACATATATGTCTATGGGCTACATTGTCTCATACTGTAGGTACCAATTGTAACCTACGCATTATAATTAGACAGTTGCAGCTTTCAGTTAACAGGTGATGAGTTCTCCTATTTCGAGGACTCCAGTCAGATTTAGTTCATGTATTGTGTTGTATTTTTTATTTTTCATTTGTATTGATTAATGGTAGTTGGAGGCATGTCCCAGTTATCTATAGTTAGTATAGTAGAGGATTTATAGACGTCAGTCATGTAATTTGAGTTCTTTCCTCAGTTTTATCAAATTGTAAATTTTAATCAGTTACGTACTTATTCAGATTTCATTATGATTATGTTTTTGCACAGCAGACCTAGCTATTTAATATATTGAACCATTTGCTCAAGCAGTATGCCAACTCATGGGTTAGCTTGGGATCACTTATGATTCCAAGCACCGTGTTACAACTAGGGGTAATCTCGAATTGTGACACATGATGGGATAACTAATTCCGGGATAACTTATTCCCAACAAAACGACCCTTTAGAAATTGCTCAATGGCATGAAGAAGAATGATTGTGTAATTAAACTGTGCAAGTAGTGGTTACTCCAAAAGATCAGCTAAACATAATAATCCTAATCATAAAGAGCTCTATTTATGCTAAATACTCGACAACCTAATATAGATAAAACATGTTTCCTAAAACTATTATTTTCATTACATTCAGTATATACAGTTGTAAACCAACCATTAGAGATGCTGATATTCTCAATAGGATTCCTCAAAAGAAGAGGTAAAAAAACTTCTAACATTCATTGAGTATTTCTACACATAGGTTGGATAACAGATAAATAAGACACCCAACCAATTCAGCTCTTCAACATAAATTTCATTTCATAGGTAACTCTTTAATCAAGCCACCACCAAAATCACTGTCGAGCAAACAACATGCATGAACTGTTCTGCATATACAGTAACATATATAATCAGAAGACCTTAACATATCTTACAATGCACCCTTTACAAAGATCATGCAAAATTTAACAAAGAAAGAGAACCTCATAAAACATAATTGCCAAGAATAACTTTCAGTAAAAAAAAAAACATATATAGAATATGAACAGTTTGAAAAATGTAACGTCTTGAAAATGGAAATAAAGCAGAAACATTAGTCCTACCTTACCACTACATGATTCCCTTCATGACATTGAAGAACTTTGAGGCCTCCTCCAATTCTGGATCAACCAAGTCTTTTGTTAGAATCAAATTCCCTAGAATATTAGACGATGCTAGGAAGAAAAAATGTGTTACCTCAATCTCACTTACTTTCTCAACTGAATTCGTTGCTTTCTCCATACAAATAACATATTATCCAACATTTTTTCCTTCCTGACATTGTTACCATGATCCTTTTGTGTGCAAATATTTGCACGGTATATATACACCTTTGAAAGTGGCAATAAAGACGGAGATCCCAACTTTGCTTAAATCAAACCTTCTCCATTTCCTGCAAATAACACAATCTAAGAAAATTTATTATTACTACTAGACAACTTGTTCTTGGTAGTGAGTGAAATATGTTGCAATAAGCTTTTGTCATGCCCATTTGAGAGAATGGGACATCTAAGGTGCTACAAGCTACCGGTAGAAGAACATTTATTTCCTATTTTCTCAATAATACCAGTGCAAGTGCCAAATAAAATTATAAAAGTGTCGAGAACTTATCGAGCAGCTTCAAAAAAATGCTTGATGCTCATATGAAGTTGTGATAGTTGAAAGTAGGATGAGGAGGTGATGTTAACCTATTTGTGTAAGCATAAAAATTCATACAATTCTTTCAAGAAGCACTTACCAGAGGTAAATTCCCACCGTCTAGTGCAGCACTGGAATATAACACGATTGTATTGAGAATTTCGGGACCTGGGTCCTTTACTTTCCATAGCATTTACTGGACAGTTTCAAGACATGTAAAATGGAATATAGAGTGTATTACCACTATTGCTATCAATATCACATCAATGGCAACAGATTATTATTATTTGGGGGAGGAAGGGAAGTTTCACAAATATACCAATATAGAAATCATAGGACACTTAGAGAGCTTCCCAATACCCTTTAACTCCCAGTAATTTGTAAACTTCAAGCATTATCTAAACAGGGCCATGATATCGAGGAAATTACAACACCAAATGACCTTGAAAGTGGTCTAAAATCAACTATTTGTGCATTTCGTCGACACAAAAAAAGCTAAAAAGGTTGTTGGCTAGAACAAAGAAGAAATCATTGACGTGTCGGAGATGGTAATAAATGACATACCGGATATGGTGAAACATTTTGAAAAAATCTTCATCTTCTCCGATAGCCTCAGTCTTTCAACCAAAAAATGAACTGGTTTCCATCAAACCATCTTCTGGATCCAGATTCTAGAGAATTCACAGTGACCATTTGAAAGGGTTGTTGATTAGAGCAAAGAAGAAATCATGGGCATACCAAAAATAGCCCGACATCCTGAAAAACCTTTATTTTTCTCGGATTCCCTCAATTTGACGAGCTGGAAATGAACTGGATTTTTATTAAACCAGCTTTTGAGTCCGAATTCTGGAGAATCCATAGTGACCATTTGAAGTTGATGCTCAGATCCGCGTAAAGAGCAGAAAACTGAGGAAGAAGGAAAAGGGCATGTTTTCTTCTAAACTATGCCCGAAAAATGTAAGTCATATTTAAATTATATTAATTATTTATTACATATTTTAATTATAAAAAAATGATATTATTACATTTTCGCTATCCTCATTTTAAAGCGCATGTGTTACACTTATTTTAAGCGTGTCCAACCTATTAAATAACAAAAGTAAACGACTAAAAATATTAAGGGAAAAATCATCGTTTTCACCCTAAACTATAATCAAAAAATCGAATTCACACCTAAACTATATAAGTGACCTATTACACACCTTAATTATAAAAAAATGATATTTTTTACTGATATGATACTGATGTGACAACGCATGTAAAATACTACACGTAACCTAACAAAGTGTAAATAATTTTATCTTTTTATAATTGGGTATATAATAAATTACTAGTATAATTTAGATATGACTTTAATTTTTCAAATATAATTTGAGAGGAGAACGATATCTTTTCTCGAAGAAGAGCCGTGAAAAAGACGTGTCACTCAATAGGTTTCTCAAAGGATAGGCAAGTAAATTATGAGCTTTGAAAAGACACACATATCCTTAGATTAGAATTAAAAGTCAGGAAACACACATGTTGAAACTATAGATCCTTTCTAATATAGTAGTAAAGTAGATTTTTTAAAGATTAAGAAAATTATTAGGACCTTATTTTCGTATTTGTCATTTCATTTTTAGCTAATTTAAATTTTCCAAAAAAATAAGATAATAGCAAAAAATAATCTTTTATTTATGTACTTAAATTTGATATATGTCATATCCAACAATATACAGTTTGAAACATTTATACCTGCTGGCACACGTATAAAAAAATTGAAAATAATACATTTTCAGCTCACAATTGTGCGGAGAGGGGGAGAGGGGAGGGGAATTTGTTGAATTAAAAAGAATTTTGAGAGTAATATAAAGAAAATAGGACACAATTTTAAATAATGAAGTATAATAAATATTTTTTTAATTAGTCATAATAAACTATATTTTCAAATACCCGTAATTTTTTTTATTTACACAAATCTTTCACTACTTTTTTTTTCTTTTCCCTCCTCCACCCCTTCTACATCTCTAACCTCCACTAAACAATTAGCATATGTTTAAATAATTTTTAACTATTTAAATAATATTTTTTGTATGCTTAAATAATTCATAATTGTTTAACAATATCTTTCATTCGCATAAACAACTCTAGATTGTTAAACAATATTTTTCAGTTGCTTAAAGAATTCTTGATTAATTTTTAATAATTATAATTTTTTCACCTAATAATTTTAATTTTTTTTTATAATTAGATGTGAATGAAGAAGTAGTATAAAATGAAATCACACAAGGAAAAAAATAAAAATTCAAAATAAAAATAAACAAAACAAACTCAAAAAAAATAAATGAGAAGAGGATACGATTTTCAATAGGGGAGAAAACATAATTTTTAATTTTATAATATTTCTTTCTAATATTTTATAAATTATAATTAGTTCCCTTTTAATTGATTCAGCTCTTAATATCGCTTTTAGCTCATTTTACCACAATTGTTCCTATTGCTCAAACCTTGAAGTTGTACTATGAAGGGAGCAATCCATGAAGAGTCAAATAACAAAATTGGTAGCCAATGGACTTCACAAAGAAGGCATTTACTTGTATTCCCAGATCCACTCTTCTTTTTGTCCCACTAAATTTTCCTTCCCTTGTCTCTTCAAATCTTGCGCCAAGCTAAGGAATATACCACAAGGCCAGATACTCCATGCCCATTTGCTTAAATACGGTTTTGATACCGATGTATACGCAGCCACATCTCTTATCAATATGTACATGAAACTTGCCTTAATGGACAGTGCCTTAAAGGTGTTCGATGAAATTCCTCAACCAAATACTGCTTCATTAAATGCTAGCATTTCTGGGTTTTCGCAAAATGGATATCATGTCGAAGCTTTTCGGATGTTTGGGTTGTTTAGTGGTTTACAGGTTAGGCCGGATTCGGTTACTATAGCTAGTGTTTTATCAGGCTGTGGGAATATTAATTATGGTGTTCAAATGCATTGTTGGGCTATAAAGATTGGTGAGGATGTGGACATATATGTAGCTACTTCGCTTTTGACTATGTATTTGAATTGTGCGGATTGTGTTTCTGCTACGAGGTTGTTTGAATTGGTTCAGAATAAGAATGTGGTGTGCTATAATGCATTTATTTCTGGGCTGTTGCAAAACAGGGTGGAGGAAATGGTTTTGGATGTGTTCAAGCAGATGTCATTAGACGAAGAACCAAATGCAGTTACTTTAATATCTGTTCTCTCTGCAACTGCTAATCTTAAGAATGTGAAGTTTGGTTGGCAAGTTCATGGATTTATTGTGAAAAATGAGCTACAATCTCATACATTGGTGGGAACTGCACTTGTAGACATGTATTCGAAATGCTGTTTCTGGTTATGTGCATATAAAATCTTCAAAGAGCTGGGTGGCAACAGGAACTTGATAACATGGAATTCGATGATTACTGGCATGATGTTGAATGAGCAAACAGAGAAAGCTGTTGAGCTTTTCATGGAATTAGAATCAGAAGGATTGAAACCAGATTCAGCAACATGGAATTCAATGATCATTGGGTTTTCACTGCTGCAAAAAGAGACTGAAGCTTTTATGTTCTTCAGGAAAATGCTTTCTGCCGGTGTGGTTCCCAGTGCGAAATCTGTTACTAGTGTTCTGACGGCGTGCTCATCTCTATCCTCACTCCGTTGTGGCAAAGAGATTCATGGATATATTTTTAGGATGGAAAACATTATTGATGAATTTATTGTCACCGCAATCATTGATATGTACATGAAGTGTGGACAATTTTCTTTGGCACGGAAGGTTTTTGATCAGTTGGAAGTAAAATACGATGATCCTGCTGTCTGGAATGTAATGATTTCAGGGTATGGAAGGAACGGGGAAGGTGAAGCTGCTTTTGAGATGTTCTCTCTGATGTTATTGGAGAAAGTACAGCCAAATTCAGCAACTTTGAATTGCATGCTGTCTGTGTGCAGCCACATTGGAAATTTGGAGAAAGCATGGCAAATTTTTAGCTTGATGATTACAGATTTTGGCTTAGCCCCAACTCTAAAGCAACTTAATATTATGGTTGATTTACTTGCTCGATCTGGTCGGCTGGATGAAGCTAGAGAACTACTACAGCTCATTCCTGAACCCTCTGCATCTGTTATTGCTTCTTTATTAGCAGCTTCTGAGCATTTCTCTAATGCAAAGATGGGAGAAGAAATGACCAAAAAGCTCTCAGATTTGGAGCCGGAAAACCCTGTTCCTTTTGTGATTTTATCCAACCTTTATGCTAGGCAAGGAAGATGGGACAATGCTGAAAGAATCAGAGAATCAATTGATGAAAGGGGACTGGAAAAGCTTCCAGGCTACAGTACTGTAGGAGTGACATAATATGCCAAAACTGGTTGAACAGACTACTATTGGATCTTATGCCTGATCTGCATGAACTGGGTCTCTCTTTTTTTTTTTCCTCCAGTCATTGCCCCAACAGTCCTTGTGCGAGAAAATTCAAAATCGATGTTAAACATGTTGGTGCTTCAAAGATAAAGGGTCTCCGGGTGCAAGCACACAATCGACTGCATTAACCTTGTCACTCGTCATAATACTGTGAACTAGCTTGGAAGCCAGACAGTACAAAGAGAGAGTTGGATCAAGCTTGCGTGCTATTAGTGTGACAACCTTCATGACCCATGTGTGCCGAAGCAATTGTCTGTGAAGTCCTTTCTGGTCAGCTTCCTTCAGTTAGGACGGGCAAATTTGAATATTGAAGCAGAAAGTAACAGGAAGCATCTACAAGCTTATATGATAAAGGTCAATTCACTGTGACGTTAAGTATTGATTTTAAATATAATTTATTATGATCAGCATTTTCTGATTTCTTGCCTTGATTATTAGCCAAGAGATGTCTCTCGTAATTGCAACTGTAGTGCTTAGCTCAACCATGAGAAAGTGTGCTGTAATTGCAACTCTAATTAGTCTGGAAGTTTTCCAATTTGGTTCTCATATGCTTGTATACTAGTTGAATCTGTTTTATGGCTTTGGGCGCCAATAACCTGGTGCAAATGTGGAAAACGTTGAAAATGGCATCATCTACCTCTCTAATCTCAGGATAATATTTAATTGTCAGTAGCTAGGAATAGCAGACCTCCTCAGGGACACAAAATATGGCCAAGTCTGATGTGGGATAATCAGAAATGCTGTCAAAGCCAATCCGTCCCTTTGCATCCTTCAAGGACTAGTCTTATAGTGAATTCAGTTGTGAAGCTGGTGAACTGTTACAATCACAAGTACTTTGCAGACTATATTTTGAATGCAGTAGAAGCCTCTCAGCATGGAAGCATCCACGCTACTGGAATGAAAGGTGACCAGTCATAGTATCTTATGATAGACCTCACATTATGTAGGTTATCACGTGTCTCAAGAGGATGACTGTTAGATTATGTGAAGCAAGGAGCCCTTTTAATACAGCTTTTCATGTACTCAAACTGAAGTGCTCAAGCACTTTTTCTTTTTCGGTTTTGTATAACAGCGAGGCTATCGCTTTGTAACTTAAGCAATGAAGCTATGTGAAGCGGGGGGGGGGGGGGGGGGGTGGCTTTGTAGGTCAACCCGTGTACTTTAGGAAGTGTGAACGCTTCAAATAATGACGCAAAGTGATCCTAATGAAAGGGTTTAGTTCTTTGAATCTCAATTTTGTGGAGTTTGATTAATATCGACGTTATGGTATATTTTATGTTTAGTTTTTTTTAATTACAATTTGAATATTCATAGTACTAAGTTCGTGCATGTTAAATATTTTTTTCTTAAATTCTGCGCCTCGCTTATCGCTTCAAGCCTAATGAAGCATGTTGCCCTTTTGTGTGCTTTGCTTTTTAAAACATTGATAATGGTGGTGTTCAGACCATGTTGCATGCACTTCAACTACTCCACAGGTTACTCATTTCCTCCACCAGAATATGTATCAGGGAACTCTACCATCCAAACTTTAGATGGATCGAAAGAAATCAACTATTTCTTTGTTTTTTTTGTGGAATTTGAACCCTGGTTTTAGTCCTACTGCATTGACCGTTAAGCCACTCTTTGTTGTCCCAGCTTGAATTTTATTAGTGTAACAATCTTTCCTTCACAGCTGCCTGCAATTTTATTAGTGTAAGATTGGCAAAATGATACTGACTACGAAAGTTAATACTAGGAATTTTCTATAATAGGATCTGCCACCAAAAGAATGAAGCGGACTCTAATGGAGTTGCAGCAAAGCAATGGTTTGACTACTACTGCAAAGAGAACTTACAGCTGCAACTTATGCTTAAGAGAAGGTGCACTATTCCAGAAACATGTTTAATTCCATAGGGGGAAAAAAAATCTCCAATAGCATAGTTCTTGTGAGGACAACCCTTGGAAGACTGACTGACTTTCTAACTTGACTGATCCCAATATACTGGTATATTTCTTTCAGTTTCTCTCTTTCCAGTTTTCGACTGAAATCTGTGTTTTCTTTACCAAATGAAGAAATAGAGAGGCCTTATGGAATGAAATCCAATTTATACTTCTTTTAGCTTTTCTTCTGTATCAACGTAAATGCCCTTATGTAAACTTAAAAGTGGAGAAATAAATTTCACAAGTAAACACTCCACCCCCACCCCTATAGCCCCTCATCTGCTCCGCCACACCCCTCCCCCTACTTGGACTTTTATAATGTTTGTCTACATTATACACAAATATTTTTGAAACATATTTTCTACTTCCGTATCAAACGCAAAAACATAAGTACAATAATTCGTTATTTTCTAGAAAATTATTTTCCTTCATACCATACCATTTCCTTCATACCATACAAAAATTCGTTATTTTCTAGAAAATTATTTTCCTTCATACCATACTAATACTTCTGATGTATTTGCTTTGATTTGTATATTAAATAAAAAAAAATTAACTAAATAAACTTATTAAATTGTTTATTACAAGTTATAGCAAAATTTTTTAGTTTTCAAGTTATAGCAACTTTTATTTTTAAAAAAATAGTTAAAAATGATTTTTTTTGTTTTTAAAAAAATACAAAAAAGTAATTACTGGAAAGGAAAATAAAGATTTAATACAACTAATATACAATATTCCTTCCTTAGATGTAGTTAACCTTAATTATTGATATCAATCCACCCCAAATCCCTCTAACCCTTTTTCTTTTGGGGAATGGACAAGAATAGCCACTCGGCTAAAAGAATTGCCGCCGAGTGGCCATTGATTCTGAATTTCCAAATATAGCCATTAGGCCATTTTTTGCTATTGCCTTCATGTTTTTTTTTGTCTTTTAGCTATTTTTTTTAAATTGCTGCTACACTTTTTTAAAAAATTTATTGCTTGTCCTCTTTTTCTAAAAAAAGCTTTTTGTCCTTTTAAGCACTGTTTTTTTCGCAGCTCCATTTTTTTTTTAAAAAAAAGTTATTCTTCTAATTGGTGTAGTTTTTCTAACAATCAAATACGATTTTATAACATTGTAATTGTTGTTGTTCTTTTTTATCAATCAAACACAATATTTGATATCAAATACATGAATCTTTAATACTAAATATAAATACATATTTTATACAATAATTGTATAAAAGTGTATCAATGTGGTATAAAAGTGTATCAATTGAGTATAGAGACTGCATGTGTTCAATTGGGCCAAATGGCTAAAAAACGAAAATAAATTGGGCCAACTGGCTTCAATTGTCCACATTTTCAAATTGTGAGTCATTTCTTTTCAAAGTAGCCAACCCATGTCTTTCCCCTTTTTCTTTTCTCCTATTTTAATGCTTCCATTAAGAGTTTTCATCTTCATACACTATCTTCTTTCTCTACACGATTTACTTTTTTTAGTAAACCAAATTCGTAATTTTTGTTTCTTTTATGCAACTGCTGAGAATTATTTTATGAAAGAAAAACGAACATAAGTAATTCTTGTGTTATAAAAATATGAATTTTGATAATTTGCATTCAATCATGATACGTCATGGACGAAGATGAGATTCGTCAGGCATGTTACATTATTTAGCAAATTGATATTTTGCAATCAAACGTATTTAAAGAATTAAATAATTTTTTTTTATGTGTTTCTTAAATTCTTTATTGTTAAAATGTTGAATTAAAGTATTGTTCCAACTTCATTAACATATAAACGGTTTCTTCTTCCAAAAATAATATTCAATCTGTGATTTCATAATTCAACCATATTTCATACATTAATCGTTTTCCATAATGTTATTCTGATTGCTTTGAGTAGAACAATTTTGATATAATATTTATTTTACTGTATTATTTTATCTATGTTTTTTGTATGTTGAAATTATGAAATATATTATGTTGAAATTATGAATTTTCATATTTTCAAATTATGAAATTTCAAATAATTCCTACTAATGAAGTATGTACTATGTTTACAGGGAGACCTACAGATTTTGCTGTAGATGGAATTATATAAGATGCAGATTCGAAGTACAGAGGATTGGTTAATGCAATATCAAAACAGTTGAAGATTGACATTACCTCAATCCAAATTGAGATTAAGTTTTTGATAAGTGATACATGCCCACCAATGCTCATACACAATGACACGGAAGTAATGGTATATTTAGATAAAAAAAAAATAGTATTGTCGATTTTTTTGTTAAATATCTATTGTATGTGACAACAAAATATACAATAATGAATATTAATGAAAATACTGAACAATCTGTTATTTGTGTTGGTATATAAGATTCTACATACAAATGATGTATTCTTATAACTGTTTTTAGTGTATGAAACTAGTTTAGTACACAATACAATATCCATGAGTTGTTCAATAAATTACGTTAAAACCAGTTTATATAATCAATTCATACTTAAGTAATACTTTTTTTTTTGAGTTTTCAATGTATTAAGTTGATACTAAAATTAGTATCGATGCAGTTTCACATATATCACATTTGTATTGAATGAGTTTTATGAATGTGACAATCGATAACAAAAATTATGTTTTATTTTACATAACCTTTTTAGTGTCAGTAATGGATATTACATGAAAAACTATTTTTAGTGTCTTTAATGGATATTACATGAAAAACTATCACTGTAAATATTGAAAATAAATTAATTGATAATTGTTTGATGTCAAATAATATTTTATTGCAATAAAAAAATAATCAGTATTAACCATGATTGATATTGGTGTTTGTTTTCTGACAGAAGAAGATGAAGAACATTATATAAATACTATGTTAAATACCAAAATTAAATTTTGTTCATACCAACAATCTTATAAAGACAGAGTAATTAGCACCAATAAAATCAAAATACAATATTCATTTCAAATCTTACTAATTGCAGAATTGAAAAATGTATAATTTGATGTAGTTGATATCAAATTTAATACCATTTGATGCGACTTAGTTCATATCAATTTCATTCAACGATGTAAAATACGAAACAAATGATAAAGTAGTATAACATTATATAAATACTACTTAAATAAAAAAAAAACCTTTGTTCATACCAACAATCTTAGAAAAACAAACAATAATGAACACGATTATTAGCTATCTTAGAAAAAAACAGTAAATAGAAAAAATGATTCAATATCAATTTTATATCAATTTAATACAGAAAAAAAATCAAAATCAAATTATATTAACTTTACAAACTTTTCTTGATTTCTTGTTGTCAACCTTCTTATCACCAACTTTGCCAACACTCACATTGGCTTTGGACCTCGTAACTCTAGCATTTTCACGATTTTTCATTTTTAATTTCTTCATTTTATGAGCGAGAATTTCATCTTCAAAATCAGAATCTGAAGCTTGTTCAACAACTTTTTTTATCTTATCAACCATCTTATATTTTGGAACAACAACCTTTTTTGACGCTAAATAGCTTTGCATGTTGAGTTGTGGCTTCAAGGATGGTGAATTTTTTGAAAATTCGATTTTGAATTAAAACCAACCCTCTAAGTTGCACTTATATAATACGTGCGTATAAGAAAAATATGAAAAATTGTAGAAGAAAGTTAAAGAGTAAAGATCTCTTGAGTATGAATATTAGTAATGATATACCAAAAAACGTGAAAAATTGTAGAAGAAAGTTAAAAGAAGGAAAAAAGAAGTTGAAAAAGTTAAAGAGTTAAGACTTCTATTGGTAATGAAAGACCGTTAAAGGTTAAAAAGTGTAGAAGTAAGTTAATTATTAAAGTTAATAAAAAGTAAAAAAATAATTCTTAACTTTAAAGAAATATATTTACCATATATGACTCCTTAAATTGAGAACAAACTTTAATAATTAATTATTAAAATTTTTTATTGATACCAATAATATAACTTGCCATAATTATCCAAAGGTTTAATTAAGAGTGATAAATGTTAAATGATAAAAATAAGAAAATAATATAAATAATAAATATTAGAAAATTGATTTTTGGATATTTAATTAAAATAGATTTTTCTAGAAGTTGCTATAGCTTGTAATTATTTCTTTAGCCTAGTAATTATTGAAATTTTTTGCTATAACTTGTAATTAACAATCTAATAAGTCTATTTAGGATAATTTTCTAAATGTACATTGATTCAAGACAATTGTACAATGTTAAATTTCTTTGATTTGAATTTTTAAATTTAGAAAATTAATTACATTTTGTAACACAAATAAAGTTTCTTTAATTGACATGTATACACAAAAATTAATCACATCGAATTAGTTAAGAAAGTACAAAACTATGAATAATTATCATAAATTACAATTATTGAATTGAAATTTTACTAACTTAATTAAGATTAATAAATGAATTATAATTTAAAATAATTATTATATGATCAAAGCAAGCCAATCGAGTTGCGTCGAGCCTGATCTTTAATCGAGTCCTGATCCGACTCGACTCTATGCCTAGCTTAGTATCAAGGATGTGCGGTAGTTATCAATGGAGTGAGTTTAGAATTATGAAGTCTCATGTTCGAATCTTTGCAGTGTTAAAAAGAATATTAGGTGCTTTCCATCTATCTAAGTGCACATAGTGACTCGATACCTATGCTCATGATGGATGGATCTATTTAAATTAATGGAGATGGGTCTAAACTGCTTTCCGTTAATAGTAGCAAAAATATAGTAGCAAAAATTACTTAAAACTATACCTTAAGTTGCTAATATTACTTAAAATTGCAACTTCTAAAAATAATAACAAAAAATTTCATTCTTACACTTTCTCTCTCCAAATATAATATAAATATCTCACCAACCCTTTTCTTACGCCTAATGCTCCTCAAACAGTGCCTAAAATCGAGGACCTCAATCAAGCGGTTTTCAAGTTTTGAATTACAATCATGTTCTTTTCAATTTGCTCAACATCAACTTTCAACTTATACTGACAAACTTCATTACCATTCTTTTTCAATTTCTTTTGGAGATTAGTATAACTTTAAAAAATTTCCAACTTTATTAAATAAAAAATAGATGAATTAGTTTGTCACATCGTTGTTCATTCACCAAACTAAGCTTATTAATGGAGTCTGCTCTGTCGTTTAGTATAGGACTTGGTCAATTAGATGATAAGTCTCAAACAAATGATGTAGTAGGGTTTGTTCCTGAGATTTTTGATAAGAATGAATCCCAATTTTCGTAAAAATAGATCTAAATATCGCAACGAACCTACTAAGATGAAGAATTTAAGAGAAATTACTAGTAAAAGCTGTAAAAAGCCTGTTGCTAAATCTTCAAGGAAGAAAAATAAGAAGGTACATCACGCGACTCTGTTCCAAAGGAACAATGCTTTGTATTTGAATAGGGCTAGAAATTCAACATATTGTAATTATTTAGCATTTATTGATACATATCTATAATGTATAAGTTATTATTGTTTTAGTTTAGAAACATAAAACAATTATGTATAGGGATGAGTTAGTCATTGTTGAGTTGTTGTTTTTTCAACTCATATACATAGCACAGTTATATATAGGGATGGGTTAGCCATTGCTCACTTGTTGATTTCAAATCTGATACATAACATAGTTATGTGTCCGGACGGGTTAGCCATTGCTAAGTTGTTATTTCAACTCATATACATAGCACAGTTATGTATAGGGATGGGTTGTCCATTACTCAGTTGTTGTCATTTCAAATCTGATACATAGCACAGTTATGTATAGCGATGGATTATCCATTTTTGAGTTGTTTCATTTTTGAGTTGTTATTTCAACTCAAATACATAACATAGTTATGTATCGGAATGGATTAGCCATTGCAATTACAAACAAGATATTAAGCTCATAATTTATTTAAGTTATGTATAGTATCAATCTAACAAATTTATGTAATGTAGATGACTACAATATATGTTTTAGCTATATTATAAGAAAATAAACAAGTTACAATGCTTTTATATTTAATGATACATAGCTCTAATTTCAGTGGTTATGTTTTTAATTTCTGAGACATAACATATTTTATGTATAAGCTCAAAATTTTGTAATACTGGTATGCAATGCATATAATTACAGGGGATGCAGTATGTAATCGAAAAAGTTCCACCACATTCTTTGCATATTGATAGTTCATGCAATTTTAATTTTTGGGATAATATAAAAAATTATCTGGGTGAAGAAGTACTTGAGCTATTTCGCCAATCATTCTTCAACTTATTTCTCAATATGACTCAATGCAACTTTCAAGGTCAGAAATTAAAATGTCTGCTAATGCTTGAGATAAAGCAGGATAATCTGAATGAACTTCATGTATATCGCAAAGGCACTGTACTTAAGTTTAGTATTTTTTATTTTTCTCTCATCACCGATCTTAAATATACCGATAATGCAGAGAATTTTGTTTATCCTTAATCATCCGCATCCAGTTTGATGGAGAAGTATTTTCTCAAGGAAAAAACTAGAATAATCAAACTCAGTTTGGTTCAACGTTTTAAAATAAAAAATTTCGACAATAATCGAGATGAGTTGCACATGATTTTCATACTTACATTTTTTTTCATAATTACGTGATGCACCAATTAGACTACCCGCTTTTCAGGTGGTAGAAGATGACAGTTATTAACATTTCTCATGGGAAAAGATTGTGTTTGAGAAGCTCATGATTTCGTTGAGATAAGATTTTTTCATAGAAAATAGTTCTATTGTTTAGGAGGCATGCCATATGTATTGAATGTGTGGGTGTATGAATGTTGCTTAGAAGTTGATAAAGTGATAGCTGTCTGTTAGGATAAATTTATTTTGAAAATTTTTAACTAGACAGTGGTGAAAATCAAGCCCAAATATGAGAAGTTCATGAATGAGATGTTTAGTAAGGTAAATCTCAGGCATAATCTAAATTTTGATATTTTTTTCATACATGTGTTCTGTTTAGTTTTATACATTAATACTTATGTATAGATTGTATACTTACATATCATACAACATCTTATACATATTTACCTATCAGTAATTGATTAATACTATCTAATGGTTGTTTGATCCATTCATTGTTTAACTTTGTTTTGTTTTGTCTTGCTATTTTACTGAAAATTTGTGTATACCAACCTACATCCCACAATCGAAGAATTAAGATGCTTGATTTTATAAATCAAGTGGGTATTGAAATATATGATTCCACTGCATTATCTGTACTGACCACATTTGGTGATCCCCACAGGAAAATGGTTTTTGATGGTAAGCTGACAACTTTTTAGTCAGAACCAGAAGTTTTTAAGGATTTTAATACCAAACCACCAACTGAACTACTGAACAAGGCAAAGAATATTTCTGATACGTCAGTTACACCCTTTTAAAAATAAGAAAGACAGTCAGTTTACCTAAAAAATCAGTCATTGAGCAAGAAAGAAAGAAGAAATCTACATCATCTCAATTCAATAAAAGTGTTCTGGGTACCATCAAAGACTCTAACTGAACCCACCCTTTAAGTACCTAAAGATGCACCATATACTTTTGTTCATGATCAATAAATATCACCAGTTTCTTCTCAGAAGGGTGAGGCTGAAAAGATATTTCATAGATTTTTCAACATGTATCAAGAGCATATATGGTGAAAGTTGATATAGATGAGAAAAGTGGTATGTCTAATCTTACGTAAGTACAATTTTTGCTTTGTTAATTTAATTTAAATATTTATGCGACAACTAATATCCTTTTGTTTATGTGTGAAAGTTGATGATGTCTCTCAAAAGTATACCTCCTTAGAAGTATAAAGTGGTCACTGTCAAAATATAGTGACCCAACTAGGTTGGGGTCGAACCCATAGGGAATACATGGAACTAGCTCTCAAACTTACTAAAATCAATGGGCAGTACAGAAAGGTAAATGAGGAGATTTTCTGAAATAGTGAAAAGTAACAAGAATTGGATGCTCTTGATTGTAACTAATCTAAGACAAACACTAGGCTTGTGTTTCCCATGGCTTCTAACTCCGTAGATTTATTGTGCACTGTCAAACTATTCCAATACCTTGCATGCAAAATCTGATAAGTTATGTATCACCAACTATCTTGTGGACTCATTGACAAATCTCACTCTTTACCTTTTGAGTCTCAGACTGTCACATTACTAACCCTTGACCTGGATCCCAAATTAACTATTACCTTGTGGGTCTTAAGTTATTAGATGAAAGATAATTATCTTAAGTAGATAAAGATGATTAGCTTAGATCGATAATTAAGTTCAAATCACTCTTGTGATCTCTTTTTCCCAATCTCTGCCCCTCTTTTGAAGTAAGTAGTGAATATAAGATGGTTCTTAACGTTGGACACCGCTAAAAAATTAATTAAATCGAATAAAACCACAATACATATAGGAATCTTTATCTAGAATGGCTTGTCACTTCCTCTACTTCGTTAATCCGCCAGGGTTCCCGCAACCCTAGCTAAGGAAATTAACCGCTCATAGTTGAGAGACAATTCATGGAATTCATAGAAAAAATATAGAGTTTATCTCACAATAATGAAAGAATAAAATCCAAAGTTTCAGATAAATTATTCAACCAAAAATCAAGAACAAGAGGATTTCAAGATCAAAGTAAATCTTGAAATCAATATATGTTTCTAAGAGTATATAGGACTTAAACTTGAGTAAACACACATAATAATGACTAAAAACATCATACGAGTATATATAGATTACATGAAAACCCTAGGAAATCAATTCAAAATGATCCGGGAAAAGTGAGTTGGCGACCAACTACGAGGCGTAGGAGGTACCTATGGCTAGTAGGTGGGTGGCCGTAGGAGGTTCCCCAATTTTTGCTCTCTGAACTTCAATTTATGAAACCTACGCCACTACCTACACCCTTTAGGTAGTACCTACTGGGCGTATGTGCCTAGGTAGGTGGTCACTTTTCTACTTTTTATTTCATTTTCTTTGGGTCTTAGCTTCCAATACCTGGTTTCATGCAAAATCACTCCAAAAACACATTAAATCCAACAAAATAGCCTCAAGCACATGAATATTTTCCAAGTTTAAGCATCGTAAGTGCCATAAAACCATGGCATGTCAAGACCCTCAACTTAGAACGTTGCATGTCCTTAGACTACAAAACACTACAAAACGACACACGATGCTTAACCAAGAGAAACCTAAGATACCTATGACAGTCAATCATCAAATTTAGCTCAAAAACCTCATGCCTTCCCCTTTTGACTTTTCAAAACCAACTGTGTGTATTTATAAAGCATAACAATGCGACATAAGGAAATTAACATATGCCATTACATTAACAACGAACAACCATGAATATATACAAGTTACACTACTCAAACAAGTAAATGGCTAGCAACACAACCCATGCGCCCTCACATCAAAGAAGTACCAATCACTCATATGGAATCATGCATGTCAATGCAGGAACGATCAAGAGACACTGACACTCACACTCATAAGGAAGTCCCAATCAATGTGCATCAAATACCATAGGCTTGCCTTATCTTCTTTACCTTAGCTTTCAAACAGTTAGATTAGGATCACTATAGGACTTTACTCGGCATGTAATATAGGCTTGGGGGCTGGTATGATACATATAGACATTTAGTGACTAAGCCTCCTTGGCACTACACTTACTTTGGGATCCACTTATCAATCAATTTCTTTTATTCTATCCTTATTTCTTTCTCTTCATTCTTTTATTGCACATTCAGGTTGGGCATGGTTTATTTTATTCTTTCTTTTTTATTTCTTTTTCAAAATTTTCATTTTTTTTTTCTGCCACACCCAGCCCTACTTTCTTTTCTCTTATTTACCCTTCTTCATACCCACTTCACATTACACACCCCTATGATAAATACCCTCAACTTAGGAGATTTTCCTGAGTTCAGGTGCACAATGTCCAAGGAGGACCAGGGCAAAAAGATGATTAGCTTAGATCAACAATTAACTTCAAAACACTATTGTGATCTCTTTTACCAGTATCTACCTCTCCTTTGAAGTAAGTAGTGAATATAAGCGGGTTCTTAATGTTGGCCAACACTAAGAAATCAATTAAATAAAAAAAAAAAACACAATTCATGCAAGAATCTTTATCTAGAATGACTTGGCACTTCCCCTACTTCGCTAATCTACCAGTGTTCTCACAACCCTAGCTAAGAAAATTCGCCACTCATAGTTGTGAGACAATTCATGGAATTCATAGACAAAAATGTAGAACTAATCTCACAATAATGAAATAATAAAACCCAAAGTCTCAAATCAATAATTCAACCAAAAAACAAGAACAAAAGGATTTCAAGATCAAAAGTAAATCTTGAAATCAATATGTTTCTAAGAGTATATAGGAATTAAACTTGAGTAAACGTATATAATAATGACTAAACATCATAGGAGTATTATAGGTTACATGAAAACCCTAGGAAATCAATCCGAAATGATCTAAGAAAAGTGAGTTGACGACCACCTATGGGGCATAAGTAGTACCTACGGCCAGTAGGTGGGTGGCCGTAAGTGGTGCCCCAATTTTTGATCTATGAACTTCAATTTATGGAACCTAATCCACTACCTATGCCCCTTATGTAGTACCTACGGGGAGTAGGTGCCTAGGTAGGTGGTCACTTTTTAGCTTTTCATTTTGTTTTCTTTCGGTTAGCTTCTAATACCTAGTTTCCTGCAAAATCACTTCAAAAACACATCAAATCAAATAAAATAGGCTTAAGTACATGAATATTATCCAAGTATAAGCATCGTAAGTTCCATAAAAACATGGCACATCAGTTGACAAAAGAATCCAAAATCTTGAACTATTACTTACTAAACAACATACAGAAATGATGAAAGCTTTGATATAAAAGCACGATGCAGACCAAATGGTAATTTTTTAAGAAAAATAATCATCACAAAATATAAATTCTGACGATGTTCCAATTAAGCTTTACGTAATTCGAGAATGATACCAATAATTCAAGTGGATATAACTACAAAAAACAAAAAGGTGATGTTGATAGCTCAGGGAAATTGGACAGTCCAAAGTATCCGTCTTATAAGGTTATTCAATTAGATTTTTAATTTTTAGATTTTAGTTATAATTTATTGATCTAATGTATGTTTTTCTTAGGTTGATAATGGAGACAACAGTCTAATTAAAGATCACCCAATGAATGCGCCAACTCGATGTTGAACAATCTTTGAAATGGGACCAACCAATCCAAATTGATTATCAAGTTTGTGTTAACATAAATTGTGCAACATCATATACCAATGATGTCCACAATTAACAGAAGGCAAACACATATGTTCCAACAGATATGGAAGTCATTATAAGTCTGATATGCATAATACTGACTTATCATAGTAGTGTATCAGATACATTGCTAAACATGCTTTAATATAGGATAATGTAATTCTTAACAAAGTGTCCCGGTATAGATTATGTAATCTATTAGTATCAAATTGAGATACATTATTGAATTAGACAAATTTAAGCTACTAATAATTCTTAGGATCTATAATTATATGAGATACATTACTGATTGACTAATTGGCAATGTATTAGATTAAGACTAATTTAAACTACTAATAATATATGTTTATAAATATGCAAGGTATCTTTGACATCAAGTTGACCAAATTTATCTCTTAGGATGATTTCCCAGATAAATTATCAGACTCTATTCCAGATGCCATAGACACACTCATATCTGGAGTGTCAACCTCTTTTCTTACACTGCCACCGAAGGCTGTTAGTCCGATTAAAATGAAGGATAATCAGTTTTAATCCCCACTAGTTAGTTTTCTCTAGATTTTTCTGACACCAAATTGATTGTACATGATGCAATGAAAACACTGTCATGATCCAATTTACGAATCATAATGACACCTACTTTATCTCGCCTGTAGGTAAGCAATCATAGTCCGAAGCCATAAGCAATGGGCTAACTTGGTGAAAAATGGCCTAAAAGTTGGAAATCACCATTTAAAGAGTTAAAATAGAAATAAAGCAGTCATAACAGTCTAATATAATAGATAAAAGAAAAACAATCATCCCACGACCCAATAATGCCGGTACAAGTGGTATTACAACTGAACTGTAAGTACTGAATAGTAAAATACAATTTGTCTAAAAAATTAAAGACTAGGCATGGATAGATAGAAGGAGAAAGGGAAACTCCAGCTCTGAGAGCTCACCCTATCTCCAAATTCAACTTAGCATGATCGTCGAATCAACGATGGCTACTAGTACTCGAATCTCCACTAAAAAGGTACAAAGTGTAGTATGAGTACCAAATCATGGGTACTCAGTAGGAATCATTGGGTGAATGAGCTAAATCATGATAAGTACGATAGGACACAATATAAAATAAACTAAGTCAAGGTAAAAAGGGCAAAGTTAGAAATAAGCTCCAACACTACTATACATGAACAATAAATATGGAAAGTAATGTAAAGATCACACAACTATAACTACTAAATTACCCCCCTAAGCTAATAAGTGCGGAAAAGTAAATAACCTATCGCAAGCCCCATATGCCTGGATGGTACAAACAAGGAAAGTAAATAACCCGACATGACAAATTTACAAAGTTATCATGCCATAACCAAGAATCCATCCAAACCATATCATATAATAAGTAATTCCCAAAATGCTGGATTTGAACTGGAACTCAATAGTATCATCATTATTACCATCATTCATCGAACTTGAACCGAAATTCATATTATCAACAGAATCATCATATGCCGGACTTGAACTGAACTCATATATATATATCATTATCATCATTAATTTTCAAAATCAAATCGAGACTCATATTTCATCAGACCATATCAATAGACCATATAAATAAGTGATAATCGTAAGTCATATCACTAAATCACCATAATTATCCACCGCAAAATTAGGACTAACTCTCAATTACCAAATTAGCATAATGAATAAGCCTCAAATCTCTTCAAAGTAAAAAATTAAGCATTAATAAGGTTATATCATGCATAAATAAGTCTACAAAGCTACATAAGTCTTGTCCTAAGGTGGGCCAAAGGGGTCCACTTCTAATCCCTGAAATCTTTTTTTTTTTTGAAAATTTTACCCCAAATTAGTCTAAGGTATCTAAACTCATTTCCAGATGTTAATTAAGCCATAAATAGCCCTAAGGTAGATATTTACCCTAAAACATGAGCAACTTAGTCAATTATGCCTAGATTATGGTTTCAAGATAGCCTAAATAGTCCAACTAACCTCAGTATTATCAATCATACCCTCAACCTAAATTCCATCCCATATCTAGCATAATATCATAATCATGCAACAAAATATCTTAATCTATTAGTAGGTTAAACCTGCCCTACCTAAATGCTGAATAAAAACCCAAAGAATTTACTAAATTACCAATTTCCCTTTTCGAGAAGCTTCCTCACAATGCCACTTTATCCAAATCACAATCTACTCATAAAATGAGAATAATGATACCTATATTTCACTATTGTGCTTCAGGTCCAAAATTACGTAAAAATCCCGCGTGGGTCCATTTGTGGATCACACTTTTGAAACCAACACAACGTCCCTCTATGCTCAAGGAATATTTACCCTAAAAATGGGTGAATTTTGAGGTCTAATGGTTCCACAATCAAACCACAATGATTCTAGTGGTTTTAGCAAAAGATGGAGAAATTTACCATGAGAATAATGTAATCTTACCATGAATTCAAAGAAAAAATGCGTAAATTAATTACACCAAAGCTCCACAATCACCCGCAATTGATTCTCCCAAGTTTATCTACTTTTTAGGTTTAATATTCTAGAGAAAGGTTGAAGAATGGTGAAAAATTAGGTTAAGTGGGGGGGTATTTATACCCTTACCATGCCCACAAATATCGCCTAAGCAGACATCGGGTCACTTAAGCAAATATCGCGTAAGCGATGTATCGCTTAAGTGATACTAGCCGTCTTAGCATAAATTGCGTAAGTGATGCTGGTATCACTTAATTGACGTTTGCTTATGTGACATGATCTTCGTGCGCAATACTAGTAGGCCAAGCTAGATCAATTAAGAGACCAACTAGTCTTGTATGCGATGCACCAGATACCAGCTGTTTTCCAAGTTTCCTCCAACCCCTCAAAATTCATCCAAAATCACATATACGTAAATGAACTATGCTACCCTATTAAATTTGACTTTCCAGACTCAATGGCACTATAAAAATTTCTATCTGGGGTCGTTTACAAAAAGTGGGTCCCACACCCACTTGCTATTTTTCTTAACTTTTGTTTAATAGTCCAAAATAAGTTCAAAAGCCTCGGTACCCAAACTAAGGGTTCACCTTGCCTAAAATCAATGTTTCAAAGCTATTGGAAAAGATAGAATTGGCACACGAGGTCATTTGACTGAAGTTTTTTCTTAGTAGCCAATTTGAACTAGCAAAACTTTAAAATAGGGTATTGGCTCTAAAACCCAAACGAACTGCTCGGTAACCGAACTATCAGTTCCAACAAGTCAAAAATTACTTGGTCAGCTATAGGAAAGCTCTGAATGGATAAAATAAGTTGAAATACAGGAAATAAATTGGAGGGTCGTTACAATATCCACTATTAAAAGGACTTTTGTCTGAGAAAGAAAAGGATTAGAATGTACCTGAAGCCTCGAACAAGTGAGCATACTGGGTCTGCATCTCTCTCTCGATCTCCCAAGTATCCACCTCTACTGGGTGGTGCCTCCACTGAACCTTAACTACTGGAATATCTCTAGTGTGCAACCGTCTGACATCATTGGACAATATAAGCACAGGCTCCTCCATGAAGGTCAACCGCTCATCCAAATGAACCAAGTCCTATCTACGCATGTGTGAAGGGTTAGAAATGTATAGCTGCAACATAGAAATATGAAAAAATAGATGGACAACAGTAATATCTAGAGGTAAGGCTAACTTATAATCCACCTCATTAATTATGCGAAGAATCTCAAAGGGTCTAATATACCTGAGGCTGAGCTTGTCTTTCCTCCCGAACCTCACCACACCCTTAATGGGGGATTCACAGAGGAATACCCGGTCACTTTCTCCAATTTAAAGACACGATGTCTATGATCTGCATAAGCCTTCTGCCTACTCTAAGCTACCCTTAACCTATCCTGAATCATCTTGACTCTATCCAATGACTCTTGAAGCAAGTCAGTACCACAGGGCCTTATCTCAAAAGTCTCAAACTATCCAATCAGGGAACGATCTCGCCTACCATATAAATCCTCAAAGAGAATCATATCAATACTCTAAAGTTAGCTATTATTATATGCAAACTCTGCTAAAGCCAAGTGTTGCTCCTACTGACCCCCCAAATCCATAACTCAAGCTCAGAATATATCCTCGAGAAGTAACTGTCCATCGGCCTGGGGATGGAAGGCTGTACTAATCTACTTGAGTACCCAAATCTTTCTAAAAATCTCTCTAAAAACTAAAAGTGAACACCGAACCCCATTCTGAAATGATAAATATAGGTACACCATGAAAACGGACTAATCACTAACATAACAGGGCTAACCTCTTGACGTTGAAGGACTTCTGAATAGGAATGAAGTATGCCGACTTGGTCAACCAATCCAAAATGACCAAATACCATCAAAACCATAGAAAGTATGAGGCAAACCACTAACAAAGTCAATGGTAATCCACTCCTATTTCCACTTGGGAATGGGCAACCTCTGAATTAAACCACCAGGTCTTTGATGCTCGACCTTCACCTGCTGACAACATAGGCAACGAGATACAAAGTCTTCCACATCTTTCTTCATACCACTCCACCAATAATGTCATCTTAAATCTCTATACATCATAGCTATACTCTAGTGATAGAATATCTAGAGCAGTGAGCCTCATGCAAAATTGACTGAATTAAGTCATCAACTCCTTGAACATAAATACGACCATCAAATATCAAGACACCCTCAGAATCTATAGTAGCCTTTTTAGACTGACCACTTAACACCTGGTCAGGAATGATGCAAAGCCTCTTATCCTCAAATTGACGACTATGAATCTGCTCAAATAGTGAAGACCTCACCTCAACACTAGCAAGGATCATCCTAGGGTCTGAAATCATAAGATGTACCATCAAGTTAGCCTAGGACTGAATGTCCTGTGCCAAAGGATTCTAAGAAACTAAAATACAAGCCAAGCTACCCATACTTACCATTTTCCAGCTCAAGGCATCCGTTACCACGTTCGCTTTACCCGGATGATACAAGATAAAGATTTCATAATCCTTGAACAACTCCATCCACCTACGCTGCCTAAATTAAGCTATCTTTACGTCATAAGATGCTGATGACTATGACTATCCATAAAGATCTCATAATGCACACCATTAAGATAATGTCTCCAAATCCTATGCGTGAAATCTACAACTGCTAACTCCAAATCCTGAGTGGGGTAGTTGCTCATACACCTTTAACTTTCTCAATGCATAAGCAATAACACGACCCTGCTGTAATAACCATAACCTAAACTAACACTAAAAGCATTGCAATACATGGTGAATCCCTCACCTTCAATAGAAAGAGCCAAAATAGGAGATGAAGTAAGAAACCCCCTGATCTTTCCAAAGATCAGCCCACACTCCTTGGACCATCGAAAATGAACCTTCTTTTGAGTCAATCTAGTCATCGACTCTACAATGGTATCAAAACTCTCAATGAACCGCCTATAGTTATTGTCCAACCCAATGAAGCTATGAACATCAGTTAGAGAAGTAGGTTTGGCCCAATCACGAATAGTCTCAATCTTTATTGGGTCTACCATAATCGCATCCTTAGACACCACATGCCCAAGAAATATCATCGACTCAAGACAAAACTCACACTTAGAGAATTTGGCAAAAAGAATATGATCTTTAAAAGTCTGGAGCACAATCCTCAAGTGTTGAATATGATCCTTTCTACTCCTCGAATGCTCCAGGATGTCATCGATGAACACAATCACAAAAGAATCTAAAAAAGGCTTGAACACACAATTCATCAAATCCATAAACGTGGTTGGGGAATTAGTCAACCCAAAAGTTATCGCTAGGAAATCATAACGACCATAATGGGTCCTAAAGGCTGTCTTTGGGATATCATCAGCCCGAATTCTCAACTGATGGTAACCGAACCTCAAATCAATCTTAGAGAACATCCCTGCTTCCTGAAGCTAGTCAAGCAAATCATTAATACGAGACATAGGATATCAGCTCTTCACTGTTACCTTATTAAGCTGCCTATAATCAATACACATACGCATGGAACTATATTTCTTCTTCATAAATAACATAGGAGCTCTACAAGGAGATACAATTGGTCTAATAAAACCCTTACCAAGAAGATCCTGAACCTGAGAATTTAACTCCTTAAGCTTGGAAGGATCCATACGGTAAGTTCCATAGAAATAGGTAGGGTTCTCGGTTTAAGATCAATAACAAACTCAATAGCATACTCCGGAGGAAGACTAGGTAGATTGGTAGGGAAAATATCAGAAAACTCACAAACTATAGGAGCAGAGTCAAGCAATAGACTCTCCACACTAACATCATAATTATAAGCAAGATAAGACTCGTAACCCCTCGAAATAATCCTTCTTGCACGAATATAAGAAATAATCCCCATCGGATCGCGGCTAACTATTCCCTGCCACATAATTGAGGGTACGTTGAGCATGGAAAAAGTAATGATCTTAGCATAATAATCTAGGACCGCATGATAGTGGGATAACCAATCCATGCCTAGAATCATATCAAAATCCATCATGTCTAATATAATAAGATCATCATGAGTACCAAGCTCTTAAATAGTCACAACACATGATCTGAAAACCTGATCCACTATTAAAGAATCACCTATGGGAGTTCATACACATAATGACACAGATAATGAATCCCAAGATAACTCTAACCGCGGGGTATAATAAGCCAACACATAAGAATAAGTGGATACTGGATTAAATAAAGAAAAAGACAAATAATGGCACACCAAGATCATACCTGTGATAACAATATTGGAAGACTCAACCTCGGGTCTTATAGGTACTGCATACCACTGACTACTCCTACCACCTAGCTGGGTTCCTGATTGATCTCTTGTCCTAACTTCCTGAGAATCTCTACGAGCACCCTGGGGACCATCCCTACGAATATGCATACCACCTCTAGCTGGGGAGAAATTGCTCAAATTTATGGATTACTCTGAACTAAAGGAACCATCGCTTTGCGACTGGGGCACTCTATTGAGAAATGACCAAAAGCTCTATAACCATAACATGCCCCAGGTGTCGTGCTAAAACTAGATGATCTAGTTGACCCAAAAAACCACCACTACTAGAATAACCAAAAGAAGAACCTTTGGAAGATTGACCACTACCCTGAATAGGATACTTACCCAAATTAGATTGCCCTCCATCAGTAATCTAAAAAGTAGCATGAATGAGCCTACTAGACTGACCCTAATACTTATATAACTGACGCAGAGGGTACCTGCCCTGATAACTACTACCTCTAAAGTGTGAGCCACTATGGCTCCTACTGAAACTACCATGATAACACCGCTTCTTATCATTGCACCCTTGGGACTCATGATGCTTCTCCTCCATAACTTAAATATGATTAGAAACCTTAGCAAAAGACCTACTCACAGTATCCAAACTCTTGTGTGGACATACAAAGAGGAAGTCTAAACCTTTGAATAAAGCAACGATCCCTCTTATACTCAGTAGTCAGAATAGAAGTAGAATGCCTAGCCAACTCATGAAATCGAGCCTTATACTCCACAACAATCATGGAGCCCTACTCCAACCTCAAGAATAGATCCCACAAATGATCTCTAAGACTGCTAGGCATATACTTCCATAAGAAGCTCTTGAAGAACTGAGTCCATGTCAATGGGGAAGATCCAGCTGGACTAGAATCAAGATAATCTCTCCACCAGTGTAGAGCTGCTAAGTACAACTGAAAAATAGTGTAATACACACCACGAGTCTCAACTAGGCCCAAATTATGGAGCCTATCCTCACAAGCAATTAAGAACTCATAAGAATCCTTGCGCGTGCACCAGAAAACTTAGGCAAAGTCAATCTCAAGAACCTACCCAACATCTTCTGCTCCTCAATAGACATAGCTGGTTGGGCAACCACCGGCTGAGCAACTACTAGCTGGGAAACTACCGATATAGAAGGGACCTCAACTGTGGAAGCCACAGCTACAGGCTGCGCCCCTGCCTCAACACCACTCCGATTCATAGACTGTGCACCACCAAATAGTGAACTACCAACTAATACCAAAAGATGAATTAAAGAATTCCTGAGCACTAAAGAAGAAATAAACCCCAGTGGAGACTGGGCTGGTCCCTAGCCCACCGCCAGTTGAGGAAAAAGAATCTTTGGCTTGGGAGCAGGAATAGGGTCTGGTGAAGGCCCCTATCCTGAACTCTAGCTGAGGATACATACTTAGGTTATCCATGACCTATAGGTCATCCACTAACAGTGATAGGATCCCTAGGCTCGGTCTCGAGACCCCCATCTTATGTAGCAATAACACATGTCCTAGCCATCTGCAAAAGTGTGAAATCAAAGGAATACTTTAAAAACCAACTCAGACTCATAACATGAAATTAGTGAAAGAAGTGAAGAAATCCTAAGATGTCCTATAGCCTCTTGAAGATAGAAACAGACGTCTTTGTTCCAATCCACAGGACACTACTAGACACTTGATCTTATACCAAAAATACTAGTGAAACCTAGTCTCTAATACTAGTTTGTCATGACCTAATTTATGAGTCATGATGGCACCTACTTTATCCCACCAGTAGGTAAGCCCAACCGTAGCTCAGAGCCATAAAAATGGGCTAACTTGGTGAAAAATGGCCTAAAAGTAGGAAATGAGTTAAAATAGTAATAAAGCAGTCATAACAGTCTAATATAATAGATAAAAAAGAAACAACCATCCTAAAACTCAGTAATGCCGATACAAGAACTACTACAACTGAACTATATGTAATTAATAGTGAAATACAATTTATCTAAAAAATAAAAGAGTAGAAATGGATAAAGAGAAGGAAAAATGGTAACTTTAACTCCGTGAGCTCACTCTATCTCCAAAATCAACTTAGCATGATTGTCAAATTAGCGATGGCGACTAGTACTCAAATCTGCACTAAAAAAATACAAAAGTGTAGTATGAGTACCAAAACTATAAGTACTCAGTAGGCATTATCGACCGATTGTGCTAAATCATGATATAAGTACGATAAGACACAAGATAAGCTAAACTAAGTCAAGGTAAAAAAACAAGCCTGGAAACAAGCTCCAACACTACAATACATAAATAAATAAATAAATATGAAAAGTAACATAAAGATCACACCATTATAATTACTGAATTAGCCCCTATAATCTAATAAATGCGGGAAAGTAAATAACTCAATGCAGGCCCCTTAAGTCTTGACGGTACAATCAAGAAAAGTAAATAACCTGATAAACACAAATTACCAAGTTATCATGCCATAACCAAGAATTCATCCAAATCATATCATATCATAAATAACTCCCAAAATGCCAATCTTGAATCAAAACTCAATAGTATCATCACCATTACCATCGTTCATTGGACTTGAAATAGAACTCATATTATTAACTTCATCATCATAGGCTGGACTTGAATCCAAACTCATATATACATATATATGTATATATATATCATTATTATAATTAATTTCAAGACTCAAACCAGGACTCATATGTCATTAGACCATATTAATAGACCATAAAATAAGACACAATCATAAGCCATATCACTAAATCCCCACAATTATCCCTCTAAACTTACCCAAAATTAGTACTAACTCTCAATTACTAAACTAGCATAATCAATAAGCCTCTAATCTCTTCAAAATCCTAAAATAAGCATTAATAAGCGTATATCATGCGTAAATAAGTCTACAAAATTCACATAAGTCTTTGCCTAAGGTGGGTCAAAGAGGCCCACTTCTAATCTCTGAAATACATTTTAGGAAAATTCTATCCTGGACTAGGTTAAGGTATCTAAACTTATTTATAGATGTTAATTTAGCCATAAATAGCCCTAAGATAGTAATTTACCCTAAAATACAAGAAACTAAGTCAATTACGCCTAGTTATGTTTTCAAGATAACCTAAATAGTTCAACTAACCCAAATATTATCAAGCATACATCCAATACCTAAATACAATCCCATATCTAGCATAATATCATAATCATACTACAAAATATCTCAATCTATGAGGAGGGTAAACCTAGCCTACCTGGATGCTGAAGAAAAGCCCGAATAATCTGCTAAATTATCATTTTCTCTTTTCGAGAAGCTTCTGTAAGGTGTCTCTCTATCAAAATCATAATCTACTCATAAAAATAAGAAAAATGATACCTATATTTCACTATTGTGATTTGGGTCTAAAATTACGTAAAAATTCTGTGTGGGGCCAATTCGCCAAAGAACTTTCAAAACCAACACAACGTCCTTCTATGCTGAAGGAGTATTTACCCTTAAAAATGGGTGAATTTTAAGCTCTATTGGTGGCACAATCAATCTACCATAATTCTAGATATTTTAGCAAATGATGGAGAAATTTACAATGAAAATAGTGGAATCTTACCATGAATTCAAAAAATAATGCGTAAATTAATTATAAAAAAGTTCCACAATTACCCACAATTGATTCACCCAAGTTTTCCCACTTTTTATGATTTAATATTCTAGATAATGGTTGAATAAGGGTGAAAAACTGAGTTAAGTGGGGTATTTATACCCTTCCTAGGCCCACAGATGTCGCCTAAGCAGACATCAGATTGCTTAAGCGACACTTATTGTTTTAGCACATTGTGTAAGCGATGCTAGTATTGCTTAAGCAGTGTTAACTTACACGACACACACTTTGCCTACACGATATAAGTGGGCTAAGCTAGGTCAATTAAGCGACCAATTGATCTCATACGCGATGCACCAAACACTAGTTGAGACTTGTAATTTTTTTCAAGTCTCCGCCAACCTCTCGTGATTTATCAAAAATCTCATATATGCAATTGAACTATTCTATACTATCAAATTCAATGTTCCAAACTCAATGGTACAGTCAAAGTTTCCATCCAAGGTTGTTTTTATGAAAAGTGGGTCTCACACCCTCTTTTCATTTCTTTAACTTTTGGCCAATAGCCCAAAATGAGTCTAGAAGCCTCGGAACTAAAACCAAGGGTCCACCTAGCCTAAAATTAATGTTCCAGAGTTTTTGGAATAGTAGAATTAACATACGAGGTCATTTGACTAATGTTTTTCCTGATAGCCAATTTGAAAGACTTCAAAATAGGAAATTGGCTCTAAAAATTAAATAATCTGCCTGATAATCAAACTGTCAGTTCTAGAAAGTCATAAATGACTTGGGGCAGCTATAGGAAAGCTCTAAATAGTAAAAATAAGTAAAAATAAGCAAAATTATAGGAAATGACCTAGAGGGTCATTACAAATACCTACTTGTAGCATTAGATAGTTGTCAAGGATATTCAAGTCACCATATTTAATAAAATTTTCTTTTTGTTCAAAAGGCAATGAGAGTGCGACTACTAGTTGAGATCAAAAGTAGGCATTTGATGGGTTTAAAATTTTTGAAGATGATATGTTATATATCTTTATGTACTAGCAACCTGAGACATATGAATGTATATGGATTGGTGCATTTACATATCTTACATTTGTTTAATTAATAATTAAATTGATGGGGTTATGTATCAATTGAAGAAATATGATATGTGTCTATTTTATATAAAACAATCAACAAGCCACAATATAACATATTTTTTAGTTGTTATGTATTTCTTTATTAACATGCTTAACTATTTTTTACATGTCAATTTGTGCAAAATATTGATATGATATTCTACCACCTATGCAAGAAGTTAAACAATAAATTAGTCAATAATACAGATTCTCCACTGGGAATTATTTTCTCAAACCGTACATACAAAAGACGTACTATAGGTATTATACAAATGCAACTGGTAAGGTACTTTCTATGTAGGAAGACTATGCATAATAATTTATTCTTGCTTGATATAAGTAATCAATAACCAAAATTATCAAAGAATTCAGCATCCCTACTGGATTGCCTTGATATCTGGTGGATGTGGTGTATTTTAACTCCCCAGATTTTTTCCTCTAAAAATTTCTTAACTATTGTACTCACTGCCCACGTAACGACTTGCCTAACGAGTTGTAAAGATTCACTATGAGTCATAGGATCCCAATCATAGCCTAAAAAATATAGGTGCCCAAGTTACTGTCTGATTTCGAGCTCTACCTTATGAGTCATAAGGTGAGGTCACGAGTCGTACGGAGGAACTCATGACCAAGCCAGTGTATCGACCAATGTTTCTGTTTAGAGTACGACTAGGACCCTATGAGTTTTAATGTACGAGTCGTATTGTATGACTCGTAGAGTCAATAGTAAGGATTCCCTGGGTCACTTCCTAAACTAAAAATACAGGAAATGACTCATACCCAGACGTCATGAGTCGTGATGTGACCTGTAGCGACTGGGGATAATTTTTCTACACATTCTCATTAAGGGAAAATCAGTCTTTTGTCCTATATAATTTCTATCCCACAACTTAAAACACTCTTGTGGCCCTATTATTATCAAATTATCATAACATAAGAACTATTCTTCTCTCTTAAATCCCCAAGGCAAGAACAACTAGGGTTTCTAAGGATTTGGCTTCTAGAGCTTCAATTGGTGATTTCTCTCCATAATTGTTAATACTTTTAGGCATGTATCTCTTTCCTACAAATTTATGTTTCATTTATGGCATGTAATGTTGATATTCATGTGATTTTAAATGTTGATTTTGGAACTTAGGTTGATGGTTTTGGATGATTGTTTCTTAAATGGTGTTCCCATGGTTTTATATGCATTATTTATGCTTTATTGATGGGTTTTGAACTTATTGGGTGCATGGGCATGGTAATATGGTATGGGGGTCATTGAATTACCCTATATTAATGATTTTTGGTATTGGAGCTAGATTGGATATTATGTAACCTCAACCCACTTGTATAATTAGTTTTGAAACATGGTTAATCACATGGTTTGGCTTACTATCCTAAACTATTACAGTGGTTAAAAGGCTAAATAGAATACAAATGATTTTTAGAAGGCCTTGAAAGCTATGTGTTGACTTAATTTTAAACTACGGGGATGTTGACTTAATTTAAGCTACGGGGATCGAGGCATTCCTCCAAGTTGATTTTTATAAACTACGGATGTCGAGGAATTCCCCCAAAATTTGACATGATAAATCACAGGGGTTGGGGTATTCCCCTAAGGTGATGAATAATTGGAATAACATAATGCTGTTAGCTTGCAAGTGTAATTAGTATGACGATACCAATGGTATATGCTGTAATAGATGATTCTTGGTTAATAAATAGGATGTGTAAACTATTTTAAGTGGTATTAATAGGGGTTATGTAGCTTACCGTGAAGGTTAAAGTCCTAAGAAGGACGAACACAGAAAACCATATTTGTCAGCTTGGGGGTCTTGAGGACCATGTGCATAGTTCACATTTATATATATTCATATATCCTAAAATGACGTGGGGTTGGGGAATTCACTGGTCTTCCTTGGATATCTCTGGTTCATGCAGCTAATATGCACTGAGGCCCTTTCAGCAAGGAAAGATGAATCCATATTTCCCATGGGTGCCTAGAGGACGGGATAGCTATACAGTCTAGGTTAATCTTTTAAATCTCATGCTAACCCTTATTCCCTATTATGATATGTTATATATATGTATTTGATTGTATGCATATGATTTTTAACTGACTTGATCATGGAATTATTTTTTCCCTTTCCTAAGTTACATGCTAGCGCTCACCCTGCTAACCGTTCTCAAACACTGTATCCCTACATGATGCAGGATTTGGAGACACTTCTTCTATTCCTGTATAGTGATAGGTGATTTCTGTATTTTTCGATAGTCAACTTTAAAATGGTGAGCTTCCATTTTCTAGAAGGCCCTCATTTCATAGTCTTATCTTTATTCATGTCTTAGATTATTTTGGTGGGTATTTGGCTGTAGTTGGGGGCATGTCTGACTTTTGTTGATGTTTGGTTTCTTAGAGGCTTTTGTGGACAAAGTGTGGGTAGATTGTGTTGTGGACTCTTATATCCCTCTTGATATAGATTTCTCATTCTTTTTATATATTCAGAACTCAGCTCTATCTTGTTATTTGTTTGGAATTCATCTGCTACTTGTTATTGTGTTTTGGTTGGCTAGGCTAGTGGTCTTTGGTCCTTAGTGGACTTGAGATACCCATCATGACAAGACCCTAGTTTGGGTCTTGACAAGTTTGGTATTAGGTTCAGGATCATTGGGTATCCACAAAGCCGTGTTAAGTAGAGTCCCTTTTATAGGTGTGTAGCACACCACACTTATAAGGGAGAGGCTACAAGGCATTTAGGAATGTTACCCTTTCTTGCATTTTATTTTTAGGCTATAGAGTCTAGGGTATTGAAATCTCCTCTAATTCCATTTGTTCACATTTTAGAAGATCATGCATCCCCGAAGATATGATGCTTATGAAAACTCTTTTGTCCCACCTGAGGACAATATGGATGGAACTTGTTCTACTTATGGAGTACAAACCCGATCTAGGGTCCTTGTTATTGACTACCTACATGGAGTTCCATCATTCCTTACCAGTCCTCATAGGGCTTCTTAAGATAATGATGTTCATGCCCCATCGCCCCTAGGAGACATTTCTAATATTGAATTTTGTCAATCTATTTATCTGTTGACCCAGTTGGTGACTCCTTAGTCTCTTTAGCCTAACCATGTTAGTTTTGTTATTCTATATTCCGAGGTCACTAAAGTTGGTTAGATTATGAGGTTAATCCTCCAACCTTTACATATTTAAGGTTGAGGAGTATCATCAAGGGTTCATTGATAGATTAAGAAGATATTCAGGGTGATGCTTGCTACTGATGTGGAGGGTGAGGAGTTTGTTGCATATCACTTAAAAGATGTGGCATGTTAGTGGTATGAGGAGTGGGAGCAGTCGAGGGGTAATAATGCTGAGTAGGTTATGAGGGAGAAGTTTTTGGGTGATTTCCTAGATCTTTTATTTCCTTAGGAGTTGAAGGTGTCTAAGGCCGAAGAGTTTGTGACCATAAAGCAGGGAAGGTTGACTGTAAAGGGGTATGCTTTGAGATTCCACCAGTTGTCTTGTAATGCCCTATAGAGAATGAGTAGGTTTGCTTCGTAGTTGTCTCGAGACTTGGTACTAGAGTGTAAGGCCGCAATGTTGAATAATGACATGGATATCTTGAGCTTATGGTTTATATGCAATAGGTTGAAGATGAAAAGAAGAAATAAGTAGAAATGAGAAAGAGGAAGAATAAGATTTTTAGATATTCAAATTAGGGTGGAGGCCAGCAGATCAATGGTAGAGAAGGTAGGCAGTGGAGAAAGAAGAGGACTTGGGGAAACTTGGGTTCATATTCTACACCTAGTTCTCTATATGCTAAGTTATTTAGTGATCATCATTTTAAGACTAACAATGGGTTTAAAGCCCAAGGTGCCTGGTCTCAGGATAGTGGAGCTCAGTCAGCCCTGCCGTATCTTCCTTGCAGATTTTGTGAGCAGTTGTACCATAGTTATTATGATAAGAGAAGGAATATGTGTATCAAATATGGCTAGCCTGGCATATTTAGAGAAACTATCCATTAGCAAATATTGCTGTAGGTGCTAATAAGGTTCTGGTTGTTACTTCTTTAGATCTTCCACCAAAATGTGCTACTTCTGGTATCGACACTGGCCGGAATAGTCCTTATGCCCTTGCCACCCATTAGGAATCTGAGGCATCTCCTGATGTTGTCACTAGTACGTTACAAATTTTCACTCGTGATGTATATTGTCTACTTGATCTGGGGTCTACCCTTTGTTATGTGGCCTTTTAAGTGGCTGTTTATTTTGGTTTTGGTCCTGAGTGCATTTTCGATCCTTTCTCTGTGTCTACCCCTATGGGTAATTCTATTATGGCTACAAAGGTCTATTGGGGTTGTGTGGTGTCTATCTGTGGTAGGAAGACCTTAGTGGATCTAATAGAGTTGGATATGGTAGACTTTGATGTGATCTTGGTGGACCTTATAATTTATCCCTGTTGTTAATAAGCTTCTCGAGGTATTTTCTGATGATCTTCTTGGTATTCATCCTGATAGGGAAATAGATTTTAGGATTGATCTTCTATCAAATACCCATTCTATCTGTATCCCTTCATATAGAGTAGCTCCGACTGAGTTGAAAGAACTTAAGGAGTAGTTAAAGAATCTTCTTGATAAAGGTTTCATCCATCCTTATGTGTCCCTATGGGGTGCTCTCATGCTTTTCGTGCGTAAGAAGGATGGTTCTCTTCAGATATGTATATATTATAGATAGTTGAATAAGGTGTCAGTGAAGAATAATTATCCTCTTCCTAGGATAAATGATCTCTTTGACTAGCTTCAAGGTGCTAGATATTTTTTTAAGATTATCTTTGATCGGGTTATCATCAGTAGAATATTAGAGAGGTATATATCCCGAAGACTTCCTTTCAAACCCAATATGGTCATTATGAGTTTCTAGTGATTTCATTCGGGTTGAGTAATGCTTTGGATCTATTTATGGATCTTATGAATTGGGTATTCAGGTAATTTTTGGATTTATTTATCATCATGTTTATTGATGATATCTTGGTATATTTTAAGAGTGAAGAGGATTATGCCAATCACCTCCGAGTAGTGTTGCAGACTCTTAAGGATAGGTGATTGTATGCCAAGTTTTCGAAGTGTGAGTTTTGGTTTAATGCTGTGGCCTTCTAGGGTTTTGTTGTTTCTAGTAATGGGATCATGGTGGATCTACAAAAAATTGAGGAAGTTAAGAAGTGGCTTAAACTCACGACTCCAACCAACATTCAGAGCTCCTTAGGTTTAGCTGGGTATTATAGGAGTTTGTGGAGAGATTCTTTTCTATTGCTACTCCGTTGACTAAGTTGACTCAGGAAAAGGTAAAATTTATGTAGTTCAATGTTTATGAGGGTAGTTTTGAGAAGCTAAAGGATAAGTTGACTTTTTCCCCAATTTTGACTCTGCTTGAGGGTACTGATGGTTTTGTTGTGTACTGTGATGCATCCCATATGGGATTGGGTTATGTGTTGATACAACATGGTAAGGTTGTGGCTTATGCTTTTAGGCAGTTGAAGGTTCATGAAAGAAATTATCCGATGCATGATCTAGAGTTGGTAGCTGTGGTATTTGTGTTGAAGATTTGGCGCTATTATTTGTATGGGGTTTATGTTGATATTTATTATGATCATAAAAGCCTGCAGTATGTATTTACCCAGAAAGAGTTGAATCTCAGGCAAAGGAGATGGCATAAGTTTCTCATAGACTATGACATGAGTCTCTACTACCATCCATGGAAGTCTAATGTGGCCACTGATGATCTTAGAAGGTCTTCCATGGGTAGCTTGTCTCATGTGGATGAGAAGAAGTGGGGATTAGTGAAGGATATTCACTAATTGTCTAATCTTGGAGTTCGTCTTATGGATTCTGAGAATGAAAGTGTGATTATACAAGAGGTGGTGAGGTCATCTCTTTGTTCAGAGGTGAATGAATTGCAGGTTTTGGACCCCATTTTGTTGCAGATTAAGGATGATGTGATGCAGATTAAGGATGATGTGGGTCAATAGAAGGTCATGGACTTTGAGATTGGCGGAGATGGTATCTTGAGGTACCAAGGTAGTTTGTATGTTCCGGTAATTTATGGGCTATAAGAAAGTATTTTGGCTGAGGCTCATGAGTCGAGGTATATAGTTCATCCTAGATCGATGAAGATGTATCATGACTTGAAGGAGATCTATCAGTGGAACAATATGAACAGGGATGTGGCTAACTTTGTGGCTAATTGTATGGCGTGTCAGCAAGAGAAAGTTGAGCACTTGAGGCTTGGTAGCATGTCTCAAGGAATTGAGTTGCCTATGTAGAAGTGGGAGGTGATCAACATAGATTTTATTATTGGTCTTTCGCAGAATCAGAATCATCATGATTCTATTTGTGTCATCGTGAATAGGATGACTAAGTCTTCTAACTTTTTGCCTACGAGGAATACTTATTCAGAGAGGATTATGCTAATTTGTTTATTTAGGAGATTGTCAAATTACATGGTGCCCCAGTTTCCATTATTTCGATCGAGGTACACAATTCTCTTTTTGCTTTTGGAATTTATTTCAGTAAGGCTTGGCATACGAGTGAACCTTAGCACCGCATTCCACCCTCAAATGGATGGACAAGAGGAAAGGATTATTCATACTTTGAAAAATATACTGAGGGACTATGTGATTGATTTTTAAGGTAGTTGGGTGGATTATTTACCTCTTGTTGAGTTCACTTACAACAATAGTTATCACTCTAGTATTGGGATGGCTTCTTTTTAGGCTCTTTATAGTAGGAGGTCTAGATCTCCTATTAGGTGGTTTGAGGTTTATGAGAGTAGATTGTTCGGTCTGAAATTGGTTCACCAAGACATAGGGAAGGTAAAGGTGATTTGAGATAGACTTAAGGCTGCTCAGAGTCGCCAAAGTCCTATGTGTATGTAAGGTGAAGAGACCTGGAGTTTGAGGTTGGTGATTGGGTGTTCTTAAAGGTATCTCCTATGAAGGAAGTGATGAGATTTGGGAAGAAGGGGAAGATCATTCCCCGTTATGTTGTCCCATACTTAATTTTGAGAAGAGTGGGTAATATTGCGTATGAATTGAATTTGCCATCGATTTTTGGTTTTATTCATCCAATTTTTGATGTATCAATGTTGAAGAAGTGTGTGGGCGATCCTTTTTTGGTAATTCCTATTGAGAGTATTGGTATTTCAAATTCCTTGTCTTATGAGGAAGTCCCAGTTGAGATTTTTGATAGGAAAGTCCATCGTTTGAGGACTAAGGAAATGGATTCGGTGAAAGTCCTTTAGAGGAACCATAAGGTAGAAGAAGCTACTTAGGAGGCTGAAGAGGACATGAATCCAGATATCCATTCTTGTTCCCCGAGTTGGATAATCGTGCTTAAGATATGGGTTTTCCTACTCTTTTTGTTTTCTGACTTTATTAAAGGTTTATGATTGAATTCCTATCTTAAAATCGTGCTAATGGATGCCTTGACTCCTCATTCGAGGATGAATGATCCCTGGGGAGGGGGGGGGTAATGTAACACCCTTGATTTTTGCCTTTGAATGTTTCTTGACTTTTGTACTCACTGCCCAGGTAACGACTCATCCAATGAGTCGTAAAGACTCATTATGAGTCATAGGACCAAAATCGTAGCCTGACCAGTATAGGTTCCCAAGTTACTATTTTGATTACGACCTCTACCCTATGAGTTGTAAGGTGAGGTCACAAGTCGTATTGAGGGACTCGCAACCAAACCAATGGATCGACCAATGTTTCTGTCCTGAGTACAACTAGGACTGTAAGACCTCACAAAATTCTCACGTAGAATGAACCTTAGGGCATGTCAAGTGAGGCATGATTCCATCCCAAAAAGATTGATAAGTGACATCCTAAGTGAGTATCATTTTAACCAATTAGAATTTCCTTAATTTGGACTTTTAATCACATGGAAAATTTGATAAGCTTTCCGTCGATATAAGATTCGCCTAAATACGATACCCGGGTAAGAAGTTATGGCTAATTTAAGTCCTAGTCATAAAATAGTGTCATTTTAGTGCTTGGCGCGTTGCGGAGGGGGTCTATTTGACAATGGTCAATTTCCAGTGGAACTCCGCGATAGTGGCGTATCGCGGAGGACCCCAATTTCCCAATAGTCAATTTCCAGTGGCCTGGTGTGATTGTGACACGTCACGCTGAAGTTCCAGGTCCCAACTAGTGGGAAAACACGATGGCTCCGCGTCGCGGTGACTACCAATTTCCCATTTGTCAATTTCCAGTGAGCCACCACGATAGTGACGCGTCGCGATGGCCCATGAAATCGGGTTCCCATTTGATTTTTTCCATCTTCGTACAGAAGTTAAAAAGGGAACTTGGGACTTTTTCCAAGCCTCTTAAACCGTGCAAACACCAAATAAAAGTTATTCACAAGCATTCTATGAAGTCTCTCTCAACAAAAATCCTAAGTATCCATAACCTCTTCCAAGAATCTCAAGAATCCACCATAGATTTTCTTAATTGAGTCAAGATTCAAGGTTCCCAAGTCAACGACTTCAAGAACTCTCATTCAAGAGTACGAATAGAGTCCCAAAAGCGAGAGTTCATCCAACTCTTCTAATTCAAGGTATGTGGGGTTTTGAACAAGGGTAATCCTTTCACCCTTGTGCCGAAAAGCTTATTTAAACTACAATTCTCTGCAATTTATGAGATTTTACATGAAATTGAATTGGGGTTTTTCACCCATTGTTATTGGTTTCAAGCTTTTAATGTTTTCCTTGAATTGAGAGTCTAATGGCATAATTTTTACATATTTTTTTGAGAAATTGCAGCTGGGTCTATACCCCATGATTTTAATCCTTGAGAAGTTAATAGTTGAAATGTTTGAAACATTGAAGTATATGAGTATGTTGAGATTTTGAGATAAATTGTTGAAATTTCCAGATTTCTACATGAGTTATGAATCTATATGCTATCTATTATGCTTTTGATGAGTTTTAACTTGAGATTGAACTATGGGTTATTAAGCCCTACTTGAGACTTGAGATTTTATGAACTATTGTGCTATAAGCACCCATGATTTGAGTATTCTGAGATTATTGAGAAATGCTTTGACCTAATGGTCATTGAGTTTTGAAATCCACTCTACTACATGAGATTATAGATTTGATTATTGGGTTTGGGGTGAACCATGATATTACTTCTAAAAGTGGATTTTTACGAGATGAGCGCAGATAATCTAAAAGGAGTAGTATTTAGCACCGAACGGGTAAGTTACTACGGTTTTTTACCTCAAAACTATGTGCCACCGTAGGTTGGGCCTGAGGCCGAGTTGATAAACGGCCCAAGGCTGAGTTTGTTTAGTGATCGCTGGACCTAGGTTATACTCCCTGGCAAGAGTATGACGCCTCTCCCCAACGTGAGGTCTGTTCCTTAGGAGGACAAAACGTTGGAATCTATGTATCTTGCATGGTTTATGTCGGTTAATAAAACCTCCCTTGACATTTAAACTTCGAGATCAGTTACCTCCCTTAACTAAAGTATTTTCCAATGAGATAAGATATTTTCCTTTAAAACTAAAATACTTTCCCTTGATATGAGTATTTTCCCCTAAAGCTTGAAATGAGATATTTTCCTAACGTGAATGAAATGCCTTCAAGTATGTTCCAAAGTTATATGATTTCAAATTTCAAGTATTTGAGTTCAAAAGAGTTATGAGTTCTTGAGCATTAAAGAAGTTTTACTCTCCATGAGACATATGCATGAATTGAAAGTATTGCTTAAAGTTTTCTTTAGCCTTGAGTAATGAGAAAAAGAGAAAAGTACAAATTTCAAAGCTGAAAGTATAATGACACACGAGATTGTGTTATATGTTCCCTTTTACATGATTCATGAGCTTCGTTTTTTATACTTATTCCAGCCAAGTGAGTCATTACTTATTACATGCATGATTTGATTAAAGAGTATTGATCTTGTTTTATATAACTGCATGCACCCCCACATACTCAGTATATTCTCAAGTACTGATCCACGTATACGTCTATGTGCTATATTGTCTTATAATGTAGGATCAGGTACTTAGTCTCAACCTCTTCAGTGATTTCTGAGTACCTCTATTGTAACGCCCCGATTTGATGAACCGAAATGCTACACGGTGCTCATGACTCCGAGGGACCACAAGCTAACCCATGACTGATATCTGTACCTGTATACTGCAAATCATGACATAATAATGCAGAATACGTAAAACTATAAGGCCATAAGGTTTAACTGAATAAAACAATGTCTGAAAATCATAACTTCCATGTGGGTCAAAATATCCAAAACAACTAAATCTGAAATCTAAGTTTGAACGTAAATCTGAACATAAATCTGAAAGCCTCTAAACTATCTGAATAAGGAGTTGAAGGAACATATCTCCAACTAACTCCGTAAAACTGAACTGAAGAAAAAGATAAATGTATCAAATCATATTTTCCTCGAATCAATAAGGACTCACTGTGTCTCTGCGATTGGAAAGCTACCACTACTGCTGGGCTGGAGCTCATGTCTAAAAACCTATGGTGTAACATGAAAAGAAAGCACCATAACTCAAATGCGTCAGTACAACTGGAGTACTGAGTATATGAGAAAGGTAGGCTGAACATAAAGGGTTTTATGCATGAACAACACTAACTGACTAATATGAACGTGGGAGTGAAAACATAAATATATAGAAACTGGGACCGTGAATGCGTGATAGCAAGACCTGTAAGCTAAAACATGGTTTACTGATAACTGTCATGACTGATACTGCAAGCTGATAACATGGACGACTGTATCTCACAGTCCTGTATATACTAAAATCTGAAGAAAGCCCTGAGTTCTTTTACTGAGACTGATACTCAAACTGTGGGAGGTAGTGTTTAACCGACAAGCCCCATGTATGCCGTTATGGCTAAGCTGGGGTCCAATCTCTGCCCCTACTGGAGGGGTGTCAATACAATTCCACGGGTAAGGACAGCTTGTAAGTGACCCTTATCTGGTAGGTACTCAATGAGAACGGTGGGAACCCTAAACAGACAGGTTTAAACCACCTCATCAACCCAAATCTGATAGGTTAAGATGTCTCAACCTACGCTGTCTATGTAGTTCTGGAACACAAGGACTGCTTCTAAGAATCACACCCTGAACTGGCGGGTGAGTTCCCATCCTTGGGTTCACTCGGTGCTAACCGCTGCTCCCATCTGGTGGAACTGGACATGAATAACTGACTATACATGACTTAACCTTACTGAATTCCGTTGACTGGCGGAACGTTACTGATATCTGACAACTGACTAAGATCATGAGGTTTTCCTGAGTCACATGACTGACTGAAGTCTATGGAATCATAGCTTGAGTTTGGATATTGTGAAACATGACATAGCTCTAGGAACACAACTATAGTTTTCGGGTACGAATACCCCCAGGACTCGATAGGAGGAAACTGACACACATGACATGACTTGATCACAAGATTTGAGTCCATAATTCACAATATCATAAGCATGAGATAGTATACTTCATGTATTTATTCAACATTTCAAACATGATAGGAAAAGCATGGATATATTTTGTGTACATAATTTATATATCCATTATCATACATGCTTTATACCATAACAATAGCAACACATGATTTGCATGGAAATTCATATTGGAGTGTATGGCAAACATGAACTTGTTATTTAGATATCATGAAATCATGTAAATATGAAGTTTTGACATACTAGGAATTTTATCTAACACCTTGCATGCATTCTTTAAGGCATAGGTGGATTTCATACTTGCATTCTATCAATCCATCTAAAGATCATGTTTTTCAACCAACAACAAAACTTTCATGAGATATACAGCACGATACTATTATATAGCAAAAAAAAACAAACATCAACATGGGTATGATCATATCACCACAACCAACCAATCTTTTGTATTTTAAAGATTGATTCTTGAACTCCACGGACGAAAGGAATCCGTGGATGAACACTACGCATTCCTTGGAAGGGAGGTTCTTGATGATTGATGGAGGAATTTCCTTGAAATTTGATCTTCAAGCTTGATTGTGCAACCCTAGTTGTTTTTCTCTTTTGGTTCTCTTGGATGATGATCTTTGAGATTTTAATTGGGTTGTAATGTGTTTAGAAGCTATAAATTTCGTAGGGTTAAGTTTAGGGACGTGTAAGGAGTGTTAAAAGACTTAATTACCCTCAAAATAACTCAAAACAGAGTGTTTTTGGCACTTGGAAATGACTTAGGCGGCGCCCAAGTAATTGCACAAGCCAGGTTGGGCGGAGCCTAACCAATCTCCTAAGTTTGGTTGGGCGGCGCCTAACCAATCGTATATCCTTACTGTCTCTCACGAAAATGGGCATAACTTTTTGTTCGGGTATTGGATTAAGGCGAAATTGGTATCGTTGGAAAGCTAATTTGATTCTCTATAATTTGGTGGTCAGAAATATGCAGAAATACCACATTAACATAGAGTTATACTCGTTCATATATGACCCTTATGAAATCGAACACTAAAACTTGATGGATTAAAAAACTCTTAGATTGCATCACTCAAAGTGACTCATATGATAATGCTTAAGACATCGTAAGCTATCCTATTGCTAGGATATTCATTGTAAGTCCTGCACTATAATGCTACTCACATGATAGGAGGTTTCATACATAGGAAAACTTATTCACTTCCTATCTTAGAAACATGCGGGGTATTACAATATCTCCTCCTTGGGAATATTCATCCTTGAATGCGAATTTACTGAGAGGGGATATAAGACAATTGAACCTGAACTGAACATGAAGAACTGAAACTTGATCTCATAACTGACATGCTAAACATATTAAACTCGTGTATATCTAATGCACGGACAACTGATACATGAATGTATGACTGAGTATGCAACGGTTAATAGGTACCAAGTTTATACTGGAAACATGAACATAAAACTGAATAAGCTTAAGGAGAACTGTTACCTTGAGCTTGATCTGAATTGGCAGGGAAGAGGTGAGGATACTTGGTACGCATATCTACTTCTGCTTCCCAAGTAGCTCCCTCATGAAACTGATTTCGCCAAAGAACCTTGACTAGAGGGACTTCTTTGTTCCTCAATCTACGAGTCTGATAATCTCAGATTTTGACTGGAATCTCTTCATAAGAGAGGCTGTTTTAAATGTCGATGCTCTGAATAGGGACAACAACTGCTGGGTCACCTATGCACTTCTTGAGCAAAGAGACATGGAAGACTGGATGGACTGAGGCTAGATCTGAAGGCAACTCAAGCTCATAAGATACCTTGCCGAAGCGATAGAGAATTCTGAAGGGACCGACATACCGGGGACTGAGTTTCCCTTTCTTGCCAAACCTCTTCACTCCCTTCATGGGAGATATCTTAAGATAGACATAGTCATTGACCTCAAACTCGAGATCCTTTCTATGAACATCTGCATAGGACTTCTGTCGGATCTGAGCAGCCCAGAGTCTCTTTCTGATCAACTGAACTTTCTCTAAGGCGTCGAATACTAAGTCAGGACCTATGATTGAGGCCTCACTAACTTCGAACCAACCAATCGGAGATCTACATCTCCTTCCATAGAAAGCTTCGAATGGAGCCATCTAAATACTAGAATGATAGCTATTATTGTATGTAAACTCAATCAAAGGCAAGTGGTCATCCCAACTTCCCTTGAAGTTAATTGCACACGCCCTTAGCATATCTTCAAGAGTCTGAATGGTCCTCTCTGCTTGACCATCTGTCTGAGGATGAAACATTATGCTGAGATGGACTTGGGTATCGAGACCCTTTTGGAATGCTTTCCAAAAGTGAGAGGTGAACTGGGTACCTCTGTCTGAGATGATAGATAGTGGAACACCATGTAACCTGACTAACTCCCTGATATAGAGGTTGGCATAATCCTCGGTGGAATAAGAAGTACGAATAGGAAGGAAATACAATAACTTGATCATTCTATCTATAATGACCCAGACTGAATTATGCTGATGACGAGTTCTAGGCAAACCCGTCACGAAGTCCATGTTCACTTCTTCCCATTTCCAAGTAGGAATTATGAACTCTTTCATGGAACCACTAGGTTTTTGATGCTCTATCTTAACCTGCTGACATATAGAGCACTTAGCCATAAACTCTGCAATATCTCTCTTCATCCCACTCCACCAATAGATCTCCCGCATGTCACGGTACATCTTAGTGGCCCCTGAATGAATAAAGTATCGCACACCATGCACTTTTGCAAGAATTTGCTGCCTCAATTCATCTACACCTGGAACACATAGACGACCCTAACAACGAAGAACACCATCTCCCTTTTGGGAGAAAACCTTGACTTTCTGATTTTAAACTGACTCTTTGAGCTTGACAAGGCTAGGATCCCTGTCTTGCTTCTCTTTCACCTCAGAAACTAGAGATGACTCTGAACTACTGTGAACACATACACCACCCTCTGAAAAATAGACTAAGCGAACGCCTAGTCTGGCAAGATGATGTATATCCTGAGCCATCCTTTTATTTCTACCCTCAACATGAGAAATACTACCCATGGAGAGTCTACTGAGAGCGTCGTCCACAACATTGGCCTTGCCCGGATGATAAAGAACACTCATGTCGTAATCCTTCAAGAGCTCTAACCACCTTCTCTGATGAAGATTGAGATCTTTCTGGGAAAAGACATACTGGAGACTTTTATGGTCTATGAATACATCTATATGAACTCCATAGAGATAATGCCTCCAAATCTTCAAGGCAAAAACTACCGCTGCTAACTCAAGATCATGAGTAGGATAATTCTTGTCATATGGCTTTAACTGTCTGGAGGCATAGGCTATGACCTTACCATGCTGTATGAGGACACAACCTAAGCCCAATCTGGATGCATCACAATAGACTACAAAACCATCTGAACCATTTGGAATAGCTAGAATTGGAGCTGAGGTGAGTCGAGTCTTCAACTCTTGAAAGCTTTTCTCGCATGAATCTGACCACTGAAACTTAATCTTGTTCTGAGTCAATCTGGACATGGGAGATGCAATAGAAGAAAATCCCTCGACAAACCTTCTTTAATAGCCAGCCAAACCCAAGAAACTCCTGATATCTGATAAAGATACGGGTCTGGGCCAGTTTCTTACTGCCTTGGTTTTCTGAGGATCTACTCTAATGCCATCACCGAAAACAATATGGCCAAGTAATGCTACTGATCTTAGCCAAAATTTTCACTTGCTGAACTTAGCGAATAACTAGTGATCCCTGAGAGTCTGAAGAACAATCCTGAGATGGTTTGCATGATCCCGCTCTGTGCGAGAATAGACCAGAATATTATTTATAAAGACAATAACAAACATATCCAAGTACTTCTTGAACACACGGTTCATCAAATCCTAGAAAGCTACAGGGGCATTGGTAAGACCAAATGATATGACTAAAAATTTAAAGTGACCATACCGAGTACGAAAAGCTGTTTTTGGAATGTCACATTCTTTAACTCTGAGCTGATGATATCCTGATCTGAGGTCTATCTTGGAGAAGTAACTGGCACCCTGAAGTTGGTCGAATATATCATCAATCCTGGGAAGAGGATATCTTTTCTTGATCGTGACCTTGTTGAGTTGACGGTAATCAATACACATCCTGAGAGAACCATCTTTCTTGCGCACGAATAATGCTGGCGCACTTCACGGGGAAATGCTGGGTCTGATAAATCCCTTATCTAAGAGATCCTTCAACTGGTCTTTTAGTTCCTTAAGTTTTGATGGTGCCATTCTATATGGCGGAATAGAAATAGGTTGATTATCCGGAAGAAGGTCTAAGCCGAAGTCTATTTCCCTTTCAGGAGGAATACCTGGAAGATCTTCGGGAAAGACATCTGAGTATTCATTGACAACTGGGACTGTTTTGAGACAGGGAGATTCAGAACTGGAATCTTTAATATGCATGAGATGATACACACACCCCTTAGAACTCATTTTCCTTGCTCGAAGGTAGGAAACAAGTTGACCCCTGAACGTTGAAATGCTACCCTTCCACTCTAGGGCGGGCTTATTCGAGAACTGAAACTGAACTATCCTATTTCTGCATTCGACCGTGGCATAGCAGGAATGAAGCTAATCCATGCCGAGAATGACATCAAAATCAGTCATATCTAACTCAACTAAATCTACTGACATGGATTTCTGAGATATCATAACCGGGAAGTTCCTGTACATCCACCGATCTATGTTGGTTTTACCCACTGGGGTAGAGACTGAAAAGGTCTTTGCTAGGATTTTGGGACTGATTCCGAAATTGCCTGCTATGTATGGAGTAACAAAAGACAAGGATACACCTGGGTCTTGCAAAGCATAAACATGAACATGGAAAATCTATAACATACCAGTAACGACATCAGGAGAATTTTCATAATCCTGCCGGGACTGAAGAGCATAGAGTCTATTTGGGCATTGCCCACTGGTAGCACTGGAAATGGCACCCTACTGGTTCAGGCGATCGGACTGAGCTGCAAAATAATTTTGCTGACCCTGAAGACTTGACTGCGGACACTCCCTAATCCTGTGGCCTGGCTTTCCACAACCAAAATAGACATCACTACCGGCTCTGCAAATGCCCTTGTGGTTATTACCACAAGTCTGACAAAGGGGATTCATTTGGGAACTGCTAACACTTCTCTAAGATTTAGAGCCTGGAGCTTTGTCTTTGTTGCCTTCTCTGAACTTCGGCACTGGAGCACTGGCAAAGGAAGAGGATGGAATGGTTGACTTGGAGCGAAACTGTGAACGGTTTCCTCCATCTAACTTGGGGTGAGAAAAGTAGAAGTTACCTGACCTTGCTCTCTTGTTCTGCCTCTCCCTAGTCTTAACCTTCTGCTCTTCTACTTGCTGGGCATGGGTCATGAGTCTGGCTAAGGTCATATCACCGATCAGCATCGCATACCTATACTCATTTACCACGCTATCATTGACCCCTGACACGAACTTGCTCATCTTAGACCTATTGTCTGCAACCACATAAGGAGCATACCTGACTAGCTGAGTAAATCTGAGAGAATACTCACTAACTGTCATATTCCCCTGTCTGAGGTTGATGAACTCAAGAACTTTGGCTTCCCTTAGCTCTTGGGGAAAGAATCTGTCTAAAAAAGCCGTGACAAATTTCTCCCACTAGATAGGGCCTGCATCATCTAACCTCTCAGACTTCTACTGTTTGTACCAATCATGAGCAACATCCTGTAACTGGTAGGCAGATAAATCGGCACTCTCAATAAAAGTAACACCCATGATGTCAATGATCTTTTGGACTTGGTCAATGAACTCCTGAGGGTCCTCATCATACTTAGACCCATGGAAAGATTAAGGGTTCATCCGGGTGAAGTCCCGAACCCTAGATGCTTTGAGATTGGCCACTAGATTGGCCGAAATGACTGGTGGTAATTCATTCTGTACATCCACGAACTGAGCAAGTGTGGTAAATGCGGGTCTAAACTCCACATGGGAAACATGTTCGCCCAAAGGATATTCGGGATGAGGAGCTAGCTGGTTTCTTCTCTTTGGGGACATGGTCTCGAATAAGAGAAGAATGGATTAGACTGAGAGTTTAACTTGTGATTATGCTCACTAGCATGACATGAATACTGAAGAAAGAGGACTGTTCCTAAAACATCTTATAGCCTCCTGTACATAAATGTGGTGCACCACACAACCATGTACAAGACTCTACTAGATGTTGCTTTCAAACTTCCTAGGACTCTATTGAACTTTTGGCTTTGATACCAAGTTTTTAACACCCCGATTTGCTGAACCGGAATGCTACACGGCGCACATGACCCCAAGGGACCACAAGCTAACCCATGACTGATATCTGTACCTGTATACTGCAAATCATGACATAATAATGTGGAATATGTAAAACTATAAGGCCATAAGGTTTAACTGAATAAAACCATGTATGAAAATCATAACGTCCATGTGGGTGAAAATACCCAAAATAACTAAATCTGAAATCTAAGTCTGAACGTACATCTGAACATAAATCTGAAAGTCTCTAAACTATCTGAATTAGGAGTTGAAGGAACATGTATACAACTAACTCCGTAAAATTGAACAGAAGATATAGATAAATGTATCAAATCATATTGTCCTTGAATCAATAAGGAATCACTGTGTCTCTGCGACTGGAAAGCTACCACTACTGCTAGGCTGGAGCTCGTGTCTCGGAACCTATGGTGTAACATGAAAAGAAAGAACCATAGTGCAAATGCGTTAGTACAACTGGAGTACTCAGTATACGAGGAAAGTAGGCTGAACATAAAGGGTTTCATGCATGAACAACACTAACTGACTAATTAAATGTGGGAGTGAAAACATTCATATATAGAAACTGGGACCATGAATGCGTGATAGCAAGACCTGTAAGCTAATACATGGTTTACTGATAACTGTCATGACTGATACTACAAGCTGATAACATGGACGACTGTATCTGACAGTCCTGTATATACTGAAATCTGAAGAACACCCTGAGTTCTTTTATTGAGATAGATACTGAAACTGTGGGAGATAGTGTTTAACTGACATGCCCCATGTATTCCATTATGGATAAGCTAGGGTCCAATCTCTACTCCGACTAAAGGGGTGTCAATACCGTACCACGGGTAAGGACAGCTTGTGAGTGACCCTTATCTGGTAGGAACTCAATGAGAATAGTGGGAACCCTAAACTGATAGGTTTAAACCACCTCATCAACCTTAATATGATAGGTTAAGATGTGTCAACCTACGCTGGCTACGTAGTTCTGGAATACAAGGACTGCTTCTAAGAATCACACCCTGAACTGGCGGGTAAGTTCCCATCCTTGGGTTCACTCGTTGCTAACCTTTACTCCCATCTGGAGGGACTGGACATGAATAACTGACTATACATGACTTAACCTTACTGAATTCCATTGACTGGAGGAATGTTACTGATATCTGACAACTGACTGAGATCATGAGGTTTTCCTGAGTCACATGACTGACTGAAGTCTATGGAATCATAGCTTGAGTTCGGATATCGTGAAACATGACATGGCTCTAGGCACACAAATATACTTTTCGGGTACGAATACCCCCAGGACTCGATAGGAGGAAACTAATACACATGATATAACTTGATCACAAGATTTGAGTCCACAATTCACAATATCATAAGCATAAGATAGTATACTTCATGTATTTATTCAAAATTTCAAACATGATAGGAAAAGCATGGATATATTTTATGTACATAAGTTATATCTCTATTATCATACAAGATTTATACCACAACAATAACAACACATAATTTGTATGGAAATTCATATTGGAGTGTATGGCTAACATAAACTTGTTATTTAGATATCATGAAATCATGTAAATATGAAGTTCTGACATACTAGGCATTTTATCGGACACCTTGCATGCATTCTTTAAGGCATAGGTGGATTTCATACTTGCATTCTATCAATCCATCTAAAGATCATGTTTTTCAACCAACAACATAACTTTCATGAGATATACAGTCACGATACTATTATATAGCAAAATAAACAAACATCAACATGGGTATGATTATATCACCACAACCAACCAAGATTTTTTATTTTAAAGATTTATTCTTGAACTCCACGGATGAAAGGAATCCGTGGATGAACACTACGCATACCTTGGAAGGAAGGTTCTTGATGATTGACGGAGGAATTTTCTTGAAATTTGATCTTCAAGCTTGATTGTGCAACCCTAGTTGTTTTTCTCTTTTGGTTCTCTTGGATGATGAACTTTGAGATGTTAATAGGGTTGTAATGTGTTTAGAAGCTATAAATTTCGTAAAGTTAAGTTTAGGGACATGTAAGGAGTGTTAAAAGACTTAATTACCCTCAAAATAACTCAAAAAGGAGTGTTTTTGGCACTTGAACTGACATAGGCGGCGCCCAAGTAATTGTACAAGCCAGGTTGGGCGGCTCCTAACCAATCGCCTAAGTTTGGTTGGGCGGCGCGTAACTAATCGCATATCCTTACTATCTCTCACGAAAATGGGCATAACTTTTTGCTCGGGTATTAGATTAAGGAGAAATTGGTATCGTTAGAAAGCTAATTCGATTCTCTATAATTTGGTGGGTAGAAATATTCATAAATACAACATTATCATCTAGTTATACTCATTGAAATATGACCCTTACGGAATCGAATACTAAAACTTGATGGATTCAAAAACTCTTAACTTGCATCACTCTAAGCAACTCATATGAGCATGCTTAAGCCATCTCAAGCTATCCTATCACTAGAATATTCATTCTAAGTCATGCACTAAAATGCTACTCACAGGATAGGAGGTTTCATACATAGGAAAACTTATTCACTTCCTAGCTTAGAAACATGCGAAATATTACATCTATCTACATTCCTTCAGTGGTGAGTTCTCATGGTTTGAGGACCTATATTCAGACATCTCCATATTTTGAGAGACTATGTTGTTATTTCCAGTTTATTTAGAGTCAGTTGGGGACCTGTCCCAACGGCTCTCTAGTTCATGGATTAGTAGAGGCTTTGTTAGACTAATTATCAGATTGTGGTTGTGTTGATGTTTCCGGTATTGTTTGGTTACTTAGACCGAGCATTTTATATGTATTTCCTTCCATATGATATGATTATGCTAGTGTTTGAATTATTTCATCTTGAAATGAGTGTTATTAGTAGAAACAGGCTCAAAGGATTAGCTTGGGGCTACTTATTGCTTGAAGCACTGTGTGACATCCTGGGAGGTGATTTTGGGTTGTTACAAACTTTGTATCAAAGCCAAAAGTTTTAAAAGAGTCCTAGGGATTCTGACAAGCTGCGTTGAGTAGAGTCTTGATCATCGGTGTGTAGCGCACCACATCTATGAACAAGAGGCTACAAGACATTTTAGTAAAAGTTGTTTCTTTCTTTTAAATTCTATCGTGCCTATAGTTGTCCCTCTCATCTAATAATTCGTGCTCTTCTATTTCAGAAAATCCCTCTTCGAAGAGTGAATGCCCACAGGAACGATGATGAGAAACCCCCACCCGTTGATCCTTTGAATGAGACTGTGTCTCATGCTGAGTTTCATGCGGCCTTTCAGGCATTATCCCAAGTAGTTACCGTCAATGTTTGGGCCAATAACCAGGATGCAGGTTCTAATTAGCAGGGAGGTGATATAGCCGCACCTAGAATCCATAGGGTCTAAGGCAGATGAGGACCAACAGTTGTACCTTGAGGAGGTAAGAAACATCACGCAGGTGATGCATGTTTCTGAGGAAGAAAATGTTGAGTTAGCATTCTACAGGCTGAAGGACATTGCTTATGACTGGGTTGTATCGTGGAGGAAAGGTAGAGGTAAAGATGCTGCTCCTATGACTTGGCAGGTGTTCCAAGATGCATTCTTGGACAAGTTCTTTCCACTTAAGATAAGGGAAGAAAAGATTGAGGAGTTTATGAACTTGAGGCAGGGCTCCATGACTGTTAAGGAGTACTGTTTGAAGTTCAGTCAGTTGGCCAAGTACGCTTCTAATTTTATTTCTAACACCCGGGCTAGTATGAGCAAGTTAGTGACCGGTGTTTCTAGTTTAGTACTAAAAGAGTGTAAAACTGCGATGCTGCATAGGGATATGGATCTGGCTAGGTTGATGATGCATGTCCAGTAGATAGAGCCGGATAAGATTAGGGAGAGAGATCGAGTGAGGGGTAATAAAAGGGATAGATCTGAGCAACATGAGTATAGCCAGCCTAGGTTCCATGGAGGGAACCGCCCGCAGTTTCAGAGGTGTCCGTCTATGACATCACCTTCATCATCTAGTACTTCCACGCCCTAAAGCAGGTAGGAGCAAGGGGGCAGATCTTTTATGTCTAGGTCGCAGAACAGTGTTGGTAACAGGCCCCTCTATCCTTCTTGTGCTAAGTGTGGTATGAATTATCTCGGTGAGTGTTTCGTAGATTTGAGGGGTTATTTTGGTTGTGGCAAACAGGGCCATATACTTAGAGATTATCCTCATGCTAGATAGGGGAACAGAGATGCCCGTCCTCAGGCACCGGCTGCTAGTGCATCATCTCCTGTACCCCGTCCCGCCCCTGCTCAGGGTGCTTCATCTAGCACTGCTGGCGGCCAACGCCAAAATAAATTCTATGCCTTACCATTCTGTCAGGAGCAATAAGCCTCTCCGGATATTGTTACTGGTATGTTCGGTATCTTTTGTGTTGATGTTTATGTGTTGTTGGACCCCGGGTCAAGTATCTCGTATGTGATCCCACTTGTAGTTGTGAATTTCAAAATGAGTCCCAAAAAAATTCCTGAGCCTTTCCTAGTCTCCACACCCGTCGGGGAGTCAGTTGTTGCTAAACAAGTGTATATAGATTGTCCTGTTACTGTTCTTCATAGAGTCATACTTGTTGATTTGATAGAGTTAGACATGGTGGATTTTGACCTTATTCTAGGTATGGATTGACTTGTTTCTTGTTATGCATCTATAGACTATCGTACTCGTGTGGTCAAGTTTTAGTTTCCTGGTGAACCAGCTTTTAAGTGGTTCAAGAGTTTGGTATCTCCCAAGAGTCATTTTATCTCCTATCTCAAAGACAAAAAGCTAATATCCAAAGGTTGCATCTATCACATAGTTAGAGTCAAAGAAACTAAGTCTGAGGCTCCAACTATTCAGTCAGTCGATATTGTTAATGAGTTTCCAGATATTTTTCTGGAAGATCTCCCAAGGGTACCTCCCGATAGAGAGATAGAATTCGAGATTGACCTTTTTCCCAACACTCATCCCATTTCTATTCTACCATACCATATGGCACCTGCTGAGCTTAAGAAGTTGAAAGATCAACTCAAAGATCTTTTAGACAAAGGTTTCATTAGGCCCAGTATTTCTCCTTGGGGCGCACCTATCTTATTCGTGCAAAAGAAAGACGGTTCTTTGCGTATGTGCATTGACTATTGTCAGCTTAACAAGGTGGCAGTAAAAAATAAGTATCCTCTTTCGAGAATTGATGACCTAATTGATCAGTTGCAAGGTGCAAGTTATTTCTCCAAGATAGATCTTAGATCCGACTATCATCAACTTAAAGTGAGGGAATGTAATATTCCAAAGACAACTTTCCGAACCCGCTATGGTCACTTTGAGTTTCTAGTCATGTCTTTTGGGCTAACGAATGCCCCAACCGCCTTCATAGACCTCATGAATTGAGTGTTCAAGAAATATCTCGATATGTTTGTCATTATTTTCATAGATGATATCCTTGTGTACTCCCATAATGAGAATGACCATGTGAAGTATCTTAGAATTATCTTACAAACCCTCAAAGATCATCAGTTATTTGCCAAATTCAGTAAGTGCGAATTTTGGCTAAGGCTTGTAGCCTTTCTGGGTCATATCATTTCAGCCGAGGGTATTAGAGTTGATCCCCAAAAGACAGAAGCTGTAAGAAATTAGCCTAAACCTATCTCTCCATCTAACATTATAAGTTTCTTGGGTCTAGCGGGCTATTATCATCGTTTTGTTGAGGGTGTCTCTTCTATTGCGTCTCCCATGACTTGGTTGACCCAAAAGAAAGTTAAGTTCCAGTGGTCAGATTTCTGTGAGAAGGGTTTTCAAGAGTTAAAGACTCGACTTACTTCAACCCTTGTGTTGACTTTGCCTGATGGTATAGATGGTTTTGTGGTTTATTGTGATACCTTTAGAATTGGTTTGGATTGTGTGTTGATGCAAAGAGGTAAGGTTATATCCTATTCCTTTAGGTAGTTGAAGCCGCATGAGAATAATTACCCAACCCATGATCTTGAGTTAGCTGCTGTGGTCTTTGCTTTGAAAATATGGAGACATTATCTTTATGGTGTCCATGTTGATGTGCTTACTAATCATAAGAGCCTGCAGTATGTGTTTACTCAGAGGGAGTTAAATCTTAGGCAGAAGAGGTGGTTGGAGTTGTTGAAAGACTATGATATGAGTATGCTGTATCACCCGGGCAAGGCCAGTGTAGTGGCGGATGCCCTTAGCAGATTGTCTATGGGTAGTGTTGCCCATGTAGATGAAGGTAAGAAAGAGTTAGCTTATGATGTGCATTATTTGTCTAGATTGGGTGTTAGGTTGCTTGATTTAACTGAGGGAAGTACTTTGGTGCAAAGTAGTTCCAAATCCTCTTTAGTTTCAGAAGTGAAGGAGAAGCAAGACAAGGATCCTAGTTTGGTCAGAATGAAGGAGTCAATTCAGGACCAAAAGGTAGAGGTTTTCTCCCAAGGGGGAGATGGCGTGTTGATAGTGCAAGGTAGATTGTGTGTTTCGTGTGTTGATGATATGAGGCAGAGGATTATGGCTGAAGCACATGGCGTGCGGTATTCTATTCATCCCGGCACTACCAAGATATACCGCGACTTGTGGGAAATCTATTAGTGGAATGGTATGAAGAAGGATATACCCGAGTTCGTAGCAAAGTGTGACACGTGCCAACAGGTTAAGGTAGAGCACCAAAGACCTAGTGGTGTGATGTAAGAGTTTGGTATACCCACTTGGAAGTGGGAGGTGGTGAATATGGACTTCGTAACCAGGTTGCCTCTTTTGCATCATCATCATGATTCGATTTGGGTTGTTGTGGATAGGCTGACTAAGTTCGCGCATCTCTTGCCCGTGCTCACATCTTATACAATTGAGGATTATGCTATATTGTCTATCCAGGAGTTAGTCAGACTACATGGAGATATATCACTCAGTGCACACGCCACAACTAGTTCCACGATTGTTGAGAATGTCTTGATAGTTGACTGAACCACTGTTGAAGAGAGTGAGGACCGATCTAAGGGTCCTCATATTGATCCAGCATGAGCTAGTGCCTAAGTCACCTAGGTATGTCTTCGATACCTATTAATATTGCTATATTCGCTAGGGAATGTGCATAGGATTTAGTTGAGGGAGGGGATGTACCACAAACGCCACAAGTTATGGTTGCTGTGATTCAAAACCTGTAGGCCATAATTTGAATGATGAACCATTATGTTTTGTGTTGTTGTATTTTTGTATGCTGTTTAACTGAGAAAATGGTGCATAATTTATGTTTTTGTTAAAAACAAAATTGATACCCTTCTTGAAATTTTTGTGATAAACTGCGTGACTTGTGTGTGTGCGACTGATGAGGATCCCTTATTGGCATTAGAATTAGAGATGAGATAATTATAGCATGTAGGTGTATGAACTGGATAGGTACTAACAATGTGACCTTGTACAATGTGAGTGTGAGGCGTTACTTAGTTCCTAGTGTGTACGAAGTTCAGAACTTGCCCAGTTGCTTTTACCTAGATTGTAGGATGGTTGGTTAGGAGATGATCATTGGCTATTTTTCGTGAATAGTCCACTCAATCCTAAAATTCCAAACCAAATGAAGTATAAATCCCTTGATCCATAATTTGATCCTATTGGCCTATTTTGGTTGTTTACACCAATTTCACCTTTTGATTTGACTACAATGAACCTGTTTTGGCCTTGGTCCTCCTTGGACATTGTGCACCTCAACTCAGGCAAATCGCCTAAGTTGAGGGTGGCTAGTATAGGGGTGTGTAAGGAAAAATAAGTATGAAGAAAGAGGTGTAGATAGAAAAATGAATAAAGGTAGGTGTGGTATCAAATGAAAGAATAAAATAGCAAAAAAAAGAAAATTAAAGAAAAAATAAAAGAAAATGAAAAGTAAAAAAGAAACGCACCCGGCCCAAAAATTGGCATGAAAAAGAATAAAAAAAGGAGAGATAAGGGCGGATTAAATAGAAAGATGGTAAAAAAAGTGGACCCTTAGGATAACATAGTTCCAAGGAGGTTAAGTCACTTAAAAGTTCCCAAATATACCATATCCAGCTCCAAGCCTACGATACAAGCCTAACAAAGTCCTATAGTGATCCTAGCTTGATCGTTTGAAGATGTAGGTAAACAGTATAAGAGCAAGCCTATAGAATTCTGTGTACACTGATTTGAATTTCTTTGTGAGTATGAGCATCTCTAGACAATCTCGAGAATAATAGGATTAATCAAATTAAGTGATAGGGACTTTTTTGATTGTGAAGGTGCATGGGTTACACTGTCAGGTTACATACCAGTTCTGGGTAGTGTATATTACTTTGACCTAGTTGTTCGTTGCTAATGTAATGCCTTCATTAGATTCTTGTGGGTCATACTATTGTACAAAAACATAATACGCAGTAACACTTTGAAAAATGAAATAGAAGGGGGGGGGGAATTTGTTGTGATGATTGATAAGTGACTGCCAAATATATCACCGATTTTTAATAGTTAAGCATCGTGTGTTGTGGATAATGATTTTGTGTTTTGCTTGAGGACATACAAAAGAGCTAAGTTGAGTGTGTTAATGTTCCTTGGAAAGATGGCATATTCAATGCTTAAAACAAGGAATTTATGCTTGGACTTAGGTTATTTTGGTAGATATGATATCATTGAGATTTTAGGTTCGTATTCAATTAGAGACATTGGATTTTATTCTTTCATAATTGTGCAATTAATTACATGCCTACTTTAGTCACTATCATGGATTGTTGCATAAGTATGAGTGGCTAAATTCCTTGACTAGGATTATGGGAACCCTAGTAGATTAGCTACGTAAGGGAAGTGGGAGATTTATTTATTTTACTGGATTTGCGTGTATTGCAATCTTCTTCGTATTAATTGTATCCTAGATACTGCAAAAGCTTGGGAATTTCTTGTAATCAAGAACATCCTCACAAGGGAGTTTAAGATTGGAAAAAGGAGGTTACAAAAGTGATTTGAGGCTATCAATACTTACCTAATCAACTCGAGACTGAAAAGGTGAGAGTTTTACTAAGGTTATAGACAAAGGATAGCAAGGCAATACCCTGAAACTCACAAGGTAGAGTGTGAGATCTATCAACACGTTCATAAGATGGTTGATAGTATATAACTTGTCAACTTTGCATGCAAAGTAATATGATAGGTAGTTCGACCACGAGAATCTAATATAGTTGTGAATCCAGGGGGAAAACAGTCCTAGTGTTCGTCTTCCATTATTTGCAAACTTAAGCATTCAAATTTGCTACTTGTTACTGTTGACTTTCAATTTCCCCTTATTTACTTTTCTGCACTGCTCATAAATTTTGTCAAGTTTGCGATACTGTTCATCATATTCCCTATGGGTTCGACCCCAACTTGAGTTGGTTTACTATATTTGGCATCGACCGTAGCATACTTCTTTAGAGATTAGTTTTGGTCGACATCACCTATACCAAACAATTATTTATATATTTAATGACATTAGATTTCATCATCTTACCTCTATTTACTAGTGCATGAGATCTTGACCATTATTCATAAACAACATCATATAGGTAATCCCTTACCTAAGTATGAGCGGCTAAATTCCTTGACTAGGATTATGGGAACCCTAGTAGATTAGCTACGTAAGGGAAGTGGGAGATTTATTTATTTTACTGGATTTGCGTATATTGCAATCTTCTTCGTATTAATTGTATCCTAGATACTGCAAAAGCTTGGGAATTTCTTGTAATTAAGAACATCCTCACAAGGGAGTTTAAGATTGGAAAAAAAAGGTTACAAAAGTGATTCGAGGCTATCAACACTTACCTAATCAACTCGAGACTGAAAAGGTGAGAGTTGTACTAAGGTTATAGACAAAGGATAGAAAGGCAATACCCTGAAACTCACAAGGTAGAGTGTGAGATCTATACACACGTTTATAAGATGGTTGATAGTACATAACTTGTCAACTTTGCATGCAAAGTAGTATGATAGGTAGTTCGACCACGAGAATCTAATATAGTTGTGAATCCAGGGGGAAAACAGTCCAAGTGTTCGTTTTCCATTATTTGCAAACTTAAGCATTCAAATTTGCTACTTGTTACTGTTGACTTTCAATTTTCCCATATTTACTTTTCTGCACTGCTCGTAAATTTTGTCAAGTTTGCGATACTGTTCATCGTATTCCCTATGGCATCGACCGTAGCATACTTCTTTAGAGATTAGTTTTGGTCGACATCACCTATACCAAACAATTATTTATATATTTAATGATATTAGATGTCATCATCTTACCTCTGTTTACTAGTGCATAAGCTATTGACCATTATTCATAAACAACATCATATAGGTAATCCCTTACCCTATGACCCCCTTACCTACCTTGGTCATAGGGCACTCAAAATCCTTTTTCAATAGAATAGTACAAGTCACTATTTTGTTCTTGCTATTCTAAAAGTTAGTGCAAATATTCTTCCAAAGATGATAAATTCAGGTAAGATGAGGAACATTAGGATAAATAATTCTTATACTATTGATGATGCTTTCATTGTGATTCAATACAAAACACATCTTGTCACATTCTCTAAGTTCACATCTAAACTGCTGAAAAATTATGTCCATGAACAATCATTCTATGTACCTACAACCTCATACATTATTGAAAAAATATAATCTAAATCTGAAAACATCATAGTTTTGAAGTACGATGTAAGTAACTATTTTAATGTATAAGTAAAATACACATAATGTTATGAAATATTTTAGAAACAAATCATTAAAACAATAACAATTGTAGTACCTGCACCATCGAGAGTGTTTGCCAAAAGAAAAGTTCCTTTGTATGGTCCACTCAAATGATCTGCAACCAAGACTACAAGTCTGCAAAAACTCAAATTCACTTATCATTGGATGTAAGAAAATAAAAAAACGCATCAACTCTTTTTTTGCTGACTTGTGTAACTTAATGTGAGAGTTAGGATATATAGTGTTTAGCATATGAATGTATCTCAATATTTTTCTATATTCGTCAGATGGTGAACCCTTAAGCATCTCTATAGCACACTTCTTAGATCGTATGCCTTCATATAATTAATATCTACCCCATAAAAACTTTTATTTCTTCAATTATATCTCCCGATGTGTGTATTATCTTATGATTAACTAACTTTGATGCTGTAAAGTCACTAACAAAATTTGTTATATCTTGCAAATATTTTACAACCTTATCACTCATTCAACATGTATGTTCATTACTGCACTTCCAAATCATAAAATCTTTCATTTATTTAGACTAGATGCCTTCATAATATAATTACAATATTCATTATTATAGTACATGACATAGCTGAAAAACAAAATTGCTTTCAACATTAATTACATCATATTATACTAAAACAAATTCTAGTATGCAAAGTATAGCATAATAACATATAGTATATCAAAACAATTAACTCATTTTTAGTAGGAACATGATAACATGTAATGTATCAGAACAACAATAATATGCATGTGTAATCTGTTTAGGGATAGTGCACCTACAAAAAATTCATGAATAATTTATCATACATATGATCGACATAAATCATGATGTATGTCCACTATAAATAAATAGTAATGTATCCTTTTAAGATAATGAATATTTATTTGTTTAAAATAAAGTAAGAATTTCTCATCTACACTTTTAAGTTTTAATCACACCTCTCTTTGTAAGATCTCTTAGCTCTAAAGTTAAAGCAATGCTCTAAGGCATATTTCGTCATTATAGATACAAGAGTCATTTTATCCTTATAAAACTGTTTTTCCTTTACTTCTTTATTTTTGCTATCACTAATGAACTTTTCAACTTCCAATTCACGTACATATAAGGAGTTCTCATTTTGTGATTCAACAACAGAAATATATAGCGTATTCAATTCCATTCCTTCTACACAAACTACAGCTCCAGCTTCTCTATCGAACATTAATGCTTCTGTTGGTTTATCCGTTATCGTTAAACACAAAGAATACATTGTGAATTTTGGAACACTTTTCTTCAAATAAATATAAAGTTTCACTCCATTATCGTTCTTTAGCATCATTGGTGATGAATTATTTTAAACAATGTATCGAACGTCAATTTTTTTCTTAGATTTCTCAATATTTTTTTTTTTGCAATTACCAAAATCAACCTCAATTATGAAATACTTTTTGCAACAACAATTTCATCACTTTTGTTTCATTCATATTGTATATCGAATTGCCAGACACTGGAATAGCTTAACAAAATTACAATGTTTATCTTTTATCTAGATTAAACAAACCCAAAAACTCAGAGCTTGAGAAAATTGAGAATTTTTTCTCGATAAAATTAATAATGTTTGATCGACTACCTTGATTTGGTGATTCAAACTTTGAATTTCAAAAGATGTTACTGAATTTAATGAATTCAATAGATAAACCATAATCATTATGACATTAATTGCATTCTTAATTAAAGGGAACAACCATTATTTTTCATATATTGGTAAACAGTTAGTACTTATGTATAGTTTAGTTATGTATCTCGAGTATTTATTATGTATCTGCAGTCTCAAAATTGGGATTTGGTGTAATTATTAAAAGATTTGGGAGAGAGGATCATCATGAAGCAAAATCATGAAATTTATGTTGTTTATACTCAATAGTATGGTTCAAAAATTCCCTTGTCGTTAATAGCATGACCAAAAATGCCACTATTGTTATTTAATTGGGTCAAAATGTCCTGTACTGATAAATGTATTATTTTTTTCTTTTTTAAAACATTTTCCTGAGAAAAGAATTACGTCTAAAGAACTCTTTTCTTGTTTCTTTTCTTTTAAAATCTCTTTAGATAACCAAAAAGGGGAAGTAAATTTTTTGAACTTTCTTAATGTTGTTAAATAAGTTGAAATAGAATAATCTCGTATACTTTTTTTAACTGCAAACATTGGTCATATATATAAAATCTTAATAACCCATCATCAATTTTTATCAGATAATGATAAGAATTTTTTTTTTAATAAAATAAAAATATTTGTATTTCCTTATATTTTTCGAATTTAAAAAGAATAAGCATTTGCTCAAACTATACCATATTAGATTGATTATATTTTTATGAGCTAAGTTTAACACCTCTATAATTTTTTAAAAATAATGTAATTGTATAGTAATAATTTTCACTCTGTTAGTATATAATACAAAAGCTCTATCGAAAACAATGGTACTGTCTCTGTTAGGGAAACTTAAACCAATAAAAATTAGAATGAAAAAAAGAGGTGCAACTGGTTTTGGTCTTTCAATTGAATTAAGGATTTTATATATTTTGGTTTGATATAGGGCTAACAATTAATCACTTTGTCCACTCTAACTTTATCACATTGAGAGTGAACTTTCAACGGTAAACCTAAGAAGTTTTTGGTAAAGAAGCACTCCTGAACAGATTACAACAATGGAAAAGGAGGGAGAATGCAAGAGAGAGTATTATTAAGATTTGAATAGTTTCAAATTTGACTTTTTACAATTGATTAGATATGTATGCCAGTTCTCCCTTTAGCATTATTAACTGCTTTTCCTAACTACTCCTTAACGACTTTAACTAACCAATTGCAATGACTAAAGTGCCCTTCTAATAATTATAGTATGTAATAATACTCCCCCACCAAAGAATTCCTTGACCTCAAGAACTAAAATCAGGAAACTGTTGTTGGAGAGCAGTGGCATTCATCCATGTACTATCTTTTAGAGGGCAACTGAACTATTTAACCTAGTGTTGTGTTGAGCTAAGTCAACCTTTGGAAATAGAATTGGTTTCTAAAATATCCTTTGGCTCAAAGACCAGATAATCCTGAGGGGACAAAGTCATAGGAAAATTAAGCACAACAAAGTGATCACCAACATGTAACTTCAACTGAGATACATGAAAGGTATGATGGATATTGGCATGAGGGTGTAAGTCAAGTTGATATATTATTTTTCCAATTTTCTTAAGAACTTTGAAGGGACTAAAATATTATAGGCTAAACTTATCATAAGAAAGACCTTTGAGCGATATTTTTCTATCAGTTTGTAGCTTCACAAACACCAAATCCCTTACAAAAAAAAATCTAGGAGTTTTGTGTTTATCTGCTTGAGCTTTCAACCTAGCCTGAGCCAACATTAGATGGTGTCTGAGTAGTTTAAGAGTACTTTCCCTAGCTTGTAGGCATTTATTGACCTTATTTCTTAAATATTTGTATGACACATACGACAAATGAGTAGAGGGAGGTTGACCATACACCACCTCAAAAGGTGTCATCTTGATAGAGGACTAGTTTGTGGTGTTAGACCATGACTCAGTTAAGGAAAACCAGTGCACCTACTCTTTTGGATGATCATTTAACATGCACCTCATGTAGATTTCAACACACTTATTCAGAACCCCAGTCTATTCATCAAATTGAGGATGGCAGGCTAAGAATGCTATAATTTAACCCCTTGTGTTGTAAAAATAAGGCTTTCCAATATTTTCTCAAAAAATGGTATCCCTGTTACTCACTATGGTTTGAGGCAGCCAATGCAACTTTTAAATGTTATCCAAGAAAATATGAACAAAGATTGACGAAGTGATCACATTTTCTTAATCTATCCACCACAACCAAAATGACAGACTAGTTGTGGGACTTAGGCAATCCTTCAATGAAATCAAGACTAATGTTTGCCAAATCTTCTCAGGGATAAAGAAGGGATGTAAGAGGTCTAGATAGTTCACATTCTCAACCTTGCACCTCTAGTAAACCACATACTTTCTCACCAATTGGTAAACCTCTTCTTTGAGTTTCTTTTATTAACTGAACAATGTAGCAGTTATCCCTAAATGGCCTATACCAATACTACTATGAAGATACTGAAATATATCTTACCTCAACAAGGGTTCAGAACCAACCATAATTTTCCTTTCTGTATAGGACTCCATCTTTTAACATATAAAAGGTTTTGGCAAAGACATCACTGACAATTGTTTAACGAGGTTCAACAACTTTGCATCCTCTTCATAGGAAGTTTTAACACTAATAATAAAATTAGAGGGTACAACATATAGGGTCAATATTTAGTGATCAGATGATTCAGGCATCTAGAGATGGCCTTAACCACTAAATTTTCTTTCCCTTTATTAAAAACAATATTGTAATCAGAGCACATCAGTTTAGCCAACCACTTTTGCTGGCAAGGGGTGGAAATCCTTTGATCCAAAAGGTATATGGGTGCTTGATGAAAATTTTAATAAGAAAATGTCCTCCAATCAAATAAGGGCTATATTTATCCACAACAGACACAATGCCTAATATTTCCTTTTCATAAAAAGAGAGAGTTGAGTGTGTAGAGTCTAGAGCCTTACTCATATAAGCTAAAGAGTGACTAGATTACATCAAAACATCCCCTATCCCATTCCTATAAGCATTCATCTCTATGAAAAACTCTTGGGAGACATCTAGTAGAGCTAATATAGGGGTTGTGCTCATAGCCACCTTGAGTTCATCAAATATTGTAGATGTTGCCTTAGACCATTCATGTATATCTTTCTTAAGTAAGTTAGTTAGTGGTCTAACAATCAATCTATACACTTGTACAAATATTTTATAGTACCCTGTGCATCCCAAAAATCCTTGAACTTCTTGAATATCGTAGAAACAGGCTACTCCATCATAGCCTTGATTATTTAGGGTTAGAAATCACTCCCTGTTGAGTGATGATATGGCCTAAATATTCAAATTCTATCTTTCATAAATAACACTTGCTCAGTTTCACAAATAGATAGTGTTAAGTCAACACATCAAAGGCATGCTGCATATTTTTTAGATGATCCTCCCAAGATGAACTATAGATCAAGATATCATCAATAGATACTAATATAAAATTCTTTAAGTAATCATAAAATATGGTACTCATCAAACTCTGGATGGTTGAGGGTGCATTGGTTAAGCCAAATGGCATCACCATAAACTCATAATGTCTATTATGTGTTCTGAAGGTAGTATTCTCAATATCCTTCTCTACTATCCATATTTGATGGTCCCCCAACTTCAAGTCCAATTTTGAAAATAATTTTGACTCTTCTAATTCATCTAGAAGTTCTTCTATCACTAGTATAAGGTACTTGTCCTTTACAGTACCCTCATTGACTTTTTTCTAGTTAATAGAAAGCCTTCATGTGCTATCATTTTATTAACCATTACAATAGGAGAATAAAAAAAGGCTTGATCTCGACCTAATTACCCCTGAATCCAGTATGTCATTCACCATTCTTTCAATCTATTCATATTGACTAGTTGCATACCTATAATGTCTCATATATGCAGAAGGAGTACCTTCTTTTAGCACAATCTTATGGTTATGAGCCTTGTACGGTGGAAATTATAGAAGTGGTTGCGTATCTATAGGGACCTGCTTTAACTGATCTTTATGTAACATATTTTGTAACACCCTAAATTTTTGCCTATGAAGTTTTTGAGTTTTAAGCTCACTACCAAGCTATGATTGGAACCTCATGAGTTATAAAGTGTGGCCACAAGTCATAGGGAGGGGGGACTTTTGAGAAAACTAGTGGAGTAGCCAATATTTTTGTCTTGAGTATGACTAGGACCCTGCAAACCGTAAGGTCAAATCACGACTCATAGGGTGTGAATCATGAACAAACCAGTGAAGGCTGCCCTTAGACACTGCCCAGACGATGAGTCTAGGGAATGACTTGTACCCAGTCATCACAAGTCATGACGTGACCTGTAACAACTGGCGACCAATTTCCTGCACTTTTAATTGAGGGTACTTTGGTTATTTCCCTCTTTCCCCAATTATATCCCACAAAATAAAACACTCTAAGGGATCCTATTAACCCTCATTACCCAACCAATTACACTTCTCTCTTCTCTCAAAATCCTAGTCAAGAACAATTAGGGATTTTTAAGAGATTTGACATCTAGGGCTCAAAGGGTGATTTTCTCTTCAAAATTCTTGGTGTATCAAGCATGTATCTCTTTCTCTGAACTTGTCTTTTAACTATGACATACAATGGCATGATATTTCTATGGTTTTAATATTTGGTTTTAAATAAAAGGTCGAGGGTTTTGTATGGTTATTACTTAAAGGCTTTTACCATGGTTATTATGGGTTACTCATGCTTTGAATGGATGATCTGTGAATTCATTGTGGTGCATGGGTTTGGGTAATGGAATGGGGGTCATGGATTCCCTCGAGTAAATGGATTATTGATATTAGAATTGGTAATCACCTCAACCTATTTGCATAATTGGCTTGAACTATGGTTTTACCCACTTATATAAAATAATGCATTACATAAAAGGTTAAAGGACTATAAATGTATTTAAAAGTCCCTAGAGGCCATATTATTATCTTAAATTGGAGCTTGGGGGTTGTGGATTCCCCCAAGTTGGTGGATAATTTGAATGACATGGTAGAATTGAATTGCAAGTTTAATCTATATAACGATACTAATAGTGAATACTTTGATGAATTTTTTATGTTTAATGGATAGGTTATGTTTATATATTTTAATTGGGCTTAAGCGGGGTTGTATAACCCAATAGTGAAAGGTGAAGGTCCCGGAGGGACCAATATTAGAAACCACATTTATCGACGTGGGGGTCTTTATGACCGTGTGCATAGTTCACACTATTTATACATATGGGATGGATAGGGTATGATTTCCTCCCTGGACTTTCCTCGAATTTCTCTAGTTCGTATGGCTAACACACACTGGGGACCTTCCGGTGGGGGGAGCCATAATCATATATCCTGTAGGTATTTTTAGAATGGTTAGTTAATAGTTTTAAAGATCATGATTAAAAAACTATTCTCAACCCCTAACATTATGTATATATGTATATTTACATGTGTGTGAACATGTAAATTGAGTTTGGATTGGAATTGAAATGACATTACTTTATCCCTTATCCTGAGTTACATGCTAGAGCTCATTTCTCTAACCATCCTAGGACTCTATATTATTTCATAATTTAGGGTCCAAAGGTCCTTATTTTACCCCTATGCATTGTTATGTGATCTGGTTGATCTGCGGTAAAGCGGTGAGCTTCCATCCTTCAGAAAGCTTGGTTATTCCACTGATTTCAGTCCATATATTAGAATTGAAGAGTTTACATTAACATTGTCATTGTCATTGTCACTGTCATGGTCAGGGGCTTGTCCCAACTTAGGTTGACACTTTGTTTCTTAGAGGCTTTTGTGGATGAAGTGTGGGTGGATTATCTTATGGATTCTTAGATCCCTCTTGGTATTGATTTATCTATCTTGTTATATGTTTGAAACTCAGCTCTATCTTGTTATATGTATGGAACACATTTCTATCTTGTTATATGTTTAGAACTATCCACTGCTAGTTATATTGTGCTCTGGTTGGCTAGGCTAATGGGGGTGGTTTTTGATACTTGGCGGGATGGAGATACCCGTCATGACTAGGCCCTATTTCGGGTCATGACATGCATGGTATCTGAGGATAGGTTCATGGTCATTGGGTGCACACAAATCCATGTCAAGTAGAGTCTCTTTTGTGGGTGTAGCACGCCACACATATAAGGAGAGGCTACGAGGCATTTACAAATATTTCCCTTTCTTGTGATATATTTTTGAGCTATCTTGTTTAAGGTCTTGAAAACTCTCGAATTTCTATTTTCTTATGTTTCAGATCATTCCTCCACAAAGATTTGATATTTATGGAAAGTCTTTTGGCACTTCTGCTTCACCCAAGGGGAATGTGGAGGGGACTCGCCCCACCTATGGAGTGCAAACTCGGTCTAGGGTCTTTTCTCCTAATAGTGCTGCTCTACCTGGGTTTCACCGATCTCTACTATTCCATCACCAGTTGGAGACACCCATGCTCAGTCACCACTGGGAGATATCTCTAATATGGAGTTTCATTATTTTATTCATCTGTTGACTCAATTGGTGACATCTCAGTCTCGCCAGCCTGATCGTGTGGATTCTGTTATGTTTTCTTCTGAGGTCACCCGAGTTTTCCAGTTTATGAGGTTGAATTCTCCGACCTTTATTGGCTCTAAGTTTGAGGAGTATCCTCAAAAGCTCATTGATAAAATGAAAAAGATTTTTCAAATGATGCATGCTGTTGATTTTGAGGGTGTGTCATTTGTTTTATATCAGTTAAAGGATGTATATTGTCAATGGTATGAGGAATGGGAGAAGTCAAGGGGTGATGTTTGGAGTCAGGATTATAGGATGAGTTTTCTAATGCCTTTCTTGATCATTTCTTTCCTCAGGAGTTAAGGGAAGATAAGGCAGAGGAGTTTGTGAATCTAAAGAAAGGGAGGTTGGGTGTGAAGGAGTATGCTTTGCAATTTTATCAATCGTCTTGGTATGCTCCCGAGTTGGTATCTAGCATGAGGTCTAGGATAAGAAAGTTTTCTTTGGGTTTTTTGCGTGACTTAATATTAGAGTGTAAGGATATGATGCTGAACAATGACAAGGAAATTTGCAAACTTGTGGTTTATATGAAATGAGTTGAGAAAGAGAAGAAGAAATAGGCAGAGATTAGGAAAAGGTAGAGTAAGAAGTTTAGGTATTCAGAGAAGGGTGGAGGTCAACATGCTAGTAGAAGAGATTGTAGATAGTGGAAAAAGAAGAAGACTTGGGGAAACTCAGGTTTATACTGGACGGCTAGTGCTCCTTATCCTAAGGCATCTGGTGATTGTTATTTTTAGGCTAGCGGTGGTCCTAAGGCATAGGGTGCCTTGTCTCAGGCTAGTAGTGCTCAGTCAAGCCCACCCTATCTTACTTGGTGATTCTATGGTCAACTTCACTGTGGTTATTATGACGATATAGAGGAATCGATGTTTTAGTTATGGTCATCTTGGACATATATAAAGGAACTATCCCACGAGTAGAGTAGCCATGAGTAATAATAAGGTCCCAGTTATGACTTATTTAGCTCCTGCACCAAAGGGTGCTATCTCTGGTTTTGATACTGGTCAAAATTGTCTTTATGCTCTTGCTACTTACTAGGAATATGAGTCATCTCCTAATGTTGTTATTGGTACATTAAAGATCTTCTCTCGTGATGTATACTATTTTCTTAATCTGGGGTCTACCCTTTCTTTGACCCTTATGTGGATATGCACTTTGGTATTGGCCATGAATGTATTTCTAAGACTTACTTTGTGTCTACCCTTATGGGTGATTATTTTGTGGCTAGAAAAGTCTACAGGGATGTATGGTATCGATCCTTCATAAGAAGACCTTGGTGGATTTGATAAAATTTGAGATGGTGGATTTTGATATTATCCTGGGGATGGATTGGCTCTATTCGTGTTATGCTTCTCTAGATTGTCAGACCCATAAGGCTAGCTTCCAATTACCTAATTAATAGGTAATTTAATGGGAGGGGAGTCCCTTAGTGCCAAAAGAGAGATTTATTTCGTATCTTAGAGACCAAAAATTGATTTCCAACGGGTGTCTTTATCATCTGGTTTGGGATAATGATTCTAGTTCTGAGGGTCCTACCTTGTGATCCATCATATGGTTAATAATTTTCCTTAATTTCTTCTTGAGAATGTTCCTAGTATTACTCCTAATAGGGAGATAGACTTTGGGATCAATTTTCTACTAGATACCCGACCTATCTATATCCATTTATATAGAATAGCCTTGGCTGAGTTGAAAGAACTAAAGAGCAGTTAAATGATCTTCTTGACAAGGGTTTCATCCATCCTAGTGTTTCTCCGTGGGGTTCCCTATTTTTTTTGTGCATAAGAAAGATAGGTCCCTTCAGATGTGCATAGATTATCAACAGCTGAATAAGGTTACGGTGAAGAAGAAGCATCATCTCCGTGGATTGGTGACATTTTTGGCCAGCTTTAGGGTGCTAGATGTTTCTCTAGGATTGATCTTTGATTGGGTTATCATAAGTTGAAGATTATGGAGGTGGATATCCCTAAGACTGCTTTCCGTACCTGATAGGATCACTATGAGTTTTTGCTCATGTCCTTTAATTTGACTAATTCTTCGACTACATTTATGGATCTCATGAATCGAGTATTTAAAAAGTTTTTGGATTTGTTCATGATAGTGTTTATTGATGATATCTTTGTATAATCTAAGAGTGAAGAGGGTCATGCAAATCACCTCCGAGTAGTATTGCAGACTTTTAAGGATCAACAATTGAATGCCAAGTTTTTGAAGTGTGAGTTCTGGTTGAATGTTGTGACCTTTTGTGGTCATGCTATTTCCAATAAGGGGATCATAGTAGATCCACAGAAAGTGGAGGCAGTTAAGAAGTGGCCTATACCTACGACTCTAATCGATATTTGGAGCTTCTTGGGTTTAGCTAAGTATTATAGGATGTTTGTGGAGATCTTATCTTCTATTGCTGCTCCATTGACTAAGTTGACTTAGAAGAAGGTGAAGTTTCTATGGTCTGATGCTTGTGAGGGTAGTTTTGAGAAGTTAAAAGATAAATAGACTTCCACACCGATTTTGATCCTGCTATAGGGTATTGATGATTTAGTGGTTTACTATGATGTGTCTCGAGTGGGACTAGGTTGTGTATTGATGTAACATGGTAAGGTAGTAGCCTATTCTTCTAGACAACTTAAGGTTCATGAAAAGAATTATCAGACTCATGATTTAGAGTTGGTGGTTGTGGTGTTTGCATTGAAGATTTGACATCACTACTTAGATGGAGTGCATGTTGATATCTATTCAGACCATAAGAGCTTACAATATATGTTCACCCAGAAGGAGCTGAATCTCAGGCAAAGAAGATGGATGGAGTTGCTCAAGGACTATGATATGAGTCTTCACTATTACCCAAGTAAAGCTAATGTGGTTGTTGATGCTTGATGTCGCCCAAAATACACCTCCACTAGAAGTATAAAGCAGTCGATTGCAAATATAATAACCCAATAACGTTGGGGTCGATCCTATAGGGAAAATGTGAACAGTTACAGTCCTTGATGTAATCCACGAGCAGTACAATAAAATAAACAGGGGAGGGGGGGATTTTGGTATCAGTAGTAAGTAGTAACCAACTCTTTTGTATTGTTTAGTTGAAATAAATATGAGACGAATGCAAGGATAGTATTTCCCCTGGCTTCTCAACTATGTAAATTTCTCGTGTTCAACCCAATTATTCTAGTGTTCTGTATGCAAATCCTGCAAGTTAGGTATTATCCAGAAGATAAATTTCACCCGTTGACTTGGTTATCCTCTCAGAGTGTCGCCTTATTGCCTCTTGTTCTAGCCTCAGTCATTCTTGGTTATTGTACACCTGTCTTAATTCTCCCTACCCATCCACAAACTTCTTGGTTATCGAATGGATGGGAATACAAGATATCTCAGGTGTCTGCATTGAGGCTAATTAATACAAATGAGAATTAAGATACATGCATAAACCCTAGAACAATTAAATCTCACAATTTCTTTACGTAGCTAATCCGCCAGGGACCCACAACCCTAGCTGAGGAGATTAGATGCTCATGTTTGTGTAAAAAACCATAATTATCAATGAAGAACACATAAAATCAATTGCACAAGATTAAGATGAATAAAATTCACTGTCTTTAAATGAATAAAACCTTAAATCTCAAGAAATAATGTAGAAGAAAGTAATTATGTGTAAAATAATGTCGCAATGCATAACCTAATTAAAGATAAACCCTAGGGTATTTATAGTATCTCAAAATAATAAAAAAATCCTAGTAAAAATGGGAAAGGTAAATTTAAGTTGGCAACCACTACGACTTGTTCGTTACTCGTATCCTTAGCTTACGAGTCATACCCTGCCTTATCGTAACCATTCCAGTTCCTAATCATCCCATGGATTCAATTATCTGTTCAGCTTAATACTTCAGCTTATGAGTCATAACCACGTATATGAATTGAATTCTTCCTCCGTATCTGCCTAGGACTTCAGTCTTTTTGGATCTTGAACACTGGTTGGGATACCACATTCGAATACAAGTCGTACTCAGACTTCTAACTCATTTTGTTCTAACACTTTAATTTTTGGATAGTAGCTTGGGTTCTGTTATGCTTACAACTTTAGCATACGACTCGTACCTTGTCTTACAGCTGGGCTACTTAATTCGTATCTTCCTCATACTTAGTTTCTTGGTTTGGCTTTTGGTTCTGTTCCTCATACGAACCAGCATACGAATCGTATCAAATGATTACGACTCTTGAGCAGACTCGTATACTAATCGGAGTTGGTCTTATTTAGGTCTTTTTCTCCTCCTTTCTCTTAGATTATATTATAAACCTATTTTACCTGCAATTTACACAAAAGTGCATCATATCTAACAAAATACCCTAAGTTCATGCATAAATTCATGGTTTTGAGCATCGAAAGTGTCGTGTATCCATGCCACATCAACACCCTCGACTTAGACTTTTGCATGTCCTCATGCAAACAAAACAAAATATCATTTTCTACCCTTGAGGCAATGCTTAAAACATGAAGATCTCAAACAACCCATGGAAGTGATTTTGACTTAAATTTCAATTTTGTTGTTCCCTTCTTAATTTTGAATTTTTCACTTCAAATTTACATATAGCAATTCAGCACATGTGAGAACACGAAGGGATATGATGATGGCATTACATTAGTAATATCTACTCGGGCATAGAACTATTTTTGAGCCATCAAATAATTTAGCAAATTAGCAGCATAACCCATGTGCACTCATATTCATAGAAATCCCGTTCTCTCATCATATGTATCAATCTTTTCTAGGATATAACAAACAACGCTCGCTCTCACAAAGAAGTATTACCAGTGTGCATAAAATCCATAGGGTTTCCCTTATGCTTTTTTCCTAAAATTTTAGATAGTCGTGGTAAGATCACTATAGGACTTTATTTGGCTTGTAACACAGGCTAGAGGATAGTAGGATATCTTGTGGAATTCTTGTAGTGACTATAACTCCTGGACACTACACTTTTCATCCTTATATCTTTTTTTCTTTTAAGAGTATTATAATCTGGTCAGATTTAGTATTTTCTTGTGTTTAACTTTCGTTTGCAATACTCGGCTCTTTTCTTTCTCTCCATACCTACCCATTTTTTAGCTATTTTTATTATACCCCATTTTTCATACTCATTTTCTCTTGCTTACCCCAAAATATAGTTACCCTCAAGATAAGCTATTATCCCGAGTTAAGGTGCACAGTATCCTCGGGAGGATCAGGGTCAAAAATAGATTTCTTTTGGCTAAATGGGAATGTGATAGGTTTAATAAGAAAAATTGGTGCATTAAGGCTCAAATATTTGGATCAAGGGGATTTAATCATTTGGTTCAGGCATTTTAGGATTAAGTGAACTCGTACAATAAGGGCCTATGATCACTTCCTACCTAACTATCTTAGACCTAGGTAAAAGCAATCGGGCAAGTTCTAGATTTCAACACAACTGGGAACTCAGTAAACTTTACACTCACTTGCATAGGGCTACATTACTAAGTACCAGATGACCAACTCTACACTTGGTCTCTCCCTACATATAATATCCCTAATCCTATTGCCATTCTCAAATACTCAACAGTTTCAACACAATCTACAAATCATGCCATAATTTAAACAAAATTTCAAGAGGACCTCAACTTTTTCAACTCTTTAACATAACTAACAATACTTTTCACAAGATCAGTTCAAAAACCATAACCATTAGCAGTGATTTAGCAATCACAGAAATAAATCCAAATAAGAATTTTTATATACAACCCAAAATTTCAGAAATCCATAAGCATCATCCATAAAAACTATCATCAAAATTCAAAACTATCTATTGCCTTAGGCGCGCTGATCTACTTCCTATTTCAGCTACCTGCCTCAAACCTACAAGTCATAACAGACTTTTAGCTTTAGCTATATCTATAAATTTTCAAAAATAGCTCCAAAATTTTTTTGGTACCCTACCCCTAACTTAAGAATATTACACTGTCCTTAGTGCTACAAATAAAAGGTAGAGTGGGGAAAAAGAGTCATACCTAGGCGCTCATGGCACCAGAGCATCAACTTATGTATGTGAACCCTCAGATCAAGTCCCACTCTCATCGGCAACTGTCCTTACTGGGATTGGATTAACAGTAGGTAGGGGCGGATCATCGCCCCCCTCAGCATCAGGAGCTAGATCTCTAAATCCGCCAGATCCGTTAGCCATCTCTTGGTCCTAGCCATCCTGACTACTACTACATCTAGCTTTCTTGGCAGCTCTTGCCTCTTTTTTCTTTTGTTTTCCTTCTTTCTTCTTTCTCTTATTTTTTGCTCTTTTTTCCTCGGTCTGCATAATCTGCTTATCTATCGGGACTTCCCAAATATTCAACACCTTAACTGTGGGTTTCACAGTCTCTATAATGGGCTCGGAAACTATCTTTCTCTTAGAAAACTCAGCAACCATACCCTTTATACTTGTAATCTCTGCTTAGATCTCATCAATATCGAGCGTCTACCCACTACCTAAATATCGAGTGATACTTGACTCAAATAAATCCAGGCGGTCTTGAACACGCCTATCTTGTACCTTAAGTTATTGTCTCATCTAACTCTTTACACCACCTTCCATGTTGGTCACTTTTGCAGCTAGTATAGCCAACTGGGTCACTACCTCTGTCCATACAGCTTGCGATATCATCATAACACCTGGAGGCATACCTCGTGGCCTAGGTAGAATGAACAGAAATGGTGGTGGAGCACTGGAAGTACTTTCTCTATCTGTTGGTGCATTCTAAGTCTGCGTACTTGTCTCGGTGACCTCAGCTGTAGAAACAACATCTGTCTGCTCTTCTTGAAGAAAAGCTCCCACCATAGCAACTGCTGCCTACCTCATAGGTCGAGTTAGTTGCTTGGCTACATTACATATCAGACCAATATCAAATATCCGGCGGGACTCCCTCATGACATAAATGCCTGGAATCTCTAATACCCCTGCAGACAAACATATCTGGGTGATCATGTAGGGGTATGCTAGTAATTCCTTCTGTTCAACAATAACCCTATCTCTCAATTCTCGAGCAAAAAACTCCCTAACATTAAAATCATAGCCCAGTGTAAAACCAACTATCATTGCAACCTAAAATAGACTCCGTATATCATCACCTATAGTTGGATATAGCCTGTGATAGGCTATAGTCCACCATCATTTACCCTCAAATGTGATGGTACTCTTCTTGATTTGTTGTGAATCCCCAATACCACCTGTAACCCAAGTGGCATGCCCTTCATGTGTAGAAATTCTCTCAGCGATCCATCTAAATATCACCATCTTGTCATCCAGACCTAAAGTTCAGTTGGTGATCTTCCTCATCTCCACTATTCTATAGTCCATTTTGTCTATATTGGCTGGGGCCTAATATGCTATCCTATACAAAAACCTTCCTATCATTCGAGGAAATATATCCACCCAAACTCCTCGAATTATCAGTGAAGAAACAATGACACCTCCTTTCCACAGCATGCCCTGTGGGTACTATCTCATCAACTCGCCTTTGTAGGCGGCATAGAACTCGCGGACTAACAATTCACTATATTTACCCAGTTATATCATCATACAATCAAACCCATATCATTTGAAATATTCAGCAAACTCAGGTAACTCATCCATACCTATAGTTGTCATTCTCCGCTCCTCGTATAATACTCTCTTAACCTTCTCATTTTCTAGCTGAGACAGGCCCGTGGTAAATGTCGCCTGCATGCTAGGGTACCTCCATCGTTCAACAACGGGCACTTGAGCAGGGGATAATGCTAGTGGAGGGTCTTGACTAGCTATTGGGGGTACATCAACATCGGGACCATGAATTTCTTCTGCACGTTCCTCGACTGAACTAGACTTAGCCTCGTCACCATCATCATTAAGTGGTACTGGTGTATGTGGAGGGAAGACAGTGACATTCTTTCTTCTTGGTCCTTTCGATGGTGGAGTACTAGAATCTTGGGGAACTACCTTTTTCCCGTTGGATTTAGCTGCTGCTTTTCCTTTTTGTGCAGCTTTCTTGGAAGATGTCCTGGTATACTCCTCGCCACTACTTTCTATCCAGTTTACAAATTCACTAGTTTCTTCACTTTTCACCGGCTTTTGTTTATTTCCTTTCTTTTCCACAGTTTTGGATAAAGATGCATTCTTTAGAGGCATTTTTCTTGCAAATATGCTAAAGTTAGTAACTAAGAAAAGAGAAGAAAAGCAAACCCAAAAATAAATTTTTAATATATATTGATTCAGTTGGGTACGAGTGGTGTTTACCAGTCGTAACTACTAGGTATGATTCATATACATGAGTCATAACCCAACCATCACATCATCATTGTTAACTAACCAACTTACGACTCCTCCTCACCAATTGTACCGGCTGGTTACGACTTGTGACCAACAATTGTAAGCTGGTAAAAAATTTTGTTCAATTCTATTTTCTTCCCAGGTGTGTACGATTGATATGCACGAGTCTTAAGGTATGGATACGACTCGTAAGGTTAAGTCGTATCCATTCCAGAACTTTGAATTTGTCATAATTTCATGTTGTCAATGGGTACGAGTCTCATTACAACTCCCGTAACAGTGGTTACAAGTCATATTTAGTCCCGTATCCACTGCAACATAGAAGTACAACTCTCAAAGTTTGACTCCGATGAAATTACTAATATACCTACTACTCTAATCAGCTATATCCAGTATTTCACAACACATAAGCACACAAAATTCCAAGTACAAACCCTAGTTCATCCCTATTCCCTATTTTCAAAAACAAAATCCAACTATAGGGTACCAACAATTGTCATTTGAAGAAATTCTACTTAAACCAAGTAATAATACCTCATACAACACTTTTCAACTAAAAGTATAGCCAAAATAGAATCAAGAACTTACTTATTATATGTATAGTAGAAGATTCCGACTTTGGTCTAAAAAGCCTTAAATTCAAGTTGAAAATCACACAAAATCAAGAAATTGATGTTGTTGGTAGTTAGATTCAGTCAAAAAAAGTTAATCTTCAGGACTTGAGTTGAAAATTTGGAAGAAAATAGTGTGGATACGAGTGAGAAGCTTCAGGTGTCTTATTGGGTAAAAATTTTCCTTTTTATTTAAATTTTGGATCAGGTCAACCCGAGGGTTGACCTAGTAAGTCGGGGTACGAATTGTTGATACGATTCATACCCAGGCTTACAGGTTATTTCCTTGACTTGTATGGCCTGGTATTCTTACCTGGGTTCTAGAGTGGGTACTACTCTTGGTCACAATCCATAATAAGAGACTACGAGTAGTACCAAGATTCATAAGTATTCTAGAACTTAATTTCTAATTCTGATCCATCTTCCAGGTACTTACGACTCTTACTCATAAGTCGTACCATATAAATATGACTCGTGAAGAGTTCGTATGATACCCTTTCTAAATTTTCTCTATTTTGGTTGCATTCTTTAAGTCTTGCACATTAAACAAACATATTACCCTATAATTAAAACAAGTACAAAAACATGGGTTGCCTTTCGCGCAAATGCTTGATTTAACATCACAATACGATATGGATAAGTTGGATACTCATATTTTACCAACCAGCATCATGGGTTACCTCCCATGAACGACGTAATTTCCTTGATTACTCAGACTTTATCAAGGTCAATATCAGCTAGCTCCTTTACTTCTTCTGTATTTCCCACCTTATGTTACACTCCATATTTTGCAAGCGAATTCTTGATTAGATTATTACAAAAATGTTACCCTCCATCACTAATAATAGCAAGTGGCATACCAAATCGAGAAAAGATATTCTTTCTCACAAATTCCGTGACACTCCTTGCTTCATTGTTATAAAGTGCAATCGCTTTCACCCATAGCAACTAGTATATACTTCATGCCACATGAACTCACAAAAGTTCCCATGAAGTCTATGCCCCATACATCAAACACTTTCGAATCTAAGATAGGGGTCATAGGTAGTTCATGTCTTCTCATAATTATACCTTTTTGTTGACATTGATCACAGGTAGTAGCATAGTCATGAGCATCTTCGTATATGGTCGGCTAATATTCTCCACATTGTAGGATCTTATGAGCTGTTCAGTCCCCTCCATGGTGACCCCAACTGGTGATGAGTGACTTGCCTCCAGTATGCTCATCATCTCCACCTCAGGTATGCACCTATGAATAATTCCATCTGCATAAATTTTGAAAATATAAGGTTCATCCCAGAAAAAGTTTCTTACCTCATGCATGAATTTCTATATTTGCTGATATGAGAGATCTTTTGGGACTAGGTCACTTGCTACATAATTCACATAATATGAAAACCATGGACTCAAATCATTTGAAGATGCCAATATCTGTTCATCTGGGAAGCTACCGTCAATCTCCAAACCCTTAGCAATCTTCTGCATATCTTCCCCCTCTAGTCTAGACAAGTGATCCGCAACTTGATTCTTTGTACTTTTTTTGTCCTTTACCTCGAAATCAAATTCTTACAACAGAAACACCCATTGAATAAGTCTGGCTTTGCATCCTTTTGAGATATTAAGTACATCAATACTGCATAATCGGTGTACAAAATCACCTTTATCCCAATCAAGTAAGATCTAAACTTATCAAAGGAAAAAACCACTGCTAATAACTCTTTCTTCATCATGGTATAGTTCTTTTGAGCAGGTTTTAGTTCTTTACTAGCATAGTAGATGGGATGAAGGATCTTTTCTTTTCTTTGGCCTAGTACATCCCTTAAGGCTAATCCGCTAGCATCACACATAATTTCAATAGGCAAAGACCAATCAGGAGACACAATGATTGGGGTAGACACCGACTTCTCTTTTAAGTTTTCGAAAGCCTTCTTACATGCCTCATCAAAATCAAACTTTACCTCTTTCACAAGAAACTTGCAAAGTGGACCAACAATCTTTGAGAAGTCCTTGATATATTGTCCATAAAAACCTACATGTCCTAGGAAACTCCAAATACCCTTTACAGAAATTGGATAGGGTAATTTTACAATCACCTCCACTTTTTCTCGATTAACCTCTATGCCTCTCTTTGAAATTTTGTGCCCAAACATAATTCCTTCATTAACCATGAGGTGGAACTTTTCCAAATTAAGTACCAAGTTGCATCCTTCACACCTCTGTAGAGATTTTGCCAAGTGCTTTAGACATTCATCAAAAGTGTCCCCTACCACTGAAAATCATCCATAAAGACTGCAATGGTGTCTTCTACCATATCAAAAAAAATAGACATCAAACATATCTGAAATGTGGCTAGGGCATTACATAGCCCGAATGGCATTCATTTGAATGCAAAGGTCCTATAAGGACATGTAAAAGTGGTCTTATCTTGGTTTTCTAGTGCAATAGTAATTTGATTGTAATCGAAGTACCCATAAAGAAAACAATACCATCCTGTGCTTTATAACCTATCTAGCATCTGATCCATGAACGGATTAAAAAGTGGTCCTTCTATGTCCAAGCATTCAACTTTCTATAATCTATGCATGCTCTCCATCCAGTGACTGGTATCAAAGGCACTAGTTCATTCTTCTCATTAGGCATGACATTTTTTCTGCCGTTCTTTGTAATACATTAAACCGGGATAACCCACTTGCTATCTGCAATGAGAAATACCACACCAATATCTAACCACTTGATGATTTCTTTCATAACCACCTCCTGCATAGGAGCATTAGATCATCACTTGTGTTCAATAGATGGAACATAATTTGTTTCAAGATAAATTTTGTGAGTACACAAACCAGGTGGAATACCAACAATATCTATAATGGACTATCCAATTACCCTTTTGAAATTCTGCAACACTGACAAGAATGGTTCAACTTCTGAATGTCTCAGATCAGCTAAAATAATAATTGGTAGGGTGTTGTTGGATTCTAATAATGCATATTTCACGTAAGATGGGAGAGCTTTTAACTCAATACTAGCGGTTCTTCAATAGATGGATGAGCTGGTGGAGTAGTTCTATTTTTCAAATCTAGATCAAGCTTCTTTAGGGCATAGTTATAACCATTCCTTTGTAGTGCACCTACCAGCTCCTCATACTCCCCAATACATTCAGAATCAAAATTCATGATCACAACTGTAACTGCCTCAACACCTAATCTTTCTTCAACAGGAACAACTATATCAGAATCATCATCCCACATAGTTACAACTTCAATATCATGGAATGAATCCATCTCTTCATCATCTATATCAATCACCGATACCACTCTTAAATCGTCAGACTACTTTATAGATTTGCATATATTAAATTCCACCTATTCGTCATTGAGTCTCAGCATCAGATGTCCTTTCTCCAGATCAATCAACATCCTACTAGTAGCCAAAAATGGTCTTTCCAAAATAATAGGGACTTAAAAGTCCACTTCACAGTCTAATATAACAAAATCTATAGGAAATATAAAAGAAGACACTTTTACAAATATATCATAAAGGATACTAATAGGCTTTTTTACAGTTCTGTCAGCCATCACTAGTATTATGGTGGTTGGTTTGGGAGATCCCATTCCTAGTTGATTGATACAAACAAGAGCATGAGATTAATATTAGACCCCAAATCACATAATGCTCAAGTGAATTTGAAAGACCCAATAGTATATGGTATTGTAAAAGCGCCAGGGTCCTTCTTTTTCTCTACCAGAGATCTAGTAATCACTGCACTGAAATTATGAATACTCTCTACTGGCTCGTAGCTAATGGACTTATTCTTGATGATCAAATCTTTCATGAATTTTGCATATCCTAGCATCTACGCTAATGCCTCTACAAGTGGTATATTGATAGTTAATTCTTTTAGCATATACAATAATTTCTAATACTTACCTTGTTCTTGTTGAATTTTTAGTCTTTGAGGATAGGGAGGCCATGTTCTTAGAATGGGTTTCAGCATAGGTTCTGGCATCTTTTATTCTACTTTATTTGTCTTGTTGTTGCTCCCCACATAAACTGACTCCTTCTTATTTTTATTCTCATCAATTGTGGGTACAGGTGGATCTGTAGTGACCTTACCAATCTGATTGGTAATGTCATGGCATTGACTATCATTTTTGGTATTTGCCACCATATTACTCGGAAGAGTGCTAGGTTGTCTCTAATTCACTGCAGCTAACACCTGACTAAATTGCTGCTCCAACTATTTGATTTTTGTAGCATGAGACACCACTGTTTTGTTCAATCCTAACAGATCAGCTTTGACATCTTTCAAGTAGTTCTTTTGACTTTCTTACCCTTTGACCAACTTATCCAGGAGTGTCTCCTGTCTGGACTCTGTATCTCAACTTCCTCGTGGAATATATTTATCACACTTCTACTTATAGTCATCCTTACATCGCCAATCACCATCTCTATCTCTATACCTATCATTGTAATAGTTCAAACCTTGATTTCCTTGCCCTTGAGCTCGAAAATCTGCCAACCTACGATCAAGAAATTTTTTCTCTTCTTCAGATTCAATTTCAAATGGTTTGGATGTTGGCCGTTGTGTAGCAACTTCTTTTACTTTCTCAACATTCATTGAAGCAACCAATTTTGTTGTCAATCTGATATTTATACGAAGTTGTGCAACCTCTTGTGCTACCATATCATTTGCTTCTCCAAGCATATTTGATGCCCCAATAGCATATGTACCACTACTATATTTTGAATCTCGAGTATGCCATCCTCTTTTGGTAACCACAATATCATCAAGCACTTCCTATGCAGCTTCCCAATGAAGTCGTATGAAGGCTCCGCCTTATATTATATCAAACATAGCTCTAAGAATTTCATTCAATGATATATAGAAGAAGTCCAACAAGTGAGATCCTCTGATTCTGTGATTTGGTACCATGATTAACTTCTTCTTGAACTGAACCATGCCTTATACATGAATTCTGCAGGTAGTTTTCTGAAGTTATAATTTTCATCCTTTAATTGCAGCATTCGTACAGGAGAGAAAAATCTATTAAAAAATTATGTATTTAACTCATGACAGGTAGTGATAGATCCTCTAGGAATATCTCCTAGCTATAAAGATACTTCTTCAGTCAATGAAAATATGACCAACCTTAGTGTCAATGCCTCCTGATTAACCCTTGGAATATTATAGTTTGTGTAGATCCCTAAAAAAATTATAAGATGTGTGTTTGCATCATCCTTAGCTGCACCAGAAAACACACCTTTCAGATTCAACAGTTGGATCATAGCACTAGTAATATTGAACCTCACATTAGGGGCTAACGCCGAAGGAACAATGACTTTTGATTCGGCAGGGTCAACATAACCCAGATCTTCATCATCTTCGTCCTCATATGGGTTCAAGTGCTGGTATTCCCTCATCAATGGAGCTCTACCTCTTTGTAATCAATGATTTATAATTTGTCTAGGTCTGACTAGCCTATGTTGATGACTTACTCCTACCTCTACAGTAGCTCTAGCCTGTTCAGCTTCTCTGTATTTTTTCTCCAATGGTTGCTGTATCTGTAAGTCTGCAATCTCTTATGGATCTAGTGGACCATGTAGGAGTGTCACATTTGGATACACAGGTGAGAGATCTACTCCTAGTGTTTGGCATACATCGTTGTATACCAAACTAAAAACTAAAAAATTTAAAAACCGTGAACCTCACCAATACAATTAACCGTTCAAACTATTTAGCCCTGACAACGGTGCCAAAATTTGATGTCTCCCAAAATACACCTCCACTAGAAGTATAAAGAAGTCAATTGCAAATATAATAACCCAACAAGGTTTGGGTCAATCCCATAGGGAAAATGTGAACAATTGTAGGCCTTTATGTAATGCACGAGCAGAACAGTAAAATAAATGGGGGGATGCTGGTATCAGTAGTAAGTAGTAACCGACTCTTGAGTATTATTTAGTTGAAATAATATGAGATGAATGCTAGGATAGTGTTCCCCTGGCTTGTCAACTATGTAATTTTCTCGTGTTCAACCGAATTATTCTAGCATTCTGCAAGCAAAACCTACAAGTTAGGTATTATCCTGAAGATAAATTTCACTCGTTGACTTGGTTGTTATCTTAGAGTGTTGCCTTATTACCCCTTATTTCGACCTTAGTCATACTTGGTTATGCACACCTATCTTAATTCTCACTACCCAATCACAAACTTCTTGGTTATTGAATGGATGCGAATACAGGCTATCACAAGTATCTGCAACTACTTGAGGCAAATTAATACAAAGGAGAATTAAGATACATGTAGAAACCCTAGAATAATAGAATCTCACACTTTTTTTATGTAGCTAATATTCCAGGGTTCCCACTAACCTAGATGAGGAGATTATCCGCTCATGTTTGTGCAAGAAAACATGATTATCAATGAAGAACACATAAAATCAATTGCACTAGATTATAATGAATAAACTCCAAAGTCTTTAATTGAATAAAACCTTAAATCTTAAGAAATAATGTAGAAGAAAGTAATTGTGTGTAAAATAGTGTCACAATACGTATCCTAATTAAAGATAAACCCTAGGGTATTTATAGTTTCTCAAAATAATATAAAATCCTTTTAAAAATGGGAAAGGTAAATTTAAGTCGGCAATCGGTACGACTCGGTCATTACTCGTATCCTCAACTTACGAGTTGTACCCTGCCTTGTCATAACCATTCCAGTTCCTAATCTTCCCATGGCTTTAATTCTCTGTTTAGCTTATGACTTCAGTTTATGAGTTGTAACCATGTATACGTCTCAGAGTCTTCATCCTTATCCGCCTAGGTCTTCAGTCTTTTTGGATCCTGAACACTGGGTGAGATACGATATCCCTATACGAGTCGTACTCATACTTATGACTTGTATCCTTCTAAAACTTCAATTTCTAAATAGTAGCTTGGGTTCTATTATGCTTACGACTTCAGCATGCGACTCGTACCCTATCTTACTACTGGCTACTTAAGTCGTATCTTCCACATACTTAGTTGCTTAATTTGGCTTTTGGTTATGTTCCTTATATGGCTCAACATACGAGTCATATCGAATGATTAAAACTTATGAGAAGACTCGCACACTGATCAGAGTTGGTCTTTTTAGGTCCTTTTCTCCCTTTTTAGCCCAAATTATGTTATAAACCTATTTTTTTGACAATTCATACCAAAGTGCATCATATCTAACAAAATTCCCTATGTTCATGCATAAATTCATGATTTTGAGCATCAAAAGTATTGTGTTTCCACGCCACATCAATGCTCTTTGAAGGTCATCTATGGGGAGCTTATCTTATATGGATGAAGAAAAATAAGGGTTGGTGAAGGATATTATCTGGTTGGATAACCTGGTAGTTTATTTTTTGATTCGGAGGATGGAGGTGTGATTGTTAAGAGGTGGGGAAGTTATTTCTTGGTGCTGAGGTAAAGAAGATGCAGGTTTTGGATCTTATCTTAATGCAGATTAGGAATAATGTGGGTCAACAAAATTTTTTGGCTTTCGAGATTGGTGGTGATGGTATCTTGTGGTACCATGATAGATTGTGTGTTTCTAATATTGATGGGATGTGATAAAGGATTTTGACTGAGGCTCATGAGCCGAGGTATACATTTCATACTTTCTCGACAAAGATGTACCATGACTTGAAGGAGGTTTATTGGTGGAACAACATGAAGAGAGATTTTTCTAACTTTGTGGCTAAGTGTATGGTGTGTTAGAAAGTGAATGTTGAGCACTTGAGGCCAAGTTGTGTGTCTCAAGATATTGAGTTTCCTATTTGGAAATGGGAGATGATCAATACAGATTTTATTACTGGTGTTCCGCGGACTCGAAATCATCATGGTTTGATTTGGGTCATCGTGGATAGGATGACTAAGTCTACCCACTTCTTGCCTATGTGGACTACTTTCTCTGGAGAGAATTATGGTATGTTATTTTTTCAGGATATTGTCAAATTGTATCGTACTCCAAATTCCATTATTTCGGATTAAGGTATGCAGTTCCCTTCTCACTTTTGGCATTCTTTTAAGAAAGGTTTAGGCACATGGGTGAAACTTTGCACCGTATTCCACCCTCAGATGGATGGACAAGCAGAGTGGACTATTCAGACTTTGAAAGATATGCTAAGGTCCTATGTGATTTATTTTGGTGGTAGTTGGGTAGATCATTTGCCTCTCATTGAGTTTGCATATAACAATAGTTATCACTTTAGTATTGGATGACTCTTTTTTAGGCTCTTTATGGTAGGAGGCGTAGATCTCCTATTGGGTAGTTTGAGGTTAGTGAGACTAGGTTGTTTGGTTTTGGTCATTCCATAGATTTCGTTCCATATATTAGAATTGAAAAGTTTACATTAACATTGTCATTGTCATTGTCACTGTCATAGTCGGGGGTATGTCTTGACTTAGGTTGATGTTGAGTTTCTTATAGGCTTTTGTGGATGAAGTGTGGGTGGATTGTCTTATGGATTCTTAGATACCTCTTGGTATTGATTTATCTATCATGTTATATGTTTGTAAATCAGTTCTATCTTGTTATATGTTCAGAACTTGGTTCTATCTTGTTATATGTTTCGGAACTCATCAACTGCTAGTTATATTTTGTTCTTGTTGGCTAGGCTAATGGAGGTGGTCTCCAATCCTTGGCCTATTTGATATACCCATAACAACTAGAACCTGGTTTGGGTCATGACAAATTTCCTCCTGGGGATTACACAAAGACAAGAGAACACACTGATCTGACTAGTTTTATTAAGGATTTTCTACATTTTTGTATCAGCTACAATTCTAAATATTCTCGGTTGGTTTCCTCTCAGAAAATATTTCTTGTTGGTCATCATAAATTCCATCATAAGCTGACTACAGTTCCACCTCATATCCCCTAATGTGACCAACCACTGGATACCTAGTACCTCCTAATAGAATCACTAACATATCAACTTTGAAATTTATCCCTTGTATCTTTTATCTCACCTTGCTAGTCATTACAGAGTTATATACCTTATTTCCATCATCCACCACAACTACAAATGAGGGTATGGTTTTAAATTCGCACCCTGGTTTTTTGTTGTAGATAAGTCCATAAAATTGCGAGTTGCTTTGGAATCTACCAAGGCATTTACCATGGTTCCTCTAACTGAACCCTTCACCTTTATTGTCCTATTATCACTAGTTTCATCCAATGCATGGAATAAAACTCGGGTTGTGCATAGAGGGTTCCCCCCAAGGTTTCACTTCTTCAATGGTACCACAACTTTTTTCTTTCACTTCTTCATGCCACTAAAATCCCTCCTCCTATTAAGCTACTTCCAAGATAAACAATTGTTTCCTTCTATTACACCTGTGATTGGGGGTAATTTTTTTATCACACTAATAACAAATTCCCTTAGACCTTTTCTAATCTATTTTAACCATCGAAAACCTCCTTGATCCTTGAACTTGGGGCTTATTCAAGAATTTAAGATTCAAGTTGTTAATTCCAAAATTAGTGTTATCTCACTGATTATTCCTATCCCCTTAAACTAATTACCCCATTAACTAGAAAGAGTTGGTAATAAGGCATCAAATCTTCTTACCAATGCTTATGTATTCCCTTGCTACAACTTCGGGAATTGTTCTACAAGTTTATCCTGCTTGTACACCTTCATAAGTGTTCTTGGTGCCAACATATGAACTTTGACTTCAATATCTAGTTTTTAATCATCCAAGAAGATGATAATCAACTGGTCCTCTATTACATTAACTTGGTTTAGCAGCTCATCAAACCTGTCTAAGAACTCTTGAACGTCACTTTCGTGTTTAAGTTCTACCAACTCTGCCAAAAGATCAACGTGTTTAGTATGTCCAAACCAAATGTATACAACTCTCACATAATAATTCCATTTAGGAACCAACCCCAATCAAGTTTTCATATATGATTGGTTCCACTACAATGGTTTTTTTCTAGATATATCATAGTTTTCTGAACATTTTTCTCCTCAGTGGTGACCATGTAGTTAAAGTATTGTTCTGCTTTTTACAACAATCCATTAATATCTTCCCCAAGAAACCTAGAAAATTCCACCCTATGGTAATGCTCTTGATGTAAGTAAGGGTTTGGTTGATACCCTTGCCCTTGATTTACTCCATTTTGTACTGGTGTTGCCACCGCACCACCACCTTGATTTTTCATCATCATTAATACCTTTCTCTTAATTTTCTCTAATGTTTCTGCTTTCACCACTACCCGTTCCCATAATTTTTCCACATTACGCCAAATTTGCCTATTTCTGGTATTCGTCGTTGCACCTTATGGCATCCTTTGGGTCCAAGAATTCACTGGATATGATACTAATGTCACGTGTGCAATTTAGAGAGCATATTTCAACTGTAAACCTAAAGGTTTTTTTTGTAAAGAAGTGCTCCTGAACAAATTACAACAATGGAATGTGAGAGAGAATGCAAGAGAGGATATTATTGAGAGTTGAATAGTTTCAAAATTGACTTTTTACAATTGATCAGTTGTATATATTAATTCCTCCTTAGCAGTGTTAACCATTTTTCCTAACTACTCCTTAACGTATATAACTAACTTATTGCAATGACTAAAGTGCCCTTCTAATAATTCTGGCATGTAAAAAACTCCCAGAAGTTACTAGACCTAAAGAATTTTAGTTTTCCCATCATAAATAGCCATGTCTGTTATAATTGGATTAACCTATTTCCAGTTTCTCTAGCGCAGTTACAAATTAATAAAAACTATAATGTTTTCAATAACGATACTGCATTTTCCTCCGAAGTATTAGTTAGTAGTAAAATCATAAAAATATTTACTATACTAGGATCAAATATAGCTCCAATCCCTCGATCCTCATCCTTATAAAGTGGAATTAACCACTTTCAGGGTCATTCAGACTAATACAAATGGATCATATTCAAAAGAAATGGGTCAAGAAGGAATTGGGTGGCCTTATCCTAAATTTTATTAGAGAACATGTGATTTATTTTTACAGTAAGATCAATACTTATAACTATACTTAGATTGAATTAGAAGCTTAACACATTGGTCTGACAATGGTTGTTTCTAAGAATTTTGATGGTTTGTGAGAGTCCATCAGTATAACTAAGATCTGATTTAGTACCAGGTCCCTTTATAATAATATGAAATAACTGTAAGAACACAAAAAAGAAATTTTAGGAATCTAGATGATAAGAGATGTTTATGTGAAAACCTCCTTGCTCAAGAGAGTAAAACCATGACCTACCCCAGTAAGATTTCACCAATCTTTCTGTTAATCTCCAAGCAAACAAATTGATTACAACCATTATGTAATTTAGGAATAAAACTCTTAATTCCTACACACTAGTAATAGCTCTATTTCTACTCAAACTCATAATAACTTTACTGTGAGAACTCCACTAGCTAACTCAAGTTAGAAACACAACTCCGCACAAAATCACCCACAAAACCACTAATAAGAATCTCTGAGATGAAATGTGAGTTTATAGTTGTAAGATTAATACAAAAACTAAGTCAACCTTGAAACAATAACATATTTCACTCTGAGCAAAAGATTTCTAAATTACTGAATTTTGTAGTAGCATATGAGGCTTTTGCTTGAGAAGATTTTTATTTTGTTTTTATGCAAAAAATTCAACTTCTCTCTTCAGGAATGATGAATATATAAGATGAGCATTGACAGGGAAGCTTCTTTATTAGTGGATGCTGGAAAAGACCACTAAAAATTTATCCCACTAATGTACTTACATCATCCAGAAAAATACTACACAGCTGACACATAATATAAATACGTGCAAATACAGAACTATATATTGGGACACCACTTGTCGTAATTGGTTCTTTCATTAGATTAGGCAATCATTAGAACATGAATAACAATCAGACATACATGAATTAGGTTTAGGTGATAAAATTTGTCAATCATCAAAATATGATCATAATGAGAACAAAATTGAAACCCAACAAATTTACTTCTAAATATAAGTTGAAACTAACTCTATTTAGGTCCTCAAAATTTTAGAAGAATCTCCACCAATATATATAACTCAATTGTTTTATCATGTAGGTTGAAATTGAAGAAGATGGGAAGTCTAGTGCTCCCCCATAGCTTCCATCAAGCCAGTGGTGTTTTCTAACTTTTTGTCTAGAATAGGTTCTAAGTTAACAATATCCAACCAGCCTAACATCATACTATCTCCACGAGATCCTTCCCCATCTCAAATTTTGGTAGATTAAAAAGGATTTTTTTTACTAAATTAGCATCTAGGACTACTTATAATAATTTAGTCTATGCTGAAAACCTTTATGCAATTTTAAGTACTACTAATGCTACTATTAACTCTACATTTACAACTATCTAATATACACTATAATCTCTATTTCACCAAAAATAGATTTCACATGTTAATTTTGGTTAAAATTGCAGAAGAAAAGGCAGACTTTTTTTTAAGAAAGTTGTTGAACATATATAAACAAAAAAGGGGAACCTAATTGGGGGTTGTTGTAATGCCCCGAATCTGGTACCCGGAATGTTACATGGTGCTCATGACCCTGAAGGACCACAAACTAGCCCATGGTTGATATCTGTACTTGTATACTGCATACATACTATATAATACAGAATCATGAACTGAAAGGCCATAAGTTTCAAAACTGTAACATAAGATCTGATAAATCATAGCGTATGGATGGGGTATGAAATACCCAAAACAAAATTGAAATAAGCTATCTGAATGTATTGTAGTCTGAAAAACCTCTAAATATGAATGTCTGAACAAGGAGTTGATGGGACATGTCCCCAACTAACTCTAACTAATAAACTAATTAATGAGATAATAAAATAATGATTGTTTCCTCGAAAGATGAGGACTTACTTCTACCTCTAACTGCTGAGACTGGAATCTACTGATGCTCTGGAACTCGTGTCTCTGAACCTATGGTATATGACACCATAGCACAAATACGTCAGTACTTTAAATGTATTGGTATGCATATGAGGTAAGCTAAATACATATGGTTCATATGTATGAACAAATATAATAATAGACTGACTAGAATGAGCGTGAGAGTACATGCATGAGACCTAAAAACTGACACTGATACCATGACAACATGATTACTAAATTTGAATACTGATAACATGACATACTGATAACTGATATTACTGATAACATGAGTGACTATATATGACAGTCCTGAATCTGATGGAACTAGCTGAGTTTCATACTGTATCTGACAGTCCTGAAATATGAAGAACTATCTGAGTTCTTGACTGATACTGCTACTAAAACTATGGGAAGTAGTCATCTAACCTACATGCCCCAAGTGACACATTAAAGCTAAATTAGGGTCCAATATGTGCCCTGATTGAAAGAGTGTCAATACCGCGCCACTGGTAAGGACAACATGTGAGTGACCCTAATGTAACAGGTAACTCTAATGAGAACAGTGGGAGCCCTCATATAGCAGGTTATGCCACCTCATCTACCCTCATATAGCAGTCTATGATGTCTCAACCTATGTTGGCTACATAGTTCTGGAATGCAAGGATTGCTTATAAGAATCAAACCCTCATATAACAGGTGAGTTCCTACCCATGGGTTTGCTCGGTGCTAATTTCTATTCCCATCTGAATAGACACTGAACATGAATTTCTGAAACCGAACATGGACTAAGTTACTGACTTCTGTTGACTAATGAAATACTACAGATATCTGACAACTGACTAAGTTTATGAGATCATGGATATTTCCTGAGTCATAAGACTGTCTGAAGTCTAAGCATCATATCTTGACTGAGAGTATCGTGAAAACATGACATGGCTCTAGGCACACAGCTAATATTTTAGGTACAAGTACCCCAGGACTCTATAGAAGGAGACTGATAAAGAAAGACTTGCTTGAATGCATAATAATCACCATAATGCATTTACTGAAGCATTTCATCAAACATGTGACGGCATAAGCTTGTACATACATTAGGATTTCATAACAACGTGCTAGTTAGGCACTTTTCCTTCATTTAGGCATTAAATGAAATATATTGTTGGCATGGTACATGTAAACATCATTGTACAACAATTAAACATCATGGTCACATTTTAATTTCATCATTCAAGGGTTTAGTCATAGGTTTGCATGAATCTATATCTATAATAATTAAACCCACATAGAAATTATCACCCAACATGGAGTAGAATTCAATTTCTCATTTATCAAGATGAACAAGAACAACCCAATCATAAAATCATAAGGAAAATCCATAACTTGAATTTGGAAAAGGGATTCTTGGACTTCATGGATGAAACGAGTCCATGAATGAACACTATGCATACCTGGGTTGAGTTTGTTGAAGTTCCTGAACTTGAAGAATTTGAATCTCTTAGTTCTTGAAGAAGATTTAGATTTTGTTCTTGGGGATTAACGTTAGTGAGAAAACCTTAATTTTGTTATTGTAGAAGAATAATGAATTTTTGAGCTTTGGTCGGATATAATTAGGTATAGAAACGGGTGGTAAAAGACTAAAAAACCCTTTTGAAACGGATTTAATTTGCTGAATCGGGACCTGTGATGGCTCGTGCGACGGTCCGTCGCTGGCTCGATGGTCCGTCATTCCGACCGTCGCATGTGGACCTAAATATGGTCTCACTTCCTTGGCTGAAACGGCTTGGGCGATGGTCTGTCGCAAGTTCGATGGTCCGTCAACCTGTCCATTGCACTTTATCTAGAAGGTGGCCTCACTTTTTCCCTTGCGAGGGCCTGAGCGACGGTCCATCGCTAGTCCGACGGTCCGTCGTCCTGGGCCGTCACTCCTAGGAAGAAGGTAGTCACATTGCCTTACTGCGACGGTCATGGGCGATGGTCCGTCGCTAGTACGACGGTCCATCGGCCTTACCGTCGCACCTTGGCGATTTTACTGCCTTCTATATTTTGGCTATAACTTTCTCCTTTGATGTTGGATTTTGATGAAACTGGTATCGTTGGAAAGCTAATTCAATTTCCCACTTGAAAAAAGTGAAAATCTTAAAAATACCACATGTACAAAAGTGGATTCATCTTTCAAAGAAAACTTCTAACATTCTTGAGATGATTTCACGCTAGGAAAAGTACGGGGTATTACAATATCTCCCCCTTGAGAACATTCGTTCTCGAATGAGACTGAGTGAGGGGAAACAATAACCAACGTACATACTGAATATGAATACTAAAACATGATCTCATGATTGACATGACTGATAACTGAACATATCATACTGAACATACATATCTGATGCATGTGTAACTGATTCATGATTGCATGACAGGGTGTTCTGATGAACTAAGTTTCTCTCAATGAGAATTCATGTCTGATGCATAATTATATAACTGAGCTAATACATGAATGCATGATTGAATTTGCAATGGTATTTAATACAAAGTTTGTGATGAACACTGAATATGAAACTGGGTAAGCTTAAGGAGAACTGTTACCTTGAGCTTGATCTGAGTCGGCGGAGAAGAGGTGAGGATACTTGGTACGCATGTATGCTTCTATTTCCCAAGTATCTTCCTCGACAAACTAATTTTTCCAAAGAACTTTAACCAGAGGGACTTCTTTGTTCCTTAGTCTACTAGTATGATAGTCTAGGATTTCAATTGGAATCTCTTCATAAGAGAGGCTGTTCTGAACATCGATGCTTTGAATAGGGACTACAACTGTTGGGTCACCTATACATTTCTTGAGAAAAGGGACATGGAAGACTGGATGAACCGAGGCTAGATCTGAAGGAAATTTGAGCTCATAAGCTACCTTGCCAAAGCGACTGAGAATCTTAAAGGGACCGATATATCGGGGACTGAGCTTTACCTTCTTGCCAAACATCTTTACTCCCTTCATGGGAGAGATCTTTAGATAGACATTATCACCACTATTGAACTCAAGATACTTTCTACAAACACCTGCATAAGACTTTTGTCGGCTCTGAGCAGCCCAGAGTCTTTGTCTGATCAACTTGACTTTTTCTAAGACGTAAATACTAAGTCAAGACCTATAACAGAGGCCTCACTAAATTCGAACCAACCAATTGGAGATCTACATATCCTACTATAGAGATCTTCAAATAGAGCCATGTGAATACTAGAATGATAGCTTTTGTTGTATGCAAACTTAATCAAAGGCAAGTGGTCATCCCAACTACCCTTGAAATCAATTGCATACGCCCTTAGCATATCTTCTAGAGTCTGAATGGTCCTTTTTTCCTGACTATCTGTCTGAGGATAGAAGACTTTATTGAGATGAACTTGGGTACCAAGACCCTTTTGGAACGCTTTCCAAAAATAAAAGGTGAACTGGGTGCCTCTGTCTGAGATAATAGATAGCTGAACACCGTGCAATCTGACCAACTCCCTGATGTAGAGTTTGGCATAATCCTCGGCTGAATAAAAGGTATGAACTGGAAGACAATGAGATGATTTGATCATCCTGTCTACAATGACCCAAACCAAATCATGTTGACCACTAGTTCGAGGCAAACCCGTCATGAAGTCCATGTTCACTTTTTCCCACATCCAAGTAGGAATACTGAACTCCTGCATAGACCCACTAGGCATTTGATTCTCTATCTTGACCTGCTGATATGTAGAGAACTTAGCCACAAACTCTGCAATGTCTCTCTTCATTTCACTCCCCCAATATATTTCCTACAAATCACGGTACATCTTTGTGTCCCTTGGATGAATAGAGTTGCACGCACCATGCGCTTCTTCAAGAATTCGCCGCCTTAAGTCATCTACAGCTTGATCACATAGATGTCCCTGACAATGCAGAACACCATCTCCTCCTTGGGAGAAAACCTCTACCTTCTGATCCTTGACTGTCTTATTTAACTTGACAAGGCTAGTATCTCTATTTTGCTTTTCTTTCACCTCGGAAACTAGAGATGATTTTGAACTACTCTGAACCCATATATCACACTCCTCTGTATCGACTAAATGAACACCTAGTATGATAAGTTGATGGAATTCCCAGGATAACTTCTTCTCACTGTCCTCGACATGAGCAACACTATCCATAGAAAGTTTACTGAGAGTGTCAGCCACTACGTTGGCCTATCCCGGATGATAAAGGACGCTCATGTTATAATCTTTCAAGAGCTCTAACCACCTTCTCTGATGAAGATTGAGATATTTTTGAGAAAATACATACTGAAGTCTCTTAAGATCTGTGAACACATCTACATGAACACCGTATATATAATGCCTCCAAATATTCAAGGCAAATACTACGGACGCTAACTCAAGATCATGAGTAGGATAGTTCTTCTCATGGGGTTTAAGATGTCTGGAGGCATAGGCTATGACCTTACAATGCTTCATGAGGACACAAACCAAACCTACTATGGATGTATCACAATACATTATGACCCATCTGAACCATCTGGAAGAGTTAGAACCGGAGCTGAGGTGAGTCGAGTCTTTAACTCTTGAAAACTCTTCTCGTAAGGATCTGACCACTGAAACTTGACTTTTTTCTAAGTCAATCTAGACATAGAGTATGGAATAGAAGACAATCCCTCAAAAAACCATCTATAATAGCCAGCCAAACCAAAGAAACTCCTGATATCTGATAGAGAGATAGGGTGAGGCCAGTTTCTTACTGCTTCGATCATTTGAGAATCTACTCTAATGTCATCACCGGAAATGATATGACCAAGGAATGCTACTGAACTTACCCCAAATTTGCACTTACTAAATTTGGAAAATAGTTGATGATCTTTGAGAGTCTGAAGTACTATTCTGAGATGGTCTGCATGATCTCGCTCACTGCAGGAATAAAGTAGAATATAATCTATAAAGACTATGATGAACATGTCCAAGTAATTCTTGAACACACGGTTCATCAAGTCCATGAAAGCGGCTGGGGCATTCGTAAGACCAAATCACATAACTAAGAATTCGAAGTGGCCATACCGAGTACGAAAAGCTATTTTTGGAATGTCACATTCTCTGACTCTAAGCTGATGATAGCCGGATCTGAGGTCTATCTTAGAGAAATAGATAGCACCATGATGTTTGTCAAACAAGTCATTGATTCTGGGAAGAGGATACTTGTTCTTAAGTATGACTTTACTGAGTTGAAGGTAATCAATGCACATTCTGAGAGAACCATCTTTCTTGCGCACGAATAAGACTGGTGCGCTCCATGGGGAAATACTGGGTCTGATGAATCCCTTATCTAAGAGATCCTTCAATTACTCTTTCAATTCTTTGAGTTCTGCTGGTGCCATTCTGAATGGAAGAATAGAGATAGGATGAGTATCCGGAAGAAGATCAATACCGAAGTCTATTACCCTTTCAAGAGGAATTCCTGGAAGAACTTCGGGAAAAATATCTGAATATTCTTCTACAACTGGAACTGATTCAAGACTGGGAGTCTCAGAACTAGAATACTTAACATGAACAAGATGACAGACCCTTCCTCTAGACATCATTTTCCATGCCTGAAGGAAGGAAACAAGCTGACCCCTGAAGGTGGATACACTACCTTTCCTCTCAACTAACCCTGCATCATCTAACCTCTCTGACTTCCACTGCTTGAACCAAGTATGAGCTACATCCTACAATTGACATGCAGCTAGCTCAGCACTTTCAATAGACGTAACTCCTATTATGTCTGTAACCTTCTGCACCTGATCTAGGAATTCCTGAGGGTCCTCATCTGACTTCGACCCCAGAAAGGATGGAGAATTCATTCGGGTGAAATATCAAATCCTGGCTGCAGTTGAATTGTCCACTGGATTAGCCAGAACGACAGCTGGTCATTCATTCTGAGCAGCAACTAAGTTAGAAGGAGCAGTGAATATAGATTAAAACTTTGCATAAGAAATAGGTTCGCCCAAAGGTTTTTCGAGCTGAGGGGATGGCTGATTCACATTTCTTCTTTTAGGAGGCATGTTCTGTAGAAGAAAGTGAGAAATGGATTATTCTGAGAGATTCATAGAGATTATGCCTACTGGAATAATATGAATACTAAAAGAAGGGAAATTGTTCCTAAAATATCTTATAGCCTCCTACACATAAATGTGGCGCGCAACACACCGATGCACAAGACTCTACTAGATGCAGCTTTCAGACCTCCTAGAACACTATTAAACCTTAGGCTATGATACCAAGTTTGTAATGCCCCAAATCTAGTACCCAGAACATTCCACGGTGTTCCTGACCCTGAAGGACCACAAGCTAACCCATGACTGATATCTGTACCTGTATACTGCATACATACTGTATAATATGGAAACATAAACTGAAAGGCCATAAGGTTAAAAACTGTAACATAAGATCTGACAAATCAGAACATATGGATAGGGTATGAAATACCCAAAACAAAACTAAAATAAGTTATCTGAATGTACTGTAGTCTGAAAAGCCTCAAAATATGACTGTCTGAATAAGGAGTTGATAGGACATGTCCCCAACGAACTCCAACTAATAAACTAATTAACGAGATAATAAAATGCTGATCGTGTCCTCGAAAGATGAGGAATCACTTTTAACTCTGACTACTGAGACTGGAATCTACTGATGCTCTGGAACTCATGTCTCTGAACCTATGGTATAATACACCATAGCACAAATGTGTCAGTACTTTGAATGTACTGGTATGCATGTGAGGTAAGATGAATGCATGGGGTTCATATGCATAAACAAATATAATAATAGACTGACTAGCATGAGCATGAGAGTACATGCATGAGACCTAAAAACTAACACTGATACTGTGATAACATGATTACTGAATCTGAATACTGATAGCATGACATACTGATAACTGATATAACTGATAACATGAGTGACTGTATCTGACAATCTTAAATATGATGGAACTAGCTGAGTTCCGTACTGTATCTGAGTTGATGGTATTTGACAATCCTGAAATCTGAAGAACTATCTGAGTTCTTGACTGATACTGAAACTATGGGAAGAAGTCATTTAATCGACATGCCCCAAATGATGCATTATAGCTGAATTGGGGTCTAATCTGTGCCCTGATTAGAAGGGTGTCTATACTGTACCACTGGTAAGGACAACATGTGAGTGACCCTAATATAACAGGTAACTCAAATAAGAACGGTGGGAACCCTCATATAGTAGGTTAAGCCACCTCATCTACACTCATATAGAAGGCTATGATGTCTCAACCTATGCTGGATACATAGTTCTGGAACGCAAGGATTACTTCTAAGAATCACACCTTTATATAACAGGTGAGTTCCCACCTGTACCGACCCAAAATAGTCTCCCGAGACGTCACACGGTGCCTAAGGCTACGAGTAGCCCCAAGCTAACCCATAGAGCCGGTTTCCACTAATGACACTTAATTCAAGATAAAAATGGACTCAACACTAGCATAGTCATATCACATGAAAGGAAATATGCAAAAGATACTCGGTCCATAAGACCACAATATAGATAAATCTCAACAAAACCATAATATCAAACCCTCGACACATCACAAGTCTGACACTAGTCTGACAAGCCAATACAAATAAAAATCTAGAGAGCTGTTGGGACAGATCCCCAACTGACTTAAAATGAACTGAAGATAAAACATAGTCTCTCAAGTACGGTAAATACCTGAAGATCGATCCTCAAACCATGAGGACTCACCACTGTAGAAAACGTAGGCAAGGTACTCGAAGAATCACGGGCGAGCCTGGGACTAAGCACCTGAACCTACATTATGACACAATGTAGCACATAAACATATATGTGGATCAGTAGTTGGAATGTACTGAGTATGCGGGGGTGAATACATATGAATAAAATAGTAACAATCTTCTTTAATCAAATTATTTATGCATTATGAGACGACTCACATGGCTTGAACAAGTATAAAATATAAAGATCATAAGTCATGTAGAATGGAATATGTAACACAAATCCCGTGAGTCATCATTGTTTAATCTCAAAATTTGAAATCTTCTCTTGTTCTCAATACCCAAAGGCTAAGGGACTTTAAACAATACTTTCAACTCATGCATAAGTCTCATGGAGAGTAAAACTTCTTCAATAGTCAACATTTCATAACTATTTAGAACTCATATACTTGGAATTCAGAATCATATAACTTGAAAACATACTTGAAGGCATTTCATTCACTTTAGGAAAATATCTCATCTCAAGCTTTAGGGAAATCACTCCATCTCAAATGGAAAGGCATTCTAGTTTATGGAAACAACTAATCTCAAGGCTTTATAAAAAGTACTATAACAAGGGAAAATGCTTTAGTTAGGAAATAACTCACATCAAGAAAATACTTTAGCTGGGGAAACATCTCTGCAATTCAACCATTTAGGAAAATAGATTATAGGGAAGGAAAATATGTATTTGATCTCGAAGTCTAAAGGTCAAGGGAGGTTCTCGTAACCGACATAAACCATGCGAGCTACATGGAGTCCAACGTTTTTTCCTCCTAAGGAAGACACTCCACGTTGGGGAGGAGAATCATACTCTTGCCATAGAGTATAACCTAGGTCTAGTGATCACTAAATGAAACTCGGCCACAGGCCGAATCATAATCATCAAAAACTTGGCCGCAGGCCCAACCTACGGTGGCACGTAGTTTTAAGGTTTCCCTTCCTACCAAACCTTTTTACCCTTTTCATGGGTGAAATCTTCAAGTATACCAAATCACACACCTTAAACTCAAGATATCTCCTCCTCACATTTGCGTAAGACTTTTGAAGACTCTAAGCGGTCTTCAACCTTTCTCTAAACAACTTAACTTTCTCCATAGCTTCGAACACTGCATCAGGTCCACACGCGGTAGCTTCGCCGACTTCAAAACAATGTATGGGTGATCTACACCTCCTACCATACAAAGCCTCAAATGGTTCCATCTCAATGCTAGCAGGGAAACTGTTGTTATAGGCGAACTCTATCAATGACAAATGCTCATCCCAACTACCTTTGAAATCAAAAGCGCTCCCCCTCAACATATCCTCTAGGGTCTGAATGGTCCTCTCAGCCTGACCATCTATCTGCGGATGAAAGATGAACTCAAAAGAACTTGGGTGCCAAGACCCTGCTGAAACGCCCTCTAAAACTGAAAAGTAAATTGAGTACCCCTATCCGAAATGATAGACAAAGGAACTCCATGTAATCTGACCAACTCCCGGATATACAATCTAGCATAATACTTAGCTGTATAAGATGTATGCATGGGCAAGAAATGTGCGGACTTTGTCAACCTATCCACAACAACCCAAATAGAATCATGGTGACGATGCGAAAGAGGAAACTCGGTCACGGAGTCCATATTCACTATCTCCCACTGCCAAGTGGGTATACTAAACTCTTGCATCACACCACCCGGTCTTTGGTGCTCTACCTTAATCTGTTGACACATTGCATATTTTCCGACAAACTCGGCGATGTCTTTCTTCATGCCGTTCCACCAATAGATTTTCCCGCAAGTTGTGATATATCTTGGTTGTACCGAGATGAATGGAATAACGCGCACCATGCTCTTCACCCATAATCCGCCCCCTCAAATCATCAACACACGGAACACACAACCTACCATGCACCCTCAACATACCATCTCCACCATGGGAGAAAACCTCGACCTTTCGGTCCTGAACTGACTCCTTCAGTTTGACCAAACTAGGATCCCTATCCTACTTCTTCTTCACTTCCTAAACTAAAGAAGATTCATAACTACTCTGCACCAACGTACTCCCCTCCACTGAATCAAGCAATCTAACACCCAACCTAGCCAGACAATGAACATCATGAGCTAACTCACTCTTACCTTTCTTAATATGCCAACACTACCCATGGACAATCTGCTAAGGGCATCCACCACCATATTGTCCTTTCCCGAGTGATACAACACACTCATATCATAATCTTTCAACAACTCTAACCACCTCCTCTGCCTATGATTCAACTTCTTCTGGGTAAACACGTACTGTAGGCTTTTATGATTAGTAAACACATCAACATGGACACCGTAAAGATTGTGTCTCCAAATTTTCAAAGCAAAAACTACAGCAGCTAACTCAACATCATGGGTTGGGTAGTTCCTTTCATGCGGCTTCAACTATCTAGAGGCATAGGCTATAACCTTACCCCTTTGCATCAACACACAACCCAAACCAACTTTAGAGGCATCAAAATACACCACAAAACCATTAGTACCATTAGGCAAAGCCAACACAGAGGCTGAAGTGAGTCGAGTCTTCAACTCCTGAAAACTCTTCTCACAGGAATTGGACCACTAAAATTTAACCTTCTTTTGGGTCAACCGGGTCATAGGAGATGTAATGAAAGAGAAAACCTCAAAAAAATAATGGTAATAGCCCGCTAGACCCAAGAAACTCCTAATGTCAGATGGAGAGATAGGTCTAGGCCAGTTTGTCACAGCTTCTGTCTTTTGGGGATCAACTCTAATACCCTCGGCTGAAACAACATGACCCAAGAAGGCTACTGACCTTAGCCAAAATTCACACTTACTAAATTTGGCAAATAACAGGTGATCTTTAAGAGATTGCAAGACAATTCTAAGATTATCTGCATGGTCATTCTCATCACGGGAGTACACAAGGATGTTATCTATGAAGACAATGATGAACGTATCAAGGTATTGCTTGAACACTCGATTCATGAGGTCCTTGAAGGCTGTTGGGGAATTGGTTAGTCCAAAAGACATGACTACAAACTCAAAGTGACCATAATGGGTTTAGAAGGCTGTCTCTGGAATATCACATTCCCTCACTTTAAGTTGATGATAGCCGAATCTAAGGTCTATCTTGGAAAAATAACTTGCACCTTGCTACTGATCAAACAGGTCATCAATTCTCGGAAGAGGATACTTATTTTTGACTGTGACCTTGTTCAGTTGACGGTAGTCAATGCACATACACAAAGATCCATCTTTTTTCCGCACGAACAAAACAGGTGCGCCACAAGGAGAAACACTGGGTCTAATGAAACCTTTGTCTTAGAGATATTTAAATTTCTCCTTCAACTCCTTAAGCTCGGAAGGTGACATACGATATGGAGGAATGAAAATAGGCCGAGTGTCAGGAAGAAGGTTAATTCCAAACTCTATCTCTCTATCGGGAGGTACCCCTGGGAGATTTTCTGGAAAAACATCAGGAAACTTATTAACAACATCAACCGAATGGATGGTTGGAGTCTCTAAATTAGTGTCCTTGACCCTAACTAGGTGGTAGATATAACCTTTGGATATAAGATTTCTAGCTTTGATATAGGAGATAAAATGACTCTTGGGAGGGACCAAACTCTCGGACCATTCAAACACTGGTTCATCAGGAAACTGAAACTTGACCACACCGGTACGACAATTTATAGATGCATAACAAGAATAAATCCAATCCATACCCAGAATAAGGTCAAAATCTATCATGTCTAACTCTATCAAATCTGCAAGTATGACTCTATGAAGCACAGTAACAGGGCAATTTCTATACACTTGTTTCGCAACAACTGACTCTCTGACTAGTGTAGAAACTAGGAAAGGTTCAAGAATCTTTTCAGGACTCATTTCGAAATTCACAGCCACAAGTGGGTTCACATAAGAGAGATTCGATCCGGGGTCCGACAACACATAAATATCAAGACAAAAGACACGGAGCATACCAGTAACAATATCAGGAGAGTCCTCCTACTCCCGATGGGGTGGCAAAGCATAGAACCTATTCTGGCACTGACCGCCAGCGGTGCTAGAAGAAGCAACCTGAGCTGGAGAGGGACGAAGTACCGGAGCTGGTGCACTAGTATCCTGTGCCTGAGGTCGGATATCTCTATTCCCCTGCCTAGCATGGGGATAATCTCTAAGTCTGTGGCCCTACTTGTCACAACCAAAACCACCCCTCACATCTCCGAAACACTCCCTAAGGTGATTCTTACCACATTTAGCATAAAATGGATAACGGGGCCTATTACCAACAATGTTCTACGACCGAAACATGAAAGACCTGCTCCCTTGGTCCAGCCTACCTCTAGGCACGGGAGCATTAGCTGAAGAAGGAATTGGAATAAATGGACGTCTCTGAAACTGGGGGCGGTTCTCTCCATGAAATCTAGGCTGGCTAACCTCATACTGATCAGATCTTACCCTCTTGCAACCCCTTATTCTATCTCTTTATCTAAGCTTATCCACCACAATATATTGGGTATGTGCCATCAACCTAGCCAGATCCATATCTTTATGCAATATCGCGGCCTTACACTCCTTCAGTACCATCCCAGAAACACCGATCACAAACTTACTCATACTAGCCCGGGTGTCAGAAATCAAATTAAGAGCTTACTTGTCCAACTGATTGAACTTCAAACAATACTCCTTAGTAGTCATGGAGCCCTATCTCAAATTCATGAACTTCTTAATCTTTGCCTCCCTCATCTCAAGTGGAAAGAACTAATCCAAGAAGGCATCTTGGAAAACTTGCCAAGTCATAGGAGTGGCATTCTCACCTCTACCCTTCCTCCATGACACAACCCAATCATAAGAAATGTCTTTCAGTCTACAGGATGCCAACTCAACACTTTCTTCTTCTGAAATATGCATCACATCTGTGATTTTCCTCACCTCCTCCAAGTACAACTTTGGGTCTTCATCTATCTTTGACCCTAAAAACTCAGGCGGGTTCATCTGCATAAAGTCACGAATCCTATCCATGGTTACATCACCACCTTGCTGGTTAGCAACTGGGGCCTAGTTATTGGCCCGAATATTTGCGGTGACCGCTTGGGCTAACGCCTGAAAGGCCACCCTAAACTCAGCATGGGACACCATCTCATTCAAAGGATCAACAGGTGGGGGGTTGCTCATCATTGTTTCCTTAGAAATTCGCTCTTTGAGGAGGCATTTTCTAAAAATAGAAGAGCATGGATCATTAGATAAGAGGGATAACTATAGGCACGATAGAATCTGAACGAAGAAATAACTTTTTCCTAAAATATCTCGTATCCTCTTTCTCATAGGTGTGTCACGCTACACACCGATGATAAAGATTCTACTCAACGCAGCTTGTCAATCTCCCTAGGACTCCTTAGAAACCTTAGCCTTTCATACCAAGTTTGTAACGACCCGAAATTGTCTCCCGGGACGTCACACACTGCCTAAGGCTACGAGTAGCCCCAAGCTAACCCTTAGAGCCAGTTTGAACCAATGACACTCAATTCAAGATAAGAATGGACTCAAAACTAGCATAGTGATATCACATGAAAGGAAATATGGAAAAGATACTCGGTCCATAAGACCACAATATAGAGAAATCTCAACAAAACCACAATATCAAACCCTCAACACATCACAAGTCTGACACTAGTCTGACAAGCCTCTACAAATTAAAATCTAGAGAGCCGTTGGGGTAGGTTCCCAACTGACTCAAAATGAACTGAAGATAAAACATAGTCTCTCAAGTATGGTAAATATCTAAAGATCGGTCCTCGAACCATGAAGACTTACCACTGTAGAAAACATAGGCAAGGTACTCGAAGAATCACAGTCGAGGCTAGGACTGAGCACCTGAACCTATATTATGACACAATGTAGCACATAGACATATATGTGGATCAGTACTTGGAATGTACTGAGTATACAAGGGTGAATGGATATGAATAAAATAGTAACAATCTTCTTTAATCAAATCATGTATGCATTATGAGATGACTCACATGGCTTGAACAAGTATAAAATATAAGGCTCATAAGTCATGTAGAATGGAAAATTTAACACAAATCCCGTGAGTCATCATTGTTTAATCTCAAAATTCAAAATCTTCTATTGTTCTCAATACCCAAAGGCTAAGGGACTTTAAACAGTAATTTCAACTCATGCATAAGTCTCATACAGAGTAAAACTTCTTCAATACTCAATATTTCATAACTATTTAGAACTCATATATTTGGAATTCAAAATCATATAACTTGAAAACATACTTGAAGGCATTTCATTCACTTTAGAAAAATATCTCATCTCAAGTTTTAGGGAAATCACTCCATCTCAAATGGAAAGGCATTCTAATTTATGGAAACAACTTATCTCAAGGCTTTATAAAAAGCACTATAACAAGGGAAGATTCTTTCATTTAGGAAATAACTCATATCAAGAAAATACTTTAGTTGGGGAAACATCTCTGCAATTCAACCATTTAGGAAAATAACTTATAGGGAAGGAAAATAACTATTTGATCTCAAAGTCTAAAGGTCAAGGGAGGTTCTCTTAACTGACATAAACCATGAGAGCAACATTTTTTCCTCCTAAGAAAGAGACCCCACATTGGGGAGGAGCGTCATACTCTTGCCAGGGAGTATAACTAGGTCTAGTGATCACTAAATGAAACTCGACCTATGGCTGAATCATAATTATCATAAAATTGGTCTCAGGCCCAACCTACGGTGGCACGTAGTTTTGGGGTAAGAAACCATAGTAACTTACCCACTTGGTGCTAAATACTACTCCCTTTAGATTATCTACAAACATCTCATAAAAAAATCCACTTTTAGAAAAATCACATGGTCACCACGAACCCAATAATCAAATCAATAATCTCATATAGTGAAGTGGATGTCAAAGCTCAAGGACCATTAGGTCAATTCATTTCTCAATCATCTCAAAATACTCAAAATACTCAAAACATGGGTGCTCATAGCACAAGAGTTCATAATTTCACAAGTCTCAAATAGGGCTTACTAACCCATAATTAAATCTCAAGTTAAAGCTTATCAAAAGCATATTATATAGCATATACATTCATAAATCATGTCGAAATCAGGGAATTTCAGCAAATTACCTCAAAATCTTAATATAGCCATATGCTTCAATATCTCAACAATGCAAATATTAGATTATCAAGGAGTAAAATCATGGGGTTTATACCCAGCTGTAAATACTTGACAAAACATGTAGAAATCATGCCATTTGACTCTTAATTCATGGGAAATATCAATATAATGCATTCAATAATAATCGGTGAAAATCCAATTCAAATTCATGTAAAAACCTCATATATTTCAAGAATTTCAAGATGTAAATAACCATTTGGGAACAAGGGTGAAAGGGGTACCCTTGTTCAAAAACCCCACATACCTTGAATTAGAAGCTTTTGTTGAACTCTCACTTCTGGAACTCTATTCGTTCTCTAGAATAAGGGTTCTTGAGGTCCTTGACTTGGGAACCTTGAATCTTGACTCAATTTAGGAAATTCATGGTGGATTCTTGAGATTCTTGGAAGAGGTTTTGGATACTTAGGGTTTATGTTGAGAGAAAACTTGAGAAAAACCTCATAGGATGCTTGTAAATGGCTTTGATTTAGTGTTTCCATGATTTTATAGGCTTGGTAAAGGTCCAAAGTGCCCTTTTAAACATCTGTATGAAATTGGAAAAATTGAATTGGAAACCGATTTCATTGGTCTTCGCGACGCGCTACTTATTGCTGTGGCTCATTGGAATTTAACAATTGGGAAATTGGCAGCCTCCGCGACATGGAGCCATCGTGTTTTCCCACTGGTTGGGACCTGGGAATCCTCCACGACATGCTACTATCGCGGGGTTCCACTGGAAATTGACAATTGCTAAATCAACCCTCTCCGCGATGCACCAGGTAGTTAGATGATGCAGTTTTACGACTAATGCTTAAATTAGCCATAACTTCTTACCCAAGTGTTGGATTTGGGAAAATCTTATATCGATGGAAAGATTATCAGATTTCCCATGTTATAAAAAGTAGAAATTAGGGAAATTCTATATGGTTAACACATTACTCACTTAGGAAGCTACTTCTCAATCTTTTAGGGCCGGAATCACGCCTCACTCGACACGCCCTACGGCTCAAACTATGAGAGAAATTTGCGGTGCCTTACAATATCTCCCCCTTGGGAACATTGATCCTCGAATGTCACTAGTTAGGCTCGAAATACAGGAAAAACTGAGTACATACAGCTGAAACAATTACTAAATAGTTCAAGATCTTCCTAAACTCATGACCACTTGGGATATCGCAAGAACTCATACAAAGATAGATGCATAGCTGAACTTTAGATTAGAAAAGATGAATCAAGGAAGAATGGTACCTTTAGATTGATCTGAACTTGCAGAAAAGAGGTGCGGGTATATGGCTCATATGTCTGCTTCTGCCTCCCAAGTAGAACCCTCAACAGATTGGTTCCTCCATAAAATTTTGACCAAGGGAACTTCTTTGTTCCTTAGTCTACGGATTTGAAAATCTAGGATCTCCACAGGAATCTCATCGAAGGAAAGCCTATCTTGAATATCAAAACTCTCTGAAGGATCAACCATAACAGAATCACTAGTATTATTCTTAAGCATGGAGACATGAAAGATAGGATGAGCGGCGGACAACTCCGAGGGCTACTCAACCTCATAATCCAGGGGGAACACAGTCTTGGTGTCCGTCTTCCATTATTTGTAAACTCAAGCATTCAAATTCGCTACTTGTTACAGTTGACTTTTAATTCCCCCTATTTACTTTTCTGCACTGCTCGTGAATTTTTTCAAGTTTGCGATATTGTTCATCGTATTCCCTATGGGTTCGACCCCAACCTGAGTTGGGTTACTATATTTGGAATTGACCACATCATACTTCTTTAGAGGTTAGTTTTGGGCGACATCACCTATACCAAATAATTGTTTTATTCAATGATATTAGATGTCATCGTCTTACCTCTGTTTACTGGTGCATGAGCTCTTTACCATTATTCATAAACAACATCATATTGGTAATCCCTTACCCTATGACCCCCCTTACCTACCTTGGTCATAGGGCACTCAAAATCCTTTTGCCATAGAATAGTACAAGTCACTATTTTGTTCTTGCTATTCTAAAAGTTAGTGCAAACATTCTTCTAAAGATGACAAATTTATATAAGATGAGGAACATTAGGATACATAATTCTTACACTTTTGATGATGCTTTTATTGTAATTCAATACAAAACACATCTTTTCACATTCTCTAAGTGCACATCTAAACTGCTGAAAAATTATGTCAATGAACAATCATTCTATGTACCTACAACCTCATACATTATTGAAAAAATACAATCTAAATCTGAAAAACATCATAGTTTTGAAGTACGATGTTGGTAACTATTTTAATGTATAAGTAAAATATACATAATGTTATGAAATATTTTGAAAAAAAATCATTAAAAAAATAACAATTGTAGTACCTGCACCATCGAGAGTGTTTGCCAAAAGAAAAGTTTCTTTGTATGGTCCACTCAAATGATCTGCAACCAAGACTTCAAGTCTGCAAAAACTCAAATTCACTTATCATTGGATGTAAGAAAATAAACAAATGCATGAACTCTTTTTTTGCTGACTTGTGTAACTTAATGTGAGAGTTAGGATATACAGTGTTTAGCATATGAATGTATCTCAATATTTTTCTATATTTCTCAAATGGTGAACCCTTAATCATCTCTATAGCACACTTCTTAGCTCGTATGCCTTCATATAATTAATATCTACCCCATAAAAACTTTTATTTCTTCAATTATATCTTCCGATGTGTGTATTCTCTTATGATTAACTAACTTTGATGCTGTAAAGTCACTAACAAAAGTTGTTATATCATGCAAATATTTTACAACCTTATCACTCATTCAACATGTTTGTTCATTACTGCACCTCCAAATAATAAAATCTTTCATTTATTCAGACTAGATGCCTTCATAATATAATTACAATATTCATTATTATAGTACATGCATAGCTGAAAAAGAAAATTGCTTTCAACATTAATTACATCATATTATACTAAAACAAATTCTAGTATGCAGAGTATAGCATAATAACATATAGTATATCAAAACAATTAACTCATTTTTAGTAGGAACATGATAACATGTAATGTATCAGAACAACAATAATATGCATGTGTAATCTGTTTAAGGATAGTGCACCTACAAAAATTTCTTGAATAATTTATCAGACATACTATCGACATAAATCATGATGTATGTCCACTATAAATAAATTGTAATGTATCCTTTTAAGATAATGAATATTTATTTGTTTAACATAAAGTAAGAATTTCTCATCTACACTTTTACGTTTTAATCACACCTCTCTTTGTAAGATCGCTTATCTCTAAAGTTAAAGCAATGCTCTAAGGCATATTTTGTCATTACAGATACAAAAGTCATATTATCCTTATAAAACTGTTTTTCCTCCTTCACTTCTTTATATTTGCTATCACTAATAAACTTTTCAACTTCCAATTCACGTACATATAAGGAGTACTCATTTTGTTATTCAACAATAGAAATATATAGCGCATTGAATTCCATTCCTTTTACACAAACTACAGCTCCAGCTTCTCTATCGAACATTAATGCTTCTGTTGGTTTATCCGTTATAGTTAAACACAAAGAGCACATTGTGAATTTTGGAAAAATTTTCTTCAAATAAACATAAAGCTTTACTCTATTATTGTTATTTAGCATCATTGGTGATGAATTATTTTAAATAATGTATCGAACGTTAATTTTTTTCTTAGATTTCTCAAAATTTATTTTTTTTGCAATTACCGAAATAAACCTCAATTATGAAATACTTTCTACAATAACAATTTCATCACTTTTGTTTCATTCATATTGTATATCGAATTGCCAGACACTGAAATAGCTCAACAAAATTGCAATGTTTATCTTTTATCTAGATTAAAAAAACCCCAAAAACTCAGAGCTTGAGAAAATTGAGAATTTTTGCTCGATAAAATTGATAGTGTTTGATCGACTACCTTGATTTGGTGATTCAAACTTTGAATTTTAAAAGTTGTTACTGAATTTAATGAATTCAACAGATACACAATAATCATTATGAAATTAATTGTGTTCTTAATTAAAGGGAACAAGCATTATTTTTCATATATCGGTAAACAGTTAGTACTTATGTATAGTTTAGTTATGTATCTCGAGTATTTATTATGTATCTGTAGTCTAAAAATTTAGGATTTGGTGTAATTATTAAAATATTCAGGAGAGAGGGTAATTATAAAGCAAAATCATGAAATTTATATTGTTTATACTTAATAGTATGGTTCAAAAATTCCCTTGTCATTAATAGTTTGACCAAAAATGTCTCTATTGTTATTTAATTGGGTCTAAATGTCCTTTACTGATAAATGTATTATTTTTTTATTTTTAAAAATATTTTCCTGATAAAATAATTACGTCTAATGAACTCTTTTCTTGTTAGTTTTCTTTTAAAATCTCTTTAGATAACCAAAAAGGGGAAGTAAATTTTTTGACCTTTCTTAATGTTTTTAAATCAGTTGAAATAGAATAATCTCGTATACTTTTTTTTAATTGCAAACATAGGTCATATATAAAAAATCTTAATAACCCATCATCAATTTTTATCAGATAATGATAAGAAAAATTTTCTAATAAAATAAAAATATTTGTATTTCCTTATATTTTCCGAATTGAAGAAGAATAAGCATTTGTTCAAACTGTACCATATTAGATGGATTATATTTTTATGAGCTAAGTTTGACACCTCTATAATTTTTTAAAAATAATCTAATTGTATAGTAATAATTTTCACTCCGTCAGTATATAATAAGAAATCTTTATCTAAAACAATGGTACTGTCTCTGTTAGGGAAACTTAAACCAATAAAAATTAGAAAGAAAAAAAAATGTGCAACTGGTTTTGGTCTTTCAATTGAATTAAGGATTTCACATATTTTGGTTTGATATAGGGCTAACTATTAATCACTTTGTCCACTCTAACTCTATAACATTGAGAGTGAACTTTCAACGGTAAACCTAAGAAGTTTTTGGTAAAGAAGCACTCCTGAATAGATTACAACAATGGAATAGGAGAGAAAATGCAAGAGAGAATATTATTAAGATTTGAATAGTTTCAAATTTGACTTTTTACAATTGATTAGATAGGTATAATAGTTCCCCCTTTAGCAATGTTAACTGCTTTTCCTAACTACTCCTTAACGACTCTAACTAACTAATTGCAATGACTAAAGTTCCCTTCTATTAATTCTAGTATGTAACAATACTCCCCCACCAAAGAATTCCTTCATATCAAGAACTAAAATCAGGAAACTGTTGCTGGAGAGAAGTGGCATTCATCCATGTACTATCTTTTGGAGGGCAACTGAACTATTTAACCTAGTGTTGTGTTGAGCTAAGTCAACCTTTGGAAATAGACTTGGTGTCTAAAATAGCCTCAGACTGAAAGACCAGATAATCCCGAGGGGACAAAGTCATAGGAAAATCAAGCACAATAGAGTGATCACCAATACATAACTTCAACTGAGATACATGGAAGGTATGATGGATGTTGGCATGAGGGTATAAGTCAAGTTGTTATATTGTTGTCCCAATTTTCTTAAGAACTTTGATAGGACCAAAATATTTTAGGCTAAACTTATCATAAGAAAAACCTTTGAGCGATATTTTTCTATCAGTTTGCAGCTTCACAAACACCAAATCCCTTATAACAAAAAATCTAGGAGTTTTTTGATTATCTGTTTAAGCTTTTATCCTAGCTTGAGCCAACAACAAATGGTGTCTAATTAGTTTGATAGTACTTTACCTAGCTTGTAGGCATTTATCGACCTTTTTTCTTAAAGATTTATGTGACACATACGACAAATGAGTAGGGGGAGGTTGCCCATACACCACCTCAAAAAGTGTCATCTTGATAGAGGACTAGTTTGTGGTGTTATACCACCACTCAACTAAGGAAAACCAGTGCACCTACTCTTTTGGACGATCATTGAACATGCAACTCAAGTAGATTTCAACACACTTATTCATAACCTTAGTCTATCCATCAAATTAAGGACGACAGGCTTAAAATGCTACAATTTAACCCCTTGTGCTAATAAAATAAGGCTTTCTAATATTTTCTCAAAAAAAGGTATCCCTGTTACTCACTATGGTTTGAGGCAACCCATGGAAATTTTAAATGTTATCCAAGAAAATATGAACAACCATTGAAGTAGTATATGGATTAACAAGATTGATGAAGTGACCATATTTTCTTAATCTGTCCACTACAACCAAAATGATAGACTAGTTGTGGGACTTAGGCAATCCTTCAATGAAATCAAGACTAATGTTTTCCAAATCTTCTCAAGGATAGAGAAAGGATGTAAGAGGTCTGGATAGTTCACACTCTCAACCTTGCACCTCTAGTAAACCACATACTTTCTCACCAATTGGTAAACCTCTTCTTTGAGTTTCTTTTATTAATTGAACAATGTAGCAGTTATCCCTAAATGGCCTATACCAGTACTTCTATGAAGATATTGAAATATAACTTAACTCAAGGAGGGTTCAGAACCAACCATAATTTTACTATTTTGTATAGGACTCCATCTTTCAACATATACAAGGTTTTGGCAAAGACATCATCGGCAGATATTTAATGAGGTACAACAACTTTGTATCCCCTTCATAGCAATTGGTGATTAGATGATTTGGGCATCTAGAGAGGGCCTCAACTAATAAATTCTCTTTCCCTTTATTGTAAACAGTATTGTAATCATAGCACATCCATTTAGCCAACCACTTTTGCTGGCAAGGGGTGGAAATACTTTGATCCAAAAGGTATATGAGTGATTGATGACAGTTTTAATAAGAAAATGTCCTCCAATCAAATAAGGCCTATATTTATCCACAATAGACACAATGACTAACATCTCATTTTCATAAAAAATAGAGAGTTGAGTGTGTGGAGTTTAGAGCCTTACTCATATAAGCTAAAGGATGACTAGATTGTATCAAAATAACCCCTATCCCATTCCCATAAGCATTCATCTCTATGACAAACTCTTGGGAGATATTTAGTAGAGCTAAGATAGGGGTTGTGCTCATAGACATCTTAAGTTCATCAAATATTGTAGATGTTTCCTTAGACTATTCTTATATATCCTTCTTAAGTAAGTCAGTTAGTGGTCTAACAATCAATCCATACACTTGTACAAATATTCTATAGTACCCTGTGCATCCCAAAAATCCCTGAACTTCTTAAATATGGTAGAAATAGGTCACTCCATCATAGCCTTGTATTTTTAGGGTTAGAAATTAATCCCTGTTGAGTGATGATGTGGCCTAAATATTCAAATTCTATCTTCTCTAAAGAACACTTGCTCAGTTTAACAAATAGATAGTGTTAAGTCAACATATCAAAGGCATGCTGCACATGTTTCAGATGATCCTCCCAAGATGAACTATATATCAACATATCATCAATAAATACTAATATAAACTTCTTTAAGTAATCACGAAATACAGTATTCATCAAACTCTGGATGGTTGATGGTGCATTGGTTAAGCCAAATGGCATCACCATAATCTCATAATGTCTATTGTGTGTTCTGAAGGTAGTATTCTCAGTATCCTTCTCTACTATCCTTATTTGATGGTATCCCAACTTCAAGTCCAATTTTAAAAATAATTTTGACTCTTCTAATTCATCTAGAAGTTCTTCTATCACTAGTATAAGGTACATGTCCTTCACAGTACCTTCATTGAGTTTTCTCTAGTTAATAGAAAGCCTCTATGTGCTATCATTTTATTAACCATTACAATAGGAGAATAAAAAAAAGTCTTGTTCTCGACCTAATTACCTCTGAATCCAGCATGTCATTCACCATTCTTTCAATCTAATCATATTGACTAGTTCCATACCTGTAATGTCTCATATATGCATAAGGAGTACTTTCATTTAGCACAATCTTATGGTTGTGAGCCTTGTATGGTGGCAATTATTTAGGTATTACAAACAATGAAGCATACTATTATAGAAGTGGTTGCGTATCTATAGGGACCTGCTTTAACTGATCTTTATGTAACATATTTCAAGACACCCTAAATTTTTCCCTATGAAATTTTTGACAACCTATCCACTAGAAGGACAACCTAAATTCCTTATCCACTAACCAACAACCTATCCATTCCCAAGGAAAATCATTCCCCTTATGCATGCAAGAGTGAAAACTTTCCACAAAGAAATATTTATCCCGAAGAACCCTTTATCTGAGAGACCCATTGATTTCTCCTTAAGACCCTTTAACTCCACCAAAACCATTCTATAAGGAAGGAATAGAAATTCGGAAAAATGTCCAAAACAAGACCAATCCCAAACCAACCTTCCTATTAGACAGACACCATGAGGATCGTTAAGATGACCTCAAGAGATTCAACCACCAATAAACTGAACCAAAGAAGGACCTATCGAGTTAGAATATTTAACCCAAATGAAATGATAATATAGAGACACCCCCTTTGGAGACCATTATCCCAGTTATAAGATATGATATAACCTTTCCCTTCATAGCTAGGGAATGAAACCAATCTCCTATTCCACAACCGACCCACCAAGGAGACTAAAGACAACTTTTTAAGGATCCAACAATCTGATGCATAGCACGAGTGTAACCCATCAATTCCTGAACGACATCAAAATCCACCATATTCGAGTCAAACAAATCCTTCAAGACCCTCTTTATATTTCCAAAAAATACCACACTCCTCCTATAGACTCTTTTGGCAATTGCAGAGTTACCTACTAGGGTAGAAACAAAAAAAGAGAAAGTCCAAAATAACCATGGGACCACAACTAGAATACACAACCACAAAAGGGGTCACAAAAGAGAGAGGACCATAAACAAAGTAATCCATACACTCCATAAAGAAAGGAGTTTTCAACATACCCATATTGGCATCCCAAGATGCTTCGGACTACCAAAAGAAAATGAAGTCATTGAGATGATCCCGACCCAAGTCAGAGCCAGAAGTAATACCCAATACCCTATTTTCCCAAGTGGCAACCCCTATAGAACACTCCAGACGGATGTGTCTCACTTGACCACAACCAAATCACTAATTCCTTCCTTCCTCACAACAACAACGGTGTGACGACCATTAAATTTATAAAAAGAATATGATGATGAGGACTAAACCTCATTAGCCTAAGATTGGACACATTGTGTCCTATAAGCATTGCCAAATACAAAAGCATCTGCCTCCAAATTAATTCAGGTAGGATGCACCAACCAGAAAATAGGAGTTACAACTCATTCAACTCTTTCTCTTGGACAACTTACCACCATACCATTGCCCTCCCCATTATTTGGAAAACCAAGGCCCCATGAGTTAGACTAGATCCATCTATCTTGACTTCGAGTGAAACCGGTGAGTTTCCATAAACTTTAGCTCATTGAGAGGACATGATCAGAAAGATAAATCGAAGAAGATTCAGAGAAGTCTTCAAGACCTTAGACTCCATAGCTTAAAAGTAGAATAACTAAGAAAGTGGAACATTTTGTAAATGTTCGTAGCCTCCTGATTATAAGTGTGTTGCACGATACACCTATAAGCAAGACTCTACTCGAAACAGATTAGTGGAAAACCTATGACATCAAAACCTAAAGCTCTAATACCAACTTGTCACAATCTGAACTGGGGCCTATATGTAATGGGCAATCCCAAGACTAACCAAGGCGAAGAATCGCCCCCGTTACCCAACCCGACCACCGAATGCATACCTTGAGTCGGCTAAAGTCTAAACATATAAGAAGATAGAGTGTACAACAATGCGGAGACTCTTGGATAAGTCTATAACTAAGACCAACCCAATCAAGTCCAACATCCCACTAACCAACCAAACTAATACAATATCCATGAACTAATACCATGATAATAAGGTAATGTATATATATAACAAAAATAGTCCATACCATACCCAAGTCCAAAGTTGTCCATACAAAGCCTCAAGACCAACCAACGAGTCGTAGTTGGGACATGCCCCCGACCATAACCAAAAAACCAAAATCTATGAAAGATAAGAAATATGTAAAGTAAACCATGCCATGAAATAGATGCCTTTTGAACTATTAAAGCTCACCACTTCAATCCAATATTGACAGTAAACAAATCCAATCACTAAGCAAAAGAAGTAGAATGGTCGATTCCTGCATAGTATGGGTATACAGCCCCCAGAAGATGGGTTAGTGGGTGATTACTAGCATGCACTCATGATAGGGATAAAATAATGCCATTTATATAACCAAGTTAAACCATCCATAATACATACAACCATACATATATATAAGTTCTGGGAAAGGGAATCTGTGTTTAGCATGTATTTAAAATATTTAACCTGAGTTGTGTAACCTTGCCGTTTAACCACACCTATGGGCCATATAGTTTCAGCTACCCCTGCTAAAAGAGTCCCACAAGGTTTTCAAAATAGACTAACCATGACCACCAAACCGTCAACCTTTAAACCATTCCAAACCATTTAACACCAGGCCAAATATTTAAGGCATTTATATCATTTAAACCATTTAAATATGCAAAACAATCCAAACCCTTTTAAGGTTCCATTACCAAATTAAACAATGCAAGAGTTCCAATGAAAGTTCAATAATAGAGTAAAAATATTATTTGATGCATTTTATCAAACATGTTGAGGGCACACCTTTACCAAGACCAAAACTAACGTGTAAATCACCATAATTAAGGTTACTCAAGACCCATTAGTTAAACCATAACAAAAAAACAACCATATATGCAAACCATTACCCAAAAACATGTAAAAACATAATTTAAACCGATACCAAACCATATGCATAAAGACCCTCAACAATATTTCAAAATCCACCATTATAGATTGATAAAAGAGTCCCAATGCGTGTAGCTGCATGATCATGAAATATCCCATGGGATGAGAAGTACATACCTCCAATATAAAATATAACACTCACACATGGTCATCAAAGACCCCTCATATCGGCAAATTTGAGTTTCCAATTTTGGTCCCCCCCAGAACCTCCACCTTTCACAGCTTAGTTACACATCTCGCCATTAATGAAAAAATTAAAACCATGTCCAAAAAATCTAATTACCATTTATTACCAAGGCCAATTATTAGTGTATCATCATACCAACTATACTTGCAAGATTTATCCATGGCCAAACTATTTAGGTTAAGGGGACTCTCAAGTGCCCTTTTCGTTTACCATATTTACCTCTTAGGAGACTCCCATGTTCTCCACAAGCATAACCAATTAACCAAAATCCTTACGAACCCATTTAAACCAATTCCATTAATGAATTCACTTGGGGGATTTCCATGTATCCCACAAGGTTTTCAAAATAGACCAACCATGACCACCAAATCGTCAACCTTTAAACCATTCTAAACCATTTAAGACCAGGCCAAATATTTAAAGAATTTATATCATTTAAACCATTTAAAACATGAAAAACAATCCAAACCCTTTTAAGGTTCCATTACCAAATTAAAAAATGCAAGAGTTCCAATGAAAGTTCAATAATAGAGTAAAAATATTCTTTGATGCATTTTATCAAACATGTTGAGGGCACACCTTTACCAAGATCAAAACCAACGTGTAAATCACCATAATTAGGGTTAATCAAGACCCATTAGTTAAACCATAACAAAAAATCAACCATATATGCAAACCATTACCCAAAAATATGTAAAAACATAATTTAAACCAATTCCAAACCTTATGCATAAAGACCCTCAACAATATTTCAAAATCCACCATTATAGATTGATAAACCAATATTTAAAACACAATACACATGCATTTATTTTTAAATAACAATGAGGGAAGTAGTACATGCCTTATACAAGAAGATTCCGAAGAGAAATATGTAACACCTCGAGTTTGTACCCCAGACTCTATAGGGTGCTTACGACCCCAAAGGACCACAAGCTAACCCATGACTGATATCTTCTGTGAGCACTGAATAACAATACTTAAAAAAATAATATGGAAAATAAACTGAATTTCCATAAGGTTCAAAATCTAAATACTGATAAAGAATATCAACTGTAATAATAATCTGCAAAACTAAACACTGTCTGATAGTCTAGTCTAAAAATCCTCTAGCTGAACTGTCTGAATGTGGATTTGATGAGACAAGACCCCAACTAACTCCGACTACTAAAATAATAAAGCTACTGAAAATACTAAAATAACTGCATATCCTCGATATATAAGGACTCACTACTGAATCTGACTATGCTGGTTGAATTTGAATCTATGTATGTGCGGTCAGGAAACTAAGCATCTGAACCTATGATATGACACATTATAGCATAAAGAAAGAGTATACAATAGTACGTGGAATGTACTGGTATGCTAGATAAGGTAAGGATGAATAAAAGGGTTCATATACATGAACAATAATTGACTGAATGATATAGAGTAACTGAGTATGAGAGTACATGGATAACTGAAACTATTGTAAATATTGAGTATGTAATACTGTGCATATACATGTATACTGTAACTGAGCTTTTACTGAAGCTAAGTTCTAGGTTCTGATAATTGAGTAACTAATATTTGAGATTAGTGATAACTGAGTTACTGAAACTGATTAACTATATCTGACAGTCCTAATTCTGTAGAGCTGAACTGAGTTCTATACTGAGACTAAAACTGAAACTGTGGGAAATAATTATCTAGCCGACATGCCCCAAATAAGATAACTGGGTTCCAACCTATAACCCCAGTTTAAAGGATGTTAGTACCGTGCCACGGGTAAAGACAACTAAAGAGTTAACCTCATCTGGAAGGTACTATAATGAGAATGGTGGTACCCTCAATTGGTAGGTTAAAACTCCTCATCAACCCTCAACTGGTAGGTTGATGTCTCAAGCTATGCTGGCTACGTAGTTCTGGAACCCAAGGACTGCTTCTAAGGATAATATCCTCTACTGGCAGGTGAGTCCCAATCCTTGGGTTCACTCAGTGTTGAATCATACTCCCAACTAAATAGACACTGAACTGATTATACTGAGCTGAACTAGACTGATACTGAGTTCTGTAACTGACTGAGTTCACTGAGTTCTATAACTAACTGAGTACTACTATTTTGTGACATGACTAAGACTATTCTATAACTACTATAACTCTAGGTAAAAAGCTATATTTTCGGGTATTGAATACCCCCAAGAATCGATAGCATGAAAGTAAAGCATAGCATGATCTTAGAAAGCATAACAATGTTCAATTGTTCATAATTCATTCATAGAGACATTTTATCAAACACTTGTATGGCAGAAAATTGTACATATGCTAGCATGTCATGATTTAACCATTTAATTCACATGGACATTCCTTTAAACACATGGAGAGCACAACTTAATGCATATAATCATGGGCAACATGTAAACATTGTAACTATAACACCCAAACTTACAAATTCAAGGACTATAACCTGGAAACTACATAATTCAATATACATGCTATTTCGATTTCATGGAATCTACAAGTAATCATGGATTGAAACTCAATTAAAATCATGAACATGAATACAATCCAATTTCAAGCATGTAAATCATGAATCAATCATCTTGTAGTTTTAAAAATGAATTCTTGGACTCTATGGGTGAAAGGAACCCATAGATGAACACCTAACATACCTGAATTGATAAGTTCTTGGAGTTCTTGGCGAGTTTCTTGAGATTTTTCTTTGATTGCTTGAAGATTAAGGTTTGCTATTTAAGAGAGAGCTTGCTCATTTTGGGGAAAAAATTAATAAATAATGGGTTTAAAATGTTTTTAGGGATTAAATTCCATATCTGGGCGTATTAAAATCATGGGAAAAGACTAGTTTAGCCCTGGACAAAACTTTTAATTTTCATCAAATTTTTTCCGACCTAGTCCCTTGGCGCAACGCTAAGTTATTGCGCCATGTCACTGGAAACTGACCACTAGGAAAATGGCTAGTGGTGCAATCCGGTTGAATCGTATTACCACGCTGATACAAATTTAGGACTCCTCACGACGAGGTGAAATGACATGGCTTCGCTGGGAAAAGGACAATTGTGAACTGGGTCTATGGCGCATTGTGCCATTATCGTAGAGCAACATTGGAATTTGACAACTGCCATTTGGTTGTCCTCCGCGACATGGTGAAGTTCCAGTTTGCACACTGCTTTCCAAAATATACTACAACTCTTCACCTGAGTATCAGATTTGGGAGAATTTTATATCATTGGAAAGCTGACTGAATTTCCTACATAATGGTAAGATCTAAACTGAAAAATACAGGCTATTTTAAATTTTTTATATAGAGTATCTCATGTACTAAGAGTTAAATTAATCTAGGGAAATATGGGGTATTATAATATCTCCCCCTTGGGAATATTCGTCCTTGAATGAGACTGATTAAGCTGAGAAACACTGATAGACTGAGTTTACTCACTGAACATGCATATTTGATGCATGGAATACATGACTGAAGCTACTAATAAGCTGAGTTTTTATACTGAACATGCATATCTGATGCATGAGTACATGGCTAAACTGATTCATAAATGCATGGCTGAATATGCAACGGTAAAGAATACCAAATTTATAATTGTAACTGAATATGGAACTAAGCAAAGCTAAGAAAGACTATTACCTTAAGCTGATTCTGAGTTTGCAGAGAAGAGGCAAGGACACTTTGTCTGTATACCTGCTTCTGCTTCCTAAGTAGCTCCCTCAACAGACTGATTCTTCCAAAGAACTTTGACACATGGAACTTCTTTGTTCCTCAGTCTGTGAATCTGATGATTGAGGATCGGTACTGGAACCTCTTCGAAAGAGAGATCATTATAAATATCTATGCCCTCTAAGGGAAATATGGCTGCTAGGTCACCAATACATTTCTTTAGCAATGATACGTGGAATACTGGGTGTATTGAAGCTAGATCTGAAGTCATCTCAAGCTCGTAAGCTATCTTTTTGAAATGGCTGAGAATTCTATATGGATCAATATATCGGGGACTGAGCTTTACTTTTTGCCGAACCTCTTCACCCCCTTCATAGGAGAGATTTTCAAGAACAAAAAATCACCGATCTCAAACTCGAGATCCTTTCTCCTCACATCTGCATACAATTTCTATCAGCTCTGGGAAGCCCTAAGCCTTTGTCTGATCAACTGAACCTTCTCTAAGGCATCAAATACTAAATCATTCCCTACTACTAAAGCCTCACCTACTTTGAACCAACTAATTGGAGATCTACATATCCTACCATAAAGAGCCTCAAATAGAGACATATGAATACTGGAATGGTAACTGTTATTATATCCGAATTCGATCAAAGGCAAGTGGTTATTCCAACTACCTTTAAAATAAACAATGCAGGCTCTTAACATATCTTCTAGAGTCTGAATGGTCCTTTCTGCTTGACCATCTGTCTGAGGGTGAAAGGCTATACTGAGGTGAACTTGGGTACCAAGACCCTTTTGGAATGCTTCCCTAAAGTGAGAGGTAAACTAGGTACCTCTATTTGAGATGATAGACACTGGGACTCCGTGTAACCTGACCAACTCTTTGATATAGAGTTTGGTATAGTCCTTGGCTGAATAGGAAATCTGAACTAGAAGGAAATAAGAGAATTTTATCAACCTGTCTACAATAACCCAAATTGAATCATGCTGACGATGAGTACGAGGCAAATCCATAACAAAGTCCATGTTAACTTCTTCCCAATTCCATATGGGAATACTGAACTCCTACATGGACCCACTAGGATTTTGGTGCTTAATCTTAACCTAATGACACGTAGAGCACTTAGCTATAAACTCTGCAATATCTATATTCATCCCACACTACCAATACATCTCCCATAAATTACAATACATCTTAGTGGCCCCTGGATGAATTGAGTAATGCATACCATTCGCTTCTGCAAGAATTCACTACCTCAAGTCATCTACACCTAGCAACGCAACACACCATCTCCCCTTTGGGAGAAAAACTCAACTTTCTGATCTCTGACTGACTCTTTTAGCTTAACTAGACTGGGATCTCAGTTCTTCTTTTCCTTTACTTCAGAAACCAGAGATGATTCTGAACTATTCTGCACCCACACACTATCCTCTGCTGAATCGACTAAGCGGACACCTAGTCGAGAAAGTTGATGAACTTCTTGAACTAACTCCTTCTTACCATTCTCAACATGAGCAACACTACCCATAGAAAATCTACTGAGAGCATCAACCACTACATTAGCCTTATCTGGATGGTACAGAACACTCATGTCATAATCTTTCAATAACTCTAACCACCTCCTCTACAAATTCAAATCTTCTTAAGAAAAGACATACTGCAAGATTTTGTGATTTGTGAACACATCAACATGTACCCTATACAAGTAATGCCTCTAAATCTTTAAGGCAAACATTACAACTGCTAACTCAAGATCATGGGTAGGGTAATTCTACTCATATGGATTAAGCTGTCTAGAGGCATAGGCTATGACCTTACCTCTCTGCATGAGGACAGAACCCAAACCTACTTTGGATGCATCGCAGTACACAACAAACCCATCTGAACGATCTGGTAGAGTCAAAACTAGGGCTTAGGTGAGTCGAGTCAAAACTCCTAAAATATTTCTCGCAGGAATCTGACTATTGAAACTTGACTTTCTTCTGAGTCAATCTGGACATGGGGGATACAATAGACGAGAACCCTTCGAAAAACTAACGGTAATAGCTAGCTAAACCCACAAAACTCCTGATATCTGATAGAGAAATGGGTCTAGGCCAGTTTCTCACCGCTTTGGTCTTTTGAGGGTCAACTCTAATGCCATCACCAAAAACAATTTGTCCAAGGAATACTACTGACCTTAACCATAATTTGCACGTACTAAATTTGGCAAAAAACTAATGAGTTCTGAGAGTATGAAGTACGATTCTGGAGTGATTTGTGAGATCATTCTCGCTATGGGGAATAAACAAGAATGTCATCGATGAAGACTATAACGAATATGTCCAAGTACTGCTTGAAAATGCGATTCATTAAGTCCATGAAAACTTCTAGGGCATTTGTAAGATCGAAGGACATGACTAGGAATTTGAAGTGACTATACCATGTTTGGAAATCTATTTTCGGAATGTCAAATTCCCTGACTCTGAGCTGATGATAGCCTGATCTAAGGTCTATCTTTGAAAAGTAACTAGCAACCTGAAGTTGGTCAAACAAGTCATCAATTCTGGGAAGTGGGTATTTATTCTTGACTGTGACTTTGTTCAACTGACGGTAGTCTATACATATTCTGAGGGAAACATCTTTCTTATGCACAAATAAGATTGGTGCACCCTACGGGAAAACACTAGGTCTGATAAAACCCTTCTGTAATAGGTCCTTTAACTGTTCTTTTAACTCTTTGCATTCTACTGGAGCCATTCTGTATGGAGGAATAGATATAGTTTGAGTATCTAGAAGAAGGTCTATTCTGAAGTTAATTTTCCTTTTGGCAGGAACTCTAGAAAGATCCCCAGGAAATGCATCTGAGAATTCATTTACTACTGGAACTGACTCAAGACTACGAATCTCTAAACTAGAGTCTTTGACTCGCATAAGATGATAGACACATCCCTTAGATATCATTTTCCTCGCTCTAAGGTATGAAATCAACTGACTCTTAAGTGTTGTAGTACTACCTCTCTATTCAAGGAATGGTTCATTTGGAAACTGAAAAATGAACAATTCTATTTCTATAATCAACTGAGGAATAGCATGAATGGATCCCATCTATGCTGAGAAAGACATCAAAATCTGCCATCTCTAGCTCTACAAGGTCTACTAAAGTAACTTTCTGAGATATCATAACCAGACAGTTCCTGTATACCCATAGGGCTATGATAGATTTATCCACTGGTGTAGAAACTAAGAAAGGATCTGCTAGGATTTATGGACTGACTATGAAGTAAACGGCTATATAAGGAGTTACAAAAGATAAAGAAGATCCTGGATCTAGGAAGGCATAAACATGTAAATAGAAGATTTGTAATGTACCGGTGACCACATCAAAATTTTCTTAATCTTGCCTGGACTGAAGTACATAAAGCATGTTTGGGTGTTGCCCACTAGTGACTCTGAAAATGGCACCCTGCTAATTCGGGCGACCAGACTGAGCTGGGAGATAATTATACAGACCCTGAAAACCTGACTGAGGACAATCTCTAATTCTATGGCCTGGCTTGCCACACCCAAAACAAACATCATTAACAGCCCTGCAGACACCTTGGTGGTTTCACCCATATTTCTTACAATGAAGATTTGTTCAAGCACTGCTGACACTACCCTGAGATTTAGAGCCTTGTGCCCTATCTTTGTTACCATTTTTGAACTTAGGGACTGGAGCACTGGCTAAATATGGAGTTGGAACTGAAGATCTTGGATGAAATTAGGAACAGTTACCACCTTCTGACTTAGGCTGAGTAAAATTAAAGCTACCTGTCCTAGCTCTCTTGTTCTCTCTCTCTTTCTCCTTATTATTAGCCTCTTCTATCTACTGATCATGGACTATAAGCTTGGATATATCCATCTCCTTAATCAACATTGCACTTCTGCACTCCTTAACCATACTATCTAACACCCCAGATGCGAACTTACTCATTATGGACCTATTGTCTGCTACTACATGGGGAGCATACCTGGAGCTAATTGAGTAAACTTTAGGTAACTCTTTCACACTCATACTGCCTTGATTGAGATTGATAAAGTCTAACACCTTGGATTTTCTCAGCTCTAAGAAAAGAATCTATCTTGAAAAGCAGTAGCAAACTCTTCCCACTCTATGGGCTCTGCATTTGTACCCTTGTCTACCTTCCACTGCTTAAACCACATATGAGATTCATCTTATAGATGGTAGATAGCTAACTCAGCACTCTCACTGGATGTCACTCCCATGATATCTGTGACTTTCTGAACCTGATTGAGGTACTCCTGTGGATCCTCTTCTGACTTAGATCCTGAGAATAGGGGAGGATTCATTCGGGTGAAGTCTCAAATCCTTACTGCAGTAGTATTGGCCACTGGGTTGGCCTGAACCGCTGCTGGCCATTTATTCTGAGATACTATAGTATTGGCTAGAGTGGTGAATGCAAATTTGAATTCTGTATGGGAGACATGCTCATCCAGGGGATTTGCCTGAATGGGTTGAGGTGCTGACTGATTTTTGGCCCTTCTTCTGTTAGTATTTTTGGGAAGCATGTTCTGTAAATAGAAGGAATAAATGAATTAGATTGAGAGTTTAACTTGAGATCATGCTCAATCGCACGATATGAATACTGAAAAAAGGGAAACTTTTCCTAAAAACATCTCATGGCCTCTTGTCCATAAGTGTGGCGCACTACACACACATGCACAAGACTCTACTAGACGCAGCTTTCAGACTCTCTACAACTCTGTTGAACCTTAGGCTCTGATAACAAGTTTGTAACGCTCGAGTCTGTACCCCAGAGCTAACCCATGACTGATATCTGCTGTGAGCACTGAATAATAATACTAAAAATAATGCAGAAAATAGGTTGAATTTCCATAAGGTTCAAAATCTGAATACTGATAAAGAATATCAACTATAATAATAATCTGCAAAACTGAACACTGTCTTATAGTCTAGTCTAAAAAGCCTCTAACTGAATTGTCTGAATGTGGAGTTGATGGGATAAGCGCAAAACTAACTCCGACTACTGAAATACTGATGCTACTGAAAATACTAAAATAACTGCATATCCTCGATAGATGAGGACTCACTACTGAATCTGACACTGCTGTCTAAATCTGAATTTTTCTATGCTCGGTCAGGAACCTGAGCATCCGAACCTATGATATAATACATCATAGCACAAAGAAAGAGTATGCGTCAGTACGTGGAATGTACTGGTATGCTAGATGAGGTAAGGCTGAATGCAAGGGTTCATATGCATGAACAATAACTGAATAAATGATATAGAGTAACTGAGTATAAGAGTACATGGATAACTGAAACTGCTGTAAATACTGAGTATGCAATACTGTGTCTATACGTGTATATTGTAACTGAGCTTTTACTGAAGTTGAGTTTTGGGTTCTGATAATTGAGTAACTGATATCTGAGATTAGTGATAACTGAGTTGCTGAAAATAATTGATTGTATCCGACAATCCTAATTTTATAGAACTGAGCTGAGTTCTATACTGAGACTGAAACTAAAACTAAAATTGTGGGAAGTAATCATCTAACCGACGTGCCCCATATAAGATAACTGGGTTCCAACCTATAACCCCAGTTGGAAGGGTGTCAGTACCGTGCCACGGGTAAAGACAACTGAAGAGTTACCCTCATATGGTAGGTACTCTAATGAGAACAGTGGTACCCTCAACTGGCAGGTTAAAACACCTCATCAATCCTCAACTGGAAGGTTGATGTCTCAACTTACGCTTGCTATGTAGTTCTGGAATGCCAGGACTGCATCTAAGGATCACACCCTCTACTGGAAGGTGAGCCCCTATCCTTGGGTTCACTAGGTGCTGAATCCTACTCCCAACTGAATAGACACAAAACTGATTATACTAAGTTGAACTAGACAGATACTGTGTTCTGTAACTAACTAAGTTCATTGAGTTTTGTAACTAACTGAGTACTACTGTTTCATGTCATGAATGAAACTATTCTAGAACTACAATAGCTCTAGGTAAACAACTAGATTTTTGGGTATTGAATGCCCTAGGACTCGATAGCATAAAAGTAAAGCATAGAATGATCTTGAAAAGTATAACAATGTCCACTTGTTCATAATTCATTCATAAAGACATTTTATCAAACACTTGTAGGGCATAAACTTGTACATATGCTAGCATGTCATGATTTCACAATTTAATTCACATGGACATTCCATTAAACACATGGAGAGCACAACTTAATGCATATAATCATGGGCATTATGTAAACATTGTAACTATAACACCCAAACTTGCGAATTCCAGGACTATAGCCTGGGAACTATACAATTCAATATACATGCTATTTTGATTTCATGGAATCTATAATTAATCATGGATTGAAACTCAATTAATATCATGAACATGAATACAATCCAATTTCAAGCATGTAAATCATGAACCAATCATCTTGTAGTTTTAAAAATGGATTCTTCGACTCTATGGGTGAAAGGGACCCATACATAAACACCCAACATACCTGAATTGATAAGTTCTTTGAGTTCTTGGCGAGTTTCTTGAGATTTTCTCTTGATTGCTTGAAGATTAGGGTTTGCTAATTAAGAGAGAGAGCTTGTTGATTTTGGGGGAAAAAGTTTATAAATAATGGGTTTAAAGCATTTTTAAAGATTAAATCCCATATATGGGAGTATTAAAATCATGGGAAAAGACTAGTTTAACCCTGGACGAACTTTTAATTTTCATCAAAATATTTCCGACCTGGGCCCTTGGCTCAACGCGGAGCTATCACACTGTGTCATTGGAAACTGACAACTAGGAAAATGCCTAGTGGCGTGATGCGGTGGAAACACAATTCCACGTAGGATACGAATTTGGGACTCATCGCGACGCGGTGAAATCGCGTGGCTTCACTGGAAAAAGGATAATTGTGAACTGGGTTTATGGCGCGATGCACCATTATCACGGAGCAACACTGGAATTTGACAACTGCTATTTGGATGGCCTCCGTGACATGGTGCAGTGCCAGTTGGCACATTGCTTTACAAAATATGCTATAACTCTTTACATGGGTATCGGGTTTGGGGGAATTTTATATCATTTGAAAACTGACTGAATTTCCTAGGCAATAACAAGCTCTAAACTGAAAAATATTGGCTATTTTATAATTTTTATATAGAGTAACTCATGTACTGAGATTTAAATTAAGCTAGGGAAATACGGGGTATTATAAAACATGACTCTTGAGCCCATTCAAATAACACATGAGAAACCCTAGCCTCCAATCTTCCAAGAGAGTGTTTTAGAGGATATTTGAAGTGTTATGAACCTTTTATAAGTGTTGTGGAAGGCCGAATAGGGTTATATAATGTGAGGAAAATAGGGTTTAGGAGTAGGAAATGTCCAACCTACCCTTGACTTAAAATTAAAACAATTCACGTCCAGAGGTTCGACTCACCTACCATTCGTATCCACGGGTACGAGTGACACCCCAACTCGAATCCAACCTTGCCAAGACCATAGCTACTGGTTTCTATACGACTTACCCTCCTAATTCATTCCTAAGGATATGAGTGGTAACCTCAATCGTGTCTACATACCGTATGGTGGACAGATTACACTATACAACTTAAACATGCACCATGCGACTTGGCCTATACCACTCGTAAGCTGCCATAGGACTCTTACCTATATGAGTCGTACCTTGGGAAGTAAGTAAGCCATCCTTACAACCTAGGGTATGATTGAACCACCTAGGTTCCCTACGACTCATAACCAAGGGTACGAGTGACTTCTTTGAGTTGTACCAAGTCAAAAAGGGTCCAAACTTTTAAAATTTTCAAGGGTCCAAATCCTATGATGTAACATTATCCCCCACTAGGATCATTCATCCTCGAATGACGGGTAAGGGTAAGAACAGGCACATGGTAGTACACTAACACACATCAAACTTTCCTCCAACCAAAATGGAGGATAAGAACACTAACCAAGATGAGAAGATTACCACATACTCCAAGAACGAGTGAGACCCCAATCGTTTCGACCCCTAACTAAGTTAGAAAACAAATATGCGAGTGAAACCGTTCCTCACCCTTAACCAAGTTAGAAAAAAAGGATGTGTTTGAAGAACACACACCTTACTCATGAATTTCTATAACAAAGAACCAAAACGGACACTTGGACTTCCATGTCCACTTCTACATCCCAAATGGCTTTCTCAGGTTTAAATCTTCTATGGAACCTTTACCGAAGCCATACCTTTTGTTCGCAACCGGCGAACTTATCAATCCAAGTTTCCCCATTAAAGTACAAGGAATTCGAGATATACCACCCAAAGGAACCAATCTGACCTTACCACAACACAAATACATAGGATACCGAATGAATGGAACTTACGCTAAAGAGCAAATCCAATCCAACTTTGAAATTACCGAGACACATCACTACGAGAGGATGAGTCTAACTATACACCACCAATTCCATGTTCAAGCCTATCCAAAACAAAAAGGAGCTAACTTAAGACATCGAGCTCTACCCCTTACATCTATCTAAAAACACTAGTCCACCTCCATCACCATTATAACATGGAAACTATGAGTAAAGGACATGAGCAAACCCATATCCAAACATTATAACCAAAACCCCCAACCTATAATTGATCACCCAAGACCATGCAACCACTATGCCATGAAGATAATCCATAAAACCATGCTTTATTAATCCTCTTAAGTACCCAACACAACTATGGGTATATCTACCTATCATAACATTCAAGCCAACCACTCGTATACCCGCGATATGACCTATTCATCAAAACATCTAGCACCATTTATAAATCTACAAAGGTTTTTAACACCTATTCTTTTCTTAACTATTTCTCATAACAACAACCTTACCTTACCTTCTAAGACCCTAACTCTAGTAGTCACCCAGGAATTTCCCCCACTTGGGGACTTCCACATTCCTTATTACAAGACATCACCATTGTCCCATAAGCCATTAACATCCTAACATAAGGAGAGACATTAAGGAACTGAAGTACAAATATTAGCCATGCCACCAAGGCAAGACAAAGACTTACCAAAACAAGACATGACACCAAAGGCACGAAGTATTTCATAACAATCACTTAGACCATAATAAAGAATCATTCCCATCAAACCATACCACTAAAATAGTCCTTAGAATTGGACACCAAAAAAAACACAACCACCTATACCATAAGTAATGAAATATAGAGTCAAGACTCATATCTCAAGAACAAAGCGAATGCAAAATGCGAACCTTAAGCATAAGCGCTATAAGAATACACATAACACTAGTAGAGCACTCTCTTATCTGAGAAAGAAGAGAATCACTAGAATATACGACCCACCCTTCCCTTGAAGTCCACTACTAAAGGAAAGTTAAGATTAACCATTAACCTTCACCACATTTCAACTACAGGAACAACACTCCACCCTAATGGGTATTGCCAAGGATATACACTAGTGACACTAGGTTCTTCCCATGCCAAAATCTTATCCACCCAGAGGCTACCTAGAGCCTAGCAAAGAATTCCAAAAACCATCATTTGACCAAATTGACTCCAAGGTTTTCAAGTTAAAACAAAACCATTTAAAATCCAACCATGGCCCCCAAGGGCTTTTTCAAACTCATTTGAATCCAACCAAAACCATTTCATGTTCCCTTAACCATTTAGGCAATGTAAGAGATTTAAAAATAGTCAAACTATATGAAAAAATTATATTTAATGGCAATTTCACAAATAATTTGAGGACATTTAATTTCCAACTTCAAAACCAAGTAATTAGGGAATCCATAGTACCCCCAAAGTCAATTTACTATTTCCAGGCATCCCACAATGTTCATAAACATTTATAAAACGTGAATAATGCATCATAATCCATGGAAAATCAATTAAATGAGTAGCCATGTCAATACCTTCAATTGTGCCAAAACCCAAATTAAAAACCATGAATTTAGAAATCAATTTCGTGACAATAATAAGGTGTAAGTATAGGGAAAAAGACACATGCAAGTTCCATAATCTAACCCATCGAACCAATCAATGCCCACTTCAACCTGAAATCCCAGACTATATGACCCAACTTTCCCACTATTGTATCTTCTCGAATTATCAACCTCATCCAACCTATAAATTTACCTCCATAATTTCAACATTGCTATCCCGAGCTAATATACTCCCTTGACCAAGATCAACTAGATTCAAGCCTAGGATCTACCAACTACCATTGCACCACTAACACAACACTAAGCAGAAAAGATGTATTTAAGGTCCTCCCTCACTAGAAGGACACCTTAAATTCCTTTTTCACCAACCGATAACCTATCCACTCCCAGGGAAAACCATTCCCCTTATTCATCTAAGAGTGGAAATAGTCAACAAAGAAACAAGACTGATGAACTTTTTATGTAAGAGACCTCTTGATTTCTTCTTAAGATCCGTTAACTCCACCAAAACCATTATATAAGGAAGAAATAGAAATTTGGAGAAATTTCTGAAAAAAGACTAATCCAAAACCAACCTCCCCATCAGAAAGACACCATGAGGATTGTTAAGATGACTTCAAGAGATTCAACTACCACAAAACCAAACCAAAGAAGGACCTTTTGAGTTAGAATCTTCAACTTGAACCAAACGATAATATAGAGACACCCCTTTTGGAGACCAATCTCCCAACTCTAAGATATGATATAACCTTTCCCTTCATAGCTAGGGAATGAAACCACTCTCCTATTCCACAATCGAACCACCAAGGAGCCTAAAGAAAACATTTTAAGAATCTGATAATCTGATGCATAGTATGAGTGTAACCCATACATTCATGAATAACATCAAAATCCACCGTATTCGAGTCAAACAAATCCACCAAGACCCCCTTTATTTACCAAAAAATACCACATACCTCTCATAGACTCTTTTAGCAATCGCAGAATCACCTACCAGGGTAGAAATAGAAAAAAAGTGAAAGTCCAAAATAACCTTAGGACCATAGCTAGAATACACAACTACAAATAGGGTCACAAAAGAGAGAGGACCCCAAACCAAGTAATTCATACACATTATAAATACAGGATTTTTCAATATACCCGTGTTGGCATCACAAGATACCTCAAACTACCACAAGATATTGAAGTTATTAAGATGATCATGACCCAATTCAGAGCCAGAAGTAACACCCAATACCCTATTTTCCTAAGAGGCAACCCCTATAGAATACTTTCAAAGGATGTGGCCCACTTGACCACAACCTAATCACTAATTCCTCCCTTTCTCACAACAACCACTATGTGACTGACCATAAGATTTATGAAGAGAATAGAATGATGTGGACTGGGCCTTATTAGTCCAACATTGGACACCTTGTGTCCTAGAAGCATTACCAAATCCAAAAGCATCTACCTTCGAATGGATTCAGGTAGGAAGCACCAACTAGAGAATAAGAGTTAGGACTCACCCAATTTTTCCTCTTGGAGTATTTACCACCATACCATTGGCCTCCCGATTATTTGGAAAACTGAGGCTCTATAAGTTGGACTAGATCCATCCATGTTAACTTCAAGTGAGACCGGTGAGTTTCCATAAGCTTTAGATCATTGAGAGAACATATTTAGAAAGATAAAACGAAGAAGATTCAGAGAAGAGTTCAAGACCTTAGATTTCATAGCCCAAAAGTAGAATAACCAAGAAAGTAAAACATTCCTAAATGCCTCGTAGCCTCCTAAATATAAGTGTGGTGCACGACATTCCCATAAGTAAGACTCTACTCGAAATAAATTTGTGGATACCCTATGACATCAAAACTTAAAGCTTTGATACCAACTTGTCACAGCCCAAATCAGGGCCTAGATGTAATGGGCAATCCCAAGCCCAACTAGGATTGGGAACTACCCCAATTACCCAACCCAATAACCAAATATATACCTTGAGTCGGCTGAAGTCCAAACATATAACCAAATAGCATGTAAAACCATATGGAGACTCTGGGATAAGTCTATAATTGAGACCAACCCAATCAAGTCCAACCACCCAATAACCAACCAAACCAATGCGAAATCCATGAACTAATACCATGATAATAAGCCTATATGTGTATATATATGTATATAAATAGTACATACCATACCTAAGTCCAAAGTTGTCCATATAAATTCTCTAGACCAACCAAAGAGTACCTAGTCAGGACATACCCCCGACTATAGCCAAAAACTAAAGTCTATAGAAGACAAGAAATATGTAAAGTAAACCATGACATGAAATAGATGCCATTCGGATATAGAAGATCACCACTTCAATCCAATATTGACTATACCTGAATCTGATCACTAAGAAAGAGAAGTAGAATGGTCTATTCCAATATAGCGTGGGTATACAGCTTCTAGTAGATGAGTTTGTGGGTGAACACTAGCATACACTCAGGATAGGGATAAGATAATGTCATTTATAAAACAAAGTAAGACCATCCATAATGTATACAACCATACATATAGATAAGTGCCGGGAAAGGGAATTCGTGTTTAGCATGTACTTAAAACCTTTAACTTGGGCTGTGTAACCATGTCATTTAACCACACCCATGGGCCATGTGGGTTCAGCTTCTCTGCCGAAAGAGTCCCATGATGTGTAGACATACGACCAAGAAATATCCCATGGGATGACTAGTACATCCCTCCAATATAAAATATGACACTCGTACATGGTCATCGAAGACCCCTCATATTAGAAAATATGTGTTTCTAGTTTTGGTACCCTCTAAACCTCGACCTTCCACGGCTTAGTTACATATCCCGCCATTAATGCCCAAATTAAAACCATGTTCAAACAATTTAAGTACCATTTATTACCAAGGAAAATTATTAGTGGTATCTTCATACCAACCATACTTGCAAGATATATCCATGGCTAAACCATTTAGGTTAAGGGGACTCTCAAGTTCCCTTTCCATTTACCATATTAACCTCATGGGAGACTCTGATGTTCTCTAAAAGCATAACCAATTAGACTTAAACCTTTGGAACCCATTTAAACTAATTCTATTAGTGAATTCACTTGGGGGATTTCCATATATCCCATAAGGTTTTGAATATATACCAACCATGACCACTAAAACCTCAGCCTTTAAACCATTCTAAACTATTTAAGACCATGCCAAATATTTAATGAATTTATATCATTAAACTATTTAAAACATGCAAAACAATCCAATCCCTTTAAGGTTCCATTACAAAACCAAATAATGCTAGGGTTCCAAGAAAAGTTCAACAATAGAGTAAAAACATTCTTTGAGGCATTTTATTGAACATGTTGAGGGCACACCTTTAACAAGACCAAAACCAATGTGTAAATCATATTAATTAGGGTTACTCAAGACCTGTTAGTTGAACCATAACAAAAAAACACATATCCAAACCATTACTCAAAAACATGTAAAAACATAGTTTAAACCAATACCAAACCATAGGCATAAAGACCTATAACAATATTTTGAAATCCACCGTTATAGATTCATAAACTAATGTTTAAAACACAATACACATGCCTTTATTTTAAGATAACAATAAAGGACGGATTACATTCCTTATACAAGAAGATTTCGATGAGAAACATGACTCTTGGGCCCCTTTAAAGAACACATAAGAAACCCAAGCGTCCAATCTCCCAAGAGAGTGTTTTAGAGGATATTTGAAGTGCTATGATCCTTTTATAAGTGTTATGAAAGCCCATATAGGGCTATATAACTTGAGGAAAATAGGGTTTAGAAGTAGGAAATATCCAAACTACCCTTGACTTAAAATTAAAACAATTCACATACAGGGGTACGACTCACCTTACCATTCATATCTAAGGGTATGAGTGACACCCCAACTCGTACCCCAAGTAGTATCAAACCTTTACAAGACCTTACCTACTGGTTTCTATATGACTTACCCTCTCTAACTCATACCTAAGAGTATGAGTGGTAACCTCAATCGTATCCACCAACCATATGGTGGACAGATTACACTAGACAACTCAAACATGCACCATACAACTTATCCTATACTACTCATAAGCTCCCATATGACTCTTACCCATATGAGTCATATGTTGGGCAGTAGATAAGCCATACATACTGCCTACAGTATGATTGGACCATCTAGGCACCCTATGAATCATAACCAAGGGTATGAGTGACTCATTTGAGTCATACTAAGTACAAAAGGGTCCAAACTTTGGAAATTTTCAAGGGTCCAAATCCTAGGATGTAATATAGACCCTTGACCCTTTTCTCAAAAACCAACCATCTCTCTATCTAAGTACTTTTCTTTCTCCTTATAATCAGACTTATCATGCCTAGAAGATTCACCTCATGCTCCTACTACATTCATATTTTATGCTCTAATTGCTGCAAATTTCTTGGTAACCAACCCAATCACAGTCCTTAGTTATGCTACCTTTTGAGACACTATTTTATACAGAGCTCTCTTCTCACTAGAAAAACTAATAGCTTAATTACCGATCGATCTATTTGCCTCTCGAGTATGCCACCTTTGGTTGGTTTTAATGAACCAGTCTAAGATTTTTGCCGCCTACTCCCAACAAAGACTCATTAAAGCCTTACTAATAATAGTATAACCATAACCTTGGTATTTGCATTCAAGACTGTATAGAATATCTCTATCAAGTTCCTTCTTAAAACTCTATGAATGGGCACAATGACCGACGTCTTCTTGAACCTCATCCATGTCTCATACAGTGCCTTTACATATAACTGTCAGAAATTATAAATCTCATCCTTCAACTATAGCATTCTAGAAGGAAGGAAAATTTGTCCAAAAAATTTACTCTCAACTCATTCCAAGTTTTAATGGACCCACGAGGTAGTTTTCCTAACAATAACATCGCTTAACCTATAAAAGAGAATAGGAACAACCTGAGTCACAGAGTTTCCTAAATTACTCCCGATAGATTATACGTAGTGCAAATCTAAAAAACGTTTATGATGTGCTGGTTTGCATGATCAGTATGAAAACCCGCAAACACTTTCTTCAAATTCAACAACTAGATCATTGTACTTATAATATCACATTTTTCTTGGGGAAACTTTGGAGGAATGATATCACCTATCTCAATAGGTTCAACATACCCTAAATATTTTTCCAAATCATAATTAACTAGAAAGTACTAAATACACAGGTGAATGAACTCTATTCCTTCTAAGTTTGTCCCTATCGCATGCTTCTGGATGATTTTTTATCTCCTGTCTAGCCCTTTCTTCAGCATGAGGAGTAATTTCTAAACTTGTATTTTCTTTGGCTATTAACTAAGCAATGATTTGCATGGTAGTTTTTTGAATACTATGCAGAGATAGATGATTCAATGCTGCTGGATCATCATTTACCCTTTTGTGTTGGGCTCCATGCTCATACTCTTTTTCTCTTTCCATTTTGTGATTCTATCATAAGGTTTTTTCAAGATCAGGATCAAATATAATTAGGGGATTACGTTGACTCCAAGTACAAGGCATACACCAATTTGTGTCTTAGAAATAATAGAAAACCAAAGGTCACCAAATAATACCAATAACTTCAATAACCTCAATCAATCATTCCATAACTGTATTCCCCCACAATGGTGCCAAAATTTAATGTCTCCCAAATTACACCCCTTAAGAAGTATAAAATGGTCACTTGTCAAATATAAAACCCAACAAGGTTGGGGTTGATCCCATGAGGAATAGATCAAAAATCTATTACGAGCTTGCTGCTGTAATTAAAAATTGCAGAAAGTAAATGAAAGAGGGTTGGTCATAGCAAGAGTAAATTAATAATACTGGTAATTAGGATTGTTATCAGTGTGATACAATCAATAGGATTGTGTTTCCCCTTACTTCATAACTCCACATACTTATCGTGCTCATTAGACTATCTCGGTGCTTTACATGTAAAACCTAACAAGTTATTTTCTTGAGAAAGTATAAAATATATATGAGTTTCTAATGTTTTCAACTATCACAAAAGAAATCAAAATAAAAAAAATCCCAATGCATGCAACACTTCCTCCGCTTTGTTATCCATCATAGTTCCCACAACCCTAGTTATGGGGTTTATCTTCTTATTCTTGTAAGAACACACATAAATTTTATATATAAAAACATAAGAATGAACTTATGAAGAATAATAATGAAAACCCAAAATGTCAAATTAATGTCAAACCCTAAAAAACAGGAACAATGATTCCAAGATTAATATTGTATCTCAAAACTCAAAACATTGAAAAAATATATAAAGTGCAAAAACTAATAACAAAACATTGAATGGGTATTTATACATACATCAGAAAAGATATCCTAAACAAAGTAGGAAACTTGAGTCGACACTAAGCTATGACCCCACTTACGGGCCATAGCTTGTACCTCCAAAGCATAAGTAGGGTTCACAAAAATCAGAAGAATCTTTATGCTGCAGATCACTTACCTATAAGGGCTACCTATGATCTGTAGAGAGTACCTATGCCTTGTAGGTAGGGGGCATAGTAATTAGATGACAACATCAACTTGTAGAATCAACCTACGGGCTCGTAGGTACTTCTTATGCCTTGTAGATAGACTTCTCAACTCTTTTTCATCCCTCTTGCAAATTCTTGTCCACAAACTCTATTTTCCTACTAAAGAAACACAAAAACTCATCACATCTGACAAGAATACCTAATTACTTGCACAATTTCCTTGTTTAAAACATTAAAAGTTCCAGGAAACCATGACATATATACAAATTAATTGCATATAGTCGTGGCACCTTCGGTTAGAGGTAGTACACTTAGTACCTCAGTTGGTGGTTTTGATGCTCGATTCCATCTTGGGTATACTTAGATTCGTACTCCATCAGGCACATTAGTATAATGACTTCAGACTCCATCAATGTAGGTGCAATTTGGCTTACTATCTTTTACCTTTTATTTGAGTTGAGTTGGTGTTTTCATACCCTTCGGTGATTTTATGCCTTGATGTTACTATATTGGTTGTTGTAACCTCTATGTAGTTTTTTATGCTTAAATGGATACCCTTGTAGATGATTTCCTTTTGTAGTGGATTGAGTAGATTGGTATTGTTATTTACTTAGGTGTAGTACTTAGGTTAAAGTCCTTCCTTTGGAATTATGACCTTAGAGTGGTATTCATTATGCTTTCACTTTTAGTTCCTCGTACACTTTTTTATTGTTATTATTTTTATTATTTTGGTTTATATAGATTCTCACATGATAGATAGATAGATAGACTAGTGTTATCTAGTTAGAATCCCCCTTCCTCGCGATCCTTATTCATTGGCTTAGATGGCCAACTTGATTGATAGGTTTTCTCTATTTTAGTAAGGTGATGTTTGTTGTTTTCCTTCTATATTATCAAAGTTAGATTCCATTTTTGATCGAGGGTGAATTTATTTTGGACTTCCATGGTTTTGTTATGATTCTAGAGTTGGAAGTTCAATTATATTGCCCATTTTTAATATTGAAAAATCTAAGGCTCTCTTTTATAGATTGTCGGGTTTGTATTCCGATGATAGACTCTATATTGGTGTTGGTATTGAGTCGAGTAGTATGTTCTTCCTATGATGTGGTTCATGTATCAATTAAGTTGAGGTTGGTTTTCATGGGCAAGTTTAGAAATTTCTCATCTTTGATATTTATTTGGACTATTATGACTTATATGATGCTTCATCTTAGTAGTATTTGCTCGTGTATCATTATCGGTAATTGAAGTAGATTTCTTTTGAGAATAAATATTTGTCTCCATGGATTAGGTGTTGATTGACCAGATTTAAGCTAAGATAGTATTTTTGAATTGCTGGGATTTAACTACCTTTAGTATTCTTCCAAGCCTCGATATATTCATTATTATGCCTTTATGCATATGTCCTTTAGCAGATGTTGAGTTGAATGCTTGAGTCATTATCCGATGGTTTTCCTCCGATGAGATTATGTTCTTTGGCTATATTTTAGTTTCAATTCTTGTGAGACTAATTGCGTTAATGCTGGAATTCTGATGGTGTGATTGGTTTGAGTATTTGATATCTGTGAAGACTTATGGGTTTCAGTTTTGGGATTTTGACTCTCTTAAATGACAACTTGAAAGTTATTACAACTTTTAGGTTATTGATGCTTACTCGTCAGCATGATCAATTTGGATAATTTGGATCCAGTAGTTCGGCTACAATTTTAAGATTTCAGCTATAGATTGTGTAACTTGATTGTAGCTCTATTTCCAGATTTTCTCAGTTGGGAATTTATTCATGGGATAAAAGCCTACTCTTTACCTACCATTTTGGATATCTTCAGTTTGTGTGAAATATCTTTATAAATGCTCGAGAGATAGTCCAATGGTGTACAATATTGGTGCTATTATTCTTGATCTTGGTTCTCTATGTTTGTTAGAATTTTATATTTCATTTTAGTTGAAGAAGTGTGCTTAAGTTGGGCTTAGCATGGTTTCATTGATAGTCAGTGAGGTATTCTGAGTGTACCATTTAGCTTTGAGAGATTATACTTGGGATTCACGTTTATCACATTTAGGGGTCATTCATACCATTTGAAGATTTGGCTAGAGATTATAGACTTTGAGCATCTTCATTTGTGTGTCTAGGTAGCACCTTATGGGCTAATTCTTATGCTATCCATTATGGATTTTTAGTAGATAAACTTGAGTCCTTTAAGGATGGTGTGATATGATTGCGTAGATAGGGATCGAAGGATATTCTGTACAGAACAGAGTTAATAGTTAGTTTGGAATGGAAAAATAATGTTAGATTTAGGATTGTGGAGTTGGTTGCATGGTTCATGCCTTGGGGTGGTCTTCAACTTGATATAGTTTTCACTTGGTTGTGTTGGTAACAATGTATAGTTAGTATGGTATGGTTTAGGTTTGCATGCTCAACCATGCTTGGTTCAGTTGGAGGCAAGTTGGTTGTTGAGGTTGAGTTTGTGTCTATTTGAGAAGTGAGGTAAAAGAGTTGGTGTAAAAGGAATAACTTTGGTGAAATCTCTTAATAGTGTTAATTTTCCTTAGAGGTTATCTGGGATATCTAGCTTGGAGCATGTAGGCCTAGTATCTCATCTTTTTGAGCTTTTGGGCTCCTTTTACCCATTGACTTTTGCTAGTGAAAGTCCTTCTTGTAATAAAATTGTAATGAACCTCTAGGTCATTTTCTCAATTTTTGTACATTTCCAATATCTCAAGCCTTCCCATAGCAGCTAAAAGTCATTTATGACTTTTCAAAACTGTAGGTTTGATATCATACAGTTCATTTAGATTTTAGGATCATTTTTTATTTTGAAGCTATTTTTGTTAAAGAATTGATCATGGACAAAAAATCCTAGTAAATGCCCTCAGATAAGAATTCCAACAATGCCATTAGCTCTGGATTGTAGATTTTAAACTAGGGTAACCCTTTGTCTGTGTCTTGAGGATTTCAAACTAATTTTGGGCTACTAGATAGAATTTGGTTAAAATGGAACTAGGTATGAGACCCACATTTAATCGAAACACGCATAGATGAAAGTTTTGATTAATTTATAAGTCTAAAATATCAAATTTGGTATGCTAGCATAGTTTATTAATGCACACAGGGTTCAGAGTGAATCTCAACCGCCAAGTCGGAGTCTATTTAGAATTAGAAAAATCTGCTGCCTATTATCTGTTGGGATCATTTAAGCGGTCTAGGAGTCGCTTTAGCAGTGGTCGCTTTAGCGACCTTGAACCACTTTAGAGGTCCTAGCTTCTGGATGAGGTCCTCTTTAGAAGATGTTGCTTTAGTGTCTAGCATGTGGTTTTGGCAAACCCTACCTATCCTTATCCGACCGCCTTAGCGGTCATGTGTCACTTAAACGTTGACTTCTAATGTTAAAATCCCATTCTTTGTTTGATTATTCCTCATCTCTCTAGTACTTTTTCCTCTATTTTTGAGAGCTTGGGATGTGGGAAAGTATGGGAAATTATCCATTGAAGCTGTAGCGCCCAAGCACACATGCAAGTGTACATAGTCTCACCAAGAAATATAGTGGCATTTTAAAAGCCAAGTATCAATCTATTAGAGGCTTTTGTTGACAACAATTCATATCTAGTTCACTATTATGATCAATTCAGTACAAATGTAGCCATAAGAATTTGAAAGTTATAAGTAACCATAAACTAAATAATGTAGTAAATTAAAGGTCTTGGATAATTAAAAATGCTAAACCCAGGGTTAAGGCTCTGCGAACAATCATACTATGCTATTGAACTTCATTGGTTAGGTTACTTATCTTTGTTGTTGATTCACGGGTTGATATTATGACTATGGTCTTTTGAGCCTCTAATAACCTATCTAGCTTAGCCCCACAACTACATCATTGAGAAAGGATGTGCTAACTAAGTTAAATGCATTTATATTTCATCTCTTAAGTGAACTAAATAGGTCACTTAGGTATATTCAAATCCTAAATGCAAATTATAACTTTATTCTGTAGAATATTACAATCCTATTCTATTTATCCCCATGTACTACCTTTGGTTCCTCCTTCCGGGCTCACAAGATGACTATGGATGTATTATAAGGGTATATAATAGAGTAGTGATAAAAAGGATAAATAAACAACCAAATATGATGAATAATCAAAACCAAGTTAATTCATAAAAAGAGTAATCATGTTCTTGGCCTTAACCCCGGAAAAAGGTGTTTAGCCGGTCATGGACATACCCATAATTAAAATGATTGAATACATGTTAAAATAAATAAATAAACAATTTTAATGGAATAAAAACCCTAATTTAAGTGTTCTCCAGCTTCCCTCAAAGTTTCAAGGTCGTCCAAGGTGTGTAAATAATGTTTAAGGGTCCTATCTATTGTATGACCAAAGCTGCCGATTTTGACACACCAACATGCCTCGGACCTTATCACTGTTCCTAGGTTATATGGAATGCCCTTATAATGTTGAAACACTGTAATTGATCATTTTGTATGTCTCCAAGGGAATGGGACGGATCCTAACTTGGTGTATAAGGTCCGTGGCACGCCAATGACCCCAAAACATCGGTTTTTTGTCAAATCTTGTCCCATGTCTTAGTCCATCCATTACAAGCCTTGTGGTGTTGTTTACACTTGATTTAAAGCTTGTTTATCATACATATATAATAATAATAAACTTAAAAAGCATAATATATCATCAAACATCACGAATTATATTTCAAAATAACATAAAATCCAAGACGGTGAACTAGTAACTTAAGCTAAGAACTAGTTTTGTCCTTTTGATCTTTAACTTAATGTTTTGTCTCTTGGATTTATTTAATTGAACCTTAAACACTATAAAAAAAATTCTGCACATAATTACACAATAATAACCTTAGGAACTCATTACACACGCTAGTATCCATCGAGATCAGCTAGAACAACACATTGCTCAAACTAGTAACACTAGTTTTCTCGTTTAAACTCTAAAGGACAAAATTGATTCCAAACTTATTTGAAACACACCTTAAACATTATAAAAAGTCATTGAAAACTTAGGTGCTCAATTATATCATTAACAACACTTTAAGAACACAAAAAGTCCTGAAAACAAGGGTAAATAATCCCGGATAACAACACTGAGGTGCATAAATCCACCTCAGATCATCACCCCACACTTAAAGCCTTGTTTTTCCTCAAACAACTCTCTACTCTAAGCATCATAATCAGAGGGGACTCTACACTTCTACAATAAGCAAGGCACTCAAGCTAGCACTACAATGACTACACAAAATGTTAGTTTTTACTCTAAGCATGTTATACATAATTGAAAGCTCAAGAATACTACTCAAAACATCCTAGCATCAAGAATTGACTCACCAAGTTGGCAAACTCATACATATTGCCCAATAAAAGAGATCATGAAAATTATCCAACTATCATAAAACATGTGCCATAACCACAAGAGAGTTACCAATGCTCACTCACATAGATGCAATTTATAAAAAAATGGGTATAAGAATCAAATTACGCTCACTCTCACAAAGAATTCACAAGTTACACAAGATGAACCATAGGCTTGCCCTTAGTGTAGTACTCCACATATACCAAAATGTTAAGTCTCAAGACCAAATAGGTCTTTATGGGTTCTAATGTAAGATAAGGTATGGGTAGGAACTATTCTGGCTAGTAACAATGACTATCTTTTTTAAGTGCTTTAATACATCACATTTTTCATTTAATCCACCTCTAACAACCACACTTCCATGTCATCTACCTTTATATATATCTTTTTTTTCCCCATATTATTAAGATAATTCACCAATAATGGGGTGGGAGTATTTTCCATGCACACAATATTTAATTTGAACAATCTTTATCCTTTTCATTACACAACTCCCAACCACAACACATATCGATTTTCAACACCAATGGCTATTACTTTGGGGCTTCAATTTCACTTTTCTCCTTTCTATTTATTTCACACTCCTTAACTTATTAAATTTGCACTAAAGTTCTTAGGATCTTTGGATCAAATTATAGTTAATCTAAGTAGGGGATACAGGCCACATATGAGTCTGTCAAAGAAAACAAGCTAAAGGCTTAATGGGGCTAACTAGGATTATGCATAATGGTAGGTCTAAAGGGGTATGAAAAATGGATATGAAAGAAATGCCTATATCATCTCCTAAACCCACACTCTTTATTTCGCTTGCACACACACCAGGCAAGTTCTAGACATCACATGCAACAAGGAGTACACAATAACCTTACACACAAATGGCACATGCTTGACTCAAGTAGGATCATCATAAACTCTCAACCAAATAATAGTATGAATTCAACACTATGCCAACAACATTCTAGGGTCCTAAACTAGAGGCTAGGTATCTCAAAAGTAGTAATACACACAATCAACTTGCTCTTTATATACAAATGGATTGCATTATTAAATTACAAATAGAACCAACAAGAACATCTCACTTATCCTACACAAAAGAAAATTTCAAATTTAATACAAAAAATAAAAAAAAGATATTAGGTTCTAGGGGCCTTCGTGGAAAAGAATTGAAAATAACAACCACAGGGTGGGTGAAATGTGCACCTACTAGACTTACCCAAACAACTAAAAGTTAAAATAAGAAAATCTTTTTGTATTTTTTTCAAATTTACCCAAAATCTAGAAAAATAACTAAGACTCAAGACCTTACAACACCACTTCACCAAAAACAGTGGAAATTTCCCCACCCATACTTAAAAATATACCTTTTCCCATAGGTATACTTAAAATTAGAGATCGAAATACTCCCTAAGGTCTCTAGTCCTAGCTAGTAGTATCTTCATACATCATGAGGGTTCGGGGAACCCATACTCAATATTCGCTATGCTCTTTAGCTTAGGTTTCCGATACTCAGACTTTCCATCAATCTGTGACTCGATAAAACAAAAACTACGTGAAGTAATAACTAAAATACTAAAAAGTAAATACCTACATTAACTTGGGTTTCCTCCCAAGTAGTTCTTGATTTAGTGTCGCAACACAACCCATAACAATTTTTTCCTCCACCTTGAGGATATAAATTTCACTCCCAACCTTGCATCTATCTTTTTTCTTCACTCATAAGGTGGTGGTACAAAGATAAAAAAAATTGAGTAATAGATATGAAATGACCTACACCTGGGCCTAGTCATATCGAGCATCTCAAGTCTAACTAGGACCAAAGAACACCCCCATTACCTAACCGTAACTGCCCTGCACCCTATGTCGGATGAATTCTGAACATAAAACAAGATAAAATAATAATATTTCAAGGACATTAAACAAAGTCTATAATAATAATCCAACAACATCAATCAAACAGACAACCGATGCTAACCACAATGCCATTACCAATACCAAGACTAACACCAATATTGACACCTCCCATGTCCATTATTATCTGACAAAGCCGCTATCCAGAATCAATAACATCCAATCGGGACATTCCCCCGACCATAAAAAAACTAAACCAACAAAATAACAAAAATAAAAGAAGTCCATAGCATGAAATAGAGCCTTCTAGAGAATGGAATCTCACCATTTCAGTCTAACTCAAAGCTTCCCCTAAATCTAAGTCATTGACTAGGAGGAATAGTAGTATGTACAGCTCCTGCACCGCATGGGGATACAGTGCTCGAAGACGATTAACAGAGTGAACGCTAGCATGCACTCAAGGATAAAGATAAAATAATTCCATCATTCAAAACCAAGGTAAATAACCATATGCAATCATACACACACATACGTGACAACATGGGAAACTGGGTTAAGCATGCATTTAAAACCATAACCTGGGGTGAGTAGTTTGACCGTCCTAAAACCAACCATGGGCTATATGAGTTCAGCTCCCCCTGCTTAAAGGGACCCATTGCGTGTTAGCCGTATGACTGGAGAAAATAAACTAAGATGACTTGTACATCTCCCAAAATATAACACGTGACATCATGCACTCGGTCACCAAGACCACCCTTATATCGGCAAACATGAGTTTCCAACGTCGGTCCCCCTGGATCCCCACCTTACACGACTTTACTACTCGACTCTCTTTAATCCTATATTAAAACCATTTACATATTCCAACCATTTACTAAGGAGTATTTTAGTTAGTCATTAACCATTGGTATCGTCATACCAAAATTAGAGCTAGCAAGTCTATCCTTTTACACCATACCAAAACCATTAAACCAAGTTGACTCCAAAGTTTCCCATTAAACTAAAACCATGACCCCCAAGGCCTATCCAAACCATTTAAAACCAACCAAACTAATTTAAGTTACAATACCTTTTATGTAATGCAAATATTTCTAGAATAGCCACACTATGTGACTAAATTATTTGTATTGGCATTATAACAAATAGGTTGAGAGATCATATATTTTCAAACCATAACCAAGTAGTTTAGGGAATCCATAATTCAAAGAAAACATAAATAAACCACAAGAACCATTATTCAACCATGAACATCCAAAACCCCAACCATTATTTCAAACCATCATAATATTATGAAAATCAAACATTAAAACACATGGTATTTGTAAAATAACAATAAGGGAGGAGTAACCTGACTTAGACACTAAGAAAGATGAAGACAAACCACTCTAGAAATCCTTAATTGATTATCTTGAAGAAACCTTAGCCTTTTGCTTGAGAGAGTTTGAGAGATATTTTAAGAGTGTTTGATTGAGAATAATGGGTTAATGAAGCTTCCAAAGGTGTTTTATATTGTGGTATCAAAGGGTGTTACAAATGGGAAATGTCCATAATGCCCCCAACTTAAAACTGTAAAATTATCGCAGGTGGTTACGCGTCGACCCCTTGACTTATGACCACAACATATGACTTATACCATGGATTCATCACCAAGATAGTGAGTTGGATACCCATACACTGTCCACCATACGATTCCCTAACCACCACTCATGACCATACCACACGACTGGTATGGTCCATTCGTACCCAATACAAAAATCAAAGGATTGACACTGGACAACATACGACTCAACCTTACCACTCGTATCCTATCCTTACGGCTCTTAGTGAGCCACTCGTACTCAGAGATAAGTCAAGTCACTAAGTTAATTATTTGATTAAGGGACCGACCAAATAAACTATCACCACCCCCAATGACCCATACCCACCAAACCATAACCACAATAGAAGCCCAACTACTCTTTATTGATCTCCTAACAAGTAGGGTCCCCTGACCTGTACCTATACAATACAAATCGTATGGTGAGTCTTTATAAGGACAGTGAGTCCGAAAAATAGGAAGTTTCCAAGGGCCAAAACCAAGGGTGTTTTAGGATGATACATGGTAAACCACTCAACCTTGAAGTGAGGCATATTTTTATTTTGCTTACCTGGTGCAAATTTAAGAATATAGGATTCTTGTTCCTTATCTTCACACTCTTCCTCTATTTTAGATGACTCCAAAGGCATGTCATTATCTAAACATAATGTATAAAAGTTCTTAGAATTAGACCCAACTAATCCCAATTAAAAATTTACACCATCCACAACGCATTTACTCTTATTCACTTTCTCAATGTCTGTCTCAAGACAAAGATGACAACTGAATGGCTGGAATTCTTATGTCTTCTCCATATCTAGGCTAGTATTCACCTCATCTAGTGAAGTTCCAAAACATTCGCTTCCCTAAATATTTGGAAAAATACTCTCCCGGTGGGGTCTTCTACAAAAATAACAAAAATTACAAAAATTATCATCACTCGACCACTATCTATCCCAGGCTAACATATGAAAAAGTGTGACAAAAAGGTAAAAGAAACTAAAAAGCAAAAAAAAAATACTAAACTATGTACAACTCATTATATCTAAAGTAAAAATAATATAGTTGCCTATTTAGAAGTTCCCAACAATGACGCCAAAAACTTATTGCGCCCAAGCGCACAAACAAGTTTACGTGGTCTCACCAAGTAATATAGTGGCCTTTTAAAAGCTAAGTATCTATCCCTCGGAGACTTATGTTGACAACAATCAAAATCAAGTTCACTATTATGATCATTTCAGTGCACATGTATCCTCAAGAATTTGAAAGTTATAAGTAACCATAAACTAAACAATGCGGTAAACTAAAGGTCTCAATAGTTAATGAGGACAAACCAAAGGTTAAGGATCTATAAACAATCATACTATAATATTTAACTTCATTGGTTAGGTTACTTATCTTGATTTTTGATTCACGGGGTTGATATTATGACTATGGTCTTCTGATCCTCTAATCACCTATCTAGCTTAGCCCCACAACTATATCAGTGAGTGGGGATGTGGAAACTAAGTTAAATGAATTTATATTTCATCCAATAAGTGAGACAAATAGGTAACTTAGGTATATTCCTATACTAAATGCAAATTATAACTTCATTCTATAGAAGATTATAATCCTATTCTATTATCCCCACGTGTTATCCTCTTGTTCCTCCTTCCGGGTTCACAAGATGACTATGGATATATTATAAACATATATAATCCTTAAAATAGTGTTAACAAGGATAAATAAACAACCAAAAATTATATAAATTCAAAACCAAGTCAATTCATAACAAGAGTAATCATGTTCTTTGCCTTAACTCCGAAAAAGGGTGTTTAGCCGCTCATGGACATAACAGTAATCACAATGATTGAATCCATTTTGAAATCCATAAAAAAAAAAATTGAATAAAACCCTAAAAAAAGTGTTCTACAGAATCCCTCAAAGTTTCATGGTCATCTAATGTGTGTAACACAATGTTTTAAGGGTCCTATTTATAGTAGGACCAAAGTTGCTAATTTTGACACACCAAAGTGCCACAGACCTTATCGCGGTGCCTAGGGTCCGTAGCACGCCCTTATCATGTTAAAAACTGGAATTGGTCATTTAGTATGACCCCAAGTGCATGGCAATGACCCTAAAATGGTGGATAGGGTCCATGGCATGCCAATGACTTCAAAACGTCCATTTTTGGTCGTCACGTCTCATGAGTTTGTCCATTCATTTCAAGCTTTGTGGTGTTGTTTTCACTTCATTTATAGTTTTGTATCATCCATATGTCATAATAATAAACTCAAAAAGCGTCCTATAGCATAAAAAACCACGAATTAGAGATCAAAACAACATAAAATCCAAGACGGTGAACTAGTAACTTAAGCTAAGAACTAGTTTTGTCCTTTTAATCTTTAACTTAGTGTTTTTTCTATTGGCTTTCTTTTACTGAACCTTAAATACTATAAGAAATTTATTCCACATATAATTACACAATCATACCTTTAGGAACTCATTACACACACTAGAATCCATCGAGATCAACTAGAACAACACATAACTCAAGCTAGTAACACTAGTTTTCTCGTCTAAATTCTAAATGACCATATTGATTCCAAACTATTTGAAAAGCACCTTAAACATTGTAATAAAGTTCTTTAACATTTATATACTCAATTATATCATTAACAATACCTTAATAACACAAAAAGTCCTCAAAATAAGGCTAAATAAGCCCAGATAACAACACTAAGGTGCATAAATCCACCTAAGATTAGAAGCTAAGGTAAGATAGTTCAACACTCCTTGGTTATTTTCCCAGTAAAATTCCATACTTTTTCATTGTGAGGTTCTAGAATTTAGGTCTTAAATTCCTAAATTTTTGGGGCTGATTTGGGCTCCCATTTGTGCTTAATTTTTTATCACACATTCCTTGTCCTTTGAAGTACCCGTAACAGATTTAATTTTGGGATTCCATTAGCAAGCCCCGTAGGACTATTTTTTATCTAATTTTTGTCTCATATTTTTATATTATAATATCGATCTCATTTTACTCGTATCAATATGTAGATTATTATTTTGATAACATAGTGACATTTTGGGTTCATGGATCGAGGATGAGCAAATTATGGGTGATTCAAGATTGCAGTTCTGCATCAAGGTAGGATTAAGTCTATGTTTCTCTATGATATGGTGTAGTTTATAGATTTCATGCTAGGTAGGGATCATAGGATGAGATTGTGGCTACTATATCATGACTTGACCTATTTATGGGATGTAGAATAAAAATTTTATTCGAATATTAGGTTAGGATAGCCTTTATGATTATAGAATCCTTCAACACCTGATTATAGACTTGCTCAATCATATATTGAAATTACATACCCCCTATAACATAAAATTTACCACTTGACTTAGTGAATTGGTTGGTAATTCTTTGATTAGACCTCTTATAGTGACTTTTTGCCTTTGATTACCGTAGTTTCCCAAGTTTTGAGGCTTTATTATGATAAATTATTTATTAGCAAGCCCGAGGCTATGGTTATGTACCAGTTGGACTCCAAGTGAGTATTCTTTCCTAAAAGAGGATGCGATTCTAGTTTATAGATGGTTAGGCACTTATGGTTGTATTATTTGGATAGTGGTGATGGCATGGATACTTTTAGGTGAATTTATGCCTAATTAGTGGTACGATTCCCATCAAACGTTGATTTTACTATTGTTATTTAAAAAGGGAGTTATTTCCACTATTCATTTTTGAAATGGATTCCTTCACAATGGGAATCACACCACCTCCTTTAATGAATTATGAGCTTTTGGAACTAGATATACTATTTTTAAAATTAGATTGAGGTTGATTTTGTTCCATTATTAATCCATTTTTAACACTACTATTTACTTCACTCAAAGAATATTTTGAACTTTTCTTTGCTATTATGTCAATTTAGTCTTGAACTTGATCTTGGGAAATAGATTTATAGATTCACACTTTTAGTCATGATTTAAGTCCAGACGTATATTATATTTATATATCTCCTATACTAGATGGCGTAGATCAATTATGATGGTTATTGGATATCCTAGTTCAGAACCAGGCAGTGTATAAGGATATCCGAGTCCCCTATGGGTGTCTTTGACCATGAGCCATAATGCCGAAGAAGGATGGTCGTCGTAGGTCCTTCCTTTATGATCTACTGAGCTGCAGGAGGTTTATATACTTGGTACATTATTGCACTTGATCAGTTGATGGTACTAGATTTCACGTGTATTCATTCATTCATATGCATTGGCTATCACTAGTATAACTATTTAATGCTTATATCTATTAGCCTTATGGAGTTTATACAAGTAAAAGATATAATTGTTGTATGGCGAGTGCTTTCTTGAACCTACCGAGCTTATGGGGTCCCGATTAGGTTATTATTTGTCCAGACTATAGAGTTACTTTAGTGTTGCTTATTATGGTTAGTTTGTGGAAGGATGGTTATGGAATGAAACCCTGGATTTTTGGTATATTTTTATTCCTTTTCTTTCTTATAAGATGTATTATTGTTAGATTATCTCATGTTTAGTCATTCTTTGATTAAAGATCTTGATTATTCTAGTATTAGCTTTCTACATGGATGGGATTCCTCAAGATGTTAGGTTGGCTACTCAGGTTATTACCTTAAGTTTAGTCACACACACACGCACACAGATATATATGGTATCATTATATATCCCTCTCATTACTTGTCTATTTATATTGTATGTGTATCATTTGACCTTTCACCATTTCTATATATCCTTCTTTCACTTATTATTTAAATATTAGTTAGTGATATGCGGTATTGTACTTTAGTCCCTGAACACTTTTAGAATAGGCTAGTTTATCCTTATTGTTCCATTATCATTATTATGTTTAGTTTCTTTGATAGATGCCTACAATTTATATTCCTGCTTAGCTATTATTTGTACTTGCATTATCTTTAGAGATCAGTCGGTCAATGCCTACTGAGTACCACGTATTTGGTACTCATACTACACTTTTGCAGCTTGCAGATTATAGTATGAGTTCTCGATTTTACGTGCATCATGAGGAGTAGCTATGGATCAGAGAATTGGGTGAGCTTCTTATATTTGATGTATTCCTATTCGTTCTTATATTGATTAGACTTATCTCTATTTTGTATTTTGCAGATAGGTTTGTAACATTTATTTGGTATTTACTTATACTCTGATTGTATTAGGAGCTCTTGTACTCACTTCACCCGGTCTTGGCGTTGCATTCCATATTAGTCTTTTATTTAAATTTATTTTCTATATTTTCTCCATTTCTCTTGATGGTCCATTATTAGTTGTTCTAGACTATAGATTGGCTTACCTACTAGTAGATTATAGTAGGTGTCATCTTTACTTAAGAAATTGGGTCATGACACCATTGTGTGATTGTCTCAAGTAAATCATTTTTTTAGTATCAAGGAGTATTACAATATTTAATGGGATTAAGTGACCACTATAGTCAATCTAGAAGTCAGATTTTAATGATGAAGAAGGTTCCTAGTACTAATCAAGCTTATGAAATGATAAATCTAGATAAGGGTCAGATAATTATGGAAGGAACAAGTAGAAAGATGTACAAGTATATGACTCCAGCTACAGTGTTCATTGTAAAGTGATTTTAGGTATATTTATATACCCGAGTGTCATTATCTACGAGCATTTATCCAAGTTTTGAGTATAAATTCTTGTGATTAATGAAGAATAAAGTGTGTATTTGTGTATTTGTATGATAATATACCTATTTAGAGTGTTTAATATGTATTTGAAATAGTTCAAGAATCAAAATAATCAAATGGAGTTTAGACGAGAAAACTAGTTCGACTTGCCCACGCTATGCTTGATCTAGTGTACTTTGATGAGCTATATTTCATTGTGTGGCCTAATGTTTTTATGAGATGTTGAAGGATAAAACTAGGTAAAATTTGGAAGCCAAATGAAGCCTACAAACAAGACTGATAGAGTGGCAAAACATGGAATAAAGAGACGAGAAAAAGAGAGCAATTATTGGCCGAAACCCCCTTTATGGGGGAAGCCATCCGCCGTACCCCCAGAGAATGGGAGTGGTCCATGATATGCACCCATAGGGAAATGGTACACTTCTCTATGCCTTTTATGGTCCAGTGTCACATTCCTTTGGCCATGTGACGCAACCCCCGCTCTCCCCAAGATCGTCTAAAAGTTAGTGTTGTTTGGTTTAAGTTGAGGGCAAAGTGCTAAATACATATAATTTGTTTTGAGAAGCTTATGGGAGGTTTTAAGGGATTATATAGGGATTAATTATCCAAATTTATAATATATATTTGTAAGAACACACATTTGGAGATAAGAGAAGGCATTAAAGGCTCTACGTTAGGATTTTTCATCCGTTTACTTCTAGTTTTCTTGTAGTTTTACTTATGAATTAATTAATGGTGATTATTTGTATGATTGTGAGTTGATAATACACTCTTTCTAGGGTTGAGTGTACGAACATGATTTCTTAGAGTACATTTAAATTGGTTAAAGTTAATTATCGTATTTGGTTCTTATTTTCTAGTACTTACTATTCTACTAATTTGCTACCTTTATAATACATCTATATATCTTTTTTGAGCCCATAAGGAGTAACTTTAGATTATAACATAAAACATAAGGAATGAGTTCATGTATTTCAGCTGAATTAAAGACTACATTCACGGTTAGGATAGAGATATACCTAACTAGTCCCATTTGGCTCAAATATGGGATGAAAAATAAATGTGTTTGAATTAGTTTCCACATCACTGCTCAATGATGTACTTGTGAGGATAATTTAAATAGATGATTAGAGGTTCATATGACCATAATCATGATATTAACCTCGTGAACCAACAACCAAGATAGACAATATAACCAATGTGATTATATAACTTTCCATGATTCTTTAAGATGCCTTGACCTTGCAACCCTCCAAATTATTATTTACAACACTTTAAAATTTCGTTATTGATCATTGTTACTTTTATCATATAAAACATAAACTTTTTTTAGTTACAAATTACCCTCATTTAACCTTAATAGTAATACTTGAATTGGATTGTATGATAAACTGCAACTCCCCATCCGATCAATATTCAGCTTGCAAAAGCCACTTTATTAATTGTATGACCGTATACACTTGTGTGTGTGGTAGGCAGCAACATATTTTTGGCATTGTTGTGTAGGACTTGAAAAATTAGAAACATTCTAACTTTTGGTCTTACTATTTTGTTTGGTAAGTGCTAACAACTTTGCCTTAGCTATTGAATTTGCAAGTATAGGTTTGAATCATAAGTAAGATGGCAAGGGAAAGGCATTTGGTTGAACTATCTATCCTAAACTTGAGTGATGCTTGCACTAGTTAAAGAGAGTAGAAATAATTCTCTATCTAATACCACATATTTAATAAAGAGAGACCATTCTTGCAGCAATAGGTGATCAACAACCAGCTCACATGGCATTGTGCAAAGTAGAAATCCAACTCACAACCAGTGTGACCTCTAGTATCAATAAATCAAATACAGGAGGCAAATTTGAGCATAAAAGAATATAGTGTAACTATTTCATACAAGTGGACATTTCACAGGCATACCACGTGAGGATCCATAGGTTCATATTTAGAATTTTTAGAGAGTAGTGACATATTTATTTATATAGAAGTCTTCATAGATTATATGAGGCTGACTCTCTTTCCATTCTTACTATTAGGAGAAGCGAAGAAATAGTTGAAGGAAGATTCTTAAAATTCTAACACAACTTGGGATGATTTGGTAAAAAAGTTACTCATTCAATTCATTCCATTAGGGGAAACAACAAGGTTAAGGAGTGAGATCTTAAGTTTCAAGCAAAAGCCAGACAAAAATCTTATCATGCATGGGAGAGATTCAAGTCTCTTATCAAATACTTCTCATATCACTATTATAAAAACAAGGTATTAACTCATTCTTTTGTTGAAGGTCTTGACCATAACGCAAAATTTTTTCTAGATTTAGCGGTAGGTGGTCAGGATTTGGAGAAAACCTATAATGAGTTGTATAATCTTCTCAATCATATTATCCAAGGATATCTAGAGTGGCAGGGTAATGTAACTAGGAGTATAATGAAGAACATTGTAGATATGGCTGAGGTGGATCATTTCACAAAATTGGCTGCATAGTTGGCCTCATTTCAGAACTAGATGATGACTCCGTTCAATAAGTTGAGTATAGCTCAAATTTAGGTGCAGGTTAATGTAGTTCAATAAGCTTAGACCTGGTGTGAAATTTTTGGTAGTAGTGGTCACTTAACAGACTTATGTGGATCAAATCCAGAGTTGGTGAATTTTGTGGGAAATACATAAAAATAAAATCAGAACTATGGTAATGCCTACAATCATAACTGACATATTCATCCCAAATAATCTTGGGGAAATAATAAGGTTAAAACTTAGCGGTTTCAACAACATCATGGTATTCAGGTTAGCAATATAGAAGAGACTTTGAAAAAAATTCTAGCCAACCAACAACAAATGGCTGTAGAGATAAAAAATTAGTTACTGGCTCTAAAAGTTTAGTGATGCAAATGTATCAGTTATCTCAAGATAAAAAAAAAGACTTCAAATTGATTTTCCTAGTGGTACAAAAAATTCAAAGCAAGCGATGGCAACCACCTTGTGAAATGGTAGAAATTTGATTGATGCATTGATGTGCCATGGTTTCATGACACTTTTAATTGGAAATTATGCAATTTTTTTAGGTCTTTTTTGTTAGATGTAATGTGTTTTTGTGTTTGTTTTTATAGGAAAACATGGTTAGGAGCAAAAGAGTTGAAGTGTTGTAGAGGAACCCACTTACGAACCCACTTATAGGACGTAAGTAGGAATTACGCCACTCGTAAGTGGCATCGTAGGTGAAAGAGTCAAGTTTTGAAAGTCTGATTTTTTGTCTTAGAGTTATAAAGGCCACCTACAGAGCAAAGTGTTACCCACAACCCTCGTAGGTACCCCCATTAGTGGATGATATAAAGCTGGAATTTCCCTCTAAGACCAATGAACCCACCTAGGTTCCGTAGGTAGGTGCCGACTAAATTTTCCTATTTTGTTTTGGTTAGGAGTTTTAGGTTTCTGATGTAATCCTATAAATACCTATTGATGATTTGTTATTAGTTTACCAAATTTAAGGGATTTATGATTCAAAGGGAAGTAGACTACTCAAGAATTTTCTATTTTATTTGTTGGAATTAAATTTGAATAAAGAATTAATAGAAGACGGAATCACTGAAATCTTGTTTCGTCTTCACTAGTAAATTGAGTAAGGAGTAGACCCTTTTATTTTGGGATTTTCTATTTTTAATAACGTTGATAGGTAAATGGATAATTATCATATTTTGAAGGAGATCTTACATAGAAGACACATTATTAATACCTTTGGGATTGTAGGAGAAATTATTTTTCAAATTTGTCATGAGCATTAGTTATATTAATCAAACAGTACATTATAATTAGTTTGTTATAGCTAGTGAATCAAATAAAAGTTGAAGCTTGTTAAAATCTTAAATATTGTCATGATTTGAGATTCCTCAAAGTACACAGTTACACACTACTTACAACATTATATTGAGTTCGAGATTCAATTTTGATCTTGGAATTCCTAAACTTTGTTTGTATGGTTGGAAATTAATTTGAGATTGTGGTTTTCATTCTCAATTTTGGGTAAAAGTATTCATATGCTTTATTCAATGAATTCTATGGGTCCTCTTATAAACATGAGTGGCTAAACCTCCTAACTAGGGTGGTGGGAACCCGGATGGAATAACAAAGTAGAAAAAGTGCATAGTCTTTCTTGATTGATACTTTTGCATGTATTTAAATTTTCTTAAGAAGATCACAATAGTAATTTGATGCTATATAACTTGTTAGATTGTTTGTGGAAGGCATTGAGATAGTTTGTCGAGCACTATAAGTCTGTGGCTTTAGGAAGTCAGGGGAAACAAAATCCTAGTATTTGTCTCATATTGATTTAAAGCTAAATTGATCAAGATTTATTACTACTACTACTACTTGTACAAAACCACCTATATACTTTTTGCATTTTCTAACTACTTTAGAAATTTCTTGATAGAGATTCATCCTATTTCTTGTGCGTTTGACCACTACTATTGTTAGGTTCTTTATTTGACAGAGATGGTATTATACTTTCTTGGAGGTATAATTTTGGACGACATTAAATTTTGGCACCATTGTTGGGGAATACAATTACAGATTGATTGATTGAGGTTGTTAAGTTGTTGGCTTTCATTTTTCTACTGTTCTGAGGGTGTACACCAGTGTATGCCCAGTTCAGAGTTAAGGAAATCCCTTGATCCTACTTGACATTAATATGGAGTGGACCTTATGTCAGAATTGTAAGATAGTAGAGCATAAGCATGGGGTTCATGATGACCCTAATTTGATTCCTCCACCTATGCATGGTATTAAAGAGACAACAAAGAAAACCACTGCTTAATTACTAACTATAGAGAATGTAATGAGGGAACCTATCCAACATGAAACTCAAGAGGAAAGAGTAAGACAAGAAGAAGAGTGTCGAGTATCACTCAACAAAGACAGAGCTAGAAGAGATAGAGTGCAACCCTTGCTTTTTAGTACTTACCAATATTTGATGAGCTGAAAAAAGATTTGGGGTATGTTAAGCCTATTGAGACAGGAGCTATCACTCCTCCTAAGTTGACCCAAAGGGTAAAATTTGACATTATGAGTGCTATGATTCAGTTGCTTAATTTGAAGGGCATGTTTGCTGGTTTGCCAACTGATGATACTAACACACACATAATAAATCTCATTGGATTTGCACTTTGTATAATTTAACGGAGGTAAGTCAGGGAGATTTGATACTCAGGTTGTTCCCATTCTTTTTTATAGATGAAGCGATGTTATAGTTAGGGAACTACCTTATGGGTCCATCACTAATTGGAATGAGTTGAGGATGCAATTCTTGGATCGATTCTTCCCGCCTTCAAGAATGCTACAGTTGAAGGATGATATTTATAATTTTAGGCAATTACATTTAGATGAATTGTATGAGACATGGTTGAGGCTCCATAAGAATTTTATGACTATGCCCAATCACAGATTTTTAGAGAGGAATGATGTGCCATTGTTTTATAGAACTTTCAATGATTAAAACTAGAAATTATGCATGTACTTAGGTCTTTTTTGTTAGATATGATGTGTTTATGTGTTTGTTTTGCAGGAAAATAGGGTTAGGTACAAAAAGGAGAAAAAAGACTGAAATGTTTTAGAAGGCCCACTTATAGACCCACTTACGGGCTAAAAGTGGAACTTACATCATCCGTCAGTCCCTCCATATATGCCAAAAATAAGTATTGAAGACCTAAAGTTTGTTTTGAGAATTATGAAGACTGACTTATGAGGTGTAAGTGGTACCTACTCCCGTTAAAAGTTCCATCGTAGGTGATAGAAGAAAAGTTCTGAAAAATGGATTTTTTATTAGAGAGTTATGAAGCCCCACTTATGGGGCATAAGTGGACTTACACCCTATGTAAGTTGCCTCGTAAGTGGGAGGCCTAAAGCATCTAATTTCCTCTGAGACCTATGACCCACCTATGGCTTATAGGTAGTGCCCACGACCCGTAAGAGGGTTCATAGGTAGGTGCCAGCTTAATTTTCCTTTTTTCATTTAGTTGGGATTTTAGGGGTTCTGCTGTATTCTATATGTACCCTATTGATGGTTTGTTATTATTTTATGCTCTCTTTATACTTACTGCAATATTTTGATTCTGATATTTGACTTTTTATCTTGGAATTCATTATTCTTGGTTTTTATGATTGGATGTAAGGTTGAGATTCTATTTTTTATTTTTCAATTATAGTAAGATTATTCATATGCTTTCTTTCATGAATTCAATAGGTGTTCATGCAAACATGAGCAGCTAAACCTCATAACTAGGGCTGTGGGAATCTTTATGGGATAATGAAGTAGAGGAAGTGACAAGTCATTCTTTATTAATGTGTTTGCATGTATTGAGATTTTATTTGGTTTGATTGAATTCTTAGAAATTGTAGAAGTTAATAACCTACCTGTATTTGATACCATTTCCACAAGATATGTTGAGATTAGGAATAGAAGATCATAACAGTAATTTGAAGCTATCAACCTTCATCTAATTAACTGGATACCTAAAAGGAGATAGTTAATCTTGGATCTAGGAAAAGGGTTTGTAAGTCAACACTCTGAGACTCAAAAGGTGATGAGTAAAATTTAACAAAGGCATTCATAAGATAGTTGGTGATACATATCTTGTTAGACTCTGCATGTAAGGCATCAAGAGGTTTTAATGAGCACGATTGGTCTGCAGAGTTAGGAAGTAGGGGAACATATTCCTAGTGTTCATCTCATAGTTATTTAAACCTAATGTTATCAATATTTGTTAGTACTATTACTGTTTTCACAAAATCCCCCTATTTATTTTTCTGCACTTTTCAGCCTGTTCAACAAGATTGAGATAGAGATTCAGCATATTCTTTGTTGGTTCGACCCCAACCTTAGTTGGGTTATATATTTGACAACAACTACATTATACTTTCTAGAAGGTGTAATTTTAGGCGACATGAAATATTGGTATTGTTGCCAGGGAATATAGTTATGAATTAATTAATTAAGGTTGTTGAGGTTGTTGATTGTTATTTTTCTACTTTTATTAGGGCGTACGTCAGCGTATGCCCAATATGCAGAGTCAAGGCAATCTCTTGATCCCAATTTATCCTGATCTTGAAAAAAACTTATGAAAGAATCGTAAGACAACAAAGCATGAGCATGGGTTTCATGATGACCCTAATCTGATTCCCCTACCTCTACGTGGTGTTCATGAAATAGCTGCACAAACTACTACATGGTTACTAGTTGAACAAATAAGAAAGAAAGAAAGTTGCCCAACGTGCAACTCAAAAGGAAAGAATAAGACCAAAAGAAGATCATTGAGTATCATCAGATAGAGATAGAGCTAAAAGATATAGAGATCAAGTAACCCTAACTTTTCTATGCTTGCCGATGATCTAAAGAAAGATGGGGTATGTTGTGCCTATTGACAAAGAAGTTTCTCTTGACCTGCCCCAAGAAGTAAAGTTTGACATTTCAAATGCTATAATTCAGCTGCTCAATTTGAAGGGTGTGTTTTTCTGGTTTATCGATTGGTAAGACAAATATGTACATAATGAATTCCATTAGGATCTCCACTTCGTATAATATACCTGGGTTGAGTCAGGAAGCTTTGAGACTCATGTTGATCCCATTCTCTTTTACTAGACTGAGTTACGAAAATAGAATATTATGGTTCGGGGAACTACCTTGTGGGTCCATCACTAATTGGACTGAGTTACGAAAATAGTTCTTGGACAAATTCTTCTCCCCTTCTAGAATGTTCAATTGAAGGATGAGATTACAATTTCAAGAAATTGTATTCAGAAGCATTGTATGAGACTTGGTTGAGGTTTAAGAAAAAGTTGATAACGGTATCCAATCACCGAATGTCAAGAAGGATTTTGCTTGAGATATTCTATAGAGCCCTGAATATTAATACCAATGTTGTTGGTAATTATTATTGGTGGGTATTTCATGAGCCTTGATTGGGAGCTAGATGCAGAGATTGTAGAATAGTTCATTAATACCAACTGAGGGTAGTATAATTTAGAGGTAGAAAGATGAGATGGTACTTATACTATTTGTCCTTCCAATACGCAGAGATCCCTAGATGATAGAGTGGCTCAAGATGTTGCAAAACTGAGAAAGGAGATTGGTTTGCATACCAAACATTTTGCAAGTATGAGTACTGAGAAAGTGAATGCAGTGGGCGGGCGAGGTAAGTCGGCTTTACATAATGAGTTTACCTCTGATGAGGAGACTAAGTACCTAGATAGAGAGATGGTGAGTTTTAGATCCAAGAAATAAGGGTCCAATCATGACTCTTAGAACTTGAGGCAAAGGAATCGAGGTTAGAACTATTATAGAGGATAGGCATGGGGATTAGAGAAGAGACAAAGATGGTAACTTGAGAAGAAAGAATAATTATAAGGAGAAGCATGGTGCATATGTTCCATCAGGGAATAATGATACTGATTTGAGGAAGGAAGAATTACTTACAAAGTGATTAAGGGTTTAAGAAATTAAGACAATTACCTCAAGAAGATTAAGGCAAATATTTTAGGACTTAGCCAGATGGTAGAATTACATGCTACTGCGATTAGGTAGCTAGACCATTGTTTTGTATGATATCTACCATTTTGAATCATCCTCAATGGGGCACTCTTTTGAGTAATACCATTGAGAATCAAAAGAATGATGATCACTATTTTTCCATCATCACTTGGAGTGGTAAGGATACTATTGATCCTCCTATGCTTGTAGTTGATGAGGTGAGGAATGATACTATTTATCTTGATAATGCACCGAAATTTAAAAATGAGAAGTTGGTGACTAATGATGAGACGTCATAGAAATCGACATGTGTTGAGAAATGAATTAATAATAATAAAGAAAAGGGTAAGAAGGTCGAACCAATTTTGAAGACCATTCCATAACCTTCTCCTTATTTTCCCTAAAGGTTAACGAAGAAGCAAGAAGAAGAGAAGTATTAAAAATTCATGTTTACATTGAAGGAGTTGTCTGTGAATATCCATCTCTTAGAAGCACTGGAACAGATGCTTGACTATGCAAAGTTCATGAAGGATTTTGTGACAAAGAAGTAGATGGTGATTTGTGAGCCCGTTAATAATATGCACCATTGCAATTCTATCCCGATCTTTGGTTGAGAAGAAAAAGGATCCTAGAGTATTCACTATTCCTTACACTATTGGGTCTTTGAATCTCCCCTGAGCATTATGTGACTTGGAGCTAGTATTAATTTGATGCTGCTAGTTTTGTATAAGCAGTTAGGGTTGGGATAAACTAAGTCGGCATCAATAAAATTATTAATGACTGATCTTACTATAGTGAAAATTGCTTGGTATTTTGTGTGATGTCTTGGTGAAGGTAGATTTATTCATATTCCAAGTAGATTTTGTAATCCTTGATTGTGAGGTGGATTTTGATCATCCTATTATCTTAGGAAGGCCCTTCCTAGCCAGGGGTAGGGCATTGATGGACATGGAGATGGGACATGAAATTCAGACTTAATGATGAATAGGTTACTTTCAATGTGGTTCAGTCGATGTGACAACCAAAATATTTGCATGTGGTGTCTATTATAGATACTATTGAGGATGATGCAGTAAGCGCGCCTATTTAGGAGAGACTTGGTGTTGAGGCACTAGTGGCGATGATAAAATTGTTTGAACAAGACGACATTGATGAGTATCATGATATGGTGAGTGCTCTTATTGGTAGAGGATCTTATACTTATGCACTAAAGAATTTATATTTGGACAAGAGGAATAAAACGACTCCACCAGATCGACATCTATTGAAGAGCCATCGATCTTGGAATTGAAGGCACTCCCTTTTTATTTGGGTTATGCATTATTGGGGACCAATAATACCTTGGGAGTAATTATTGCAGCCAATTTAGTTTATACACAGGTTAAGGCCTTGATCTCGATATTTCATAAATATCAAGAGCCATTGGTTGGACCATTGCAGATATTGTTAGGATTCCACTTGAAATTTGTACTCATAAGATTCAACTGGAACTGGAGTGTATACCTAATTGATCATTAATGTAGTATAAATCCACCTATGCGAGAAGTGGTAAAGAAGGATATTATTAAGTGGTTATATGCGGGTGTGGTTCACCCTATTATAGACTATAAACGGGTGAGATTGGTTTAGTGTGTGCCAAAAATGGTGGGATCAATGAGGTCCCGAATGAGAAAAATGAGTTGGTGCCCATGAGACTAGTTATTGGATGGAGAGTTTTTATGGATTATCAAAAGATGAACACTCGGACGTAGCAAGATCACTTCTCTATGCCATTCATGGTCTAGATGTTACACTGTCTTGCAGGTAGAGGATGACATTGTTTTCTTGATTGTTATTCGGGGTATAATCATATTTATATTGCCCTTGAATACCAAGAGAAGACCATTTTCACATGTCTATATGGCATTTTCCCATTCAAAATGATGCCTTTCGAACTTTGTAATGCTCCCGCCATCTTTCAACGTTCTATGATGTCCATCTTTTTTGATATGGTGGTGTATTCTATAGATGTATCTATGGATGGTTTCTCGATAGTGTGTGATTCTTTTGTTAAATGTTTGGCCTACATGGCTAATGCACTTCAATGATGTCAGGAGTGCAACTTGGTTTTTAATTGGAAGAAGTGTTACTTTATGGTAAAAGAGAGGATAGTTTTGGGACACAAAATTTTGAAGAAGGGTGTAGAGGGGATTGAAAAATCGCCTCCACCAATTTCTCTTAAAGGCATTCGGAGTTTCTTGGGTCATGCAGGGTTATATAGGCGGTTCATCAAGGACTTCTCCAAAATTGGAAATCCTTTGTGCAAGTTATTGGAGAAAGAGGTGAAGTTTGTGTTTCATAATATACGTCTCAAGGCCTTTGAGTGCCTAAAAGAGAAGTTGATATATGCTCCTATTATTGTGTCTCCATACTAATCTCTTCCATTTAAGATGATGTGTGACGCCAGTAGTGTGGTCCTTCGAGTTGTTTAGGCCAAAGACACGAGAACATCTTAATCCCATGTACTATGCCAGCAAATCACTCAACCCCACTAAGAAAAATTATACAGTGACTGAGCTGGAGTTACTTATATTGGTGTCTGCTTTTGATAAAGTTTTTACCTATTTGATTGGGACCATAATTATTGTGCATATTTGTCATACAAAATTGTGGTACCTTATGGCAAAGAAAGATTGAAGCCTAGATTTATTTGATGGGTACTATTGTTGCAGGAGTTTTATTTTGAAGACTAGATGATGCATATTCTTGAGGAATGTCACTCGTCTCCTATTGGGGTTACAATGGTAGTACTTGCATGGATCATAAGATCTTTCATTGTGGTTACTATTGGCTAACTATTTATAAAGATGGAAATGACTATGCTTGCATCTATGACCAATGCCAATGCCAATAAAATATCTTGTGGAAGCATGAGATCCCCATGACACCTATTCTTGAGTTTGAGTTGTTTATCGCATGGGGAATTGATTTCTTGGGTCCATTGGTGAGCTCTTAGGGTATGCAATGTATATTGGTTGTAGGTGACTATGTTTCTAAATGGGTGGAAGTAGTTTTTTTCCTTATAATAAGGGTTGCAGTGTCACATTATATTTGAAGTAAAATATATTCTCTCATTTGACTCGACGTGCTATCATTAAGGATGTTGGGTCCCATTTTTGTAATCGTCTGTTTAAGGCCTTTCTTAAGAAGTATGGAGTCAAACATAAGGTGGAAACTCCTTACCATCCGTAAATAAGTGGGAAGGTTGAGGTCTTCAATCTGAGATCATCTCCATAATTGCAAAAAATATGAATGCCAATCGGACCGATTGGCTAAGAAAGATAGACAATGCCTCTCAATATCCGCTTGTGTATGGAAAGGCATGTAACTTGCTGGTTGAACTTAATAAAAAGGCACTATGGGCATTGAAAAAGCTAAATTTTGAGTGGAGCAATGCTGTAAATTTTAGGATGAGTAGGACAAATAAGTTTGATGAATTCAGGCTCTGCGCTTTAGAGAGTTCTACTTTGTACAGAGAGGAGATGAAGTTTTACCATGATAAGAAAATTGAGAAAAAGGTATTCTAGCCTGGTGATATGGACTTGTTGTATAATTTGAGACTTTATTTATTTCTTGGAAAGTTGAAGTCTAGGTAGTATGGACCATTCACCATGGTTAGATTATTTTCTCATGGTGCAAATTGAGCTAAAATGAGATGGAAAAGTCCCAATCAAAGTGAACAAGCAGTGTGTAAAGCACTATATAGGGAATATGGAGGAATTGAAGGTTTATGATGATAAGTCTTGGAAACATCTGAGTAGCCACGGTAACTGGGTTATACCACAATGTTAAATCAGGAACTTCATGGGAGGCAACCTATAGGCTTGTTGGTAAAGTTTGAGTATCCAACATAGCCATATCATGCCACAACATTAAATTAAGCTCTGATTGGGAGGCAACCCAATGTTTGAGTGTTCACTTTGTTTTTTTTTTTTTTGTAGATTAAAATATCGAGAAACACTCAAAAACTGGTAAGAAATTGCAAAATTTAGATAAGTCCAAGAAGTGGACCTACAACCCTACTTACAGAGGTCGTAGGTCCTACCTACGATAGTTAAGTGATGTTGTCAGTGTCAAAAAAAATTTAGAGTGCTTTTGGGTCTCTGAAGTTTTACATACAAACTTACCTATGGGGGTTATAAGTACAACCTATGACCCCATACGTAGGGTCATAGAAATCAGACAACAATATGGGTTGCATGACTTATCTACGGGGGCCATAAGTGGCATTTACGGGGGCCCTAAGTGGAACTTATAGGCCGTAAGTGTCCCCCTAAGAGCATCTAAAAAGTTTAGGGCAAGTTTTAAAAATCTTGGTCAGACCCAAGTGGATCGAACCCGATACGACCTACCCTTACCCTTAAGTACCCAAAAACTGACCCATTACTCCTATAACTCTTCAAATTAAAACTCGTACTCAATTTAAAACTCCTTAGTTTCCCTTTTATACTATAAAAGTCACAATCTTCTCAAAAACTCCTCACTTGCACGAATAATTAATCAAAGTAGGGTTAAGTTCACTCTATTAATTATTCTACTTCCAAGACTCTTTGAATCCAAGTAATACTTTTCAGGTCTAACTCGTTAAAAATATGTTCATGATTATTGAATTTGAGAATAATACTTGATATATCTTGAAGTTGATACTTTCTCATGATTCTTCAAACTTTGGAACCTAAAAATTTGGTAAAAGTGAATTTGTTGCACAATTTTCATTTGGGAAACCTGTGATCATATAATTAATGGAAGTAGAAGTTGAATATTGAGATAAAATACCAAAATATATGTACAATAGCCGTTGAAATTGCTTTGTTGCATGTTGTAGAGTACAAAATTTGGCTAAAATGGAAAATATAAACTTTAAGGGATGAAATATTTTAGGAAAAGCTGACTTACCCTCAGATGGGTACTTATGAAGAAACTTACGGTCTTTGTAAGTAGGACCCATGAGGGCGTGAGTGGCCTCGTAATCAATAGACCTAAATCCCTGAAGCTTCAAGTCTTTGTCTGGTACTTATGAGGCTACCTACAACTATCGTATGTACTACCTAGGGGTCGTAGGTAGCCCCTACCCTGTGTCATCAATTTTTTTTAAATTTTTTTGTTTTGTTCTTATGTTTCAAACACTAACAACTAATTTATGTATGATGCGCCAAAAGATATAAAAAAATCAGGGAGTTTAGTCTAGGCTATATGAAGAGTCTCCTAGATAGTGGCTCAATAGATGAGTACCCCGTAATCCAAGATAGCACACTGTAGGCCCCACGACAAACTCGGGGAGGCTCTATAACCCACCAGTACTATAGTCAAGGGTACAACCTACACAAGTGACCTTTGTTCGAATTGAGCTCTAGATGAAGAATCTGAGCCAGTCACCACCATACTTTTCTCAATCTGAGAAGAAAGAGGATGATTTAGCTACTAGTTCAGAGGAGGAGGTAGAGTCAGTATCAAAATCCAGAGAGGAGAAGGTTGAGTCAGGGTCAGTTTTTGGTATGGATAGGATGTGAATACAGTCGACTCCTAGTTTAAGGAGGGGTCAGAGGTTTCATTCAGTTTTAAGAGTGAGTCAGCATTAGGCCTAGATTTACCTTGTCTGAGAAGGGTGTATCTCAAGTCCTACTAGAGATATCATCTTTGTCGGCACAGGGTACTCATCTGGCTACACAGGATAATTAGCCTAGTATTTCTGCGCTTGCTACCCCAGTTTCTGACTCCATACATGTCTCGGCTGTGCCTATAGCTATGATTCCTCCAAGATGGTGTATGGAGGGGATGAAACAAATTTTTGAGAGATATAGTTACATCATAGAGCAATGCCAACCAAAATGCAGTATTGCAGTAGAGGTCAAGATTGAGTTGACGGGGTTAGCAAGAACTCCAGACCTATAGGTCTCTTTCGTGATATACTAGATAGGGTGGATGACCCATCCTTTTGTTTCATTTATCTCAACTCTAGTTTTGGAGTTTGATGTATTTTATGCGATCTTAGGTGAATTTATGCAACTAAGACTTATTATCCATCCTTAATTAGCTTCGTTTTGAGGACTTCTCTTGTGCTTAACGAGTAAATCCTTATATAATGATAATATAAGTTTTAAGATAATTTATTATAATGTTTAAGGTGTGTTTCAAACAAGTTTTGAATCAATTTAGTCACTTAGAGTTCATACGATAACAATAGTGTTACTAGCTTGAGCTATGTGTTGTTCTAGTTCATATCGATGGATTCTAGTGTGCGTAATGAGTTAATAAGGGTATGATTGAGTAATTATGTGTGGAATAACTTGTTTATAGTGTTTAAGATTCAATTTAATCAATCCGAGAGACAAACACTAAGTTAAAGATCAAACTAGTACTCTTAGCTTAAGTTACTAGTTCATCGTCTTGGATTGTATGTTGTATTGATCTCCAATTCGTGGTGTGTGATTCTATAGAATTCTTGATGATTTTATCATGATGATATTTTTATGATAAAAAAATTTGTAAATCATGTTGAAACAACACCGCAAGTCTTGGAACAAATGGACAAACACATGGGACAAGAATTGAAAAAAAATAGACTTTTGGAGTCATTAGGGCATGCCACGGACTCTAGGCACCCCGATAAGGAAATTAAACACCATTTTGTCATAATAAATGATAATTTACAGTATTTCACAGAAATTAGGTCATTCCACATACCCTAGGCACTGCGATAAGGGCGTGGCACGGCCCTAAGTCAAAATCGGCAGCTTTGGTCCTCCTATAAATAGGACACTTTGTTCTAATGTTACACACCTTGTACGACCTTGGGACTTGAAGGGTTGAGTGAGAACACATAAAGTAGGGGTTTTATTCCATTACTTTGGTTTGTTTATGGATTTAAACATGTATTTATCTACTGTTATTTTGGTTATGTCCATGAGCGGCTAACCACCCTTTTCCGGGGTTAAGGCCAAGAACATGAGTATTATGGTTATGAACTGATTTGTTTTTGTTGTTTATAAAATTTGGTTGTTTATTTATCCTTTTTATCACTAATTTACGTATTAATGACACTTATAATACATACATAATCATCTTTTGAACCCAAAAGGAGGAATAAAAGGATATAACGTGGGATAGATAGAATAGAATTGTAATCTTCCAATTGAATAAAGTTATAATTTGCACTTAGGATAGAAGTATACCTTTGTGCTCTATTTGGTTCAAGTACGGGTTGAAATATGAATATATTTGAATTAGTTCTCGCATCCCCACTCAATAATGTAGTTGTTGGTCTAAGTTAGATAATTGACTAGAGGATTGGAAAGCCGTAGTCACAATATAGACCCCGTGAACCAACACCCAAGATAAGTAACCTAACCAATGATGTTTCTTAATAAAGAATAATTTTTTGTAGTTCCCTAATCCTAGTTTCTCTCCATTGTTGTTATAGAACCTTTAATTTACTGCATTGTTAAGTTTACTCTTAGTTTTAAGTTTACTCTTAGTTTACTTCCAAACAATATTGAGGTTACGTTAGTACTAAGTTAGTATTAATAGATGGACTATTCTGGTTTAGTTGTTAACACAAGTCTCAGAGGGATCGATACTTGTCTTGTAAAAGGCCACTATATTACTTGGTGAGACCACATACACTTATGGGTGTGCTTGGGCACTACAAGCTTTTGGCGTTGTTGCCGGGGACTTATAATTTGGCAACCACTATATTTTTAATTTTACTTTTTGATTTCTTTGGTGGTTTTCACTTGGTCTTGGTTTTTGAATTTGCAGGCAATAAATTGGTAAGCTGTTAAAGGAGTGGGAGTTGGTTGAACCAGACCCTGAGCCTGAGAAAAGCTTTCACCTATAGAGGAGAGAAACAGTTCTCTTTTATTGTATCCCACAAGTTCATGAATAACAAATTATTCCTGCAACCATGGCTGAGGATCCACTAGCCTATAGGATAGTACTTGAAGTGGAAATGCCACTTGCGACCAATGTAACCTCCATCATTTGAAGACCAGCTCCTGGAGTTCAATTTGAATTAAAGTAGAATTTAGTGCAGCTCCTGCATTGCAGTGGATAGTTTACCAGTCTATCACATGAAGATCCACAAGTCCACTTGCGAAACTTTCTTGAAATCAATGGCATATTCATCTCCATGGGTGTGTCAACTGATTATGTGAGGCTGACACTGTTCCCCTTTTAACTTTTTGGGGAAGCAAAAAAGTGGTTGAACGTTGAGCCAGCAGGTTCAATCACAACATAAGATAACTTAGCTCAAAAGTTTCTCATCCATTTTTTCCTATCTGGCAAGATTGCGAGACTACACAGTGAGATTTTGTGCTTTAAGTAGAGGCCAAATGAGAACCTATACAATGCTTGGGAGAGATTCAAGTCTCTTTTTCAGGACTATCTACATCACCAATAGTCCAATGAGGTACTATCTTACACCTTTGTTGAGTCACTTGACCATAACACAAACATATTGATAAATTAGCTACAGGTGGTCAAGCTCTGGAAAAGACATATGATGAGTTATACACCTTGTTGAATCAGATTGCCCAAGGAAATCAGGATTTACATGGTCATACCTTAAGGATCTCAATGAAAGAGGTTGTACGTATGATCGAAGTTGATGGCATAATAACCTTAGCTGCCCAATTGTCTGCTCTCTAAAATAAGATGATGACACTGTTTAGCAAGTTGGGTGTGCAACAGCCTCAGGCTCAGGTCAATGCAAAGTAGTAGACCCCATCATGGTGTGATATTTATGGAAACAGTGTCCACTCTGTAGATATATATGGTACCAATCCTAAATCAGTCAATTTTTAGGAAATATGTCAAAGCTGAATTATGGTAATGCCTACAACCAAAAGTGGCAGACTCAACCAATGGATCCTCGAGGCAAAAACAAACAATAGCAGTTTCAGCAACAACATAATACTCAGTCCAGTAACATAGAAGAGACCCTAAAAAATATTTTGGCCAACAAAGAATAGATAGTTGCCGAAATAAAAAATCAGCAAATTGCATAGAAATAATTAGAGCAACAACTGGGGAAAAGTGATAATGAACTTCCAAATACAGAAATGGCAATCACTTTGAAGAGTGGTAAAGAGCTAAATAATTGGCCTTCAAAGATAAATAAGGAGGTAGATGTAGAGTTGGTTCCTCAATCGATTGTAGACAAAGTTGCTGAGAATTTAGGGAAGTCTAAGTACCCAAAAACAAAAGTTATTGAGAAGGAAAACCACCACCACTATTCCTATAGCATTTCCAGAAAGAAAAGAAGGATACATGCTTCAAGAATTTCTTTAACACATTCAATGAGCTTCACATTAACCTTCCTCCTCTAGATGTTTTGTATTAAATACCCTAGTACGCTAAGTACTTGAAGGACGTGGTGATTAACAAAGTTAAGATGCAGGATGTTAAGACCGTGGCACTGATGGATGAGTATAGCTCTATGGGAATGAAAAAGATTCCCAAAAAGTTTAAGGACCCATGATATCACTCTTCCTATTCATATTGGTAATGGTGAAGTTGTACATGCCTTGATTAATTTTGGGAAAAGTATAAATTTGATGCCTCTATCTTTTTTCAAAATTATTAGGTTGAGTGAGCCGAGACCAAGCCCCTTGGTGATGTAATTGGAAGACAGGACCATATTTAAGCTTGAAGGAATAATTGAGGGTATCCTCATAAGGGTTGGAAAGTTTATAATTCTGGCCAATTTTATTGTTATGGATTTTGATGCAGATAGCAGTGTGCCGATCATTCTTGGACATCCATTAATAGCCACAACAGGAGCTTTGATATATGTGATAAATAGCACTCTCACACTGAGATTTGATGATGAAGCAATGGTTTTTAGAGTGTAAAATCCACCTTTCCACTCCAAAGATATATGTGTGATTATAGTGATGGAAGTGTATAAGTGTAGGGTAGTAGAAATACACCACCAAAGACCTCTTTGGATAGTCCCATTGAGTTGCCTAAGCCACAACCTAAGACTAAGTTGATGATGATGGATGAGCCTAAAAAGTCTAAAATTGAAAAGTTAGTTGACTTTGAGAGGTCACACTTAAAAGGTCAAAAGATAGTGAGATGATGTCCTCCAAGCAGGAGGAAGAGGATAAAGGGATTTGGTTAAGATGTGATGATTGGTCATGCTGTGACACTAAATAAGGTGCTAATTGGAAGGCAACCCAAGTGAAGGTAGGTTTTATTTTCAGTATTTTAGTTTTTCCACACGTAGTTTATGTTTTTTTAAGTACTGGGTTAATAGAAAGTCTGAGTACCAAAGACTTGAGCTGAGGAGTATGACATAGACTAAGTGTGGAATCCTTCCCTCTTGATATTTAATGATGCTACTAGGTAGGCCGAGAGGCCACAGGAAGTATTTTTATCTCTGCTTTTAAATTCAACTTTAGGGATAAAATAGGTTTTAAGTTTGTGGTGGGGACATTCCTATGGTTTTGGGTAAAGTGATGATGTTGGGTCTTAAGCATTAGTTGTTTTCTTAGTTTTTAGGTTTTTAAAATTTTAAAAATATTTTATTTTTAGTTTTTATTTTTAGTTAGTTGGGTCAGTCTCCCACCCCATGGTTATTATTTTTGGTTCTTTTCTACAAGGGCTCTCCTTGAACTAATATCCTTTTTTTTAGGGGTAAATTTTAAATCTTTGTGATTAGGTAAATGAGATGTTCTAGTTGGTGCTATGTATGATCATATGATGCAAGTGGGTTTTGTGTGTAAAATTTTGTTGTCTATGTGAATTACTACTTTTGAGACTCCTAGGATTTAACTTATAACTCTAGTACATCGTTGGCTTAATTATGAATTCATGTGATTGTTTAGTTGACAGTCTATGATGATCCTACTTGATTTGAGCATGTGCCATATGTGGTGTAAGTTTTCTGTGTATTCCCATTGTACTTGATATCTAGAGCTTTCCTGGTGTGTGTGCAGAGCAAAATATAGAGGGTGGGTTTAGGAGAGGATATAGGCATTTCTTTGATAGCCATGTTTCATACCCTTTTTTATCTAGCCATTTTCATAATCCTAGTTCGCCCCATCGAGCCTTCAGCCTATTTTCTTTGGTAGCTTTATATGTATCCTAATTCCCTTTATTTGCTTGAACTTAATTTGATACAAAGATTCTAAGTGATTTAGTTGAAAATTAATTGAGTTGAGGAGTTGAAATACAAGTAGTGAAGACGTGAAAGTGAAGCCCCCAAGAAATAGCTTTTGGTGTTGAAAATTGATATGTGGTGCGGTTGGGAGTTATGTAATGAAAATAATAAAGATTGTTCAAAATTGAATAATGTGTGCATAGATAATACTCCCACGACACTGTATGTGAATTAGCTTAGAGAGATAGGAAAAAATAAGAGAAGTTTATAGATGAATGTGGTGGAAATTGTTTTTTAATAGAGGGATCTTAATGTCATGTGATGTATTAAAGTGCTTAGGGAGATAGTCACTATATTAGACAAATAGTTTTTGCCTATCCCTTAGCTTAAATTACAACCCATAAAGGCCTATTTGATCTTGAGCCTTAACATTTTGATATTAGTGGAGTACTACACTAAGGGAAAGTCTATGGTTCATCTTGTGTAACTTGTGAATTCTTTAAAAGAGTGAGCGTAAATTGATTTTATACCTATTTTGTGATAAATTGCATCTATGTAAGCGATTATGGGTAACTCTCTTGTTGTGCGGGCTCATATTTGATGCTATTGGGTGAATTGTATGATCTCAATGACTGAGCAATATGCATGAGTTTTCCAACTTGGAGAGTCAATTCTTGAGGTTAGGATGTTTTGAAGTAGTGTTCTTGAGCTTTCACTTGCATATAACATGCTTATGGTAAAAACTTGCTATTTGTGTAGTCATCATAGTACTCGCTTGAATGTCTTACTTATAATAAAAGTGTGGAGTCTTGTCTGATTATGATTCTTATAGTAAAGAGTTGTTCGAGGACGAACAAAGCTTTAAGTGTAGGGTGATGATCTTAGAGGAATTTATGCACCTAAGACTTGTTAAGATCTTAGATGATCTTAGCCTTGTTTTTAGGACTTCTCTTGTGATTAATGCATAAATCTTTGTATAAGTGATCATATAAGTGTTAAACTACTTGATTGTAATGTTTAAGTTGTGTTTCAAAGAAGTTTGGAATAAATTTTGTCACTTAGAGTTCAGACGAGAAAACTAGTGTTACTAGCTTGAGATATGTGTTGTTCTAGTTCATCTCGATGGATTCTAGTGTGTGTAATAAGTTAATAAGGGTATAATTGTGTAATTAAGTATGTAAAAACTTGTTTATAGTTTTTAATATTCAATTTAATCAATAAAAGAGATAAAACACTAAGTTAAAGATCAAAAGGACAAAACTAGTACTCTTAGCTTAAGTTACTAGTTCATCTTCTTGGATTGTATGTTGTTTTGAGATATAATTAGTGGTGTTTCATGATATATTATTCTTTTTTATTTGATAATGTTTATATCTGTATGATTAAAAATCTTTAAATAATGATGAAACAACACCACAAGGCTTGGAATGGATGGATAAACATATGGGACAAGAATTGACAAAAAATTGACGTTTTGGAGTCATTGGTGTGCCACAGACCTTAGGCACCACTTTAGATCCATGAAAAACCTTGTGGGAATCCTAAATTATCAATTCTAATATCTAATCTCTATTAGGGTGTGCCAAGGACCCTAGTCACCAGGATAAGGGCATGGCACGATCCTAAGTAAGAAATTGCTGCTTTGGTTCAAGTATAAATAGGACACTTTGTTGTTATGTTACACACCTTGGACGACCTTGGGACTTTAAATGAAGCTGAATAACACTCAAATTAGTGTTTTTCTTCCATCACTTATGTTTTTTTATGGATTTTAACATGTATTCATTCATTGTGATTACGGTTATGTCTATGAGCGGCTAAACACCCCTTTTTCAGGGCTAAGGCCAAGAACATGAGTATTATGATTATGAATTGATTCAGTGTGGTTGTTAATATATCCTTTTTATCATTATTTTAAGGTTTCATGACCCTTAGAATACATACATAATCATCTTGTTAACCTAATAGGACGAATAAAAGGATAGAACGTGAAATAGATTGAATAGAATTGTAATCTTCCAATTGATTGAAGTTATAATTTGTACTTAGGATAGGAATATACACATGTTCTCTATTTGTATCAAGTACAAGATGAAATATGAACATATTTGACTTACTTCTCAAATACCTACTTAATGATATAGTTGTGGGGGCTAAGTTAGATAATTGAATAGAGGATTAGATGGCCGTAGTCACGGTATAAACCCTGAGAACCAAAAACAAAGATAAGTAACCTAACCAATGATGTTATATGAAGTATTATGATTGTTCATAGTTCCTTAACCCTGGCCGATCTCGATTTTTGGTACGGAATCTTTAATTTACTGCATTGTAAATTTTACTCTTAGTTACACTTAAACAATCTTGTGGTTACGTTAGCACCGAGTTAATGTTAATAGATGGACTATTCTTGGATAGTTATTAACACAAGTCTCTGAGCGATCAATACTTGGATTTTAACATGCCACTATATTACTTGGTGACACCACGTACACTAGTATGTGTGCTTGGGTGCAATATTATGAATCCATGGTATATCTGGTCACCCCAACTGAGGGTAGAGCAATCGAGAAACCCCAACAGACCAATACTTTTGTTATGGTGTATGAGTTGCTATTTTTGAGGTGGCTATCCGCTAAGTGTTATTTAGGCCAGATTATATGGGATCAACCACAATAGCCAATTTGATTATCGCATGCGGATTGCATGGATTAGGTGCATTATGTGGGACCTAGAGCACAAAGCATAGAAACTTTATTTGGTTAGATGGATATCCATATATATTGCAAAGTTGGGCACTGATGCCCCATGGGTTGAAGTAAAGGGAGAGATAAAGAAGGCATCATTGCACTTTGCATCAAAGTTTAGGTGGATAGTGGTATATCATAGGTTGAGTCCTACTTTTATGGATAATAACCTCACATGGGACAAAGTTTCTTTGATTTCCAACCTAATAATTGGATATGATATTGAATTGACTAGATGGATCCAACTGGAGATCCACACTAGGGCATTAAGTGAGACCATTATTTTTCCATTTCCTTGATTGAATCAATAGTTATGCTATGGCGGTCAAAGTGCAGCCTATTCCTTGAGGTATATCATCTGATTGAGGTGACAAAGATAGATGATATTAGTTTGATAAAGGATGCGGTAAAACTGATCCTTACACATAGAACGCAACCACTTTCTAATTTTTATCCAGCCCATTCTGAGGGTCCTTCTATTCTGATCGAACATGTTGAGCGTCCGAATATTATTGTTGATGTTGATATAGGGAAGAAAATATCTGAGACTGATACTACTACAAGAGGGTATGGGCCTATGAACACATCCGCACTAGCCCTAAATTCTACTTCAAAGCCAGTTGGTGTATCCACTTTTCCCCTTCAACCTATAGTTTTTGGGATTGTGGGAGTGTCATATGAGTTTCTATAATAGATAATAGAGAGGTAGCAGTGGATGATTGAGAGCCTCACTAGATGAAGACTCATGTAGCCACATTACTTGGGCAAATCTGGCCATGGGTCTAGACTACTTTAGAGGCTTCTGAGGATAGATTTAAGAGGCGAATGATGGCGGCCATGGAGGAGTATACTAGGGAGATGCATGCTCATGTTGACATCTTTTAGCCTAGGATTATTTCATGCCTACGTGAGATTTCACAGCCTTAGTTAAAGTGGAGGTATACCACAACCGTTGAACATAAAAAATTCAAAAAGGGAATTAAAGTGCAAAAGATGGACAAGCTAAAGCAGGATCAGGATTTAGCCCTCAGTTATCGCGATCATAGGACACTCATGATCACGTCGAATCAAGCTAGCAAGCCAACTACGATCTTGATGGACTAACCAAGATCGCAGTGAGTGCGATTGCAATCAATCTCCCGCGATCACGTGAGGGCGGAAAATGTCTGAAGGGTAGAAACATTATTTTGACCAGCATACCCTAAATCTAATTTAAGTCTCAAAATCCCTTCATTCTAGGGCATCTTGAGATCCATCATTCTACAACCCTACCTCCCATCCTTAGTTCTGAGTTTTTGTAATTTCTTAGAGCTTGGTGTTAGAGTTGTACCAATTTAAGGAAAAAAGTAATTAGATTAACTCTGAAGTGTAGATTTACTTTGTCTATTGAAGATTCATTTGAATATAAAGTGTGGCTTGTCCTCTCTTTATTTTTCTTATGCATAACTTTAATAGACATCTTGGTATATATGATTTCATTATTCTTATGATGTGCTAGATCTACCTCTTAGGATTATGCTAGAATAGGGTGCAATTACATGTGGGTTGTAATGTATTTGTCCAAATTCTAGTTTGTTGATGATAGGTTCTACTATTGCTTTGGTTGACTCATTGGGATTTGCGGGTGAAACCCCTAAATATCCAAATGGGTATGATGGGTGAAAATCTCAAACTCTTGAAAGCTCAAATCATCCTTGAAAGAGGAGTTTGGGTGAAATTTTTAAACCCATACCATCCTTGGAAGAGGGATCAGGGAACCAAGGCAATAGTAGACAATTATAGGCATAGTTTGCTAATTTTCTCTATGTTAGACATAAGGGTGATATGAGATTGACTATACCATAGGTATCATCCTAAATATAGGGATACCTTATTGAAATATTGGGTGTCTTTAATTAACCAACTCGTTAGGTATTCGAAAGAGTCAATGAGTGACATCTTTGAGGTTTTGTTAAAAAACTAACCTCAAGGACTTTCAACCTAGCCTACGACTTCATCAACAATTGAAATTAGCACTGAATCTTCACGAATCCATGCATAACTTGCTCGTAGGAAAGCATAACCCCAAGATCCATTCCTAATTGATTACCCTCTAATTGATTTTAGCATTAAATTAGTCCTTTAGAATCCCAATAATCACTTTCACACTTGACAAGATTGAAAACCACCAAACTATCTTGTACCATAGGTTTGAGCCTAGCAAGCAACTTTTATTGGGGACTTACTCAATCATCATTCATATTGTTCCCCATGGATTCGACCCAAATCCTAGTTGGGTAAATATATTGACAACGTCCGCCTTGTACTTAAATTTACGTGTAAGTTGAGTGTTATAAAAAAATGGTGTTATTGCTGGGGAACAATTTGGTGTATTGAGTTAGTTTGAAATTTTAGCTTTCTTGATTTGGTTCAAACTTGTAATATTTGTTTGTTATTTTCTTTTGTTTCTTTCCTTAAGTTGATTTTTATTTTTGTTTATTTGTTACTATGGCATCTTGGAATGAATGTGAGTTCAGTGGTTGGAAATCCTATTATGACAATCCATGTCCATATTGTAATGGACCCCACTTTTGGCAAGATTGTATATATGTTTCTCGGAGAGAGATGTGTGCACCATCTCCATATTATAGGGAGTATGTTTATTTTCTATGTGGTGGTCTGAATGGACATGGTAGTGATTGTCCAAATGCCCTCTCCCCCTGTTATACTAACCCGATTGCTAGTTCTTCTTTTGATTTGGATAGGTCTTATGAAGAATAAAAGGAAAAATGAAGCAATAGACATAATGGTATTGAGGAAATTCTTCAACTTATCTTGGAACGGGTAAAATCAATGGGGGAAGATTTATGACATTGGAGTGATTGTGACAAAGGCCTCTCCCCTTATTATGCTTACCTAAATAATAGTTCTTCTTATGGACTTGATAGGTCTTATGATGAAGAAAGGGAAGAATGAAGCACGAGAAATAGTGGTGTTGAAGCACAATGCTTCAACGTATCTTGGAGTTAACAACAATAGTGGAGAAGGAAGCAACTCTTATACTCCAATCCAACAAGCCATTTGGAGAGGAAATCTTGAAGATAGAAGAAGTGGGGACGGAATTTAATCATTCAAACACCACAACCATGCCCACTCTTCTAAATGATCCTGATATTAAAAACCCTCACTGATTTCCCAACCAACCAAACCAAATATGATAGATAATGCAAAAAAGAAAGAAACGGTACTAGAGTTGGAAGAATAATCCAAGACAATCCCTTATGAAGACTCTAGTCCATTTTGAGGTGAGGATACCAAAATGGAAACAACTCTAGAATTAGGAAAAAAACCTCATTATAACCACTTCTTAACACTAAGCTCGGTGGATTTGATGACAATCGATCCATCCGAGCAAATGTTAAATGAGAGTGAGAATAAACTATTTCCTTATATCTTAGAGTTTGTCTTCACAAAAGGGTATGCTAAGACCCAATCTTTAAGGACAAGAATCTTAAGGATTGATGTCCAATTAGTGGCGTTTTAATGCTCTCACCATTTTTCAACGAGCCCACACAAAAGTTTAATGCAAAAATAGGGAAAATGGTTTAAGTCTTCGAAGTGGAGTGATAGAACATGTGTCATCATGCCCCTACTTTTTCCCAATGATCCTCAAAGATGGAATGATCAAAAGTTGGGTAAAAGGTTCAAATCCTCTAAGTGGAGGTGCAAATAAGGATTAAAAAGGCATTGTGCTGCTATGATTAATAAGGCACTTGATGGGAGGCAACCCATCATTTTCATATTTGTTTAATATATTTGTTTTTGGAATAATTTACATAATTTTCATATTTTGTAGGTGTTTTGGGCAGGTTGGAAGCCAAAAACAGGGGGTAACCAAGTTTCAAAGTGTGGCAGCCATCCAGGAGAACAAGGAAAAACAGAGTAGGGAATGGCCTCAGTTACCGCAATCGTGGGTCGAGTACCGTGATCGCGGTATCACAATCACACCAATATGTCCACAATCGTGACTCTATGTCCAGCTTTCAACATGGCTATCAATGCAGTTTTAGGGAGCCTTTTAACCTTTTTTATGCTATTGTGTTATGTAGTGAGGTCACTACAAGTCCTTAAGTTAGGGGTGTGTGGCCCTACCCTTGTGTGTATTCATTGGTTTGCAATACTTGAACTTAGTCATGCGAAGCATGGAAATTTTGTGAATTGGTTATTTTCATTAGTAGTTTTCTTGTTCTTTTGTTAATGATGGTGGAAGAGATTTTCCCTATGATGGATTGATTGATCAAATTCTTAAGGTAAAAGCATCGTGATTAAGTTTTGAGCCATGGATTGCAGGGAAAGCCTGAGTGCCCGTAGCATCGAGATCTTAAATCCAAGGAAAGTCTGAGTGCCTGTGGCATTGTGGATTTGGGATTACACACGCATACCATTGGAAAAGTTTGAGTAGCCATATGGTTGGTTCTCCCATATGAAGCCAAAATATGAGACCAAGTTTTGGGTTTTTTCCATGGTTAGCAACTTGTGCATGGTGAAAATGCAAAGCGAACACCCCCCTCCGTCCAAAATTTTTCAAAAATCAAGGGCATGGACGTAAGCGACATTATAGCAATTCTTTTTCTTTTTTTTGTGACTCAAAATTGTTTACTTGTAAAACTGGTAGATACTCCATTTATGTCTCTAGAGCGAGGGGAAATTTAGCCTCCTTGGCGAGTTTGCATACCATGTGTGGTGGTGATCTTATTTATCTAAATCTCATGTGTACTTTTACCATCTAGAACTTTCCCTATTAGTCTCTCAAGGCTAGTTTTGATTGTATTTGGTTGAGGATATGATCTTAGGCCATCTTTGCAACTTTGGAAGTTCACTTTAGCCTAAAAATCCTACCATACATAGATGTTACCCCTATTCACCCACTTTGAGCCATTAAACCTTTCTTTGGCAAACACATTACAATCTGTGAGCCCTTAAATTCGTATCCCTCTTTTTAACCCTATCCTTCTTGGACTTAAAAATGCAAATTGAAGCTAAAAGCCCAAGTTGGGGTGGTTAACATTGGAAGAGGTAACTTCAGGCCACGAGAATGTAAGTTAGTGCCTAGGATCTAAATTTTGAGAATAAATGAATAGGAAAAAAAAAAGAACCCAAGAAAGGAAAGAAAAGCATGAAATGCACAAGGCAAAAAAGAGAAAAAAGATTCTTTCCACAAGATAGGTGAATAAAGGTAGTAAAAGTAGGTACGTGCTTAAATAGTGAAAACAATAGAAGTGGCCCGTGGTCAAAAGTTAAAAAAAGTGTATAATGTAGATGTTCAAGGATGGTATAGTCACTTTGTTCTCAAATAATACCCTACCGTACCCCGAACCTACCTTACAAAATCAAAAAGCTCTTTGAGATCTCCAACCAAGTGTATTCATTGTAGTGGCGATTGAAAATAGTGGCAAGCCTATGGCATGGTACTTGTTAACATCGAGAGTTATTGAGAGAGAGAGATTTTCATACTTAAATTCCTTGTTGTATATTTGATAACTTGGTGAGTGGAATTTTCCTTCTTGTGAGGAGGCATGTAAATAAGTTGAGGTAGGTGATTTAGTCATATCCCCAAAAATAAGGAAAAAGGAGTATAATATAGTTGAGGTCAATGAGGAGTCATTTCTTGAGAATTAGTGATTGTTTCATGCTTGCTCTTTGAAGTCTTTTTCATCTTTGAAAATTATGTTTTATGTTGAAGGGTGTTGTGAAAATAGTCTTTCCCATGTTTGAAGAGCTATTTGTGGTAGTAATCAAGTTGAAGCCATCATGATCATTTGGGTCATCTAATTTGGGCATAAAAGTGCATTATCTCATGGTTAGAGGTAGTGTTGCTAGAGGACAAGCAAGGCTTTAAGTCGGGGTGTTGATGAGGGGTGAATTTACCACTCATTTGTACTAAATATTCATGCACACTACTATGATTTAAATGTAAAAGTGATACATATTTGGGGTTAAATCTACTAATTCCCATATTTTGCAAGTGTAAAAGTGATGATAAGAAAATAAGCAAACTTGAGCAGAAAAAAATCAAAGAGGGAATTGAAGTGCAAAATCTAGACAAGGTGAAGCATGATCAAGATCTATCACTAAGTTATCACGATCGCGGGTTGCCCACGATCATGCTGAGTCAATCTAGCCAACAAAATGTGATTGCGATGGACTAAACGTGATTGCAGTGACTACGATCGCGATCAATCTCCCACGATCGTGTGAGGAAGGAAAATGGCCCAAGGGAAGAAACATCATTTTGACCAGCTGACCCTACATCCAATTTAAGGCTCAAAATCCCTTCATTGTAGGGTATCTTGAGATCTATCATTCTACAACCCTACCTCCCATCCTTAGTTTATGGTTTTTGTAATTTCTTAGATCTTGGAGTTAAAGTTGTAGTAATTTGAGGCAAGAAGTAATTCGAGGAACTCCAAAGTGTAGATTTAGCTTTTTCTATTAAAGATTCATCTGAATCTAAAGTGTGGTTTTGTGCTCTCTTTATTTTTCTTATGTATAACTTTTATAGACATCTTGTGTAGATTCTTGTTTATTGATGATGGGTTCTACTATTTCTTGGGTTGACTAGTTGGGATTTGTTGGTGAAAGCTCCAAATACCCAAATAGGTTTGATGGGTGAAAATCCCAAACACTTGAAAGCTCAAACTATCCTTGAAAGAAGGGTTTGGATGAACTTTTCGAACCCATATCATCCTGGAAAAAGAGATGTAGGAACCAAGGCAATAGTAGACAATTATGGGCATAGTTTGCTAATTTTCACTACCTTAGACATTAGGGTGATTATAAGTTTGACTATACCATGGGTATCATCCTAGAAATAGGGATACCCAATTGATGTAGCGGGTGACTTTAATTGACACACTCGTTAGGTACTCGAAAGAGTTAATAAGTGACATCTTTGAGGTTTTGTTGAACAACTAACCTCAAGGACTTTCAACCTAGCCTACCACATCATCAACAATTGAAATTTGCACTAAATCTTCATGAATCCATCCATAACTTGCACCTAGGAAAGCATAACCCTAATATCCATTCCTAATTGATTACCCTCTAATTGATTTTAGCCTTAAATTAGTCCCTTAGAAGCCCAAGAATTGCTTTCCCACTCAACAACATTGAAAACCCCTAAACTATCTTGTACCATAGTTTTGTGCTAAGCAAGATACTATTATTGCGAACTTACTCAATTGCCACTTATATTTTTCCTCGTGGATTCGTCCCCGACTCCTAGTTGGGTAAATATATTGACAAAGATCGCCTTGCACTTAAATTGACATGTAAGTTGAGCGTTATCACTCCTCCTGCTCATTGATCTTACAATTGGGAACAAATTTGTGTTGGACTGAAGTGGTGAGCTTCCATACTTCAAAAGACTCCATTTCATGCTATAGACTTCTTTTCATATTTTTGTTTCTTTCTTGGACTTTGGTTTTGGTTATGTTCTGGGGCATGTCTCAACCGTATGTTCTTGGATTTCAATTAAAATCTTTATGTGACTACTATGGGATGGGCGGTATCGGTATTGGTGTCGGCCTTGGTATTGGAATTAGTATTGGGGCTAACATCGATTGGATGCTTGGTTGGATGTTTAAGATAGTTATGGTTATGAACCTTGCTAAATGCCTTTCAATTATAAATGTTCTATCTTGTCATATGTTTGAAATTCATCAAACATAGGGTACAGAGTAGTTATGGTTTGGTATTGGGGGCGGTCTTCGGTATGGGTCAGACTTGAGATGCCCAACACGACTAGACCCTAGTTTCGATCGTGTCATTTTTCTTCAACACCAAACCAAATAAAACCAAGTCACTAGTTTGATTTTTCAATTTGATTCTGCGATTTGATTTTGGTCAATCCTAACATTAATATAAGACCCCAAGACAACATCACTATAGAAATTTAACTATGTCCATCATTTGTTGATATCAAAATGCCTAGACCTGGTGTTTGCTTCACATATCTGACTAGTCTTAAAGCATCCTCCATATGGGATACTTTTGGTAATGCATGAACTAGCTAAGGTATTTTAATGAAATGCAATGTTTTGTTTGGTGGTGTTTATATAAAAAAGTTTTCCTATTAGTCTTTGATATCAAATAGGGTCACCTAGTAGTTGATATTCATGAGACTTTGATGTGTGTTGATCAAATTCTACAATTGTGAACTTTTGATTCATCTCCATAGAGAAGTAGCAGGCTTTTCACCTGCCAAGCCCATGTTTACCATTAACTTAAGTGTATACATCCTCTAGTGCATTAAAATTCCATCCTTATGTCTAGCTAATTCAATTTCAACAAAATATCTGATTTCTCCTAAATCTTTTATTTTGAATGTTGTGTGCAGAGCTATTCTGGTTTCTTGAATCATGACTACATCATTACCAGTTAGTAGTAAGTCATCTACATATGCAAAAATTATAGCAATATTTCCCCCTCCTTCTTTGTGAACTAACAGTAGTCCCTACTTTGTTGAAAACCTATAGAAGTCAAAGTTATGGTACATTTGATGATTCATTGTCTGGAAGCTTATTTTGAACCTTATAAAGATTTCAACTTCCTGTAAATTTGTCCCTTATTGTCACTCTTGTTACAAAAACCTTCTAGAATAGTAATAAAAACATTTTCATATAGATTTCCTTGTAAAAATCCATTGTACACATTCATCTGATATAAAAAACACTTCCTAGCTATAACCATTAAAACAACTACCCTCATATTGGACATTTTAACAATAAGAGAAAATGTCTCCTGATAATCTATTCCATCCTTTTTTATGACCTTTAGCCAATACTCTAGCCTTCAACCTTTAAACTTTTCCATCTACCTTATAATTAATCTTATACACCTATCTAGCGCTTATAGGTTTCTTTGTTTTAGGAAGTGTCGCCACTTACCAAGTATTATTATCTTCTAAGATATGTATTTCAACTTTATTAACTTAAACCCATATCTTTTCACTTGAACTTTTGTGTAACCAGAAGGTTCAACCTCTATTAAGAACTTGGATTCAAAAATTTTGTATTTGCTTGACAGGACAATGTAATAAACTACTAATGTAATAGATTATATGAAGTTGGAAGAACCATGTTGGTCACGCAATCTTTGTACCAAATGGGGTTTTAGAGACTCTAATCAATCTCCTAGCAGTAACAGGAAGTATTGCCTTAACTACTGGAATGACATATGGTTACTATGTGACTGCATGTTTTTTCTTCAGCAACTATAGATATAGTGGATGGAGTTTTAGTGTGCAACTCATGTTGAATAGAATTTGTATGTTGTAACTTATTTAGCATAGCTAGCCTTGAAGAAAGAGCTGTATCAACAAGATTATATTTTCAAATAACTTTGTTGTCTACTACACTTCCCTTAAATGCAAATACTGTTTTTATGAAGACCACATCTCTACTGATAAAAAATATTATATTATAAAGATCATGCAATTTGTATCCCTTCTGAGAAGGACTATAGCCTACTAGTGTTGCTCTAACTTCTCTTAGACTGAATTTGTCTTCTGAGTAAGAATTATGGCAAGGCATAAGCAACCTATAAATCTTATTCATGATAAGGAGGGTGTCTTAGCATAAAGGATTTCATGAGGTGTTTTACCTTTCAAATAGTAGATGAGATCCTATTCAACATATACACTGCACTTTCTACATATAAGCCCCAAAATCTATCAGGCAAGCTACCTTGAAACTTAATTGCCCTTGATGTTTTTAGGATGCGGCTATGTCTTCTCTCCACCACACCATTCTGCTGTGGTGTATATGGATATAAACATTCATGAAGCACACTATATTTTGAAATAATTCTTTGCAACTATGATTGAAGAACTTAGTTCTATTGTCTGATCTTACCTTCTTAATCTTCTTTCCAAACTAATTTTCCACCGTAATGAGTAAATTATTAAGCAAAGAAACTACATCAAACTTGATCCTAAAAAATAAAATTCATGTCCACATAGAATGATCATAAACAATACTATAAAAATGTTATTCCATCATATGTTTCAAACTTGTATGGTCCCCAAACATTCATATGCAATAATTGAAAAATAGAAGCAAATGTATTATAACTATATGGAAATAAAAGTCGGATTTGTCTATAATGTAGAAAAACCTCAGAATTATCCAAAATAAATGACTTATATTTGTGAATCATAGGAATATTTCTCAAAACACTCATTGGCACATGACACAACCTATGATGCCAAGTGACTACATATGTCTGGTGTGTTGCAGCTAAACACCTATCAACTCTTGTTTTCTTTTTTCTAGATTGTGAATGTAAAATATACAATCCTTTTTTAACTTTACCAATCTCACTCACCCTTCCAGATAGAGATACCAAAATACATAACAATTGGGGAAAAAGTTGAAAAATAATTTAACTCTTTTGTTACTTTATGATACTTATAAGATTAAACATGAAGGATGGAATACAAAGAGACATTCCTAAGTACATCTCCTCATCATAGGTGATAATCTTCATCATGAGAAACCCCTGCTGCATCATATGTAGGAAATTGAACTTGCCCTATTTTTTCTATAAACTCTTACTTTGTAAGTGCTTATGGACACCTATCATATGGTTAGTGGCACCTATATCTACTATTCATTTCATAAAATCTTCTTTAGTGGGGAAGAATTTACCTATAATGTTTTCACAACCATTTACATCGCTACTAGATGCTTTGTTTGATTTATCATTTATAGGAAGAAGTTGTTGATGTTGACTAGGAGTAAACACGGGTTGTGTTGGTAGCATCGTCATTTGTTGTTGTTGTAATGACTTTCTAGGTCATTTTCACCATTTTTATAGATCTTTGATATTTTGTGCCTTTCCACAGCGTTACAGATCATTTATAACTTATCAAAATCATAGCTTTAGTAGTTGGGTAGTTTGTTTGGGTTTTAAACCCACTTCCCTATTTTGGAGCTTTTAAAGTTAAAAAATTTGTCTTGAACAAAAATTCAAGTAGAAGACCTTGGATAATATTTCCAACCAAGTTGTTAGCTCTAGAACATAGATTTTAGGCTAGGAGGACCTTTGGTCCAGGTTTCGGGGCTTCTGTACTCATTTTGGGCAATTGTTTGAAAATTGGTAAAAATGGAATAGTAGGTGTAGAGCCCACAATTTATCAAAAACAACTCATATGGAAATTTTAATGGTAAAATTTGGTGTGGTAGGATAGTTTGTTTTCATGTATGGGGTTCTGAATGAATCTCAAGAACTTGGTCAGAGTCCTTAGGACTTGGGTTTTTTCTGCTGCAACAACACCTATTGCAGCCCACCCTTTCTCTTTGCGTTCATGCGGAGTAGACTGGATTTGCAAAGGTTCAAGTCCTTTACCATCACATTTGCAATCCTTCTCTTATGTTTGATATGAAGGATTGATCCGATCTAGTCTAATCTATTCTTCGCGTTTGCGACCTATGGTATTGTGTTTGTGATTACACATCTTGCTAGCCTTCATGTTCATGAAGGAAAATTTTCTCGATCATCGCGTTTGCAATCTTAGGACCTCATGAACATGAAGGGCAATTCCTTGGTAGTATATTAGGTCCTCTTCCCTAATTTCTCTTTACTTTCAACCCTTTTTTCGCTCTTTCTTAACTTATAAGCTCAATAACTCTTGGGAAATCATAAATTAGAGTTGGAGTGAGTAGAGAATGTGGAAGTTATCATATTCCCTCTATTTTCTTTGTATGTTTCCACCTTAATTCTCTGTAAATTTCTCAATTACTTTCTTATTTTCCCTTTCCACTTGGGAATGATTTGAGTCCCAATTAAGAATCTATTTGTGTTAAACTTTTAAGCATGTATTCCTTGTCTTTTAAGGGACCTTGTAATGATTAAAATTTGGAATGTCATTTGCGGACCCCATGGGCCTATTTTTGACCTTATTTTTGGCTTGAGATCTTATATTATGATATTGTATTATCATTTTACTCATATTAACGTTTAGATTATGATTTTGATAGTGCGACATTATTCAAATATTGAGAAAAAAATAAGTAGTTTGTGGATAGTTCAAGACTGTGGTTCGGCAATAAGGTAGGCTAAGATTTAATTTTCCCTATGAGATGTTATAATTTATAGAGTACATTCTAGGTGGGGGTTATAGGATAGGTTTGTGGATAGTATATCCTGAATTAACATGTTTAAGGAATTTAGGATACAAATGTAAATTAAGCCTTAGTCTAGAATACCACCTAGTATAGTTGTAGGATTCTAGTGAGCCTGATTATATAGGTGTTTGACATTATGTTGATATCAAGGATCCCTTAGTACAAGGTATACCATATCACTTAGAGATTTGGGCGATAGTCCTCTCTTAGATCCTTCTAGTAACTTGATAGTCGTATTTACCTTAGTCTTTTTAGATAATAATGTCGTTATCCTAGTAAATTATATATTATTAGTCCTGAGGCCTTAATTATGATACCAATTGGATACTAGATTAGTACTCCATTGTCATGATCAAAACCAAGTCCTAGTCGTGATGGGTATCTCAAGTCCTTCATGTATTGGAGACCACCCCCTTTGCATAGACAAACAGAACACAGATACACTAGAAGCGGATGAATTCCAAGAATATAACAGGATATAATAAATGTAGGCTCAAAGTAGTCTAAGAATATCAACAACAATACCCAATCCACAATATCCACAAATCCACTAACAGAACCAAAACCAATCTAGGCTGGGACATGCCCCTAACGATAGCCAAAACTAAAACCAATAAAGTAGGTCTAAGATATGAATAAATAATACTTTAAAATGATATCTCTTTCGGAGAAAGGAAGATCACCACTTGAAAGATGACTGTTGACAATCCATAAATCCTAACTTTGCGTAAGAAAAACAAAAGTGTCTTTGGTGCCTGCATCGCATAGGGATACAACGCCCGAAAAAGGTTAGCGGGTTGATCCTAGCATGTAACTCAAGGAAGGGATAAAATAATGCGAAGTCAACACCATAGTAAAATCCACATGGACATAGTGTACATACATAAATACATATATATATATAATAATTTAGGGGTAGGGAACAAGGCTTAGCATGAAGTAAAAAATTATCTTGGACTATGTAACTCAACCTTCATAAACACACCCATGGGCTATATGGGTCTAGAGGTATCAATTAAGACTAGGGAATGACCTGACCCCATTTCGGTCCTCGATATAAATGTATAATAAGTGTGTCACAAGCACATGATCGTGAAGAACAACCCTCGTGCCGGCAAATATGAGTTTCTTGTACAAGTCCTTAAAGACTCACACCTTTAAGGCTTAGCTACATAACACCTACTAAGACCATTTAAAATAAGTTTCACGTAACCCATTCATTTACCCATGGAATGCTACATTCAGGCACACCACAAGTATTATCATACCCGTACGCTTGTAAGCTCACACTCATGTTATTTTTAATTACATTCCAATATCTTATGGGAATTCCACGGCCCCCTTTGTTTATTAAATAAAGTTTAGGGGAATGCCTCGACCACCTTTAGTTTATCAAATCAACTTGGGGGAATGCCTTGATCCTCGAGGTTTCAGTTTTAGTAAAAAAGGGCCCAAAAATCCTTCAAAGTCCATGTTTAACCTTTTTACAATTTATGTAATGCAATAGTATGGGTAAATAAGTCAAACCATGTGACAAATCCAAATTTTTAAACCAATTTCACAAATGAGTTGAGGGAAAACAATTTCCAAACTATTGATAAAACACAACTAATGCATAATATTTCATGGGAAAATAATTTAAGAACAAACCACGCAAAAAACTTAAACCCATGTCAAAACCCACATTAAATTTCAAATTAATAATCATTTAATACACATGCCTAAAGGAAAATAAGTTTGAGGGTAGACTCACATTCCTGAAAGGTTCACAATTTCGTAGAAGAAATCAACCCTTGAGGCCTTAGATTACAAACTTTGAGAAACCCTAGCTTATTTTTGCCTTAGGGATTTGAAAGAGTTTGAGAGAGTGTTTGGGCTTGATAAGTGTTTACAATAACACCCCAAAGTCATTTTATGGTTGTAGGTCTTATGTGGGTAAAGAGAGAAATGTCTAAAGTGCCCTTCATTAAAAACTAAAAATTATCGCCAATGACAACAAGTTACTATATGACTCATATCAACTCTCTACGACTTATCTCCATAAGTCATAGTCTGGAGAATAGATGAGGAACCCCTCTCTGGTGACCCTATGACTCACACCATTTGGTTCCTATGGCTCGTAAGGGAACCTTATGACTCATAAGGTGAGTCGTAGGTTAGGAAATGAGTTCATAAACTCAAAATTTTTAAGGACCAAAATCTAGAGTGTTACATCCATTCTTTAAAAGGATGTTGTTAAAGTTTATAGACACTCAAATTTTTACGATTATATTTTTTGGGTACCAGTGACAACATGAATGCATTTAGATGCATTTATGCTTATTAGTGGAACAATTTCAACTAAAACCTTGGTTTTACTACTATTTTCCAAAAAAGGATTTATTCCCACTTTTTAAACTTTAAATTTGATTCTTTAAACATAAGTCTTGCCACCTTCATTAATGACTTATGAGCTATTAAACTAAAGTTACTACCTTGGAAACTTAGACGGAGGTTGATTTCGATATATTTCTAATCTATTCATTTTACCACTACTAGTTCACTTCAATCGAGGGAGATCTACACTCTTTCTATATTATTCTACCATTTTAGTCCCAAAATTGATCTAAGGTACTGTATTTACAAATTTATACCATTTAGCATTGGTTTAGGTCTAAGCATCTCTTTATACTTTTATCTCTCTAGCTACTAGATGGAGTAGATTGTTATTATTATTATTGGAAGTCCTAGTTTAGGACCAGGTAGTATATATAGATATCTTGAGTCCCCTATAGGTTCCTCTATTTGGGGACCCCATAGTAGAAGATATGATATCCATAAGTACTATCTTGCAACCTAGAAAGATAAAAAGGGTATATATACCTGGTATAATTTGGCATTTAATCAGTACGGCAGTATTGGGTTATGTTATATTTATTCATTCATAGTCAATTACTATGACTATTATAATTATTTTTCATATGTATCTATCAGTCTTATAACGGGTTGTATAGGCACAAGTTATGGTTACTTTTTTCTGGTGGTTGTTTTTTTCTTCTAGGCATATGGGGCCCTAGTTAGGTTATTGGTTATTGGCTATACAGTTATATTATTATTTTTTTATTATTGTATTTTTCATGGAAAGTTGGTTAAGAACTAGTACCCGAGGTTTTATGTAAGATTTTGTGTTCCCTTACATCTTATTATGGCAAGATACTATTGTTGTTAGAATATCTTACAGTTATGCAGTTTATTAGTAGAGACGCTAATTATGTTAGAATTAGCTGCCATATTTCTTATGATCCTTATGATGTTAGATTAGCTCCCTTAGTGTAGTATATTTGGGTATGATTGTCTATATAGAATTGTGTTATATCTATCCTTCCCCAGCTACTATTTTTATATCATTCCCTTCCTTTCTACTACTATCTTATTTTGTATATATCTTTCTTCTTTCTCTATCATTTATTGACTAGCTACTGATGGCATCGCTCTTTCATCCATGATTACTTGTAGGGTATTGATAGTTTATCTTTACTTTTTCATTAGTATTATTATGTCTCATTTATTTGATAGTTGTTTGTAGTGTATATTCTTAATTCATATGTTAATTATGCCTGTATTATCTTTGGAACACAGTCGGCCAATGCCTACTGAGTACCTCATGTCTGGTACTCATACTACACTTCTACATACTATAGATTATAGTATGAGTTCTCATTGTTGATGTGTGCATTGTGGGAAGCTGTCATGGATCAGAGTTTTGGGGTGAGCTCCTGATATCCAGAGTTGTTCCTACTCTCCCTTACTTGCTAGATTGATCTTTATTTTGCATTTCATAGACAGTTCTATATATATGTATACATATTATGCTTTTGTTGTACTCTTGATTTGTTAGAAGCTCTTATACAAACTTCACACCAAATTTTGGGGTTGCTTTATTTTAATTCCCTAATTGAACTATTTTCCACTGATTTTCTTCTTTTCTTTTGATAGATTATTGCTCACCTTTTTAGACTATGGGTTAGCTTACCTACTGATGGGTTATAGCAGTGTTCAGGAATGCACTTGAGTCATCACATAATGCAATGATGCAAAGAGATACAAGCCCCTCTCGCTGCATAAGGTTGATGCGAGCACATCATGTTGACTTTCTTTTTGGATCAATTTTAAATTTAAAAAGAGTCACTTTGTGTTGATTTCATATTTAGGGCCAATTTTAAATTAAAAAAATAATTTACTACGGTGACTACCACTATTACAATTTTCTAAGGCTAATTTTAAAGTCCACTACTATGACTTCTATTTCTTCTCTGTCTGGCTACCAGTACTATAATTTTTCTTTACTGTTTCACTCTAATGATGTGCTCGTATCGCTTCATGCTTTGCATAATGCATGATGTAGAGCCTTGTCACTTTTTTCCACATCATGCTTTCTTAAACACTAGTTATAGTAGGTGCCATAATGACCTGTGAAATCGGTTCCTGACATTGTTGCTAATGTTGATTATGATATAGAGATTGTCATTATCTAGCCTATTTTTGATGCAACTGTGGTATTTTACCCTTCTAAAACAACATCCAATATTGCTTCTCATATTTTCCTATAGTGTTAGTTTCAAGAAAATAGTTGTTCCTACCTGCCACAAGACCTATCACTATATTTGCTAGATAACCAAGGAGTCAATAACAATCTTCCAGATCATTTCCTCATTAATTTGTAACAATCAAACATGGTGTACCCTTTCATATGGAAAAATCATAAAAAGTATTAGGGTTATAGAATCGTTTGGCTTAGTGACATCATTGTTTTTTGTGTTGTGGCCTACCACACATGCAAATGTATGTTGTCGTGCAAGTAATAAAGTGGATCTTGCAAGACGAATACCGATCCCACAAGGACTTGGCATTTCGAAGACAATCCAATTCAAATATTACCATTAAGGTTAAATGTGTGTGATTTGTAACAAAAGAGAGTTTTATGTTTTATGATGATAAAAGTAACAATGAACAATAACAAAAATTGAAAGTGTTGTAAACAATAATTCAAAGAGTTCCAGGGTCAAGGCATCTTGAACAATCATGCAAAGCTACACAATCACATTGGTTATTTTATGTATCTTGTTTATTGCTTCATGGGGTTAATATAGTGATTATGGTCTTCCAAGCCTCTAATTGTCTATTTAAATTAGCCTCACAACTACATAGTTGAGTGTGGACGTGGGAGCTAATTCAAATTCAAATGCATCTGTATTTCATCCCATATTTGAGCTAAATGGGACTAATTAGGTATATTCCTATCCAAACTGTGAATCTAGTGTTTAACTCATTTGAAAGAATAATACCCATTCCTTATATTCCATGTTCTAATCTAATGTTACTCCTTCCATGCTCACAAAATATTATAGATGCATTCTAAAGATCATAAATTAATAGAATAGTAAGTACAAGAACATAAGAACTATTAAGCATGAAAATAAACTTTAACTAACTTGTATGTATATTAATCAATCATATTTGTAGCCTTAAACTAAGAAATAAGGTATTTATCCACTCATAGGCATATAGAGAATCACCATTAATTTCTAGAACTACAACATCTACATGAATAGCAATTTCTACATTAGGCATGTCATATTACACTTGAAAAACTCATGAATACTATTTGAAGACTTCCTAGATCAATATTTGACTCTAATAACTTGGAAAACTCATGCACGTTGCTGCACAAAGAGATCCTATAAGTCACATATCCTCATTAAACATGCGCCCTCACCATAAGAGAGTCACTCATATTCACTCATAGATATGCAATTAAACATACAAATAGGTGTAAGAATCAACTTTTTCTCACTCTCATAATGAATTCACATGTCACATAAGATAAACCATAAGATTGCCATTAATATAGTACTCCACTAATATCAGAATATATAAGCTCAAGATCAAGAAGAGCTTTAATAACTGTAATATAGTCTAAAGGAAGGGTAGGAACTATTGTGGATAGTAATAATAACTATATTCCCTATGTACTTTAATAGACCAGACTTTACATTGAAATCATCTCCAATCAACCTATTTTTCACCACTTTTAGCTTAATACCTCTCTTTTGTTTTGTCCCATTTCTTCAAGATAGCCTACACATCTTTAGTAGGAAGTATTTTCTATCAACGCATGATTCACCTCTTTTGATTAATTTTTTTCATTATACTACTCCACACCAACAGAACATAAACTTTTCAAACACACCCATATCTATTATTTTGGGGATTCACTTTTACTTTTTTCCTTCTTTAATTTTACACTCCATTACATCTTAATTTTACTACTAATGAACTCAGTAGTTTTGGATCAAGTTCTAGTCAATTGTAAGAAAAGAAATAAGATACAAATAAGGCTACCAAAGTAGGCTAAAGGCTCCAGGGGATAACTAATGTTATGCAGAAAGCATAGATAAGGTATTTATAAAACATGGCTATCAATGAAATGCCTATATCATCTCCTATATTCAACATTCTTTATTTTTGCTTTGCAAACACGCCGGGAATGTTCTAGACATAAATATTTAAGCATGAAATATAAGTAAAACCTCAACACACATAGCATATATTTAAATTAAGACAGATCCCTATAGACTCTCAACCAAGCAATTGCAAGAATTCAAATTTAAGCTAATATCATACAAGAGTCAGATAAAAGGATATGGGGTTCAAAGACCCCCCTTCCCCTCCAAAAAAGGAATTGAAATGAAAATTAAGGGGTGGATGAAGTTGCTTTTACTAAACAGACAAACCAATAAAACTGAAGTTAAATAAAGATAAAATCTTTTAGTAAATTTTTTATAAATTTAGTCAAAAACTTGCAAGTATATCAAAATGGAAATCCTACAGCGCACCTCATCCTACAAAAATCAAAAGATACACACCCCACACTAAAAATCATACTTTGTCCCTAAAGTATAAATCAAAAAAATAAGGATTAGGAATACTCTCTGAGGCATCTAGGCCTGGCTACTAGTATCGTAACCCTTAAGGAGGTTCGGTGGACCCCACTCTTTGTTTTTTCCATACTCCTTAGCTAAGATCTTAGGTACTCAAACTTATCTTTAAACTGCCAATACAAGAAAAAAATAAAATTAAAGGTGATACTAAATAAATACTAAAAATAAAAATAACTACCTTAACTTGGGTTTCCTCCTAAGGGTGGTAGATTTATTATCGTGGAATGACTTAGATCACAACTATTATTCTTATTTTCTCATCCTTTTTCTCCTTGTCGGGTCCCATCTTCTCTTTTTCTGACCTCTTGAGTTCTTACAATTGAGGTCTACATCTTTTCCTCCGCTTACCTTTTTAGGATTCCCTTTAAGATTTTCAAGCTCGAGCTTATTTGGTAATTTGGAAAACTCTATGAGATAGTCTGAAGATACAATGAGAAGTTTTCTCTCCTCCACCTATAACGCCCCGAATCTAGTACCCGGAATGCTACACGGTGCTCATGACCCCGAAGAACCACAAGCTAACCCATGACTGATATCTGTAACTGGGCACTGCATAATATACTGTATAAATACAGAAAAAGGCTGAAAGTCCATAAGGTTCAAATATCTGATAAAACATAACATCTGGAAATGTGGTATATCAATACCAAAACAAAACTAAAATAACTGTCTGAACATGTATTGTCTGAAAGCCTCTCAACTGTCTAAATGAGGAGTTGATGGGACATGTCCCCAGCTAACTCTAATTGCTGAAATAAACTAAGTACAAAAAAAATGAAATAATCAAATATAACATCCTCAAATGATGAGGACTCACTGCTAGTCTATTTGTTGAACGTCTAATCTACTAAGGGTGCTCTGGACCTCGTGCTTCTGAAACTATGGTATAAAACACCATAGCGCAAATGCGTCAGTACGATTAAATGTACTAGTATGCAAGTGCAGTAAGTTGAATGCAAAGGGTTCATATGCATGAACAATTCTAACTGACTGTATAACATGAATGCGAGAATACATATAGGAATACATGAACTGTAACTGAGATCATGACATCACTGAATCTGAATACTAATAACATAAGTTTCAAAAAACTGATATACTATTCTCTGAATGACTGTTTCTGATAGTCCTATTTCTGATGGAACTAGCTGAGTTTCGTACTAAACTAGGTGACTGTATCTGACAGTCCTAAATTCTGTAGAACTATCTGAGTTCTATTACTGAGACTGAGACTGAGACTGAGACTGTAACTGTGAGAAGTATTCATCTAATCGACATTCCCTAAATAAGTTATTATAGCTGAGTTGGGGTCCAATCTGTAACCCTAATTAGAAGGGTGTCAATACCGCGCCACTTGTAAAGACAAGATATGGGTGACCCGCATCTGAGAGTGTCTCCAAAAGAGAAAGGTGGAACTCTTATCTGATAGTGTTAATCCACCTCTTCAATCCTCATCTATTAGTGTTGATATCTTAACCTATGATGGCTACATAGTTCTGGAATGCAAGGATTGCTTCTAAGGATCACACCCTCAACTGTCAATGTGTGCCCTCATCCTTGGGTTCACTCGGTGCTAATTCCTACTCCCATCTGAATAGAAACTCAAACATGATTAACTAATCTAAACTGGACTCGGTCCAGTGAATTCCTCTGATTGGTGGAATACTACTGAGATTACTAAGCTACTGAAATTTCTGAGATTACTGGGATTTCTGAGTTTTCCTGAATCATGAGTCTGACTGAATTCTACTGAGCATGGCTTGACTAAGAGTATCTTCAAAACTGATATTGGCTCTAGGAACACAGCTAAATTATCGAGTACAAGTACCCCCAGGACTCAATATCATGAAATTGACAAGACATGACACTTCCTGGACTCATGACCATAATAAAAAATCTATAATACAATCATTGGGGAATTTTCATAAGGCACTTGTTATCTTGGTTTGGTACATGAATAGGAATGCATATAAACATGTCATAATTTCATAGGCTAATCTCATGAACAATCCATCAAATAATTTCAATGCATAACAATAACATGGAAGTCATTTTGAACATAAGGGTAAAGCATAGGTTCATCAATTTGGTCATAATTGAGTCCTAAAGCATGATCCTTGTTCTCTTGGGCATTTTATCAAACACATTTCATGCATAACCTTAGGCTTAGTCATATACACTAATTCATACATCATGGTTACTTTAATCAACTCAATTTAAAAGTTTCCAACCCACATACTAGTATAATTTTATGAAAAGTACATAAATACTCCAGCTTGGGATTCATACAACCACATCAACATAATTAAAATCAACCCACCACATGGAAATCATAATTCATGAGTTTAAAATGGGATTCTTGAGCTTCATGGGTAAAAGAATCGTATGAATCAACACTTTACATACCTGAGTGGATGATTTCTTGAAGATTGGTGGAGGAAAGCTTGAATTTTTGACTTGGAATTAAACACCTAGGGTTTCTTGTTCTTGGGGATTGATCTTTGAGAGAAACCCTAATTTGGTGTTATAGATGTATAATAAAGTTATGAGCTCTGGTCTGATATAACTAGGGGTTAAAATGGGTAGAAAAACACCTAAATACCCTTTTAAAAATAGATTAAAATCAATTATCGGAAGTAGAGACGATTTGGGCGACGATCTGTCCCTGGCTCAATGGTCCATCCCATCGTACTTGGCCAGAACCTAAACTTCCTACCTCGTCTGTGATGGTTTGGGCGATGGACCATTGCTAGCTCGATGGTCCGTCAGTCCTGACCATCGTACTTGGCTACAAGATGGGTTCACTTCCATAGTCGCGATGGCTTGGGCGATGGTTCGTCTCTAGCTCGACGGTCCATTGGCCTGACCGTCGCTTCTGGGCAGTTTCGACAGTTCTCTGTAAAATGTCCATAACTTTTTACTCCGATACCAGATTTGGACAAAATTTGTATCGTTGGAAAGCTAATTCAATTTACCATATGGTAAAAGTCGAAATTGGAAATTTTATCTAATTTAAACACTAATCATTTATAAATTCATCACTAACTCTTCTAGAGACTAGATTTGACTTAAAGGAAATTTGGGGTATTACACCACCCCATACTCATCTACTTCCATCACCGTGAACATGCATATATCTCTATAGTGCAAGGGTATGTTGAGTGATTTGTAAACTCTAAAGCCCACCTCTTTATCACTCAGTCTCATCTTGAGTGTTCCCTCTCTAAGATCTATCAATGATCCCTCAGTTTCTAAAAAAAATTATTTTAATATGATAGGTACCTTGTTTTTTACATCATATTCAATAATAACAAATTCAGCAGAAATAATGAACTTACCTACCTTAATGAGAACATACTCAATGATTCTCTTAGGGACTACTCTAATTCTATGATCCATCTTGAATACAATTGAACATGGCCTTGGCTTTCCCAAACCCAAAGTTTTAAACACAAAAAGGGGAATCAAGTTGATGCTTTCCCCCAAACAACTCAAATCTTGAACAATATCACTTTCACCAATTTTTATGAAGAGGGTAAAACTCCAGTAATCCTTGAGTTTTTTAGGTATCTTGCTAATAACCATCGAACTGCACTCTTCTGTAATTTCTACAGTCTCAATATCACAAAGCCTCCTCTAGTTCGTCACCACATCCTTCAAGTACTTAGCATACTTGGGTATTCCCTACAAAATATATAACAAAAGAATGTTAATATGAATTTCTCTGAATATGTCAAAGAACTTTCTAAATAAGCATACTCTTTGTCTTTCTTATGATTTTGAGGGAGTGTTCGTGGTGATCTATTTTGAGATTGCTCAAATGCCTTTTCATTTGGGTACTTAGACTTCCCCTTTTTGTTAGCTTCTTTGGACACAATTTGTTTTTCTTTATTCTCAGGTATGATCAACTCTTCTTGCACCTCATGATTTTTCCCCTAACTAGGTGGCCTTCATAACTCTCCTAACTAGGACTATGTTTCCCTAACTTATTAACTCTTCATACTTATCATGCTTATCAAACTATCTCAATACCTTGCATGTAGAATCTAACATGTTATGTATCACCAACATCTCTTGAACACTTTTGGTGAATTTCACTCATCTCCTATTGAGTCTTAGAGTGTCGCATTACTAATCCTTTTCCTGGATCCCAAATTAACTTTCTCCTTTTAAGTCTCAAGTTAATTAGATGAAGGTTAATAGCTTCAAATTACTATTGTGATCTTCTTTATAAAATCACAATACATGCAAGAACATCAATCAAGAAAGACTTTGCACTTTCTCTGCTATGTTATTTCATTAGTGTTCCCACAACCCTAGTTAGAAGGTTTAGCCACTCATGTTTGCAAGAAAAACTAAAAAATTAATGAAAGAAAGCATATGAATAACCTTACAATAAATTAAGAATGAAAGCCACAATCTGAAACTAATCCCCAATCGTACAAACTAAGAAGAGGAATTCCAAGATTAAAATCAAATCTCAGAACTCAATATAATGCTAGAAGTATAAAGAGTGCATAAACTAATAATAAAACATCAACGTGATATCTATAGGATTACATCATAAACCTAAAATTCCTAACCAAAAACAAAATAGAAAAACTAAGTCGGCACCTACCTATTGACCCATTTATGAGCTGTAGGTACTACCTATGGAACCTAGGTGGATTCGTAGATCTTAGGGAGAGATTCTAGCATCAATCATCCACCTACGGGGGCACCAACGAGGTATGTGGGTGCCACTAAAACCCCATCGGCGTCCTTTTTAACTCTCAGACAAAAATTCAGACTTTTAGAACTTAACTCTGTCAGCTATGATGCCACTTACGAGGGCCATAAGTCCCACTATTGGCCCGTAAGTGGGCCTGTAAGTTGGTTCCTCAGCAACACTTCAACTCTTTTTCTCCTCTTTTGCTTCAAACCCTGTTTTCCAACAAAAATAATACAAAAATACATCACATCTAAAAAAAGACCTAAGTACTTGCATAATTTCCAATTTTAAGCATCGAAAGTGTCATAAAACCATGACACATCAACACCCTCGAATTAGAAAATTTGCATGTAATCATGCAAATAACACATAACAAAGACACTACGATACTTAACTAAGAGAAATCTAAGGCACCTATGGCAGTCAACTCAATTTCAGCTCAAAAACTCTTACCCCCTCTTATTTCCAACTTGTCAAAACCACTGCGTAGATCTATGAAGCATAAAAATATGACATAGATGAATTAAGAAATGGCATTAAATTATCAACAAACAATCAAAAAATATGCAAGTTACCCGACCTGAATAAATACGCAGTTAACAACACAACTCGTACACCTTTAAAGAAAAAATGTTCCAACTCTCATAATATCATCATGCAAGTCAATACAAGGGACTATGTTAAGACACTCACTCTTACAAAACAAGTTCCAATAAATGTACATAAAATACCATAGGCTTACCCTTATTTTCTACACCTTAGTTTTTTGGACAATTGGACCAGGATCACTATAGGACTTTACTCGGCTTGTAATATAGGCTTGAGGGTAGGTATGATATATTTGGGATATAGTCACTTATCCTCCTTTACTCTACACTTACATTTTGGCTCCTCTTCTCAACCATTCTTCTTTTATTCCTCCCATATTCTCCTTTATATTTTTTCGAATTGGGTGTGGTTTTCTTTTTGTTTTTAACTTATTCTTTTTTCTTTTAAAGTTTATCATTTTTTCAAATTTTTTTCCTTCCACATTAATCCTTACTCTTTTTATTTTATTTTATATTATACCATTTTACATACCCAATTTAAGATACACACCCCTAAGATAGCTACCCTTAACTTAGATAATTGCCCGAGTTGAGGTGCACAATGTCCAAGAAGGGATTAGGGCCAAAATAGGCTTATTATAATCAATTAGGAAGTTGAAATATTGAAAACAAGAAATAGGTCAATGTAGGCTCAAATTAGGGACCAAGGGATACTTATTTACGTTAAATGGTTATTTAGGCTATGAGTGGACTAAGTCAAAAATGGCCTATAATCATGTCCTAACCAACTATCCTACAACCTAGGCAAGACTAACTAGGAAAATTTTGGATTAAATGCACAATGGGAACTAGGTAAGTATCTCACACACATGGTACATGGTTATATCACCAACTACCACCTATCCAGTTCAGTAAATGCTAAGCTATGATTATTTTGTCCCTAAGTAATGCCATAAAAAGATTCAAAATAGTCCCACATATATTTATATCACATAATTTGCAAATCTTTTAGAGGGGTATTATATTTTTAAAACACTTAAGAACAAACAAAACATTTCAACTGCCCTTAGGTTCCTTATTTTGGTCCAGTTAAAAAAATTAATACAAGTCATAAAATAAAAAACACAATACGACCTAAACCTATCGATTCTACTAAGATAACATAGCCTAAATATATCGGTTCTACTAAGATAACAATCGACAGGAAAAGAAACATAATAAGAAAAACCCTAACCTATGGCATACCCCCACCCTAACCCAAGACTATGCACTATCCCTAATGCCTAACTGTAATATAAAAACAAGGGATTAAGCCATAACTGAGATACTCTAGGTGTCTAAATTTGTCCTGCCATTATTTGGGGCATGATATGGCTCTACTGGAGGGTTGGTGGTGATGTGCAACTAGAGGAGGTGCCAGCTGCCATGTTGGTCCACCTAAGATCATTAATTGAAGACAACATAACTAAATCATGAGATAATCTTTTCAGGGCCTACTAAAAGTCCATAGTCGAGATCTATAGATCCTTCTCATGACCTCTTTTGGCTCCAACTACCAGGGCCACCTCATCATCTATAAAAGATTAAACACCACAATAGGAGCTCAAGGTAGAGGCTGTATAAAATCTATAATAACTAGAGAGATGATCAAAATATGGATCTCAGTTGATGATTAGACCTCTAAATATAAAGTAGCCATCTCCTAACATAGTCTCGACAAGTATGGTGTCTGTATGTCACATAGTTTTACACTCATCCAAGTCTCAAAGCTACCTATACATGAATTCAATACTCTAGTATATTCCTCCATAGGTTCTTTCAGTAGGATCAGCTGGAATAGAGGGCTTCTTAGAATGAGTCATACCAGAAGTCAAAGGTGGACACGCTCTATATGTAAAGACTAAGTTTGCCACATCCTTGATCAAATTGATATCTGCAATGCTGGTCACCTTGATACACTAATCTAGATTAAGAATAAGAAACACTCTGAATGTATCGCACAATTATTGTATTAATCAAGGGAAATAAAAGGTGGTGGACTCACTGAATCCCCTCATGTGGATCTCAGTCCAAATTCATCTAGCAAAATATATATCTTATCCAGCAATCAGGCTGGCAATAAAAGAGGTTCTTTCCCATGCACGGGTATTATCTGTAGAAGTTAAACATAATCCATGACATATCATAGTCCACCAAAACTTTATTGAAAAGTACAATGACGCCTCTTGATCTCTCCCATTCCTTCAACCCATGAGGCATTAATGCCCAACTCAGCTATTTATGTGCTTATCCATCAAACCAAATCAAATCTAAGTGCTTTGTGTTCTAGGTCACTCATAATGCACCTACTCCACACAATTCATATGTAATAATCAAACTCAGCTATCATGGATAGTCCCGTATAATCCGAACCAAATAACACTCAATGGAAAATTGCCTCAAATATATCTACTCTTACCCTAACTAAATATAGTTCAGTTGGGGCTGCTTAAATTCTCTACCCTAGGCTGGGTAACCCTATATATCATGGATATATAGGATGTATAAAACCCTAAAACTAGAGTCGGTCTGTGTGAACTTAAAGGCACGGTGATCTACCCAAGTCGATATATCTCAAAAGAGGCCTGCAAGTCTAAAGCTCCTTCTAGCTAAGTCAACTCTATCCTAAACTCTCCCCCTATACTACATTTTTGGTATACCTACTCTGTAATAAAGCTATCTATATCAGATAATTATTATATCCCCTTCACACACTATCTTAGTAGAATCTAAGCTATAGGTACGACTAAGACATATTTGGATTTAGCCTCTGGTGCAGCAGGTGCGAAAGCGGTAGGCTAAGTGCCCTAAGCAGTGCCCTCAGTTCCCTGAGCTAATGATGATAATATCTTTTATGGCACCTTAGTTGTATCAACACCCTCCTCCAACTGGAGTGCAACTGAGCCTAATACAGAATCACTTTTAGAATTGGATTTAGACTTTTACCCCTCTTGAAACTAGGAGCTAACTTCATCCATCTCTTTTTTGAAACCTCAACCTATCCCTGACTCAACCTCCTCCTCTGAACCAACATCTGACTCATCTTCTCTCTCTTTATACTAGGGAGAGTATAATGGTGACTTACTTGGTTTCTTCATCTAAATCTTATCCAGACAAAGTATGCTGGTGCAGGCTGAGGCTCTACCTATAATGCTTGTGAATGTGGACCCAGCCACCCTGATTCAAGCATTAGAGGGTCCAACTGGAAACATAGATCCTCTTGTCCTTTAGAGAATCTTCACCTTTGGATTTTGGAATGTAGACTAGATCCGATGTAAGAAATCAGGTTTTATTTTCAACTTTCATCTCCACCGTTGAACAAAAAAATATAAAAGATACATTAAAGGATTATGATTGGGTTATTGATATGCAAGTAGAACTAAATCAATTTTAAATAAGTAAGGTGTGGCACTAGGTCCCCAGAACTATTGATAGAACAGTCATAGGGACAAGGAGGATCTACAGAAAAAAAGGATAAACATGAAACCATTATCAGGAATAAGGCCAGATTGGTAGTGCAAGGATATAATATTGAGGAAGACATTAATTATGATGTTACCTTTTCCCCAGTAGCAATAATTGAAGAAATCATAATTCTTATTTCCTTTGTTGCTTACATGGAGTTCAAACTATTTCACATGGATGTCAAGAGTGCCTTCTTTAATGGTTATTTGAAAAAAAGTGATATATATGCAACAACCTCCAGGCTTTGAAGATATTGATAAGACCAACCATGTCATGCAACTTGATAAGGCTCTATATGGCTTATAGCAAGCCCCAAGAGCCTAGTATGAAAGAATCTCAAAGTTTCTTCTTAAAAATGTGTTTAAGGGAGAGAAAATTGATAACACCCTTTTTTTAAAGTAAAGAGGAACAAATTTGTTGATAGTTCAAGTATATGTGGATGACATTATTTTGGGAGAAACCTCAGATACTCTGTGTTAAGTCTTTACCAAGATTATGGGAAGTAAATTTTAGATGAATATGATGAGAGAGCTAAATTTCTTCCTGGGACTGCAAATTAAAAAGACTCATACATAGACTATGATCTACCAAGAAAAGTAAATCAAGGAATTGCTAAACACATTCCATATGAGTGATTCCAAGCCAATTGATGCTACCACAGTAATCATCTTCAAACTAGACACTGGTGAGTCAGGTCCTAAAGTAAATGAAATAATGTATAGAATGATCGTTGGAGTCCTTCTATATTTGGCAACTAATAGACCTAGCATTTTTTTAGTGTTGCAATATGTGTAATATTCTAATCTTGCCCAAAGGATTCACAATTGAAAAAATCTAAAGGAATTATGTGGTATCTAAAGGGTATTGGGGATAAGGTCCAGTGCTGCCCTTTAGGTGATTCCTTTGATCTAATAGGCTATGCTGATGTAGATTATACAGGGAACCTGATGGACAAAGAAAGCACGTAAGGAATGTCTCATTTCCTGGCTTTATCTCTTGGGGAAGAAAAATGCAGAACTCAGTGGCTTTATCCACAGTTGAAGTTGAGTATATTGTTGTTGCCTCTTACTGTGCTTAGTTTATGTGGATCAAAAAATAGCTTAAGGATTTTGAGATTGTCTCGGACTCCATCCCCATACTCTATGACAATACTAGTGCACTCACAATGGCAAAAAATCCTGTACAACATTAAAGAACCAAGCATATTTATGTAAGACATCACTTTATGAGAGACAACATTAAAAGGGGAACAATCTATGTAAAGTTCTACAAAAAAGAGGACCTAGTGGCTGAACTAAAAGGTCAGTACCTATGTGTTGTATGTTTTTAAAATGCTAAAATAATCACTTAAGTGTCATGTGAATCTCCATGTTTCTCTTCTGACCATTTTTATATCATCTCCACAAGTGAAGCGACATAGTTGATAGGGACTAGGCATATCACATCACTTTAAGACCAAAAAATTCCTCTTTTAAACCTCATTAAATACCCTTTTTTCAAACTCTATCTTCTCCATTGCTACAAAATTATTAAATCCTATCGTGAAATTCCTTCCATATGTCAGAAATTGTCTTTGTTCATTGACTTTTTCTTCTTCTTCTTAGTCTAAAATCCTATCTCATAAAAACATAAAAATATTTCTTCCTTCCTCTCTGAACATAACAACACCCTCAGAAGCAAATATTCTTTTCATCGAACACTCTTCAATGAATCATTTACCATCATTTGAAAACCCTTTTTTCTTTTGAACTTCCTATACCAAATTTGTCACTAAGGGACTATTTGGGTAGCCAATTAGTGAAGAAGTGTCGGTTTCACCAGCTTCTCCACTGCTTGTTCACTCAGAGACTATAGAAGCAATGCCTTTAATGTCATGATATTTGTCCTCGTCTCTTTCAATCATCCTTTCTAAAGACTTATCATTCTAACCTCCTCTTAAGTTTAGCACCAAACCTAATATTTTAAAGGGACCTATTCCCCTTGCATTGATTAAACCTCTTGAGATGGAATAAAACTTATCTAAAGAAGATTTATCTGAGGAGCATGGGAACCATCCTAGTGGTGTTGAGTTTTGGGAAGATTGGGTGGTTGATCGTTAAACAATGATTGCTTCAGATCCTCGAGGTTCTCCTCCTATATCTACTGATTCTCCTCTAAAGTACCCTAGTCCTATATATGATGTCACCCCAATTTCTACAAGGGTGTCCAAGGAAGTGTTTTATCCTTCTGTTGAAGATGATGAAAAGAAGAATGACTTTGTAAATCATTCCTAGAATAGAATAGAGACGAAGGGCTATTTAGGGATTGAATAGGTTTTTGAAAAACATGCTCATAGGTCCAAAAATACTTGAGTGCCTAAGAAAAAGTTGTTAACTTATTCCATGAAAGAAAGAAAAATACCTATACAAGAAAAAGGAATGCAAAGAAAAGGAATGAAAGTGACAAGATAGTTTCTCCTCTTAAGAAAATAGTAGACATGGAGGCTAAAAACAAGGAGGAAGATACTGATGATGACATTAATATTGTTCCAGCCAAAAAATGTAAGGAGATGTGAGTCATAAAGTCTACAAAGTCTACAACACCCAAGTTAAAGGGTGTAAGTAATATTAAGCATACATTAACCAAGAAAAAAAGGCAAGAAGTAACCAAGTGACCCGGTCTTGAGGGTGAACCACATGAGTCTGAGGAAATTGGTTAAATGGTTGATAAACCAGGTTTCTCATCAAAGAAAAGGAAAGTTTAGAAAGTTATTCTTAGTCTCACCAGGGAAGAGAAAAATTCAATCCTCAAATCCCAAAGGGTGTTGACTGGGAGAGTTTTTTATTCCAAAATTCGTGATGAACCAGGTATGAATGAGTTGATTCAATTTGTGGAGCACCAAGACTGGGTGTATCTTTTTGATACTCTTGTACCCACAGTCTATGAAGTTGAAGTCAAAAACTTCTTCTTTATAATGGAATTTAATAAGGATGGTTCAAGTCTCACTAGGATGGTTAATGGGAGAGAGATATTACTGGATGAAGTGTTTCATAGAGAAATTCAAGGTGTTCCTATAGTTGGGATTGGGTCAGTTCAGGATCAACAACCCTCACTCCTTTTTGTTCAGTCTCTTTCTAAGGTCAGTGGTGGCTTCAGAGCTAGAAGTGTTTCAATTGCTCTTTGAATTTGTCAAGAAAGTCCTGCTACCCGATTTTGAGAAACGTACAGTTGCTTCTACAACAGATGTTTTTCTCATGGATCTTCTAACAAGTTTGAGTAGATCAATGTTCCTACCTTGATAATTAAGCATTTATATTAAGTGATACATATTAAGGATGGTAAACATGGTCTTCTCTATGGTTATTTCCTTACTAAAATGTTCAAGCATTTCAAGATTGAATGTGTAGGAGCGACCGCTACATCCAATCAAATGTTCACCATGAACACACTAATAGAAAATGAATGTGTAGAAGGGATGGTTTGGAAAAAGTCCCAGGTGTCTGGACTGTTGGATGTTCAGCAATGCTTAAGTGGAGAGTTGGAAAAAATGAGGGTGGAAGTGTCTACTTATGGTGTTAAGATCTCTCAACTGATGGCAAGGATGTAGCAACTGATAACTGAGGGACTTGGTACCTCAGATGGATTGAAGGCGAAAAATACTGAATTGAGAGCTTAACTAACTACACTAACTGATGAGGTTCTAGGTCTCTAAGCTAAGGTGAAGGACTTTATTAAATAACTCTTAAATGCCCATGCTGCTGAGAGTGCTCATATGGATTTTCTTCTTAGGTCCCTTTCTCCTAAACTTTCTTCTACTTAAGCCCAGATCCTTTTAAGACCCATTAGTTTCCTATTTTCTTTGGTCCTTTCTCTAATGGTCTTGTTTTTGTATGTGGAACTTTGTGTTTATTTTAGTATTTTACTTTCTGCATTGTATCTGGTGTTATCCTTATTATTAATTAAGTGACATTTTTTGTGTCTACAACATGCCTTCTTTGTATCTTCTTCATGCATGTCAGTGTAGAATCAATGGCCATGAATTAACTCGTCTTGCCTCTTCACTAACTTGGTTTACTGCTTATCTTTTTCAATGATGCCAAAAGAAGGAAGATAATTTTCTTAGTTGTAGGGAAAGGACTTAGTGCTTGTGATAGGGGGAATCAATCTTAAGCTACTTGAGTGAAAGAAAATTAGAAATTGTGACACAGGGGGAACTTGTCAATAGGAGAGCTTGTCAACAGGGACCTTATAAGCAATTGCTCTTAGTGACAGGGGGGATAGTTTTTCATCATCAAAAAGGGGGGAAATATTACACCTTTGAATTTTTGATGATCCACAAACTATACCACAAAGGACCTGATCGATGGTTTAGTAAAAAACAATGGGACCTGGTCCCATATGACGCTACTCTCTAAAGATGACCTGTTTGACTAGAGCTGGAACTTCTACTTTCCTGTAGAAAGTTGGTGGAACGATAGTAGAGGAGATGAACCTCAACCAATATGAAGAATTATATGCCTTATTGTCTCATATAAGAGAATCATCTACATACAACAAAACCTAGTTTTTGTAATATCTAAAATTATTTTTCTCTATAGCAAAAGGCGTCTATTAAACACAGCTCATGTCACGACCCAAGAATGTAGGGTCATGATGGAACATGTCACCGCAAGCCTTGACAAGTAAGCCTATCACCCAAACTGATGTGAAAAGGGAAAACACCACCAAAACCCATGGTAAGACTTTTAGAACGAAGACGAACCACATTTAAACAATAATAGAAAAAAGATACATAACTAAGATACTATAAATCTCATAAAATCTTGTGTCATAGAGTAAGAACCCACTAAATACATCTCAAAGTCAAAATGTACAACTGATAGTCCAAAAGGAACATAATCTATCTTTGAATACCAAAATAAGGCATAATTTAAACGAGAGGATGGAGTAGATCAACTCTGGAAGAAGAGACCAACTGTTGCCTTACAAATACTGCAAACACTGCCCGAATCAGTTGTCGTGCGGCACACTCGTGGATCTACACCAAAAGAGTGTAATAGGGTGAGTATGGTTCACTCGTACTCAATAGGTATCATAGGCGGACTGACCAAAGTAGAAAATAAAGTATATAAAATACACACTATGGGCACGTTACCTGCAATCAGAAAATTTCCCAAATGGTAGCCCACACTATCTCCGCTAAAAGTTCTATAGTATACACATATACCAAAATACAAGTACAAGAAATAGGAACAAATAGAGATATCACATCAAGAACGAAGATACAACACAGAATGTGCACAATGTGAAAAATCAATGAAGATGATGATGATGATGATGATGATGATGATGATGTGATGCACGAGGTTTTCATAAAATCACCATATACATCTATGGATTTGTGCTCCTGAGGTAGGACCCATGGGGTTCTTCAACCCATATACAATCCAATATCTAAAATCAATCCAATATCCATAACCCCTCTCCGACATATACCTTGGCAAAGGGTTTTTAAAGATGTCACATTTTCTTTTAGAAAAAGACAATATTTCCATGGTGGTACCGATGTTTCATGAATGTACATGACATTAGGATGTAATGCTCACAACCAATCAGAATAAGAATTTCCAAATCCAACCAATATACAATCATGTGAGCAAATAATCTACTCAATTTTCCAACCATCCATGAATCTAATATAGTCCATAAACTAATAGCATAAGATATACAAAAATATGCCATTGATACCACATAAATACCAACTTAGACATTTTCCCCAAGAAAACAACCAATTATATAATTACCAGACCAATAACATCATATATGACCCCACACGATCACACATGACAAATAATGTCTCAAAATCACCAAATAACATTAACATAGGACCCTATACGGGCACAAAAAATAAATATATCCATTTCCATAATTAGTTCCCACACTCATAACATGCTTTTATATCATTATTACAACTCAGCTCAGTTTGAAGAAAGTTAAGCTATAACCTACCTCGAATGAAGAAAACCATATCTGAAAGCCTTAAACATAGAGCCTTACCCTCACAAATGGACTTGGAATCAACTAAACATATAAATATAGAATCTACGCATCAAAAAGAAACTAACGATACCCACATTTCCCATTTCCTGATTGGGGTCAAAAAGGACCCCTAATACAAGTTTTCAAAAAACATGGGCAAAATAAAAAATTTAGCCCAAAAATATATTGTCCATGATTAAAAGAGTCCATAGAAGAAAATCCAAGAGAAAATGTGTTGAAATTAGGGTTTAAATTAAAGAATTAGTAACTTAGCACTTTTGGGGCAAAATTCCCAAATTCCACTTTTAAAAAGATTTAAATAACAAGAATCAAAGAAATATAATTAAAATAGGGATTTGGATCTTACCCAAGCTTGAAAATGGAAAAAATCACCCAAAATTTCTAAAACCCTAAGCTTCAAGTCTCAAAAATAGTGAAAATCGAGAAAAAAAGGGTATAAATAATACCCAGGCATCGCTTAAGCAAACACTGGGTCGCTTAAGCGGCCATTACTTAAGAGACCAAGTGTCATTTTTGTGATACTCGCCTTGTAATTGAGTGTTTCGTAATTAACCCCTATGCCATTTAAGAGACAATCGCTTACACGATACCCTCGGCTGGGAGATTGGTTGCTTGAGCGGCCAGCTTGCCGCATTCCTGAGGTCTGCTTAAGAGACCAAAATATCGCTTAAGAAGATATACTAGCCAAGTGGTTCATCAGCTGAAGACTTGGAAAATTCCAAGTCTCTACGGACCCCTCGAGATTCATCCAAATTCTCAAAGATGCAAATGAAATATGATACCCTATCAAATTCGACGCTCTAGACTCAGTGGCAATATCAGATTTTCAAAAAAACGTTATTTTCACAAATTTGACCACCAAGACCCAATTTTACAACTTCCTAGACCGAGGTCAAAATTAGATATAAAAGTCATAAAACCATGCCAACTATGTTACCAACCTAAAATAAATGTTTTAGATTTGCAGGCGCAGTCCGTTTAGTTATCTGACGTATAGAATAATAAATGTTAACCGAAGTCAACAATAAATTATTTTAAACCACCAAAAACCACAAACTCACACAAATCACACCAAAGTGCATTGGGAATCATCCCAATCATCTCCACACCCCAGAAATACCACAAAGCAACTATAGGGAGGGGTAAAATAATAAAATTACACAAAAATAAAAAATTCACGAAGTTCACCAAAATTCAAGTCATTACATCATCCACCACTAAAGGCAAGGGAAAACACATAAATACGCTAAAAGTTGGGGATAACTACCACACAAATTGAACTGAACCTCCCAAGTAGCCTTATCTACCAGTCGATGTCTGCACTTGACCTTAACTACCGGAATATCTCTAGAACGCAACTATCTAACATCCCTGGCTAGATTGTAGATGGTCTCCTTCACAAAAGATAACCTCTCATCTAACTGCACTGAATCTCAGCTAATGACATAATAATTATTTGAAATGTATCACCAAAGTATGAAAACATAAGAAACTAGATAAACAGCTGATAAATCTGAGAGCAATGCTAACTCAAAAGCCTTATCCCCAATGGTCCAAAGAATCTTAAAAGGTCCAATATATATGGGCTAAGCTTTCCCCTCTTCCCAAACCTCATCACACCCTTCATGGGGGACATAAAAAGGAAGATTCGATAACCAACACTAATTCTCAAGGCACAAAGTCTAAAATTCGTATAACATTTCTACCTACTTTAATTGGCTCAAAGTCTATCTTGAAAGACTTATACTTGATCTAAAAACTTATGAAGCAAGTCCATACCTTGAGGTCTAATCTTAGAAACCTCAAACCACACAACTAGCAAGAGAAAATGCCTACCATACAAAGCCTCTAAAGGAGCAAACTCAATACTATAATGGTAGCATTATATCCAAACTCTAGCAAAGTTAGATGTTGCTTCCACTGACCTTCAAACTCCATAACGCAAGTGGATATCCACCAACATAAATAGTTTACTCTGAATGACCGTCTGTCTGAGGTGAAAAGTTGAGTTAAGATCAACCCATTGCGCAACTCCTCTTGAAAAGTCTTCCAAAAGTGAGATGTGAATACTGAACCTGTTTTTAAAATAATATACCTTGTCACACCATGAAGATGAACTATCTCCCTAATATATATATGGGCCAACCACTCAGCATAGAAAGAAACCTAAATAGGAATAAAATGAGAAGATATGGTCAATTGATCCACGATGAACCAAACACTATAAAAACTATAAGAAGTATGAGGAAACCTAGTCACGAGGTTCATAGTGATTCATTCCCATTTCCACTCGATAATGGGTAACCTCTGAAGTAAAACAATAGGCCTCAAATGCTTGGCCTTTACCTATTGGCAATATAGGCAACAAGATATAAAATCTACTATATCCTACCTCATACCAACCCACCAGTAGTGCATCTTAGTCACTCTCGGATGGATGTAATACCTAGAATAATGATCCTCCTTCAAAATCAAACACCATCTGGATCAAATAAGGCCTCATTATCCTCACTACTCAACACCTTATCCTAAATCATTTCTGAGCCCAACATCATCAAACTGATGAGCCTAAATTTTCTCTGTCAAGGAAGATCTAGCCTCCATAAATGCCAAAACACATCCAGGTATCAAAATATCAAGACTAACCATATGTTTAGCCAAAGACAGAACCTATAAGGCCAAAACCCTCTATTAGGTTAAAAGATGGTCCAAGCTATCCATGATAGTTGACTTCTGACTCAATGTATTAAAGGAATCCACAACTATATTAGCCTTGCCTGGATGATAGAGAATAGTTAGGCTATAATCCATAAGCTCCAGCCAATGATGGTACCTTATCTTAAGATCTCACTGGGTGAAAAAATACTAAATCCTACAATGAACTGAGAAAATTTCACAACAAACTTCATACAAGTTGTGCCTCCACAACTTTAAAGCAAAAACACTTGTGCAATACTTCAAACCATGGGTAGGGTAATTACCTCACAAATATCAAACCGCTAAAAGAAATTCCTCTTCTGATTCAACTTAGTCAATGGAGATCTAATAGATGAAAAAATGTCAATAAAATATCGATAGTAACCTACTAAACCAACAAAAATTTGAATCTCAATAGGAGAAGTAGGACTAGCCCAATCATAAACCATTGGAATCTTTGTTGGATCAACCATAATATCATCCTTGGACACCTTATGGCCCAAGAAAGAAATAATCTCCAACCAAAACTCACACTTAGAGATCTTAGCATACAATTTCTAATCCCTTAATCTTTCAAGTTCAATCTGCAAATGCTCCTTATGGTTGGCCTCACTCTTGGAGTAAACCAAGATATCATCTTTATATACAATGACATAAGATTTGAGATACAATTAAAATACCTGGATTATAAACACCATGAATGTGTTTGGGGAATTAGTCAACTCAATAGATATGACCAAGAACTCATAATGATTGTACAAAGTTTGAAAAGTTTTCTTTGGAATATTTGAAGCTCTAATCCTCATTTGTGTTGCCTGAACCTCAAATCAATTTTCAAAAACACTAAACCACCCTGAAGTTGATAAAAAAAATCATTAATATGAGGAAAGGATGCTTATTCTTAACCATCAACTTGTTCAACTATTGATTATCAATACACATACGCATATACCCATCCTTTTCTTCACAAATAAGGCAGGCACACCTTAAGGTGATACACTAGGTTTGATAAATCCTTATCCAACAAATCTTGCAACTAATTTTTCAATTTCTTCAACTCTGTTGGGGCTATCCTATAAGGAAGAATAGAAATAAGCTTGATGCCCTACTCAATATCAATAAGCAATCCAATATAACGATCTAGAGGAGTACCAAGAAAATACATAAGGAAAACATCCATGACCTCCCAGACAATATGAACAAAAAGCAAAGAAGGGAACAAAGCAGTATTAGTATCGCGAATATAAGCCAAATAATGCAAACATACCCTCTAAACCAAGTGATAAGTCTTAAGGAAAGATATAACTTTCATAGGACCCAAATGACACACACCATTCTAAGCTATCCTCAGCACACCCAACAAAGTTAAGGTCACGATCTTAGTATAAAAGTCTAGGACAGTATGATAAGGAGCTAACCAATCTATACCCAAGATGACATCAAAATCTATCATATCTAGGATGATCAGATCTTTCCTAATCTTACCCCAAGATAAGGTCACAATACAAAATCGGTGTATCTGATCCACTAATAAAGAGTCTTCTATAGGGGGTAGATATACCGATATGCATGGTAAATACTCACTAGTAGAATCAAAACCCAAAGCAAAATATTAAAAAACATTGGAGAAAATTGACTCTAAATCAAATACCAAAGATCTAAATCTAAAACAAATAGGGATGATATTAATGAAAGCAGTGTCAAAAGACTTTACCTCTGGTCTTATGGGTATAGTATAGTACTATCTAGGACCACCACATATTTGAGTAGCTCTGTGACCATCATTATCAACACCACTACCTCTGCCTCATACATCTCTAGTAAAACCTTTACCTTTCACTGTTGATATAGAAGTTGGCCTAAAAATATGGCAGGAATAGTCCTTTTTCAGTTATGCTATTTCCTTGCTAAGCTCTATTTGATAAATTCTACCTAGTTTGACATATTAAGTCTAGACTAATGTTTTGATATCAAGCATTTGAACTAGGGTTCTAGAATAAAAAACAATGCTATAATGATTAAGTACTTTATTCATCCAAAATCCATAAGGCACGCCATGCTTTCCATTCTTACTAAGAACCACCTTGTGAATATGTTCTATCATCAATGCAGGTAGATTTATGAACTTAAAGAAACTAAGGTATTCCATCGCATATAATTCAGTGACTAAGGCAATGTTTCTCTTTTGTGACCTAGGTAGGATTGCCTTATTCATAAAGTCAAAAATCAATTGAAACTCACTCTTGAGTGAGTTCCTATTCACTGAAGGCATAGATTTCCCTTTGACCTTAGATGAATTTGGTAAGAATTCTATTAAAGGTAGATGCTTGGAGACAGTTCTCCCTCATATATAGAAAATTCCAAAATCCCCCCAGTATTTCCTTATTCAGCTTTATTTCCTTTCCTTATTCCTGTGCAGTTAGACTCATCCCATCTTTTGATAATTCCAAAGTGAAATAGAATTCCCTAACTATCTCATAAAAATAATGGGAATAGTTCCTTCCAAGAGATGTATCCAACCTTGATGTTTAACCACCTAAACAAGTTCTACCATACCATGTTCTGCTAGTATATTTGAATAAAAAATCCTTGGAGTTACCACGTTTTGATTATTCAAGAACCTGTTTCTAACTTCCTTGAATACAACCTTACTTTTCTCCCCATTCTTTCTTCTGGTATAAGTGATCACTAATTCTCTTTCAGTTACTTTTCTCTTCTTGGGATGAGGTCCCTCGAGAGTCAGCTACTTTTTAGTAGAACTTCCAGACCATTTTCCAGATATTCTTGGTATTTTACTGATATTATTTTTCTTTTGATCAACTATGCTCTTTCCTAGGATTATTGACAAAGTTTTTAGCTACCAAGGTTTCATCCACCATAATATCATTAGAACAGTTTTGAAGATTCAGGGAAGATTCTTCATTAACAAGTTGGGTGATAGAGAAGTTAAGCTTTGGAAGAGTAGGTGAAGAAGGTTGTTTTTTAGGATGGTTTAGGAAGGAATTTTTCACAATGATAAGCTCAAAATACTTTAAAGGATAGGAAATTGGGAGAGATGCATCCATCAAGAATGTCCTTTTCTTAGAAGAGGTATTTGGAATTTGGATTTTTCCCTTTTTGATACTAGAAGTAATGGGTGCAGCAAGATTTAAGGAATAATAAGCATAAGGGTTTTCTGGCGGAACAAGATATGATCAATATTAGATTTTAGGTGACTCACCTTCCCTTTTAGAATAGGAAAACTATTTTCTAACACAAGGACAGGGAAGACGTGACTTTTTCTTGGCAGAACAGACAAAATTTGTACATACAAGATACTAACTTGAGGGATAGGACCAGGTTCCTCTCTAGTTTGTATGAATCTTCATATTTTTGCTTGTCACATTTGTTCATCTCCAAAGTTATTCCCATGGGTATATACCTGTAAGGGTATGATACTGAGTTAGGCCAACAAATACTAATTTACCAAGGATTCCTGCCTCCTGAACATAGACCATTTTGTAAGGAGACATTGATTCACTTGATAGTAGGTCATGTTAGTCTGATTAATCCCAGCATCAGCTTGATATATTCATTACACCACATGATACTGCGACTTATTCTAGAGATAGATCTAGGGAGCAGATCCTAAACTTTTGCATTCTGAATTAACATCACTCTCATTTGCACCTTTCAACCTTTCACTATCATCGTGAATAAATTCTTCAATTTTTAAGACTTTATTTCCAATAGGGATTAATAGCTTTTCTGAATTATCAGGGGTTTTATGCACTTCTTACTTTAAGAATTTCAGCTTTGTTTTGCCAAGGACTAGGTCATTTTAAATCAACCATTTAAACATGTGACACTTCCACTTGAAGTGTCCTGATAGAGAGAGGGGTCAATCAGATCCTCCAAAGTTATATTTGGAGAAATTATAAATGAACCATTTCTAATAATAATCCTGCAATACCCCATGTTAGTCTTAGCTTAGTTCAACGCATAGTGTATTACAAGAGGCTTAGAACCTGAAAATTTAACTAAGTGTTAAAGACAGCTTTATTTTTGGCCACTTAACTTCAATGATTTTTAAAGTTACTTTCCTAACCCCGAGATGATTTTTTATAAGTTAATTTATGTTCAGGTGTGTAAGTAGCATGTCTCGGGGAAGTTTTGGATTTTTTGGAGGAGGATTGAGGAACGCTAGGATTTTAATTCTAGAACCTCACCGCGATGGTGGTGCATTGTGGTGGGTTTAGCGGTGTCATCCTTGGTGCATCGCAGTGATGGCCTAATCAACGTCCCAATTAAGAATTTAAATTTCAAAGGGGCAGCCTTGTCTTTTCCTAGCATCCCAATTTGTAAAAATACGAGATTAAACCACTGATAGGGCATTATTTGCTCACTTTCCCTAATTTTATTCTCTAACAAACCCTAAACCTTCCCCAAATTCATCAAGTTCAATCACTATTCCTTTAAGAAAACTCAAGAATTCAAGCTTCACCACCCAAGGACTATCAAGAAAGTTAATTCTCTTGCCAGATTAAAGTCTTAAGGTATGTTAGATATTCATCCATGGGACCTTTTCACCCATATGGTCCAAGAACCTATTTTTATGTTTTAAATCATGAATTTACATGTGTACAATGAGTTATTTTCATGATGCTTCTATGAATTTTGATTATATATGATGTTTGCAAGTGATTTTAGTTAGAAAGTAGCCCTTACGCATTTGAAGAATGAAATTCCATGTTAAATCCTGAATGTATGGTTTTAGTGTTGTGATTATGTTATTCCCACAGGTTTCCATTATCCTCATACCTTAGTTCATGAATTTCAAGTGTTTGATGAAATGCCTAAATGGTTGGATTTTGAACAATGACTACTTATTATTCTTTGAAGCTTTAGTATGTTTATACTGTTAATTCTATCGAGTCCTCGGGGTTATGAATACCCAAAAACTTAGTTGTTTACTTAGTCTCTATATTTTCAGAGTGGTTTCTAATATATTAGAGTATTATCAATTCATTCAATTATCCTATCAGTAAGCTTAGTTCAGTCTAGTAATCGAAATTAGCCTAGTTGGGAGTAGGATTTAGCACCGAGCGGACCCAGGGATGAAGGATCACCTACCAATTGAGGGTGTGACCTTTATTAGAAGTCTATATGTTCCAGAACTACGTAGCCAGCATAGGTTGAGATGTTAACCTGCTAGTTAAGGGTTGACATATATCTCACTAGAGCACCTGCCAGTAGAGAGTGACTCTTTAGTCCTTTGGGACTTCACTTTAGTTGATCCACATAGTCAGTGTTAGTACCCGTGGCACAGTACTGGAACCCTTCCAATTGGGGTCACAAGTTGGACCCCAATTAGCTCATATTGAGGCATATCAGTTAGATAATTGCTCCCACAGTCTCAGTCCAGTCTCATTTCAAAAGTTAGTTCAGGTTTGCTTGACCAAAGCATACAATTTATCAGTTAAATCCGTATCAAATTTTAGTATTTTAGTTTATAGACTATTCCAGTATGATGTTATATACTTGGTCATGCATTCTTATATTTTACAACATTCATGTATTCATATCAGTTATTTAGTTGCCTCACGCAATTCATTCAGTCAGTTATTATTCATGCACATGAGCCCATGCATATCAGCCTAACCTCATTTAGCATACCAGTACATTTAAAGTACTGACCGCATACTCGTTCTTTGTGTTATGATGTCTCATATCATAGGTTCGGATGCTCAAGTTCCTGACTGCACTTAGACATTCTAGCACATCAGCAGCAGTAGCAGTGGTGAGTCCTAATATTCTGAGGAATGATTATGTTTATTTAAGTAGTTTACTTCAGTTAGACATTTGGATTTAGTTGGGGCATTTCCCTTCAACTCTTATTTAGTCAGTTTAGAGTCTCTCAGATACTCTTAGAAAATTAGTCAGTTTTGTCATTATTTTACAAGTTTTCAAATGGTTATTTTCAGACACTTATTTCCAGGCTTATAATTTTATATATATTTTTGTATTTAAAACCTTATGGTATATTCAGTTATTTTCGCATATGTTCATTACCCGTATACTATTTAGTGCTCACAGTAGGTACCAACTCATGGGTTAGCTTGTGGTCACTTGTAACCGTAAGCACTGTGTGTCGTATAGGGTGTACTCTTGGGGCATTACTAGTTTGGTATCAGAGCCTAAGGTTTTAACGTGTCATAGAAAGTATAAAAGTTGCATTGAGTAGAGTTTTGTGCATAGGTGTGAAGCGCGCCATACTTCTGGATAAAAGGCTATAAGATGTTTAAGGAAAACTTTCCCTTCTTTCAGTATTCATGTCATGCAAATAAGCATGAAATCAATTTAAAATCCCTTTATAATTTAATCTTCTTTCTATTTATAGAACATGCCTCTCGAAAAGACTAACGGGAGAAGAAACGAGAATTAGCCCATACTCTACCTGTTCAAAAAGATCCCCTGAATGAGTATGTCTCTCATGCTGAATTCAGACCTGCATGCACTACTTTATCTAACTTAGTAGAATCTCAGAATAACTAACAGGCTATTTTCCCAGCCGTTCCAGTGGCTAATACTGCCGCCGCTAGGATTCGGGACTTCTCTCGAATGAACCCTCCTCTATTTTCAGAATCCAAGTCTGATGAGGATCAGTAGAAGTGTCTTGACATGGTTTAGAAGATAACTTTCATTATAGGTATGAGTTCGAGTGAGAGTGTAGAGTTGGGTGCTTACCAGTTGTAGGATGTTTCTCACACCTGGTATAAGAAGTGGAAAAGAGATAGAGGCGCGAATGCAGGGCCTATTGAATCGGAGGAGTTTTCTACAACCTTTTTAGATTGGTTTTTTCCATTGATATTAATGAAAGCTAAGGTGCAGGAGTTTATCAATTTGAAGAAGGGAAACATTAGTGTAAAAGAGTATTCTCTTAAGTTTACTCGGTTAGACAGGTATGCTCCTAATGTGGTGTCTGATAACAGGTATAGGATGAGTAAGTTTATTTCTAGGGTAGTTGATAGCGTGGTCAGGGAGTGTTGGACCGTGATGTAAATTAAAGAGATGGGCTTGTCTAGGTTGATCGTCTATGCTCAACAGATTGAGGAGCATAAATTTAAGGAAAGAGAGGGAGAATAAGAGAGACAAAATAGGTAGCTTTAGTTTTGTCAGCTGAGGTCAGAGGGTGGTAACCATCCTCAATTCCATCAGAAATCTTTATCCCCAGCTCCATCATCATCTAGTGCACCAGTGCCGAAGTTCAGAAATGATAATTAGGATAGGTCTCCAGGCTCTAAGTCCCAGGCAGTGTGAATAGTAGTCATATAAATCCTTTTTACTAGAAATACAGTAGAAAAAATTAGGGTATGTGTAGAAATAGTAATGATTTATGCTTTGGATGTGGCAAGCCAGGCTATAGAATTAAGGATTTCCCAAATAGTGGTCAGCAGGGTCAGTCCAGTCGTCCCCCAATTCCATTCTATAGCCCAACTCAATAGGGTGTCGCTTCCGTCAACGCCCAAATAGATTGTATGCACTTCAGTCCTGATAGGATCAAGAAATTTCTCTTGATGTGGTTACTGGTACATTATAGGTCTTTTATTTACATGTTTATTCTTTGTAAGATCCCGGAGCTTCTTTTTTATTTGTAACTCCATACATAACTGTTAATTTCAATGTCAGTCCTGAAACTTTAGGAAAACCCTTCTCAATGTCTACCCCAATAGGTGTCTCTATTGTAGCTAGGTAGGTATACAAGAACTGTCCGATTACAATATCCCAAAAAATTACCTCAGTTGATCTTGTAGAGTTAGAGATGGCTGATTTTGATGTTATTCTTGGCATGGATTGGCTCCACTCATGATATGCTTCAGTTGATTATAGAAACAGAGTTTTTTATTTTTAGTTTCTGAATAAACTAGTCCTTGAATGGAGGGGTAGTACTTCAGCACTTAAAGGTCAGCTTGTTTCGTACCTTAGAGCGAGAAAAATGATATCCAAAGAGTGTTTCTACCATCTTGTTTGAGTTAAAGATTCTAGTTCAGAGATTCCCAATCTCGAGTCAGTTTTAGTAGTAAGGGAATTTCCGGATGTGTTTCCTGAAGATCTTCCCAGAGTTCCTCTCAAAAGGGAAATCGACTTTGGAATAGACCTTCTTCTATATACCCAGCTTATCTATATTCTACTCTATAAAATAGATCCCACAGAGCTTATGGAGTTAAAAGAACTATTTAAAGATCTTTTATATAAGGGATTCACCAGGCCCAGTGTTTCCCCATGGGGTGCTCCAGTCTTTTTCGTGCATAAGAAAGATGGTTCTCTCTGAATGTGCATCGATTACCATCAGTTAAACAAAGTCACTATCAAGAATAAGTATCCACTCCCGAGAATTGATGACTTGTTTGATCAACTTCAGGGTGCAAGTTATTTCTTTAAGATAGATCTCAAATTCGTCTATCATCAGCTTAGAGTCAGAGAATATGATATTTCAAAAATATCTTTCAGAACTCAGTATGGTCACTATGAACTCCTAGTTATGACCTTTGGTGTAACGAATGCCCCAATAGCTTTCATGGACTTGATGAATAGAATTTCTAAGTAGTACTTAGACATGTTTGTCATAGTCTTCATAGATGACATCCTTTTCTATTCCAGTAATGAAAGTGATCATACAGACCACCTCAGAATAGTATTGCAGACTCTTAGAGCCCATCAGTTGTTCACCAAATTCAGTAAGTGCAAGTTCTAGCTAAGATCAGTAGCTTTCTTTGGCTATATTTTTTTCATTGATGGCATTAGAGTTGACCCTCAAGAGACCGAAGTAGTGAGAAACTGGCCCAGACCCATCTCTCCATTAGATATCCAGAGTTTTCTGGGTTTGGTTGGCTATTATAGATGATTTGTTAAAGGGTTTTTGTCTATTGCATCCCCTACGTCTAGATTGTCTCAGAAGAAAGTTGAGTTTTAGTGGTCAGATTCTTGTGAGAAGAGTTTTCAGGAGTTGAAGACTCGACTTACCTCAGCCCCAGTTTTGACATTGCCAGATGGTTTAAATGGGTTGGTTGTTTACTGTGATGCTTCCAGAGTTGGTTTGGGTTGTGTTTTGATACAGAGAGGTAAGGTCATAGCCTATGTCTCTAGACAGCTTAAGCCCCATGAAAAGAATTATCCTACCCATGATCTTGTGTTAGCAATTGTTATGTTTGCCTTGAAAATTTGGAGGAATTATCTGTATGGAGTGCATGTTGATGTGTTCACAGACCATAAAAGTTTACAGTATACACTTTTGCAGAGAGAGTTAAATTTATATTATTGAAGGTGGTTAGAATTATTGAAAGATTATGATATGAGTGTTTTGCATCATTCAGGGAAAGCTAATGTAGTGGTAAATGCCCTTAGTAGATTATCTATGGATAGTGTGGCTCATGTTGAGAATGATAAGAAGATGTTCGTTTAGGAGGTTCATCAGTTGTCTATGTTAGGAATTCATTTGGTTGAATCAGTAGAGGGTAGTGTATGGGTCCAGAATAGTTTGGAATCTTATTTGGTTACCGAAGTAAAAGAAAAGGAAGATAGGGATCCCAGTCTAGTTAAGTTGAGGGAGTCAGTCAGAGATAAAAAATTAGAGGCTTTCTCGTAAGGGGGAGATGGTGTGTTGCGTTTCCAGGGTAGACTGTGTGTGTTGTGTGTCAATGGTTTGTGATAGTGAATTATTACAGAAGCGCATGGTGCGTGTTACTCTATTCACCCAAGATCCACTAAGATGTTTCATGATTTACGAGAATTCTATTTGTGGAGTGGCATGAAGAGAGATATTACAGAGTTTAAAGCCAAGTATGCTAGTTGTCATTAGGTTAAGGTTGAGTACCAAAGGCCAAATGGCACTATGCAGGAGTTTAATATTTCTACTCGGAAGTGGGAGGAAGTGAACATGGATTTTGTGACAGGGTTGTCTAGTTCACATCACCAGCATGATTTGATTTGGGTTATTATAGACAGAATGACCAAATCAACTCATTTCTTGCCAGTCTATACTTCTTATTCAGCTGAGTATTATGCTAAGCTCTATATTAAAGAGATGTTCAGGTTGCATGGAGTCCCGTTGTCCATCATTTCAGATAGAGGTACTCAGTTTACCTCTAACTTTTGGAAGACCTTTTAAAAGGGTCTTGGTACCCAAGTTCATCTCAGTATAGCCTTTCACCCTCGGATAGATTGCCAGGCAGAAAGGACCATTCAGATCTTAGAGGACATGTTGAGAGCTTGTGTTATCGATTTTAAAGGCAATTGGGATGGTCATTTGCCATTGATTGAGTTTGATTACAGTAACAACTATCATTCCTGTATTTAGATGGCTCCATTTGAGGCTCTTTATGGGAGGATATGTAGATCTCCTATTGGTTGGTTTGAGCTAGGTGAGACCGCATTGATAAGGCTAGATTTAGTATTTGATGCATTGGAGAAAGTTCAGTTAATCAGAGAAAGGCTTAAGACAGCCTAAAACTGACAGAAATCCTATGTAGCTGTAAGGATGAGAGATCATGAGTTTGAGGTTAGAGACTTAGCTTATTTGAAAATCTCTTCCATAAAGGGAGTGAAGAAGTTTGGAAAGAAGGGGAAGCTCATCCCCCAATATGTTGGCCCTTACAGGATCTTGAGCCATTATGGGAAGGTAGCATATGAGCATAAGTTGCCCACATATTTGGAATCAGTGCACCCAGTATTCCATGTTTCTTTGTTAAAGAAGTGTATTGGCAATCCAGATGTAGTAGTCCCCTTAGAAAGTACAGGCGTTCAAGACAACCTTTCTTATGAAGAAATCCCAGTCGAAATCATTGCTCGGTAGACCCATAGACTAAGGAACAAAGAAGTTACCTTGGTCTAAGTTCCTTGGCGGTATCAGTGTGTTGAGGGAGACACTTGGAAAGCATAAGAAGACATGCATACCAATTACCCTCATCATTTCTCCGAAAATATAGACTCAACTCAAGGTAACAATTTTCCTTAAATTATTTGTTTTCCATTATCAGTTCGAGCTATATAATCATCTTCCTATCATTACATGCATTAATGAATCAGTCCAGTCATGTATCATGTCTCAGACTCAGTTATCTAATCATGTTTTCAGCTATGCGTGTTCAGAAGTGAATTTAGTTCCCTCGGTACTCTCAGCTTAATTAGTCTCATTCAAGGATGAATATTCTAAAGGGGGAGATATTGTAATACCCCATGTTAGTTTTAGCTCAGTTCATCCCATAGTTCATGTACAAGAGGCTTAGAACCTGAAAATTAAGCTAAGTGTTGAAGACATAGTTTTATTTTTGGCCTCTTAACTTTGATAATTTTTAAAGTGACATTCCCAATCCCGAGATGATAGTTTCTAAGTTAATTCATGTTCAGTGGTGTAAGTAGCATGTCTCAGAGAAGTTTTAGATTTTTCGAACGAGGATTAAGGCGCATTTAGATTTTAATTCCAGAACCTCACCACGACTGTGGCTGTCGCGGTGGGTTTAGCGGTGGTATCTTTGGCGCATAGCGGTGATGGCCTAATCGTCGACCCAATTATGAATTTAAATTTCATAGAGGCAGTCTTGTCTTTTCCCAACATTCCAATTCCAAAAACACCGGATTAAACAGCTGATAGGGCATTATTAGCTCACTTTTGCCAATTTTATTCTCAAACAAACCCTAAACCTTCCCCAAACTCATCAAGTTCAATCACTATTCCTTTAATAAAACTCAAGAATTCAAGCTTCACTACCTAAGGACTCTCAAGAAAGTTAATTCTCTTGCAAGATTAAAGCTTTAAGGTATGTTTGATGTTCATCCATGGGCCCTTTTCACCCATGGAGTCCAAGAACCTATTTTTATGTTTTAAATCATGAATTTACATGTTTACAATGAGTTATTTTCATGAAGCTTTTATGAATTTCGATTATACATGATGTTTGCAAGTGATTTTAGTTGGAAAGTCGCCCTTACACGTTTGAAGCATGAAATTTCATGTTAAATCCACAATGAATGGTTTTAGTGTTATGATTATGTTATTCCTACATGTTTCAATCATCCCCATGCCTAAGTTCATGAATTTCAAGTGTTTTATGAAATGCCTAAATGGTTAGATTTATAACAATGACTACTTATTATGCTTTGAAGCTTTAGTATGTTTCTTCTGTTAATGTTATTGAGTTCCGGGGGTTATGAATTCTCAAATACTTAGTTGTTTACTTAGTCTCGGTATTTTTATAATGGTTTTTGATATATTATAATATTATCATTTGAGTCAATTATCATATCGGTAAGCTTAGTTCAGTCTAGTAATCAGAGTTAGTCCAGTTGGGAGTAGCATTTAGCACCAAGCGAACCCAGGGATGGGGGCTCACCTGCTAGTTAAGGGTGTGACATTTAGTAGCATTCCCTGTGTTCAAGAACTACGTAGACAACATAGGTTGAGATGTTAACCTGCCAGTTGAGGGTTGACATATATCTCACTACAACACCTGCCAGAAGAGAGTGACTTTTTAATCCTTCAAGACTTCTCTTTAATGGATCCACACAGCTAGTGTTAGTACCCATGGAATGGTACTGACACCCTTCTAACTGGCATCACAGGTTGGACCCCAATTAGCTCAAATTTGGGCATGTCGGTTAGATGATAGCTCCTACAGTCTTAGACCAGTCTAAGTTTGAAAGTCAGTTCAGGTTTGCTTGACCATAACATACAGTTTATTAGTTAAATCCATACTCAAATTTTAGTATTTTAGTTTACAGACTATTCCAGTATCATGTTATATGCTTGGTCGTGCAATCTCATATTTTACAACATTCACATATTCATATCAGTTATTCTGTAGCCTCATGCTATTCATTTAGTCAGTTATTATTCATGTACATGAGCCCATGCATATCATCCTATCCTCATTTAGCATACCAGTACATTCACAGTTCTAACCGTATACTCATTTCTTGTACTATGATGTCTCTTATCATAGGTTCGGACGCTCAAGTTCACAACCGCACTTAGACATTTCAGCACATTAACAACAGTAGTAGTGGTGAGTCCTCATATTCTGAGGATCGATTATGATTATTTTAGTATTTTACTTTATTTAAATAGTTGGAGTTAGTTGGGGCCTATCCCTTCAACTCATATTCAGTCAGTTTAGAGGCTTTCAAATACTTGTAGACAGTTTAGCCAGTTTTGTCATTATTTTACCAGTTTTCAAATGGTTGTTTTCATACACTTGTTTCCAGAATTATAATTTTAGAGATATTTTTGTATTTAAAACCTCATGGCATATTCAATTGTTTCCGCATTTGTTCATTACCCGTATACTATTTAGTGCTCACAGCAGGTACCATCTCATGGGTTAGCTTGTGGTCACTTTTGACCGTAAACACCGTGTGGCATCTAGGGTGTACTCCTGGGGCGTTATAAATCCCATTTCTCATTCCTAGGTCCATGGTCACAAGTTGAATTTGGGAACCCACTTGAGTTTGAGTTCCCAGTTGGAGGACAATGGTGTGATCAAATCCCTTTTGGCCCATCTAGGTAGAGAGTTCCTTTTTCATAATTTTCTGCAGGTTGAAACCCATAGAGTATGCATTCCCTTGCTGAATATACCCGGAACCATTCATTTTAGCTCTTATCCAGCTCTTACAACTTTCTTTTATGTGCCCATCTCTTCCACAAAGACTACTTAGAGTCTTGTGGACCTTTTTTTTGGCATCATAATCAACCTTACTTTGAGACCCACAAAGTCGGATTCCTTCTTGATAACCAAGTCCCTTGAAATTATTATCACCTTTACTAGTTAAGTTAAAAAGGATCCAAGAGGATGTAGTCCATTGTAGAGATTTTTTAAGTTCTTCCTACAGACGGACCAATTCCTCATTTTTCTGAAGTGCAGACATAAGATACTTTAGGGAATCCTCCAATTTTTCTTCAGGCTCAACCTAAATTTGTGAGGCCTCTTTCTTTCTTTTGCTATCAAAAGCGTCTACTTTCTTCAGTTGACTCACCAAACTCAAATTATTAAATTTTAGCGTAGCCCACTATTCTTCTATTCTAGAAATCTGGTGAGTTAAAGTAATTAATTCAAGCTTTTGATTCTCTATCTTTTCTTCTAGACTATTTTTCTCAGTACTCATATTGCACACAGTATCAATCAATAGATTTGCTAGCTTCTTTATCATTCAATCAGAATAATTTTCAAACTTCTTTTAATGTCAAAGATAGTTACCTCATTCTCTTCTTCATTTTCAGTATCTACTACGAAGGCAAATAAGGAGTCAAAGAAAACATTTTAATCTTCCACTATAAGCATGGAAACATCTTTAGACTTCTTAGCTTTATCAGATTTATAGGAGGAGTCACCCCAACTATCTAAAACTTGTTTAACTGCAGCCTATCTTCTTGATTTTATAAGGACCTGGTCCATATTTCTTCCTTTGTCACTATCAGTGTTGTGATAATCTTTATAGTCCATTTTGTGTATTGAAAACCCCTTAATAAAATATTCAGGACACACACATCTGTGAAAAACTTCCAAAGTGTCTCCTTTTCTATTCCTACTTCTGTTTTCTTGGAACTACCCACTTTTCTTCATAGCTCTAACAATTCTTTTTGCCAAATAGGCAACATTAGTGTCTTCATCCTTTGAACCTGAACTTGAATCTTTTAGAGCCAAAGATTTTTCCTTTTTGACTTCCTTTTTCTCTTCTCCTTGCTGCTTCTTGAGTTCATGGGTATTCAGGTTCCCAATAAGTTCATCCTTAATGAGGATCTTAAGTTTCTTTCCTCAATTATGGAATCCACTTTTCTTTCCCATGATTTAGGAAGGACACCAAGATTTTTTTTCACTTGCTTGTACAAGGGAATCACTTCACCTAAGCAGTGAAGCTCATTTGTGATATAAGTGAACATTGTATTCATTTCTTGGATTATATCTCCTTCCTTAATGGCAAAGATTTCATACTGAGTTGTCAGCATGTCTACTTTTAAATCTTTCACATCAGTGGTGCCTTCATGAGTAGTCCTCAAGTAATCCAAGATCTCTTTAGCATTTTCACAAGTTGAGATCCTGTTATATTTATCAGGACTTATTCCACAGACTAACAGTTTCTTAGCGTTGTAGTTTTTCTCAATCTTCTATCTATCTTCTTCATTGAATTCCCTCCTGCTTTTGATAACCATTTTTGTAACATCTTCTTCTTTGCCTTCTTTTATAGGAACATAAGGTCCATTAAGTATTATGTCCATTAGTTCACTATCTTCAGCCATAATGAAGTCTAACACCCTTATTTTCCACCACCCATAGTACTTTCCAAAATATCTAGGTTATCTAGTGGTAGATTACCCTTCTTCCAAATTTGTAGGATCAACCATAATAAACAAAACACTCTAGGTGTGAACCTTTTAGAGTGACTTGGATCTAATACCAATTGTTGAAACCCTTGGGTGTTTCAACACACAGTGAAGGACCAGGTCCCGCAAAGTCAATCACAAGCAAACAAACACTAATCGTGCAGAAAAACAAAAGACAGTGCAAGAAGAGTAAAAATACATTAATTTTTACATGGAAACTCAATTAGGAAAAAATCATGGCTTTCCCTCGCAAGCACTAAAATCCACTATAATAAACCTTCTGATTCCAGTCTAGATTTCAACCTACCTCTAGGCTCCTTTCACTTGTAGCAATTCTACTACAAGCTCAGCTTGGTAACTCTACCAAGGACTCACTTCACTGATTAGCTCTAATCAGCAACAAGCTTAGGTAAATCTACCTAAGCACTCTCAAAATAAAACACTACTCTTATAGAATGAGTAGTTCGATTAGAAGTCAGTACTCACTCAAGAATAATTTTCAATTTAAGCTCTCATAAATAGCTAAGATCTTGAGCAGTGTTTAAATGGGGTTTTTGTTGCCTCTCTTTACACTTTGTAATCTTCAAAAATCATTTGATGAAGAGGTGTATCTTTCCTTTTATAGAGAAGGGATGATTAGGGTTGAAAGATCATTGGATCAGCTGTCCTAATCAGTACAAAAATAGAACCTGCAAGTTTATCACACAAGAGGACAGAACTATGCAGACAACGCATCCCAGCTTTACTGTATCTTGTACATTCAGGACCTGTTCCCTTGCAGTTAGTTGTTTATCATCAAGACTACTTAAAGCACCACCACATTAGTCCATTACTCATAGATCAGGGCTACAATTTGACATACCTATTGGCGAGATAAAGTAGGTGTCATTATGACTTGTAAATGGTGTCGTGACAATATTTAGATGAACGTAAATTTTAATAAATTATTATACTAAGAAAAAGTTGCTTTCTAAACAACAAATTAATCATTTGAGACAAAAATAGCGAATTTTAAAAGAAATAAAAAGGAAGAAGAGCAGAAAGAATAAATTGGTGGATTGTTGGATGTTGAGATTCGGAATACAAAATAATTTTTTTGATCTGGATCTCATCACAAACATAAAAAGGAATTTAACATATATAACATAACAGTTTATGTTTTGAGCATTTTACAGAGTCCAAAATACTTACACCTTTTCATAAATTTTTAAATTACTAGTTTAGGATACATTTGTTGTACACGTGTCTCACATTAATATAATTAAGTTGAATACCATGAATTTTTGAAAATCTTGAATATTGTTGTAAGCCTACACAATTTATTTATTTTGATATTTTTCATCCGTTTTCTGAAACCTCATTGGAGAATGACTAATTCAAATTTTCATAGATTAGAGCTCATCCGAGGGTGGTACTCCCTACCTAGAAATTTTTTCATAGCCACTACACAATTCTATGTAAATGAGTAATGGAACAAAAATGAATGACCTTAAACATACGTTTAATTTTAAATTTAAAGAGTACATTTAAATATGTTATAAAAAAGCTATTATAGCTTCATTGATTTTATTCAGAATCAAATCAACATATTTTCTTAAACATTTGAAAAACTATTAAATATTTTTTGAAATATACTTTTATCGCGATTCTTCAAAAAAAAATTGACGAGTCCATGGATCATAGTGTTTGTTCTTAGGAAGATACCAATGGCTGCAATTTTGATATATCTGTTGTGATCTCCTCTCCTTGTCTGTTATGTACGATTTACTATATATTGATGGATGCCTGTCTTTTATGTAGTCCATCATTCTCATAAAATTTAGATATAAAACTTGAGTTTTTATTCCTTTGAAGATGTTTTTTAATACCATCATAGTGGATGGATATGGGGTCAAATGTGCACCTTTCTTTATAGTCTCTGTTTCACCATTACATGTCCTATCAAAAATTCATTACACATCATGTGGAAGTAATCTAAACAGTTATTAAAAAGACATACATAAAGAAAATTATTTGTCCTAGAAAAATAAATATTCCATGCATACAATGGTTAAAAAATTAACCTATTACTGCTCATGAATCAATAAGACAAAATAATAAACTAATCATAGATTAATAGAAGTTAACTAAGTCATAGTTCTTTCCAACACAATAAACAACATAAAGAGCATGACTATCTCCTTAAACATTGATTGTACTCAAGCATTAGTTCCTCCACCATCTTCTTCAACTCTTTGTTCTATTCACAAATCATATTCTTTCTGCAACCTTAGTTTATAAGCCTTTCAAATTCTATTTTTTCAGCTCTGGACAATCTACTTCAATCATCTTTAAGGAATCACAAATTATTGGACCTTTGAATATGCTTCTCAGTCTTGGTATGAAGACTAATCTTTATTTTCACAATCATTGGAGGACCACTTCACCGTTGTTCTCTTGAATGACCTCTTCATTTTCTGTTTTTTGTAACTACCTCCACCAGTATCGAACATCTTTGCAACTCGAGCTCTTTGAGGTTTTTTGAGTTGCTGCACCAACTGAATTGGTAACAAAGCCTTGAGATTATCATAACCTAGAACATTCAACACTTAAAAGGTTGAAAGAGTTCCTGCTGATGGAATCCCCTCGAATAAATTGTGCAATCTACTAAGAACCTCAATCTCTAGCAACTCTATATTGAAAAATGTTTCCAAGTCGGGAATTATAATCTAATCTGGCTCATTGTACTACTTTATTCAACAATTTTATCATATAATTATTTATGAACATGATAAATAATATGAAAAAGAATTAAGTTTAAAATGTGATAGTTTAGATGTGTTTTATGCCTAATTTTCCTAGTGCAAAAGAAAAAAAGCTCGAATACCGAGAAAAATTACAATGTCAATATATTATTTTTACATCTATTCAAGTGATGAAGTGAATATTATAATGGAGTCCTCATTTTCAACCTATCATCAAGATAACGCAATATCATCATTTGCCCATGACCCTTTCTAGCTAATCCTACACTATCCTAGGATATGCAAAATCTGTCTCCAACTTCTACAAGTAATTTAAGCCTACCAATATTTACTTACATTACATAAGGGCAATGTCAGTGCACTTTAATCAAAATCATTCCTCCAATACTAGCTTAGTTATTAATTAGTTCTCTTGGGCTAATGAGCCTAACATCCATCTAAGTTAAGAGATAATAAGCATCTGATAACGTTATTATTAGCCTCCTGAATTTATTTATATTTTAATAATAACAAACTAATGATTAAATTTTTGCAGGATACGAGTAAATCCTTAAAGGATATTGGAAAACAACTAGTGATGGAAGGATAAAAGAAGCAAAAGGACAAGGACCAAGAATATAGCAGTGTCAAGAGCTTGAAAGTTTTGAGGTCACCAAGGAACAACAAGAGGTAATCCAAACTAACGCACGTGTTATAAGTTTACTTTTGTGTGTAGTTAGTAGAGGAGAATACGACCAGATATCAACTTGTGAAACTGCAAAAGAAATCTGGGACAAATTCGATGTAACCTATGAAAGAACCACCAAAGTCAAAAAGTCAAAAATCGTTGCCCTGGTCAATGAATACGAGCTGTTCAAAATAGACGAGAATGAGAACATTGAAACAATGTTTGCCAGATTCAGTATGATCATATATGAACTAAAATCACTTGGGATGATCTATCCACATAGCCTACAAGTCCAGAAGCTGGTCCGAAGTCTTTCAAAGATTTGGGAAACTAAGGCTGTCATTCTGGAAGATAGAGATCTACACAACATGACATCTGGTGAACTACGAGGTAACCTCATTGCATATGAACAAAAGTCTATCAACAGGTACCAAAAGGAGAAAAAGAAAAACCAGTAGCCTTCAACGCTGCTCCAACTAAAGAAGAGGATATCTTGGAAGATGTCAATAGTGAAGGAATAGCCCTCATTAATCGTGGAGTAAGGCAGATCATAAGACAAAGACAACAAAGATCCCATGTAGACAAAAATAATGACTCCCCTAGAAATAATGATCGCTGCTACTACTGTGGAAGGCTTGGCCACTTTAAACAAAACTTTCCTGAAATAAAATAAAGAACATCCAGGAAGAATAAAAATTTTGGATCCTGGAGTGGTGAAGATGAAACTGAAGAACAGATAGAGGCTGCCAATATGTTCTTCATGGAAAAAGGTTAGTCTAGCAAGGTAAGACCCCACGACTATCGTAACTGTAGTATTATTGAATCTAATTTGGATATGATAACTGAGGAGATTCAAAAAGTCATAGGTGAATATAATAAACTCGCTCAATAGAAGAAATTTTATGAAGTACGATTTAAACAAAAACCCAAAGAGGAACAAAGAAACTATCAAATAGAAATCAAACGATGTCAAATTGAAATTGACTTGCTTCGTGAAAAGCTCAATGATGTAAAAATAAAATTAAACAGTTTTTAAGAAATCCCCAAGCCATAGTTTTGTAAGATCAAATTCCTTTAAAAATAACTCAATTTCATCATCAGGATCGTTTAAATCAGCCAAGACCTCTTTCTCTTCTCGGGGATCTATCAATTTTATATGTGGAAAGAAAGGGCACAAATCCTACAGTTGCAGGCACAAACCTGCCAACACGTGGGTTTGGAAGCCTAAACAAAGCACCTCTAACCCACAAGGACCCAAGAACACTTGGGTACCTAAGCAGAATTAATCTTCTTATTTTGCATGAACATGTCTGCAAAAACCATAAAAAGAAAATAAGTGTCCTTGATGGTGGACGTTCCAGATACATGACTGGAAAAAAGAAAGTTCTTCTACTTTAAAGAATCTAGGTGGAGGATCAGTCAAATTTAGTCACAATGCCAGAGACAATGTCACTAGAGTCGGCTCAGTAAAGCTCAAATTCTCATACAAATCTATTAAATATCTGGTAGACGAACTCAAGTACAACTCACTCAGAATCAGTCAACTGTGTGACGACGGGTTTGGAATTTCCTTTAAAATGAAAACTAGTCCATCAAACATGACTACAATGGTATCTCTCTCAGTGGTGAATGCCAAGAAGGGTGTAATAAAGCAAAAGAATCAGTCTTTTTAGGAAACTACCAGGACCTTGGTGTTAAAACATAATCTCCCGGATTAGTTTTAGGCAGAAGCAGTAAGTGCCATATGTCATGTCATCAATAGGTGCTTGATTAGACCTATTCTAAAGAAAACATCTTGCGAACTCTTAAGAGGAAAGAAACCTAACATTAGTTATTTCCATCCTTTTGGCTGCAAATGTTTTATTCACTACAATGGTAAAAATAACTTGAGAAAATATGATCCATGAAGTGAAGAAGGTATTTTTATTAGGTACTTTCCCACTAGTCGTGCTTCCAAGGCCCTTAATAAAATGACTTTGTGTGCTGAGGAACCTACGCATATTGTATTTGATGAAACTAATAACTTCCCTATGAGTTTGAGTGTTGACAAAGAATAGGTGGGTAATATATGATCTAAAGAAAGTAACAACACAATCTCTGAGTCATCACAAGACAAGTCAACTACATCTCCCCCTGAGTCGTCTTCCACGATTTGGAATCAGGTGGGTCTACAGAAATAAGTTGAATAACGAAGGTAAGGTTGTCAAAAATAAATCTAGACTTGTAGCTTAAGACAACTCCTAGAAAGAAGGCATTGATTATGACGAGACCTTTGCCCCAGTGGAAAGGTTGGAGTCACTACGAATTTTATTAGCTTTTGCAACTTTAAAATGTTTTGAGTTGTATCAAATGAACATAAAGTGACTTCTTAAATGGCTTTATCCATTAGGAAGTTTTGGCTTTATCCATTAGGAAGTTTTTGTAAAATAACCCCCTGGATTTGAAGATTTGTCATATCCAAATCATGTTTTCAAATTTCCAAAAGCACTCTACGGTCTCAAGCAAGCTCCAAAAACTTGGTATGAGAGATTGAGTACTTTCTTACCAAATGAAAATTTTCAAAAAGGTAAAATTTATGCAATTCTAATATTACATAAATTGATTCAAATATCTTTTGGGTACAATTTTATGTTGATAATATTATTTATGATAGTTCTAACATCTTTTGGTAGAATTTTACTATTCTGGTGAAAGTTTTTTGTCGTTTGGGTGATTCCCTAAGTCCATGGCTCAGGAAGAAGCAAACCTTAGTTGACTCACCAACAAAATAAAGTTGAATACATAAACAATGGGAGTTTCTATGATTTATATGCCATCTACTTGTTTTTAATGTGTCTTATGAATATGTGTCTGTAATGTGTAACAACTCCAGTGATCTTAGTCTTTTCATATATACTAAAGCATTATTTTATTTTAAATCCGGTAGTAAGTGGTGATTTTATTTTACTAACTTTGAAAATCAGCTTGTAGATTTTTTTAATGTTTTTATCTTCATTAGGAAAGATTTTGTCTTCTAAAATAAAATTTTCATATAATATTTTTTGAAAGATTTTGTTTTAAGATAAACTTGGTACTATAAATTTTACCAAATCTCTAAGGATTTCAAAAACTCTTATTTTTGGCACAAAAATTATCAACTACTCTCTGGCTCCCCGTCCTTTTCTTTCAAATCTCCCTCTTTATACGCCACCTTTTTCTCTTCTATCATCATTACCATCTCTGTACTCTCTCACTTTCTATCACTCCTCCGCTCTTTCATCTCCAACCCTAACCCCTATACCTCCTTTCTAAACTCTATCTTTTCACTTTCTTCTCCACCATTTTTATACTCATCCATCCTCATTTTCTCTACCATGAAAAAACCTTATTCAATGGATAATCTCAAAAAAACCTCTCTAAACAAAAGTTTCTCCAACTTTGACCCCGTCCTTCTCTTTGAATCCTCAGAAGAAGTCTTCTTTCACTCTCTCCAGTCAACTGTGTCCAAAAAAATAAATCGCTTTCCTTTGTCGTCCTCTAACAAATGACGATCCTCTCCTATGGATTCTCTTATCAAGAGGATATGCACAAGTTATGGACTATTATTCATAAGTAAAAGTTTCTCACCTTCAAGAATCGCTCTATTGTTTCTGGTCGAGTCATCAATCTCTTCATCTAAGGGAATCCCACTGCAATATTGGCCACTTTCTCAAAGACCAAGACTTATCGATAGTGTTTCAATTATGTGGCTTGGAAGTATTTGAAGACCCCATTCATATGTTCTACGCCAACCTTCATCATTACCCTGACAACGGAGAGCTGAAAACCCTTGGTCTAGGTACACGTATAAGTCTTAACGACTTTCTATTTGAGAAAGTATTTGATACCAAATTCTCCGGTATTGTCCCTTTCATGAACGGTACATGTCCAGAGAATTTTTGAATTTAGTTTTGACGAAGCAAAGAAGGTCATCTCAGATCCTGACTAAATAGCCCCTCAATTTGTCCTCTGTCTCTCATCTTTCAAAATAAAATCTCTGCCCACAATATTGGAACCACCTTGATTCCTCTAAAGGGATCTCTCAATAATGTGACATGTAGAGATGTGTTTGTTCTCTATTGCCTAATTAAGAATTACAAAATTAATTGGGAGTTCCTGGATTCATGAATATAAGATAGAAAGTGTCGCTGACTCACATGTCTTATCCAGTTTATCCTACAGTCTTCTCATCACTCGGATTCTTCTTACTATGGAATTGACCTCGCATCCTTTCCAGTGGTAGAATTCTCTGCCACCTATGACTCAAAGACCTCTCAAGCATGGGCTATGTTCTAATTAAAAGAGAATGGTGCAAAAAGGATTTTGTCATAAGCTAGCCTGACACTTCCAGGGTATGTAAATATGTATTTAATTCCATGTTTTGTGCAAATAAGGAGATTGAAGAACTCAAGGGAAGACTCACCATCATTGAGGAAGTAATATCCAGTATTAAGGAGTCGACTGCCAAGATACTACAGCTGAGCAATGAGACTGGTACCGATATAGGCAAAGTATGACTCTCTCTTGACGGTTTCAAATATGAAGGGGAAAAATTGTTTAACAGAATGTTCTCCCAGGTTGATTCCATCAAGACTGAGTCTTTCTTTTCATCTAATGAGATTTCAATCTCCATTCAAAAATCTTACTCCAACTTTACCAAGTGTTAGAAATCCTCTTATTGTTTTTGCTTAAACATGCATAACACTCTTGCCTATTTCCTAGTCAAACGACGTTGAACTGTTTTATCTCATTCAAAAGGGAGTCTTTCCCTTATCTTACTCTAGGTTGTGTTAAGACACTACTCACTCCTGCTCTGACATATTTTTTATGCTACTTCCTAGTAAAATTTTGCATATCCCGTACTCTTAGTTTTGTCTTTAATTGGTTTCTGCTTCTTATTTTTTGTGTTTGGTTTCTGCTTTGTTTTTCATTTGCTCTGGTCTTTTTTTATTATGTCAAAAGGGGGAGAAAATGATTTCATATCAATTAAGAAGACAGGGGGAGATAGTCAACTACCACATCACGAGAGTCGACTATAGCCACCAAGGCAGAAAGACAGGAGGAGAAAGTCGTGTATCTTAACAAGAAAGTTAACTGGTGTTTAACGTTTTTCATTATAAAAAAGGGGGAGATTGTTAGCTTTCTAAATTTATGTTTTAATAATGACAAACTAAGGAGTGAATCTTTGCAGGATATGAGTAAATCCTTTAAGAATATTGGAATACTGCTAGTGATGGAAGGATAAAAGAAGCAAGTAAGGAAGCCAGATATAGGTATGGAAAGAAATCAAATCATGATCAATGAGATCCAAATAAATCAATCAAAATAAGAACAAATAGAAGGAGAATCTCAGTCACAATAATCACCACAAATCAGATCAATCACAAAGATCTCAATCCCAAGAATCACAGCAAATCATGTCAATCATAATAAAGTAAAAAGGAAGAAAAGATCACAGACATATCTGATATGGACGTGAGTAAAAGCCATATATCGACATATCATGTGACTACATTCCTCAATCAAGGAATCATTTCAAATCCTTGATAGAGAAGAAATCTCTTGGGTTTCCTTATGAAGAGTAGCGACCAAAGACTATAAAAGAAGAAGACTGGAGATGGAAACAGATTACACAACTTCAAAAAGAAAAATATTAAAGTGTCTCAATCTTATTCTCACAAGGCTTTGTATCTTTTAGTTTATAATTGTTATATAAATAGTAAGATCGAGTCAACTTTGTAACATCAACTGAAGATGTGTCACAAGATCTAAAGAACAAACTAAGTCTTTAGAACTTTTTTCTAATAATTGTACTCGAGCCCGACATTGAACGATCTAAGGAAACTTTGAAAGTCAAGTGTACTAGAAGTAGACACCTGTAATACCCTGGGAAATTTTTCATTGAAATTTTGTGCGTAAACGTGTTGGGTTCTATCTTCTAGAATGAATTATAAATTTTTTGTGTGGAATGTCTTAGATTATTACCCACCATTGCGTAGAGTATCAAATAATATTTCCAACGATATGTGGATCATCCAAAACAGACATCCGAGCGACGAGTTATGAACATTCCAATCGAACCATGAATAGTAGTGAACAGTAAAACGTGCAGGAAAAAAAAATACTGAGGCCTGGCGTATTTTTGCTCCAAATTTAAATGATCATAAATCCTTGTACATAATGATCTGGGTGATTTACTATATATCAACGGAAAGCTCTGCGAGTCCTCTTTCCGATGAAATTGGTTTCATCTAATTTTTCTATTGAAGTAAAAAGTTATGGTCGATCGACTTCAGCCTATCAAAAGTAAATTTTTGGGTCAACTTCAAACAATCATAGCTTCTCGTACACAATGATCTGGGTGAGATACTATATATTAATGGAAATATATTAGAGTCCTATTTATAATGAAATTGGTTTTATCCAATTTGGATATCGGAGTAAAACGTTATGGTTGATCTACTTCAAACTATCAAAACAGTCCATCAAAGGATAGATTCGAGAATTATTTGATTTTAAGGGGAGTTTTGGTCATTCCCCCTCACCCAAAATCCATCCAAACCCTATATTAAAGCCTATTAGAAGCATTATATGTTATATTTCATCAAATTCCCTCAAAAAGAAAACCCTAAGCTCCTTCATCCAACTTCAAGAACCTCCAATGTTCACCATTAATTCTGCAAATTTATTCAAGATTCCAAGTTCCTAGTTCATGAACTCCAAGAACCATCATTCAAAGGCATAATTAACATCTCAAAAACGAGTATCGATCTAAAGTTCATCATTTAAGGTATGTGGGTTTTTTCAACAAGAACAATCTTTCGTTCTTGTGCCCAAAAGTAATTTTCTTTACGAAGATATGATCATTATATGTTTATTATGATTTTGGAGCATGAACTTATATTCTATCTTGGTTATCTTGAGATTATGATGTTTATGACTTTGAAAAGTCGAATTTATATGAAATTATGACTTAAAGCATGATGCTTGAAAGAAATTTACTATGATTTTGATATTTAGGTCTTGAACCCCATTTGAAATTGTATCTTTGAGAAAATGTGTGCTATATGCACGTTGATGTTGAATATTTGAGATATTTTGAATGATTTGACCTTTTGGTCATGAATGAGTCATTTTGAACTCGACTGTGAAAGAAATCCATATTTTTATTGATCATGGTAAAGGGGTAGCAAATTGGCTCCCGATGAAAATTGTTGAAGTGTTTATTGTGGATTTTCTTTAATGTGAGCCTGAGGCTGATTTAAATTTCTGAGCTAAGTCTGGAAGTAATCTTTAGCACCGAGTGGGAGGTATAAAGTGACCTTACTTCCCTAGAACTACGTGCCCCCATAGGATGTGAGCCTGAGGCTGATTTATATAGTGATCACTAGTATTTTTGAATTGATACTGGAGTCCTACTCCAATGAAAAGGATAGGACGGCTCTCCCCAACGTGGGTTGTACGTTGGAATCCATGTGGCTCACATGGTTTATGTCGGTTATAGGATCTCCCAATGTGTGTGTGTGTACTCTTCTATCTGAGATGAAAACATAATTGCTTAAAAGGCTGAGTTTGAGAAAGTCATTATTCTTAAAAGATTTAAGGAATATATTCTAATGAGAATTGACATGAGATTTGATTGTTTTGATGATTTGAAATTGAGATGAAAGTAAATTAAGAATGTATTGTAATGACTCACTTGTTTTACTTTACATGTATTATTCATCCATAATTTTGATGATTTAATTCAAGCTAAGTGAGTCATCTATATCAGCATGCATAATTTTATAAACTGTGACGATATTAAGATATTATTTTATATATGCATTGCACCCCCATATGCTTGGTATCTTTCCATAGTACTGACCCACATATTCGTATATGGGCTATATTTTCTCGAAATGTAGGTACAAGGTATAGTTGCACCTTCGGATCCAGTCAGTTCGTGGTATCCACTCAACAGGTGATGAGTCCTTTTAATTTAAGGGCTTGGGTTATTATGCAGAGTTTATAGTGTTGTATTTTCTTTATTCAGTCGTATTGAGTTAGGGTAGTCGGGAGTCATGACTCGGCTACCTACAGTCAGTACTAGTAGAGGCTTCATAGACAGTCGGTAGAAGTTGATGTATTTTATTCAATTTTGGTTGTAAAGGCAGAATTGTAATCCTGTAAAATTCTATTTTTGTATCGATCAGATTCAGAAAAGAGTTGATTTCTGCTGAGTTATGAGTTATGAGTTATGCCAGTAGAAGGGATAGCTTGGGTTCACTTGTGACCCTAAGCACCGTGTGACGTCTCGGGACCCAATTTTGGGGCGTTACAACACCACATTAGTGTTTCGAACCAAGATAAATCTCGGTGTCTTTACTTTATGTTTGATTATTTATTTGCTTAATTTTTTTTAAATCTAATATGTCTTGTGAAGTGTACTGATCTACAGACGAGTCGACTATGAAGAGTTAAGAGTCACTCATAGAACATTTTCAATTCACCCCCCCTCCCCCTCCCCCCTCTTGAATTTTAGTTAGTAGGAGACATATAGGACCTTATGACTCTGCCCTGTAATTAGACTTACGATCTTCAATGATATATTTTTTTCATCTGTGACTAACAACGCAATTGGTTCTATATACATGTGACTCGTTATCAACAAAAGAATTATAATAGCTAAATGGTAATTATCAATATCAGTTAGTTACAGACACCCAATTACGTACATGATCAATTATTGAGGATATTTATAAGTTAGTCATGCCAGAACATTCATGCATGACCAAACCAAGTATCCCTGCAAATCAAGAAATATGGTATAATAATCAACAACAACACATACCCAATATTATCTCACAAAGTGAAGTCATGAAAATATAGAGTGAAAAATATAACTTATGTGCTATAAAATGGAGTGACTCTCTTTATATTGCACTCTTCAAATAATCCCCACAATTAAGTACTACTACTTTTATCTGATATATAATCTTTTACATGTTATTACAGCCACACTAAGGCAGCTATAGAGTTTAATACACTTAGTGACTCTAATTTTGTAACCTTATTAATCATTGTTTTCTTAATGGACATATCAAGATCAAATATGATAAATAAAAATGAGCAAAGAAAATACCAATTGTAGGGGAGTGCGGATAACTTGGGTAATTTGCGTGGATAACTAATAGATAACTAGTACTTACTAGTTCTATCATGTTAATTGAAATGCTATGTCATAGTATTCTTAGTTTTTTTCTTTAACCTTATTAATTCTTCTATATTATTTTTAAGGTATTCTATATGTTCCATATCTCTAGTTTTTAGGTAGTCAAGTAGATTTTCATAAGTATTTATGTTAATCTTATTTCCTCCATATCATTTCTCCAATATTCTAAGTATTCGTACTTTATCATCTTATCCTAAATTAGTTGTAATACTGTAAATTTCTTTGTAATAATTTATTCTAATTGTACTATATTTGACATTAAATTCTAGGTTATCTATTTTGTTAATTATCTTGTCTATTTCTTCTATGACTAATTCTATGTCTAAATCATATTCTAAGTTGTCTTTTAATGCTAGTTGTTTCATGATTTTATCTATCCAAATTAATCTTTCTTTTAATTGTCTTCTTCCTCTTCTAAGCTAGTTTCTATAATTAATTTCTTCGTATAGCCAACTTTTTTTTTCTCTAACTCTTTTAATATATTCTAACATTTAATTTGTATAATATCCATCTGAGTAATAACTGTTATTATCTGAGTAATAACTATCTGAATAATATAAGCTAAGATCATGCATATCTTCTAACCATTCTAGACTTAATAATTCTTCATGATATATTTTTTCCCATATTATTTTCTTTATGTCTTCTATATCTAAGTCTTTAATGATATATAAAACAAGTATTTTAATTACATTAGATATATAACTTGTCATATTATTCATATGATGCTTAGGTTTCTACGAATAACTTGGATAACTTAGAATTAGATTTATGGGTTATTAAATGCTTTATCATAATATTTACTGGTTGTTTGTTTTAATCTTAATAATTCTTGTATATTTTTCATTAAGGAATTATATATATTTTATATCTTTAGTTCTCATATATTTGTTTCTAGATTTGTTTTCATTAGTTTTTCTATTAATTGTATATTTTTCATATCCATTTTTCAATATTCTAAATATACGTAATTTATCATGGTTGATGTGTAGGTTTGGTATGTAGGTATTTGTAAGAGTAGGTAGGTATGTGTGGTATGTAATTTATTCTAGCCATAAAATATTTATCAAATATTTTTTCTCATGTGATTTTTCTTATATCTACAATTTCTATATCCTTAAGTGCATACAAAAGAAGAATTTTAAATTTATCTACCATTTCATCAGATAAATAAGTATTCATTTTTCATATGATGCTATTTCAAAATATTCCCTTCAATCATATACATAACAAAATATGGTCATCTTAGATCACTATATACTAGATTATTCTTAAATAATTATGTTACTCTGTCACTATTAGCATGGTAGTCTGGATATTTTTCCCTTAAAGAGTGCCTCTACACTGGTTACTCCCCTATCACGGCCTTCTTGTCTCACTGGTTTCACCTTTAGGATGGCATAGTCCTAGGGATTTTTCTCCTTTTCCTCTTTGCTAATAAACTTTGTAACATATTATTCTTCGAATAATTCTACTATATAGTAACTAACATGAACTTATTTTATCATATCATGGTTGTCAGGAATTTATGAATTTAGCTATTCATAATCATAAATAAATATACCTGTTCTGGTAGGTTTGATAATTCTAGGCTTTGTTCATCCATAGCTTTTTCTTTGAAATATTTTGTTTTTATTAAATATTTAAAAGTTGTTTGTGTACAAGAGGAGGCTTGCTTCAACTCATAAAGTCTTGCCTTTAACTTAGCCGGATGGCTTACATATTTATAGGAGGAAAAGAACTATTTAATATTCCTAACTTTACATCTGTCAAAAATTAAAAGACTAATAATGGTCCTAAAATAAAGTAAAATGGCAAGTCCCAAAAAACAAGAAAAGTCAAAAAGGCTAGTCTAGCCTACATAATAAGAATAGTAAATGTTTACATAATTTACGTATTTCACATTTCTCAAAGTTATATCATTCTCTATATGTCATTTTCATATTTCAATGCTTTTTCTTCTTATGTTTCTATTATTGCTCCGTGTTTTTCTATCTTTTGTCGTGTATCTTCCAGCTATAGTTCTTATCTTCTTCTATTCCAGTTGAACTTCTGGGATAATATTATCTTTTCCATTACATCTCTGACATAAATGGTCTGGATATTTGTGTCCAATTAACTTGCAATATCTTGTTAATAATTCTTCTGAAATAAATCCCTTCCTAATTGCTCTTGCAGTTGGTTATTTTCTGTATTGAGTAATGTTAGAATCCATTGTCTAGCTTCTTCCATATCTGACTTTCGTAGCTCTCTTGAATTTGAATAAATCATTTGATGATCTCTTGAATAATAGCTCCATATTGGGTTCCTATTTAGGTAGTTATTTGCTAATTCTTGAACAATTGAAGATATTCCAATAATTCATTTATTTGCATAAAAATTAGGTATCTCAACTTTAGGTATCTCTGGCTGTTGAACAATATCTTCCGGTATAATCATATCTCTAGTTAATCCTATTTTTACAATTTGTATAACTGGTTTGATCTCGTCATATAATATCTCTGCTGGTGCAGTATAAAACTTTATAAAAAATAGATTTCCTTTCGTTATTCTTTTATAAGTGGTGAATGCTCTATATAATTCTGGTATATCTGTTAGTTCATTTCCTTCATGGGTGTATACGGTATTTAATAATCCATAACTGAAACAAGTTTTAACTAAGCTAGGGTTGGTTTTCGGTAGTGCGATTAACTTGTTGTAACCTTGTAATCTTTGGGTTATATAGTTTGTGTTTGGTTCTTGGATATCTGTGACTCTGGGTTTAAGGTTTAGATAAGTCTGTATTTTGTGGATATTTTTCTATGTATGCTCGAGTTATGTGGTTATAGTCTTTTCTATCTTGGTTAAAACTTTCTCGATATGTGGTAGTTTGTGGGGGTAGAACAATGGGTCTTTTGATTTTTGGTATAATGGTTTTTCAAATATCTTGTTCATGTTCATGTTCTGATAGCTTTGTCCACTAACTCCTTTGCTTGTACCTACAATTATAGATTGATAAATGTTATGGGTTTTATGGAGTGTCCCAATGTCTCATTTTAGCTCTGAAATTTTATTGTCTTCCGATCGACATAGCTCTGCACACTGTTGAGTTAGCTGATTCATATCATTAGACTTCAGTTTAACTTCATTAGTTTTTAGCTTTTCTATTTCATTACTCATACTGTCCACTTTCATTAAAAGCATAGTTAGGGTTTTGAGTATCTTTTCTAAAGTATCATCTTCTATTATATCAGTCTGTGTAGTTTTTTCTTGATATGTAATCTGCAATGACATTCTTGTTAGTTTTGATTACTTCAATTGTAAATGTAAAATTTAATATATTTACTACTAGTCTCCCAATTTCCTTTGTTGTAACTGAATTCTGTATTTTCTTTGTTAACCACCAACGTACCTGTGTATTATCTGTTCGTACAATAAACTTGTTATATACAATATATGGCTCAAATGCTGATAAACATTTATATAATGAACATAATTCTTTTCTATTTATTTCCCATTTTATCTCTGTTTCACTAAACGTACCTGAGTAGTATCTACAATGATGTTCTAATTTTTCTTCTTCATATCTATATTTAAGTACTCCTCCATAACTATACTCACTTGTATCTGCTTCCACTATAAATGTAAATTTTTTATTTTCGACTGGGAATTGTAATTTTGGTAATTCTTTATAAAGTATTTTTATTCTCTGAACTTGTTTTTTATCTTCTTCGTTGTAATTATATTTTGCATCCTTTTTTAATTTTTTCTGTAATGGTTTTAGGCTTTCTGCTAATTTTGGTATATATTCTCTTACTTGGTTTACTAATCCTAAAAATGATTGTAATTTCTTTTTTGTATCTAATTCTTCTTTTGACTTTATTATTTTTTGTACTATATGTTGTTGCATTTTTACTCCGCTTTTATCTATTTGTATTCCTAAAAATTCTATCTAATTTTTCATAATTTCGACTTTCTTTTCACTTAAACTTATTCCCGATTTTTCTATTATATCTGTAAATTGTTCTAATAATTTTAAATGTTCCTCTTTAGTTTTTGTATATAGTAGTATATCATCTATGTGTACTATACAATTAGGTAATTGTTTAAAATAACTATCCATAAAGTGTTGATATCTACTAGTGCATTTTTATATCCAAATGGTAATACGTTCCATTCATAAAATCCTTGTGGTACAGTAAATGCAGTTAATTCCTTAGAATCTCCATCTAGCTTTAAAAGGTAAAATCCTGATTTACAATCAAATTTACTAAAGTAATTATATCCTTGTATTTTTCTTATTTTAAATATCTTATTTGGTATTGGATAATTATATGTCATAATTTTTGCATTTAGGTTTCTATAATCAGTAACCATTCTACTTTTTCCTCTTTTTTGTTCACTATGTCTATTTACTATAAATGCTGGACTATTGTTCTTACTATTACTTTTTTGTATGTATTGTTTTTCTAATAATTCATCTATATGCATTTTAAATTCTTTTAAATCATCAAAGTTATATGTTAATGGTTTTGGGGTTATTATGTTATTTTTATCTATTAGCTCAATTTTTACAGTAGTTTTATGTTTTGCCCATCCTTTTAATGAATCTTCACTGTATAGTTGTCTTAATTTTTTCTTTATTATTTCTACCTTATCTATTGAAAATATAGTTATTTCTTCTTTATTTATTGAAAATATAACTAGTTCTATTATGTCTTCAGTATTTTTATATTTTCTAATTTTTGTGTGATTTTTTCACTTCCTTTTATCCAATCAGTTTTCTTTCTAATTTTATTTATAACTCTTTTTGCTCTTACTTTTTGTTTACATGGTCTTGTAAACCACCAATCTATTTTGGTTATTATATGTGGGTATAATTTATCTAAAAATGGCATTCCTAAAAGAATTTCTTTTGATGTTAGTTCATAATTATAAATTACTTCTATTGTTATTATTTTATCTCATATCTGTATTTTTACATTTTTAGCTTTATATGTAATTAAACTTCCTTCATTATTAAATTCTTTGACTACTATTGGTATTTTTAGCTTATCCCATTTACCTTCTGGTAAACACTTGTATCTACATAAGTTTGTTTCTGCTCCTGTATCTATCATAAGTGTATAATACCTATTATAATATCCTTCTACTGTTATTTTTACAAGTACATATATTTTCATATCATGTCAAAGCTCTTTTTAATAATAATTTCTCTTTATTACATGTTATAGATAATTGTGTATGTTCTATATTGTATGGTTTTACTTGTTCTAACCATTTTATTCCTAATATTATGTCTGCTTTTTGCATATCTTCTTTTATTTCAAATTCTATTTTTATTTTTCTAACTCTTATTATTATTATTTTTTCTGTCATATCCTTAATGTTTATTAGACTCCTTGGTAGATCTGGGCATATATTACTATTAGATTTTATTTCTTCACTTTTTACTAGATATTTTGCTATATAATTTTCTTCTTGTCCTGTGTTTAAGAGTATTAAATATTCTTTTTTATTTATTGTTCCTATTATGTAATATTGAGTCAAATTAACTGTTGAAGTTGTTTCATAATTTGTTCTTTTTTATGAGCTTGATGATTCTGGTTTTTCATAAGCTATTCTTTTTGTTGTGCTTATTCTATCATTTATTATTTCTAAATCTTCTTCTATATCTATGTCTTCGTAACTATAATCATTATTATCAATTGTTTTTACAAATTGTTCGAAAGGACTTTCTATTTGTATTTTATTAATTTTATTTCTTTCCGTTATTTTATGTTTTGTTGTTAATACATATTCAATTAAATTTTCTTTCATAAGTATTTCTGTTAATCTTATTTCTTCCATATTTTGTCTCCAATATTTTAAATACTCATAGTCTATCACTTTATCCTAAAGTAGTTGTGATACTGCAAATTTCTTTGTAATAATTTATTTTAATTGTACTATATCTGATATTAAATTCTAGGTTATCTATTACGTTAATTATCCTGTCTTTTTCGTCTATGAATAATTTCATGTCTAAATCATATTCTAAACTGTCTTTTAATTCTAGTTGTTTTATGATTTTATTTATCCAAATTAATCTTTCTTTTATTTGTTCTCTTCCTTTTCTAAGATGGTTTTTATAATTAATTTCTTCGTATAGCCAACTTTGTTTTTCTCTAACTCTTTGAATATATTCTAGCATTTTTAATCTGTATAATATCCATTTGAATAATAACTATCTGAATTATTTCTACCATAGAAATTTATATTTTCTAATTCATCTTCTATCCAATTAGTACTTAGTAACTCATCTTCATAATCAAATATTTTTTCCCATAGTATTTTCTTTATGTCTTCTAATTCTAAGTCTTTTATGATATATAAAACTAGTATCTTAGTTTCATCAGATATATATCTTGTCATATTATCCATATTATGCTTAGATTTCTACGAATAACTTGGATAACTTGGAATTGGATTCTAGTAATTAATTGTTTTATCATAGTATTTATTAGTTGTTTGTTTTAAACTTAATAATTCCTCTATATTTTCATTAAGGAATTCTATATATTTTATATCTTTAGTTCTCATATATTCTTCTAAATTTATTTTCATTAGTTTTTCTATTAGTTGTATATTTTTCATATCCATTTTCCAATTTTCGTAATTTATCATGGTTGATGTGTAGGTTTGGTATGTAAGTATTTGTAAGAGTGGGTAGGTAGGTGTGGTATATAATTAATTCTAGTCATAAAATATTTATCAAATATTTTTTCCAATATGATTTTTCTTATATCTACAATTTCTATATCCTTAAGTATAAACAAAACAAGTATTTTGAATTTATCTACCATTTCGTCAGATAAATAAGTATTCATTTTTCATATGATGTTTTTTCATTCCCTTCAATCATACACATAACAAAATATGATCATTTTAGATTACTATATACTAGATTATTCTTAAATAACATGTTTTTCGGTCAGTATTAGCATGATAATCTGGATATTTTTCCCTTAAACAACGCCTCTACTCTGGCTACTCCCCTATCACGGCTTTCTAGCCTCATCGGTTTCACCTTTAGGATGACATAGTTCTTAGGGATTTTTTTCCTTTTTCCTCTTTGCTAATAAACTTCTTAACATGCTATTTTTCGAATAATTCTACTATAAAGTAACTAACATGAACTTATTTTATCATATTATGATTGTCAGGAATTTATGAATTTAGCTATTCATAATCATAAATATAAATACCTGTTCTAGTAAATTTGATAATTCTAGATTTTCCATAGTTGTCTGATTCATAGCTTTTCCTTGGAAATATACCTGTTTATTATTAAATAATTTAAAAGATTTTTTGTGTACAAGAGAGGGTTTTGCTTCAACTCATGAAGGCTTACCTCTAACTGTGCAAAATACTCTCTATTTATAATCCTAAGAAAGCGCGTAAACTATTAACACACTTTACACATTTCCTAATCTACATCTCCTATTTTTGTCAGAAAGATAAGAATTAATAATGCTATACATGAAAAGTCAAAAAGCCTATGCCTAAAAAGTTAAAGCTATTAATGGCTATTACTAAAAAGTCTTCCTAACTATACAATTTACGTAACAAGATTTAAAAGGCTATACAATAATTCACATGTAGCTTTCTAGCTTTTATTATCTTTGTCTTTTATCTCTTCCATTATTGCTCCATTGTAATCTTCTTTTCATCAACTCCTTGTCGTATCTGCTGCTTTTTTTATCTTCTTGCTATTGTAGCATCACATCTGGAATAAAGTTATGTCTGCCACTACATCTGCTACATATGTGTTTATCGTATCTTTGGCCAACCTGTTTACAGAATTGATCCATAGTTTCTTCTGAAATAATTCCTTTCGTAATAGATCTTGTGACTGGTAAATCTTCTGGTTTTAGGATCGTTATGACCCATTTTCCTATCTCTTCTCTGTCATTTTCTCTAATATTTTTACAAGTAGAGTAAACCAATAATGGATTTCTGTTATAGTAAATCCAAACTGGGTTTTGATTTATATAATTATTTGCTAACTCAATCAATATATTGTTAAGTCCAATAACTATCTTGTTTTGGTAGAAGTCCGGTATCTAATTTTTTGTTATCTCTTCTTGTTCGCATATTTCTTCAGGGATAATATAATCTCATGTCATTCCTATCTTGACAACAGTAATTTTCTGTTTTATTTCATCAAATAATATTTCTCCTGGTGCTGAGTAGAAATAAACATAGAATAACTGTCCCTTCGTAATCCTTTTATAATCCATAAATTTTTTGTGAATATCTGGAATTCTTGTTAACTGTTCTCTAGTAATTGTGTAAACTGTAGATAATAGTCCATAATAGTAACATGAAAAAATTAAGTTTGCACTGGTTCTAGGCAAAGCAATAAGTTTGTTATAGTTCTGACATTTTTGTGTAACATATCCTTGATTTTGTTTTGCTAAATCTTTACTCTGGATAGGTTTGGTATTTAACAATTTTTGTAAAGTATAAATATTATCAATATATGTACGAGTGGTATGGTTATAAGTCTGCTTTTGTTGATTGTGTGACTCAGAATATGTGTGTATCTGGGGAGGTATAGATGACTCTGATTTTTGTATATTTGGTGTATATGGTTTTGAGAATATTTGGTTGAGGTTATAATTCTTTTTCTTTGGTAATTCAAGTTTATTTTGAGTGACTATATTCTTTCCCTTGGGTACATCACTTGCGCCTGCAGCTGTAACTGTAATTTCGTTAGTAATTTGAGTTTTTAGGTGTTTCTCATCGTCACCTTCTAGGTCTAGTTTTTTAATGTGCTCTTCCTGCACAGTATCTTTGCTAATACCTTCTTGTTTCTTATAGTGCTCAATCTGCACTTTTACATTTGTAACTTCAGTAGTTAATGTGATAACTCGTTCTTGTAATAACTTTATTTGTTCAAACACGTGTAATATTAAGTCTGTTTGGATATCTTTGACATCAGCTTCTTCCATTGGTAAATTAGTTTGAGTAGCTTTGTCTTGATATATAATCTGCAATAACATTTTTGTCAATCTTGATTACTTCAATCGTAAATGTAAAATTTAATATATTCAATACTAATCTCCGAATTTCCTTCGTCGTAACTGATTTTTGTATTTTTTTTGTTAACCACCATCAAACATGGGTATTATCTGTTCTCACAATAAATTTGTTATATACAATATATGGTTCAAAGGATAATAAACATTTATATAATGAACTCAATTCTTTTCCAGTTATTTCCCATTTTATTTCTGTTTCATTAAATGTACCTAAGTAATATCTACAATGATGTTCTATTTTTTTTACTTTCGTACCTATATTTAAGTACCCCTCCATAATTATATTCACTTGCATCTTCTTCTACTATATATGTAAATTTTTTATTTTCGTCTGGGAATTGTAATTTTGGTAATTCTTTACAAAGTATTTTTATTTTCTGATCTTATTTTTTATCTTCTTCGTTGTAATTATATTCTACATTCTTTTAAATTTTTTCTGTAAATGCTTTAGGTTCTCTGCTAATTTTGGTATATATTCTCTTACTTGGTTTACTAATCCTAAAAATGATTGTAATTTCTTTTTTGTATCTAATTCTGATTTTGAATTTATTAGTTTTTGTACTATATGTTGTTGCATTTTTACTCCACTTTTATCTATTTGTAATCCTAAAAATTCTATCTGGTTTTTCATAATTTCAGCTTTCTTTTCACTTAAACTTATTCCCGATTTTTCTATTATATCTGTAAATTGTTCTAATAATTTTAAATGTTCCTCTTTAGTTTTTGTGTATAGTAGTATATCATCTATGTATACTATACAATTAGGTAATTGTTTAAAGTAACTATCTATAAAGTGTTGGTATCTACCTGGTGCATTTTTATATCCAAATGGTAATACGTTTCATTCATAAATTCCTTGTGGTCTCGTAAATGCGGTTAATTCCTTAGATTCTTCATCTAACTTTAAGTGGTAAAATCCTGATTTACAGTCAAATTTACTAAAATAATTATATCATTGTATTTGTCTTATTTTTAATATCTTGTTCGGTATTGGGTAATTATATGTCATAGTTTTTGCATTTAAATTTCTATAATCAATAATCATTCTACTTTTGCCTCTTTTTCGTTCACTATGTGTATTTACTATAAATGCTGGACTATAGTAAATAAACATAGTGAACAAAAAAGAGGCAAAAGTAGAATGATTATTGATTATAGAAATTTAAATGCAAAAACTATGACATATAATTACCCAATACCAAACAAGATATTAGAAATAAGACAAATACAAGGATATAATTATTTTAGTAAATTTGACTGTAAATCAGGATTTTACCACTTAAAGTTAGATGAAAAATCTAAGGAATTAACCGTGTTTACAGTACCACAAGAAATTTATGAATGGAACGTATTACCATTTGGATATAAAAATGTACCAGATAGATACCAACACTTTATGGATAGTTATTTTAAACAATTACCTAATTGTATAGTATACATAGATGATATACTACTATACACAAAAACTAAAGAGGAACATTTAAAATTATTAGAACAATTTACAGATATAATAGAAAAATCGGGAATAAGTTTAAATGAAAAGAAAGCTAAAATTATGAAAAACCAGATAGAATTTTTAGGAATACAAATAGATAAAAGTGGAGTAAAAATGCAAGACCATATAGTACAAAAAATAATAAATTCAAAAGAAGAATTAGATACAAAAAAAGAAATTACAATCATTTTTAGGATTAGTAAACCAAGTAAGAGATATATACCAAAATTAGCAGAGAACCTAAAGCCTTTACAAAAAAAATTTAAAAAGGATGTAGAATATAATTACAACGAAGAAGATAAAAAACAAGTTCAGAAAATAAAAATACTTTGTGAAGAATTACCAAAATTACAATTTCCAGACGAAAATAAAAAAATACATATATAGTAGAAGCAGATGCAAGTGAATATAGTTTAGGAGGAGTACTTAAATATAGGCACGAAAATGAAAAAAATAGAACATTATTGTAGATATTACTCAGGTACATTTAATGAAACAGAAGTAAAATGGGAAATAAATAGAAAAAAATTGTGTTCATTATATAAATGTTTATTAGCCTTTGAACCATATATTGTATATAACAAATTTATTGAGAGAACAGATAATACCCAGGTTCGATGGTGGTTAACAAAAATAATACAAAACTCAGTTACGACGAAGGAAATTCAGAGATTATTATTGAATATATTAAATTTTACATTTAAGATTGAAGTAATCCAGACTGACAAGAATGTTATTGCAGATTACATATCAAGACAAAGCTACTCAAACTGATTTACCAATGGAAGAAACTGATGTCAAAGATATCCAAAAAGACTTAATATTACAAGAGTTTGAACAAATGAAGTTATTACAAGAACGAGTTGTCACATTAACTACTGAAGTTACAAATGTAAAAGTGCAGGTTGAGCACTATAAAAAACAATAAGCTATTAGAAAAAATACTGTCCAGGAAGAGCACATTAAAAAACTAGATCTAGAAGGTGACGATGAGAAACACCTAAAAACTCAAATTACTAACGAAATTACAGTTACAGCTGCAGGCGAAGTGATGTATCCAAGGGAAAGAATATAGTCACTCAAAATAAACCTGAACTACTAAAGAAAAAGAATTATAACCTCAACCAGATATTCTCAAAACCATATACACCAAATATACAAAAATCAGAGTCATTTATACCTCCCCAGATACACACATATTCTGAGTCACTCAATCAACAAAAGAAGACTTATAACCATACCACTCGTACATATATTGATAATATTTGTACTTTACAAAAAATTTTAAATACCAAACCTATCCAGAGTAAAGATTTAGCAAAACAAAACCAAGGATATATTACACAAAAATGTCAGAACTATAACAAACTTATTGATTTGCCTGGCACCAGTGCAAACTTAATTTTTTCATGTTACTATTATGGACTATTATCTACAGTTTACACAATTACTGGAGAAGAGTTAATAATAATTCCAAATATTCACAAAAACTTTATGGATTATAAAAGGATTACGAAGGGACAGTTATTCTATATTTGTTTCTACTCAGCGCCAACAGAAACATTATTTAATGAAATAAAATAGACAATTACTGTTGTCAAGATAGGAATGACACGAGATTATATTATCCCTGAAGAAATATGTGAACAAGAAGAGATAACCAAAAATCAGATACTGGACTTCTACCGAAACAAAAGAGTTATTGGACTTAGCAGTATATTGACCGAGTTAGCAAATAATTATATAAATCAAAACCCAATTTGGATTTACTATAAAAGAAATCAATTATTGGTTTACTCTGCTTGTAAAAATATTAGAGAAAATGACAGAGAATAGATAAGAAAATGGGTCATAACGATCCTAAAACAAGAAGATTTACCAGTCACAAGATTTATTACGAAAGAAATTATTTCAGAAGAAGCTATGGATCAATTCTGTAAATAGGTTGGCCAAAGATACGATGACCACATATGCATCAGATGTAGTGGCAGACACAACTTTATTCCAGATGTGATGCTACAATAGCAAGAAGATAAAAAAAGCAGCAGATACGACAAGGAGAAGATGAAAAAAAGATAACAACGGAGCAATAATGGAAGAGATAAAAGACAAAGATAATAAAAGCTAGAAAGCAACATGTGAATTATTGTATTGCCTTTTAAATCTTGTTACGTAAATTGTATAGTTAGGAAGACTTTTTAGTAATAGCCACTAATAGCTTTAACTTTTTAGGCATAGGCTTTTTGACTTTACATGTATAGCATTATTAATTCTTATCTTTCTGACAAAAATAGGAGATTTAAATTAGGAAACGTGTAAAGTTTGTTAATAGTTTACGCACTTTCTTAGGATTATAAATAGAGAGCATTTTGCTCAGTTAGAGGTAAGCCTTCATGAGTTGAAGAAAAACCCTCTCTTGTATACAAAAAAACTTTTGAATTATGTAATAAAAACATGTATATTTCCAAGGAAAGGCTATGAATCAGACAGCTATGGAAAATCTAGAATTATCAGATTACCAGAACATGTATTTATATTTATGATTATGAATAGCTAAATTTATAAATTCCTGACAATCATAATATGATAAAATAAGTTCATGTTAGTTACTTTATAGTAGAATTATTCGAAAAGTAGCATGCTAAGAAGTTTATTAGCAAAGAGGAAAAAGGAGAAAAATCTCTAAGAACTATGCCATCCTAAAGGTGAAATCGGTCAGGCAAGAAAGCCGTGATAGGGGAGTAGCCAGAGTAGAGGCTCTGTTTAAGGGAAAGGTATCCAGATTACCATGGTAATAGTGACCTAAGAACATGTTATTTAAGGATAATCTAGTATATAGTAATCTAAAATGATCATATTTTGTTATGTGTATGATTGAAGGGAATATTTTGAAAAAGCATCATATGAAAAATGAATACTTATTTATCTGACAAAATGGTAGATAAATTTAAAATACTTGTTTTGTATATACTTAAGGATATAGAAATTGTAGATATAAGAAAAATCATATTGGAAAAAATATTTGATAAATATTTTATGACTAGAATTAATTATATACCACACCTACCTACCTACTCTTACAAATACTTACATACCAAACCTACACATCAACCATGATAAATTACGAAAATTGGAAAATGGATATGAAAAATATACAATTAATAGAAAAACTAATGAAAACAAATTTAGAAGAATATATGAGAACTAAAGATATAAAATATATAGAATTCCTTAATGAAAATATAGAGGAATTATTAAGATTAAAACAAGCAACTAATAAATACTATGATAAAGTAATTAATTACTAGAATCCAATTCCAAGTTATCCAAATTATTCGTGGAAACCTAAGCATAATATGGATAATATGACAAGATGTATATTTGATGAAACTAAGATACTAGTTTTATATATCATAAAAGACTTAGAATTAGAAGACATAAAGAAAATAATATGGGAAAAAATATTTGATTATGAAGATGAGTTACTAAGTACTAATTGGATAGAAGATGAATTAGAAAATATAGATTTCTATGGTAGAAATAATTCAGACAGTTATTATTCAGATGGATATTATATAGACTAAAAATGCTAGAATATATTCAAAGAGTTAGAGAAAAACAAAGTTGGCTATACGAAGAAATTAATTATAGAAACCAGCTTAGAAAAGGAAGAGAACAATTAAAAGAAAGATTAATTTTGATAAATAAAACCATAAAACAACTAGAATTAAAAGACAGTTTCGACTATGATTTAGACATGGAATTATTCATAGACTAAAAGGACAGGATAATTAATGAAATAGATAAACTAGAATTTAATATCAGATATAGTACAATTAGAATAAATTATTACAAAGAAATTTGTAGTATCACAACTACTTTAGGATAAAATGATAGACTATGAGTATTTAAAATATTGGAGACAAGATATGAAAGAAATAAGATTAACATAAATACATATGAAAGAAAATTTAATTGAATATTTTAGAACAAAAGATGTAGAATATTTAGAATACCTTCAAAATAATATACAAGAATTACAAAAACTAAGAGAAAAAACTAAAGAATATTACAGTAAAACATTTAATCAAATACCATCTAATCACCTCCCAAGATATGAACATTAATAAAATTAAAATAAATACACTAAAAATAAAAGTGTTTAGAGAAGTTAAAAAATATATAGATCCATTAGAGCTATAATATATCTATTTAAGTTACCCAATTTATCCGCACCCATTAATTAAAAAAAAATTACTTTTAAAATTATTTTTTAATCCCAAATTTTTTTCTATAAATACCCTACACCTTCAAATCATTTTTCACACAAATTTTAATTCTCTCAAATCTCAAATTTAATTTCCTATAGTGCTTACTTTAATTTCTTAGTTTTGCGATTACAAAGTATGAGTGGAAGTTTATAAAGTCGCAACCTTCGGATACTTCTAAAATTTGATATTGTCGTTCCATCTCTTACGTTTAATTTTTATTTAGTGTATTAATTGTTGAATATTTAATTTTATTATATATTTATGTATTTTGAATTTTTTTAGTTTCATTTATATTATGGATAAATTAAGAAACCTCGCTACTAAAGGTGTTAAAATTTTTTGTCCCGGAAGCGGTAGTGGTAGTAAAAAGCGAATTACTAGCGGTAGAGGTAGTTCAAGTAGTAGATATACTTGTGTGCCTCCGACACCGCTTAGTCAACCTCTTGAGGAAGAAGTAGGTGTACCTTTATGTGTAGGTGCTCACGATATTAATTATGTAGAAGCTCATGATAATTACAGTATAGAAGAAGAAAATGTAGTAGATTCGGTTAATTTAGACGAAGATGATGAAAATATTAGTGAAACACCCGTAGTAGGAAATGCTAACATTAGATCTGAATTGGTTAATCTCTCTTCCCATCCTCCCCGTGCCCCAAGAGCTCGTAAAACAACTAGTATTGCATGGTAATATTTTGAACGTATATCAGATACTGAGGTGCAATGCAATATTTGTCAACAAATATATAAGCATAAAAGCGGAGGCAAGCAAGGGGGTACGGGTACGTTAATGAGACATATAGGTGATGCTCATGAAAGAGAGTTAAATATTACACGAGTTGGTGGGCCAACGCAAACTAGAATGGACCTAGCAACCGATCAGGTAACGAAGAAGTATAATAAATTGAGGGACCGGGAAGAAATAACTAAAATGGTATTTGTGGGTTGTTTGCCTTTTAGCTTTCCTTCTTCTGATGCCTTTATTCATTATATTCAAGCAATTTATAATCCTATGTTTAATGGTGTTCCTAGAAGTACTTGTCGATCTGATATTTTTAGACTTCATTCACAATATTATTTTTATTTATCAATATTGTTAAAAAATATTCTATGTAGATTGTCCCTAACTTCTGATCTTGGTCGTACTGTAAATAAAAATAACTATTTAGCCGTTACTTGTCACTGGATGGATAGTAATTTGGTGATGCAAAAACGTATTCTTGCTTGTTTATATGATAAAGATCGTAAACATACTGGAGATTTTATTGCTGATTCTATTGTTAAAGTTGCCAGATTTTATGGTATCGAAAATAAAATCTTATGTATTGCTTTGATAATGCTTCAAACAACAAGACTGCTATAAAAAAATTAAAATCTAAGCTATCTCCACCATTGCCTGAAATTTTTCATATTAAATGTACATGTCATATATATAATTTAATTATAAAAGATGGTCTTGAGTTTTTTAACCTTTATATTGAAAAAATTCTTCTTGCTGTTGGTTTTATTCAAAGAAATAATCGAAGAAAAAGAATTGGAGAATTTAAAGTTAAATGTCAAGAAAATGGACTTGCACCGATATTAATGCTTGAGGAAATTGATATTAGATGGAATTCTACGTATGATTTATTTAAAACTTGTTATAAATATAGAGTTCCTATTACACTAGCTTTTAACCAACATTGCGGTTCATTTACTGATTCTGCTGATTGCATGCTACATGATTCTGATTGAGTTGTAATTAATGATCTTGTTAAGTTTTTTTAAAAAAATTATGTAGCTACGATTGAATTTTTTGGTGCTTATTATCCTACTGTTTGTAACATTTTGGCATATATAGCTGATATTTCTGGTTTGCTTAAAGAATATAAAAATAAATAAGGTTATAAAGAAGTTGTTGGTGCCATGTTTACTAAATTTAAAAAATATTTTTTTCCGATTCCCCCTATTTACTTGGTTGGGGCTATGCTAAATCCGTGCATGAAATATAATATTATGTGCCACTTTAGTACTATTATTTATGTTAACTTAGAAATAAATACTAACAATGATTCTGAACAAGTACAACCTGATTTGTGGACTGCTATGGGTGATGCAAATGAATACATAAAAAAATTATATAATCACTATGCTGATTTATTTGAGTTAGTCGTACCTATAAATATCACTCCAACTGTCGCTCCTTATCCTCCCGAGGAGCCATCATCTTCTAAAAGGCCGACACATAGTGGTTTTCTTGATTTCTTTTATGATTTACCTTGTTGGAATAGTGTTGATGACAAAGCTTACACATCAACTTATCGGGAAAAACTGAAATATTATCTTCGGTCGCTGCCAGAGGATTGCAGACGACGGATCAATACGTTAGATTGGTGGAGGAGTAATGAAACACAATATCCTATTCTTTCAAGATTAGTTAGAGATATCTTGAATGTTCCAATGTCAACCGTTGCATTAGAGAGCGCCTTTAGTTAGGGACGACAGCATCTTGGAGACAACCGACACTCATTGGGAAGCAATGCAATGAATGTTGTAGTTTGCCTCAGAGATTGGATTAGAGAAGAAAGAAGAAACCAAGGAATGGAACCGGACTCGAACGACGAGCTGAAACTTGAAGAAATTATGTCTTCACGAGAGAACTCAGCATAATCAAGTCCAATGCATGGTTTTTCCCCCGTTGACTATGACTATCCTATGCAAGTTTTCGTTAATATTAACATGAATGAGTTGGAAAAAATAATGCATAATTTGTAGATTTTTCATTCATGTAAATTATAAATTTTGGATTATTTCGCAATCAATAAAATTCAACATTCATTTACTCCTTAGTCCTTACTTTGTAATTCTTTTCATTTAATGATTTAAATTGAATTTCTACTTTAAATTAAAAACTTACTTCTAATATATTAATAATTTACTACTAAGTATTATTAATTTATGGTAAAATGAACTTCTGGACTCCTGTACTATGTTGGTTTTATAAGTTGGATGCTTTTACTTACATGTTTGTCATCTGAACCCCTGAACTGACTAAAAAACAATATTTTAAACACTTTTTGGGTGAGTGTAACACACTCTCCCACGTCAGCTGCCACGTGTGCCACGTCATCTTCCACGTCATTTATATATATAAAAAATATTACATATTAAAATAAATAAATAAATAAATAAATAAATAAATAAATAAATAAAAAGAAAACCCCCCTTCCTTTTCTTCCTCTCTCTTTCCCCATTTCTTTCCATTTGCTGTTTATCTTTCTCCATTCCCTTTCCCCATTTCTTTTTTTTTTTTGCTGTTTTTCTTTCTTCATTTCTTCTTTTTTTTTTCTTACAAACATACTTTTTCCATGGTCACTCTTCATACACACCATCACACACACTCACAATGAGCTTCCAACAATAATCTTCCACAGATTTTACACCCACACAATAAAAATGCATACACACATAGAGATCCATGGCTTCCTGATATAGAGAAAATAATACAAACACACCCAGCTACCGAGAAAAACACACACACTCAACTCACACACACACCATACACTCTTTACTGATATCACGCACACATATAGATTTGAGAGAGATTAAGCAAGAGAGAGAGCTGAACAACGAGAGAGAAAGAGAGAGAACGAAGCAGATGAGGCGTGAGAGCTGAGGAAATGACCAAACGAACAGTCATTTGATAACCAAAATGGAAATGGGACAAATTCTCAAACCAACTAGACAACTCAAATGAAATGGATTATGTTGGTGGCTCACTCGTAGCTCACCGGTGATGGTATTTCGTGGGTGATTTCAACCGCTGGTGATGGGTTTTCCTACGATGGAAAGTTCTGAGTCATTTTTTGGTGGATATGGTCGATTCCTGTTAAGAGATTGGTCACCGATTTTAATGGGTTATCTTCGCACCTCGTCGAAATTCAATCACACTCTCTCCGCTTTTCTCTCGATCTCTCCCGTTCTTGGTCTTTCCTTTATTGTTTTCTTACTCTCAATTTCTCCCTTGATCTCTCTCTCCGTGTGTGTCTGTGTCTTTTTCAGTAAGGAGTGTGTCTGTATGTATGAGTTGTGGAACAAAGGAAGATAGTGAGTGTATCGTATATTGATAATGATGGGTGGAGAATTGTTGTTGTGTAGTTGCTAATCCATAAATAAAATAGATATTTTGTGTGGGTGTATGTTGAGTGAATATGTTGTGTGATTGTGTTTTGGTATATGGAAATGATAGGGGTGGGGGGTGTTAATGGTGGTGGTGGATTAGGGGTGGGGTGGGGTGGAGTGGGGGGTGCGGAAGAGAGGGTTGGGTAGATGGGGGAGGGGGTAGGATGGGGGATGGTTGGATGGGGGAGGGGGGATTTTTTTTTTCTAAATTTATTATTTTTTAATTTTTAAAAATATTTTTAAATTAAAAAATTTGAAAAAAAGTTGAGTGGCCTTTTTTATTTTTTTATTTTAATTATTTTAATATAAAATTGACTAAAAATTGATCCCCACTCGCACCTTAGGCGAGTGCCTTCATGCTCTTCGTCCTACTCAGCAATTTCAATGCCACGTAGGCTCGGTCAAAGGTCAAAGTATGCAAAATATAGATTTTTAATGGGTTTAGGGGTCCATATGACAAACATGTAAGTAGAAGTGTTCAACTTACAAAACCGACATAGTACAAGGGTCCAGAAGGTCATTTTGACTTAATTTATTATATTAAGTAGCATATGTTTTGTATATTTGTGTATATATCTTCTATAGATGTGTTTATTTAATGCATACATGTGTATATGTTTTATAAATTGTATATATATTGTAGTGTATATATATATATATATATTCACTACAACATTTTTGGCCTACGACCACTCTGGTAAAATGTGGCCTAAAATAGCAGAAAGTGTGGCCTTTGATCAAAGGCTACACTTTTGGACTTTAGGAAACACTTTTTAGGGGGAGGCCTAAAGAGGCGTAACCTTTGATCAAAGGCCACGCTTTTCAAGTGTTGCCATATCAGCTACACTTAAAAAGTGTGGCCATTAAAGTATAAAGGCCACACTTTGTAGCTTGTCATTAGCAACACTTTTATTTGATAAAGCTACACTTACAAGTGTTGCCTTTGTTTTGGTATTGGGCACACTTCACAAGCGTTGCCTTTTGTAGCACCTCTACAACAACACTTAAAAAAGGTTGCCTTTGTTTTACTATTGGGCACGCTTCAGAAGCGTAGCCTTTTGTAGCATCTCTATAACAACACTTAAAAAGCGTGGTCTTTACTTTCTTAAGGCCACACTTTTGAAGTGTAGCCATTAATACCTTCTCTAAAGAAATATTTACAAAGTGTTGCCTTTGATAATTGCAAATACACATCTAAATAAGTCGCACAATATATATCCTTGCTCCCAATGACCACACGTTTAAAACATAGCATTCTTGTCTAGTTTATATGATTAATATTTACTATAAATTTTGATTGAAAAATACAATTATATTCTCATACATCCACTAGTCATATTATACATCATTATTCTATTTAGATTGTCTTAAAACACTATGTTAGATAAGAATAACTCAAAAATTATAGTACACGCAAATTTTCGTCATGTTCCCTTCGAGAAATAGACTGACTCCATGCTTAATCTATGCTTTGCGACATCCTCGATCACAATATACATTATTATTCATATCTTTGCTGATTTGTGAGTTGAACTATGATCCTTTCTAGTTGAATAACATACTATGTTGTTGTATATACCATCTTTAGTAATGGCATATGTAATAAATCTATTGTTGTTTACTTCCGGTAACGAGTGGCAAGTTCTTTAAGGCCCTATACAAATATTAGTGAAGTCAAATGCAAGTGAGATTACAAATATTACTGATATTCACTGAAATCTTATGAAATAAAAAGAAATACAAGCCACGACATGCTAATAGACGGGCAATGAGATGTAACACTAAAAAATAAACTATGACAGTGGCCTAATCAAAGGACAAAACAGAACATATAAAATGATGGAATTAACAAGAAGTTATACAATAGATAGCAGAAAAGGAATTGTAAGTAAGAACCGAAAAGGAGCAACTTATAACTTAATGCATGGCAAGGCTACCATGTGTGAAGATTGCAGAGAAAGAACTAAGAGAAAGAACAGGTGTAAACTCACAACAAGATCCTCTAAGACATTCTCCAGATGTTAAGTTGGATTTTAAACATCAGTTGCCATATTTTTTTGTTACATACATAAGATCAGAGAATGACAAACCCTACAAATAATACGAGATAAATAGGTGAAGATAATGGAATGAAATTATAGACCACGAGAGCAGGAAAGCATCACATGAAATATCGAAAGTTAGTCATGGTGTCTTTCCCTTTACCCTCTATCTTTTATTTGCTTACTTTTTTTTTTGGAATGATTTTTGTATAAGATAATCCTGACTCAGTTGATATAATACTTAAAGAAACAAGAATATCCCTACCTCATCCCTAGCTTAGAAGCATTATCAAATCAAAGCCAATTTTCTTTAAGTTGAACCCTTTCTTCTTTTGAGAAAAATAAATTGTTGAACCCTAGCCCTTAAACAAATGGATCATCAAATCTTACATTTAGAAGATCAATATCATATACATTTTAGCCATACACCTTCCAATCATTGAGGAAAATACAGAACCTAAAGAATGCCCTGCAAGCAAGGTATCTAAGTCTTGTCATTTTGAATGATATTTTGTACAGCTTTCAAACCCATATGGACTTGAGAGGTGTTTTTGAGATAGTCTACAATGAATCATCCGTTAACCTCCATGTCTCTACATAAGCTATCTTCTTTTGTGTTTGTACCTTGAAAGGCAATTACATACTTTGGTGGATTCTGATTGTTAGACAGTGTAGTTGAGTGACAGTAGTACTTGGGAGATTTGTATTTGAAAATGGCACCAAAGATAGATTGATCTTCAATGTCACGTTCAAGAATGAGCACGCCCTTTACCAAGATGGCCACAATAGACCTCTTATGACTTCCATTACTCCTGTGATTTGAAACATACAAACTTCTTCAATTTCCATAAAAACATGATTCAAGCTTTCAAAACCAGCTGCTGTAGGTTTCTTGTCTTTATAGGTTACTAGTATTCATCACCATGTCATCGTTATTTTTCATCCATCTTATGGGAAAATGGAGTGGTTTTATGCCTAGTCCAAACACTGAGGTCATACAGAAGGGCATGATTACAAGGTTATAAGGTTAAATGATAGCCCTTTAAGGTTATAAGGTTAAACGGTGGCCGTTAAGGTTACAAGGTTATAAGGTTAAACGGTGGACGTTAAGGTTATAAGGTTGGTTATTAAACGGTGGACATTAAGTTTTATGTATAGATTAGGCTTTAAATGGTGGCCATTAAGGCTAAGGTTATAACGTTGTTTACTTAATGGTGGTCGTTAAGGTTATAAGGTTGTTTCCTAATATAAGGTTATAAGGTTAAATGGTTAAGGTTATAAGGTTGTTTCCTAATATAAGGTTTCAAGGTTAATCGGTGGCCATTAAGGTTATAAGGTTGTTTATTAAACGATGTCTGTTAAGTTTTATGTATAGATTAGGCTTTAAACGGTGGCCGTTAAGGCTAAGGTTATAAGATTATAAGGTTGTTTCCTAATATAAGGTTATAAGGTTAAACGGTGGCCGTTAAGGTTATAAGGTTATAAGGTTCTTTATTAAACGATGTCCGTTAAGTTTTATGCATAGATTAGGATTTAAACGGTGGTTATTAAGGCTAAGGTTTTAAGGTTATAAAGTTGTTTCCTAATATAAGGTTATAAGGTTAAACGGTGTTCGTTAAAGTTATAAGGTTGTTTATTAAACGGTGGATGTTTAGTTTTATGTGTAGATTAGGCTTTAAACTGTAGCAGTTAAGGCTAAGGTTATAAGGTTGTTTACTTAATAGTAGTCGTTAAGGTTATAAGGTTATAAGTTTGTTTCCTAATAAAAGGTTATAAGGTTAAACGGTGGTCGTTAAGGTTATAAGATTATAAGGTTGTTTCCTAATATAAGGTTGGTTAAATGGTGGCCGTTAAGGTTATAAAGTTATAAGGTTGTTTCCTAATATAAGGTTATAAGGTTAAACGGTGGCCGTTCAGGTTATAAGGTTGTTTATTAAATGGTGTCCGTTAAGTTTTATGTATAGATTAGGCTTTAAACGGTGGCCGTTAAGGCTAATGTTATAAGGTTGTTTACTTAATGGTGGCCATTAAGTTTTACTCTTATTAAGAAAGTGGTTGTGCGGGATCAATTATGGTTACACAGTGTGAATGGATTTCAGGATACATAATGGAAAGCCAAACAACAAAGATGGAGCATTTAGATGTTTTCGCTAACTTACTACAACTATCAAATTAAGTTCTACAAATTAATAACATAGTGATACAAGACTAAGTGTGTATCAAGCTCTTCAAGACAACACAAGAGCAACAAGATGAACAACAAGGTGCTAGTGAATCGAAATAGGCCACTCACGGCTTCACTAGACTTTAGATTTAGTTTTGAGCAAGAAAAGAGATGAACACAACAACAAAATGCTAGTGAATCGAAATAGCCCCACACGGCTTCACTAGACTTTAGATTTAGTTTGAGCAAGAAAAGAGATGAACACAATAACAACAATGCTAGTGAATCGACCACTTTTTTTTCACAATAACTCTAAAGTTATTCTCTGTTCAAGGTATTACAATGGAAAAGATCACTTTTTTATCCACATATTAGCTCCCCATACAACCAGACCTTACTAAATAGGGATATATTAATTATTATAGTTAATGATTTAAAGAGGTACCATAACAACCTCCTTCAAAATATTGTCCCTGGGAACAAAAATATTTCTTCACATAACAGTTTTAAAAAGAAAAAAACTTTGACAAAACATCTTGTTAAGGTTATAAGGTTATAAGGTTAGACGGTGGTCGTTAAGGTTATAAGGTTGTTTACTAATATCATACTCGTTTTTTGTTCAGTCTTTTCAACACTGTATAGGCATTGTTACCCATTTGTTATTGATCTTTTATTCATAACTTCCCTCAGTAAATTTTGCTTTATTACTACGTTTTCGCTTCCTTCCCTACCAGTATTCAGCCTTCGCCTGATGGCTAGTCTTTTTCTTTTTTCTTTTTTTTTTCTTTTTCATATTTCATTGTCTCACAGTACAGATAATAGAATAGTAATGAAATATGACCAATTACTGATACTATAAACCCAACTACATTAGTAACCACATCGAAATAGAGAGCCAGAAAAATACATCGACAATTTAGGCAAATCGATCATTAGAAGAAAACATGGAATCTAGATGGTAAAGGATAATAAAAACATGCCTTTGCATAGGCACGAACAATGTCATTCTCTGAGCTTTTGCAGTAAAGCCACAGGGAGAGTTTTACCACTACTGCAGTTAACATGATTGAATATAACCATGCAAGCTGATTCAAAGTCATCTTTTCAGGAGGTTTATTTTCAACTAGTTGTTCCACAGCCAGGATCAATACCTGAAAACCTAAAAAATTAAATTATCATGTGATATCAGTTAATCTCTACAAGACTAACGTTAAGTTCACCTGCAATTTTTCTCTGCACATTTTACTACCTGCTCACAAGATTAGCATTTTCAAAGGTCAACAACAACTATTCTCAAGTTAATACAACTGTGGAACCAACAATTTCTCAGATGGAAAGATAAAATTGGGAATTAAAAAAACTTCCAATTTATATAACCCTCGAGAATTTTTTACTGTAACATGAAGCAAAGACGCTTTGACAAATTAAATGCAAATAACTAAGTGAACAATATGTGAAATAAAAGCCTTTGTGGGAAATAAATTGATAATTGGTTCATTTCATTAATTCAACTGCTCGTGCTAACCAATCCAAAAGCTAGTAGCTGCTAAGTTTCAATAGGAAAGTGTACTCGCCTTTTCAATCTACTGGTCTTTCATTCTCAGCAGTACCACATGATCACAAGTAGTTGTGGGGGTTTTTAATTTACTTTCTAGTCTGGCCAATTCTTTCTGCAAATGCTTCACCAATGCCTTGTCAGACATTACAACATTGACTTGTGTATTAATGGTCACTTCTTTGGCACAACAGGAAAATAGAAGTATATTTTGAGATTGCTCTACATGGCTTCGGGCATCACCCAGGGTGAAGATTATGGCAGTTCTGGCAATGCCCCCCAAAGCAGGTTGAAGGATACGAGTTATCTTAGAATCTCGGTAATTGACATGCCCATGTGTTCCCTTGCGACAATTAAGGTAAGTGTTATATGCAGTGAAGCTTCAACAATAAGGTAGTGGAAAAGATGAATTGAATGCACATGCATGTATATATAAATAGCCAAAGGGTGTGATGAAAGTCCGCAAAGTGGTTAACATCATTTCATGTACTGTTAAACATAGACACAATTCACATAGCAACACTATTCAACACCATAAAGTTTATTTTCGCTAATTAGATGAATGAAAAAGAAAAAAAAATCCCCAACTTGTTGTATGGACAGTAAAACTGAATTGATGTTTAAAGACCATTCAAACATGTAGCTAAGCTGCAGCAAATCCAGATATTTTAGAATGATGATGTAAGAAACAAGCAATCAACCTTAGCTTGTGAATAACCGTTTCCAAAGTAAAAAAACTACGATTAATATGACATCCTTCTTTCAGTCTCTTTCCAACTGACAGCGCCTGAGATATATGTTCACTTCAAGCCAGATCAACAAAATTCTGCATCCAAAAGTCATAAATTTGCCATCAGCAATCCATGTGTCCATGTCGAGAATGACGATAGACCCCTACAGTGAGCTAATTGATGCATACCACACTAGCAGAAAGAGTTGTTTTGTTGTACTTCCCTATAAACTCACGAGCTAAACTTTCAATTGTCTGAAACAGAAGAACTGAAAAGTATTAGAAGGATAGTGACTGTATCAGCTGAACTTCCCTATAAATTACCTTTTGCATATAATCATATATGTCTATGACTGTAAACTCTGTAATTCCATTAATTGTATATGTATTACCACTGCTTGTTTTCCCATACACAAAGATAGTTGCTGCATAATATGTTTAGGTAGTCGTAACAGTATCAAATGAATAACAAATTAGCAACAAAATGTGAGAGGCATGTGACTGGTGCACTCACAGTAGATTCCACTGACAACAGAAAGAGCAATCTCCTTTGTTTCTCCCTCATACACTTCCCTTATTGAACAATCACCTTTATATACCCTGTCTAATCTCAGAAAAGTAAAACAAGAAAATATGTGTAGCATTAGTAAATCATTTATAAATTGCACTTGAGCTACCAATAAAATTATCCCAATAAATATATATGGTTCTGCAGAGTAGAACAACCTAATCCAGGAAACGATCTCAGCCTGAGTTCACAAACTAAAATATCCAGATCTCGTCCTCAATTTTCCTCTCACAAAATATTTCTCATTCTACAACAATCAGGTCTAAATATAAAGGCAGAAACGGGAAATTTTCTTACCGATTATATAAGCTGTTGGCAATCCAGACCGTTCCTGGAGACTGTTCCTATATAAGATGGTGGTATCATTGATACACTACCAATCTAAAACTTCATTCCTCATGATTTCCTTTTCACTTAAAGACCTCATCCTTACCAATACCAGGATCTTCTCTTCACTACCCAATGCAGCCCCTTGCATTTTCTCTCACTTTTTTAAATCCTCTCCGGCAATAGCTCCCATTCCTATCTTATCCCCCTCCTCTCTTTGTAACCGCTCAATCATATTGCCAATAACAAACTCATGATTTAAGGGCCATCAAAGGAAAACGTAAAAACTAGCAAACTTCTCACTGCCTCCTATTGCTTCTGCCAACACCCAATAGAAAAAGGAAAGACAGTTAGAATGTTTCAGATATGGTGGTTGTGATTGCTATAAAATATAGTAGCTATTGAATAATCCAAATATACAGTTGTCCCCCTATTTGAACTAGTAAGGTGGAACTTGTAAGTAGTCCAATATTGCCAGCCATATAATTTCCATAATGTTTTACTTATGGCACTATGATATCCATATTATAATCTTAGTAGGTCAGCATGCTTACAAAAAAAATATCTACAATTATATTTAAATCAACACTAAGGATAAATAATCAATAGATTTTACCTGAATATGCAAAGCATAGACTATTGGACTAGCCGTAATCATCATCAAGTTGTCATCCCATACATGACCACTCTTGTTTAGTAGAGTTTGCACAATATTCCATGTGTTTATTGTTGTTTTAAGATGATTCTCCACATGCATAGGTGAACAATTCATTCCTAGTTGTTTGTTAATGAAATTAAAACACGATTAAATGTGTTGGACTTAAAATGATTAGTTGATTTATTTCCCTACTTTACTTCATTAGCTAGGATCTCCAACATCAAATTTTTCATTGGTTTTGACCACCTAAATTGCTTCTCTCCCTTTTTTCTCATTGTTTACTGTTATAGATTAAGAAACTAAGTTGAACAAGCAATGTTTTCACAAATAAAAATAAACTGGTAAAGCAGTTTACAATTGCCCTCCAAATTAGCAGCAACCTATGATCTCAATATACTAAGAAAAAGAGACAAAAGAAGAACACTCCAAGCCACCAGAAAAACACAAGTTTACACTAGAAAACAACAATCAACTAAAAAGGTGTTTCTTTCATACAAAATCTATATAGTAACTACATAAGAAAGAAGAAACAAGGAAACATCAAGAGCAAAAACCATAAGAAAATGTTCAAATTTCGAAGTGTCTGAACACACTAAAGTACTCTATTCAACCTCTTATCACAGTTTTTTCTTTACATAGTATTCACTGTTATACGTCTCTAGCGAATAATTCCCAAACCAGCTTCTCCAAAATTTACATAAACCACCCCACCGGGATGCCTAACCAGAGACGATTGCCGCTCCAAAATCCCAAAACCTTCCCCTCATCGAAAATCTTAAAAAATCACTGACCCAACATCCCTACTGTCGCTGTTAGTATTCCAATAGTGGAATCACTCGCCGAAAACCCATTAAAAACAACGAAACCTATCCCAAAATGACCCTACCTGAAAATTAACCAAACTCACCTAGAACTTACTCCGAACAAGCTTCAAGAATTCAAGAACTCTATATGTGGATACGATGAATTCGAAGAAATTTGGGCATAGGGTTGTGTGCGAGATAGAGAATAGTTATCTTTGGAAGGAATTTGTGAGAGAATTATATTTCTGAAGTGTAAATCCTTACATTTCTTAATTATTTTTGCCAATTATAAATTGGAGGGAGAGTGAAATATTTGAAGGATAGTGAAATATTTTAAGGAAAAGTTTTAGGCCACATTTTAAAAGTATTGTCTTTTAAATTATACTAATACCACATTTATAAGTGTTATTGTATATATGAATAAACGTTGCTAATTAAAATATTATTTATCAACGCTTGTAAAGTGTGACCTATACTATTAAGGACCACACTTTTAAAGCATTGCCAAAATTAGCGTGGCAAAAAAGATGAAAACTAAGGCTACACTTTAAAAGCGTGGTCTTTAATAGTATAGGCCACACTTTACAAGTGTGGTCCAGATTTAGTGTAGCCGAAAGACTAAAGTGTTGTAGTGATTGTAGTATATGTTTTGTTTAAAGTAGTACATATATATTGAATGGTGAGTATATGTGTGTATATATCTTTTATAGAGATGTATATTTAACATATACATGTGTATATGTTTTATAAATTAGTATATAAATATATATATATATATATATATATATATATATATTGTAATGTGTATATATTGTAGATATTTTATTTAAAGTAGTACATATACATTGAATGGTGCGTATATGTGTGTATATATCTTCTATAGACGTGTATATTTAACGTATACATGTGTATATGTTTTATAAATTAGTATATAAATATATATATATATATATATTGTAATGTATATATATTGTAGTATATTTTATTTAAAATAGTACATATATATTGAATGGTGCGTATATGTGTATATATATCTTCTATAGACTTGTATATTTAACGTATACATGTGTATGTGTTTTATAAATTAGTATATAACTATATATATATATATATATATATATATATATTGTAATGTATATATATTGTAGTATATTTTATTTAAAGTAGTACATATACATTGAATGGTGAGGATATATGTGTATATATCTTCTATAGACATGTATATTTAACGTATACATGTGTATATATTTTTTAAATTAGTATATAACAATATATATATATATATTGTAGTATATTTTATTTAAAATAGTACATATATATTGAATGGTGCGTATATGTGTGTATATATCTTCTATAGACGTGTATATTTAACGTATACATGTGTATATATTTTATAAATTATTATATAACTATATATATATATATGTATATATTGTAATGTATATATATTGTAGTATATTTTATTTAAAATAGTACATATATATTGAATGGTGTGTATATGTGTGTATATATCTTCTACAGACTTGTATATTTAACGTATATATGTGTATATGTTTTATAACTTAGTATATAACTATATATATATATATATATATATATATATATATATATATATATATATATTGTAATGTATATATATTGCAGTATATTTTATTTAAAGTAATACATATATATTGAATGGTGCGTATATGTGTGTATATATCTTCTATAGACATGTATATTTAACGTATACATGTGTATATGTTTTATAAATTAGTATATAACTATCTCTTTCTCTCTCTCTCTCTCTCTCTCTCTCTATATATATATATATATATATATATTGTAATGTATATATATTGTAGTATATTTTATTTAAAGTAGTACATATACATTGAATGGTTCGTATATGTGTGTATATATCTTCTATAGACATGTATATTTAACGTATACATGTGTATATATTTTATAAAATAGTATATAACTATATATATATATATATATATATATATATATATATATATATATATATATATATATATATATATATATATATATATATATATTGTAATGTATATATATTGTACTATATTTTATTTAAACTTTAAAGTAGCAATAAATACATTGAATGGTGCGTATATATATGTAATTGTGTATGTGTATATATTTTTTAAATTCTAATGTAGTATATATTATATATATAGTGTATATATATTCTTTAACGTATTTAAAATGTTTATAGGTGGGTATATATAGTGTATATTGAAAAAAAGTTTTTATTTTTATTTTTGATCAGGTTTGACCAAATTTTTAACCGGGTTTGACTGGATTTAGGTGGGTTTAACTGGGTTGGGTTAAGTGGGCCGGGTTAGGGTTGTTTTTAAAAAGTTTACTGTTGAGCCCGGCTCGATCCGGCCCACTTAACTCCAACTCGGATCCGTCCCGACCCACAAGCCGGATAATTTTAACGAGCCGGTTTCGGGTTGACCCATCCCGGCCCACTTAACACCCTTACATTCAACTCTACAAATAACAATTAAATTACGATAATACTTCAAGAAAATCTAGAAACTCAAAATTAGAAAAAACAAAATGAAAAAATATAATTATGACAAAAAATAAGATCTAAGCAACTTACCAATTATCAGAGACATGATCGTCCACATAAGCAAAATCAAGAACAGATTAAATGTATCCTAAACCTAATTTTTCAATCTATGATAGAATAAGAATTAAAGAATAGTCTAAATGTCAAACAAAGAGAGAAAACTAATGTAATGTTATGATATATATCAATTATAGTGAATGTCTATCAAGATCTATCAAGTTATATTTGATGTCTATCAAGATTTGATGTATTTGTCTTTTAGTGTGAAAATCGGAGCAAATTTCTCCTATAAATAGAAGGCTTCCTTCATTGTAAATCATCCCTCCAGAGAAATAACAATTACTATCTATTCTCTATTCTTCTTCTTCTCTATTCTTTCTTGTTTTATAACACGTTATCAGCACGAGACTGTACCGTATCAAATTTGAAGGCTAAGGCTAAGGTATTATTTTTTATTTCTTCCCTTTTTCATATGGCTAAGAATCTTACGAAGTGTGAGTTCGTTGCCCTTCAAAGTTCGGGCAAGAACTATATTTCATGGGTGTTGGATGTTGAAATCCACCTAGATGCTATGGGTCTTGGAGACGCCATAAAGAATGAAAAAACAACATCTAGTCAAAATCGTGCTAAGGCTTTGATTTTCTTGCGTCATCATCTTGACGAAGTTCTGAAAATTGAATACCTTACTACTAAGGATCTACTCATATTGTGGAATAACCTAAAAGAAAGGTTTGACCACTTAAAGATGGTCATCCTCCCGAAAGCATAATATGAGTGGATGTATCTAAGATTTCAAGACTATAAGTCTGTTCATAAGTACAATTCTGCCATGTTCAGAATTTCTTCTCAATTGAAACTATATGGAGAGATGGTCAATGATAATGATATGATGAAAAAGACGCTCTCCACTTTCATGCCTCGAATCTGCTATTACAGAAGCAATATTGAGAAAAAGGTTTCAAGAAGTATACTGAACTGAGTTCTCATTTTCTCGTGGCTGAACAAAATAATGATTTGTTGATGAAAAGTCACGAGAACCGACCAACTTGATTTGCACCATTCCCTGAAGTGAATGATGTGCACACTCACCATGCTAGGCGTGGAAAAGGTCGCAGCCCTAGTCATAGACGTGGTCGTAGACGTGATCGTGGTCATGATGATCAAGAAAGAAACCTTGTTTTGGGTGTTAATCATTCATCGAACAAAAAGAAAAAAGATGAGAAACGTGAAGCAATTACTTGTTTCCGATGTGGTGGAAAAGGACATTATTCACGTGACTGTCGTGCTCTCAAGCACTTGGTTGATCTTTATCAAGCATCACTAAAGAAGAAAGAGAGAAATCCCGAGGCTAACTTTCTCTCTGAAAATAATGTTGACATCACAAGTTTGGATGTAGCAGACTTCTTTGAGAACCTTGAAGGAAAGATTGATCACTTGATTGGTGATGGTTCCGTAAATATGGAAGAGTGAATGATTTTTAATTTATTTATTTTTATTGATAAGAGTTAGACGAAATCATGTAAAAGTAGTTATTTGTATGAATATTAGTTTTTGATTAGTACTGATTAGTTTAATTATATTATTGTTGTTTATTATTTAATTGAATTGAATTTCAATTTTACAATTATTTATTGAAGAAAAAAATGATACAATTAACATTCATCTTCAAAGACGCCTAAAAACAACAATGATTAATATTAGTTATCGTATTTTAACGGAATTCGTTGGTTCTGTTTTCCTACTTTAATTATACTGATTTCAATAAAGCAAAGAAAGTGCAGTAGTATATATATTTTGTCATTATTCTAATGGAATATATTTCGTCATTATTCTAATGAAACTCACGTCCGAGTAGGCAAAATCAAGATAGCGTCTGGCCATGCATTTACGTAACTAATTGTAATAAAATAAAATATTTTAAAGTGCAGTAGTGACCCATGCATTTTTACATATAATATTATTATATTCTTATGTAAGTAATTGCTTAAATAAAAGATAATTAATCATTTATTAATGATTTTCACTTTATGCAATGATATATTTTATGTATATTTTTTATTTTGAAGATATGGATAGTTTTCAAAGTAAGCTGTCCAATTGTGAAGATGTTTACTTGATTGATTCTGGCACTACACATATGATATCAAAGACGAGAAATATTTATCTCATCTAAACATGGGCAAGATTAATGTTTCTACAATTTTTGGTAGTGCTAATTTGATTGAAGGCTGCAGAAAAGCCATTATAATCTTGCTAAAGGGAACTAAACTCATCATAAATAATGCTATGTTCTCTCCCAAGTCTCGGAGAAACTTGATGATTTTTTAAGATATCCATGAAAATGGTTATCATATCAAGACATTTGATGAGATGAATCTTGAATATCTTGGTATCACCAAGAATGTCTCTGGGCAGACATGTGTTATAGAAATGTTCCCTGCATTATCTTCTAGCCTGTATTGGACGAAAATTTGTGCAATTGAGTCACATTCTATAGTAAACCGAAAGTTTACTAATTTCAATACTTTCGTACTTTGGCATGATCGTCTGGGACATTTTGGATCTATAATGATGAAACGAATCATAGAAAATTCAAATGGGCATCCATTAAAAACTTGAAGGTTCTTTCGAATGGTGAATTTTCATGCAATGCTTATTATCAAGGCAAGCTGATTGTGAGGTCATTGCCAACAAAAGTTGGGATTGAGTCCCCCGCGTTCTTGAAGCGCATACATGGGGATATTTATGGACCCATCCACCCACCTAGTGGGTCGTTTAGATACTTTATGGTCCTAATAGATGCTTCTTCTAGATGGTCTCATGTGTGCCTTTTGTCATCTCGCAACTTGGCATTTGCAAAATTGTTGGCACAAATAATATGATTACGGGCACAGTTTCTCGATAATCAAATTAAGTCAATTCACCTTGTTAATGCTACAGAATTTTCATCCCAAATATTTAATGACTATTGCTTATCGATTGGGATAAGAGTGGAACATCTTGAACCCTATGTTCACACTCAAAATGGCCTTACTGAGTCATTAATTAAACGTCTTCAGTTGATAGAAAGACCATTGCTTATGAAAACTAAGCTGCCCACTTCTATTTGGGGTTATGCAATTTTACATGATGCAACACTTGTTCATCTTAGACCAACAAATTATTATAAATTTTCTCCATTGCAATTGATTTTGGATCAAGAGCCTAATATATCTCATTTGAAATTTTTTGGGTGCGGTGTTTATGTGCCTATAGCACCACCAAACCGCACCAAGATGGGCCCCCAAAGAAGGTTAGGAATTTATGTTGGATTTGAATCAACCTTCATTATTCTCTATCTTGAACCATTAACGGGAGATATGTTCACTGCTCGATTTGCAGATTGTTAGTTTGATGAGATAGTTTTTCCAAAATAAGGGGGAGAAGATAATGACATCAAAAGAAAAATTGTGGAAAAATCCATCACTATCTCATCTTGATCCACGTGCTTCTATTTGTGAGCAAAAAGTACAAAAGATTATTCATCTGCAGAAAATTGCAAATCAAATGCCGAATACATTTACAGATTTGAAAAGGATCACTAAATTACATATTCCTACAGAGAATGTCCCAATTCGAATTGATGTCCCTAAAAGACCATCCACTAGTGTCATAGCTAATGAATCTAAAACACGCTTGAAGCGTGGCAGACCATTAGATTCTAAGGATAGAAATCCTAGAAAAAGAAAAACAAATGGTCAAGATAACACTACGAAAGATCCTCATATGGAAGTTCAAGATTTGAGCAATGTTAATATTCCTGAAGGAATAAATGAGCCCGAGACTCAAGAAAATGAGGAACTATCCATAAATTTAAGTGATGTTGAAACTAATTTGAATCTATCTGAAATAGTAGTGGATTATGTCTTTACATATAATATTGCAACGAAAATCATGCAAGATAGTGAGGATCTTGAACCTCGACCTATCACAGAATATCGACAAAGAAATGACTGGCCAAAATGGCAAGAAACAATTCAATCTGAATTAAATTCACTTGCCAAACGTGTAGATTTTGGACCTATAACTCAAACACCTAATGGTGTTAAGCCTGTTGGCTATAAACGGGTCTTTGTGCGAAAAAGAAATTCGAAATATGAAATACAAAGGTATAAGGCACGCCTTGTTGCACAAGGTTTTTAACAACGGCCTGGTGTCGATTATGACGAGATATATTCACCAGTTATGGACGCAATAACATTGCATTATCTTATTAGTTTCACTGTCCATGAGATACTTGAAATGCATTTGATGGATGTGGTAATAACCTATCTATATGGATCACTTGATAATGAGATATATATGAAAATTTTAGAAGGATTTAAAATGTCGAAAGCATGTAGTTCAAAGTCTCGGTAAATGTATTCTATTAGATTGCAAAGATCATTGTATAGTTTTAAAAAATCTGGATGCATGTGGTATAACCGTCTTAGTGAATATTTATCTAAAGAAGGTTACACGAATGATGAAATTTGCCCATGTGTTTTCATAAAGAAAACAACGTCGGAGTTTGTTATACTTGTTGTCTATGTCGATGACATAAACCTTATTGGAATTCCAATAGAGCTTAAAAAGGCAATTGATTACTTGAAGAAAGAATTTGAGATGAAAGATCTCGAAAAGACAAAGTTATGCCTTGGTTTGAAAATTGAGCATTTGACAAATGATATCTTTGTCCATCAATCTTCCTATACAGAAAAAGGTGTTAAAAAAATTCTATATGGATAGAGCACATCCATTAAGTACTCCAATGGTTGTTCGATCACTTGATGTGAATAAGGATCCATTTCGACCTCAAGAAAAGAATGAGGAACTCCTTAGTCCTGAAATACCATATCTTAGTACAATTGGTGTGCTAATATATCTTGCAAATACTACAAGGCCTGATATAGCCTTTTCAGTTAATTTGTTAGCAAGGTATAGTTCTTCTTCTACTAGGAGACATTGGAATAGGATCAAACATATATTATGGTATCTAAAAGAGACTACCGATATGGGCTTATTTTATTATAAAGATTGCAGTTCCGATCTTGTTGGTTATGGTGATACTAGGTACTTATCTGACCCGCATAAAGCTCAGTCTTAAATAGGCTATATGTTCATATGTGGGGGTACTGCCATATCTTGGATATCAACAAAGCAGTCTATCGTAGACACTTCATCGATTCACGTTGAGATTATAGCTATTTATGAAGCAAGTTGAGAGTGTGTGTGGTTGAGGTCCATAATACATCTTATTCGATAAAAATGCGGCTGGAAATGTGACAAAGTACCCATGATTTTATATGAAAATAATGCAGCAGGCATAACACAACTTAAAGAAGGATTCATAAAAGGAGATAGAATGAAGCACATTTCACCAAAGCTCTTCTATACACATGAGCTCTAAAAGAATGGTGATATTGATGTACAACAGATTCGTTCAAGTGACAATATGGATGATTTATTCACCAAGTCTCTTCCAACTGTAGCTTTCAAGAAGATGGTGCACAAGATCGGAATGTAAAGGTTCAAGGATGTTCTTATTAGGGGGAGCTAATACTCGTTGTACTCTTTTTCCTTATGAGGTTTTGTCCTTTCCTTGTAAGGTTTTAATGAGGTAGCGTATATGCGTATTGTTAGACATTCAAGTGGGAGTGTTATGATATATATATCAATTATAGTGAATATCTATCAAGATCTATCAAGATCTATTTGATGTCTTTCAGGATTTGATGTATTTGTCTTTTGATGTGAAACTAGGAGCAAATTTCCCCTATAAATAGAAGGACTTCCTTCATTGTAAATCATCCCTCAAGAGAAATACCAATTTCTCTCTATTCTCTATTCTTATTCTTCTCTATTCTTTCTTGTTTTATAACATGAAAGTAATATTAAGAATTCTAATCCTATCAAAATTCGTATAAGAAAAATAAATTTAATGAATTTTGTAAATTTAAACTACTTTATATATATATATAAAAAAAAATGAAAACATGATTTTGTCTATTGTAGAGTCTTTTAATAAAGGGCAAAAAGTACAAACAACATTTCTAAGGCCCTTCACACTTTTAATATATTAGAGACAATTGTTGTTCATTCTATTAAGGAGAACTCATTAGTGAATATATAATACGAATTATGAATTTTGAATATAATATATTAAATTATACCAAGAGAAAATCGGTGCATGAATATTTTGTGTTCGTGCATATTCAGAGAAGATTGCAAAAAAATAAAATAAATTGAGGCCTTCAAACATGGGGCTTTGGGATCTAGGTGACAAAAGAGTTTTAAAATAAGGTGTAGGTAACAAAAGTCTTAATTATTAGGTGGAGGTGACAATTACTTTATTATGGATTAAGAAAGTTGGAGAAGTTTGAAAATAACCCACAAGTTTTTAAATTTACACTTTGATTCAAATGTTAGTATATATAACAGAAAATAGAGGGAAAAAATGCGTTTCTCTCTCTTATCATCCATTGTTGTTTTATCTCTCTTCACGATTATTGTTGTTCATTGTTGCTGCTACTATTTTATTCATTATCTTCTGTTTCATTATCATCATCTTCTACTTCATTATCATCTTCATCTTTTTCTTTTAGACTATTTTTGTTGTTGTTACCGCTACTATTGCTATTTTACCAATTTCTCAGGTCAAATTTTTTTCGAACATCACCACTTTTCACTTTGACATTACTTCATAGGAGACCTTGGTAAGTTAAATTATGAGTTTTAGTCGAATTTGTCATCTGGGTTACAAAGTTACTTCTATTTTTTCCAACAATGGATAGAAGCCGGTTATGAATCCAACATAAGTTACCACAATTTAAATAGATCACTCATCTGGTGCATCAGATGAGTAATTTGTTGCAACAGAAGATATATTTGTTGCAACAACTAGTTATCTGTTGCATCAGACTAATTATCTGTTGCATCAGACTTATTATCTGTTGCATCAGACTGATTATTTGTTGCATCATACTAATTAATCTGTTTGGAACAACACAAATCAACTCCAGCCACAAACCCAACAGATAACCAATATGTTTTGCTATTGCTACTGGATTTAAAATTATTTCTTACGTCCAATCGTCGACATGTTTGTTGAGAATATAATAGAAAGAATGAAAATTAAATACTCCATCCATCTCAAATTACTCGCCCCAAATTTCTTAATTTGACTTCTCATTTTACTTGTCTTTTTTTATTAATCAAGACAAGATTAAAAAAATTCCATGTTTTACCCTTTACATTAATCACTTTTTCTTCAAATTAAAATGTAAACATCATTTAATAGTGGTATTATGGTAAACTAGGCATGCTATCAATTATTTTTCTTAATCAATGTGCCATCTCAATTTGGGACGGGTATGGTAATTTGAGACGGAGGGAGTTATCTATTGAAACAAACTAGTTATCTATTGTAACATATGAGTAATCCATTTGGAACAACCTAAATCAGCCTCTGCAACAAACCCAACAGATAAATCTTAAATCTTGCTATTGCTACTAGATTCAAAACTACTCCTTACGTCTAATCATCGACATGTTTATTGAGAAGATAATAGATAGAATGAAAATTAAATATGAATTAAAACGGTCAAAGTTGATCAAACATAATTTTTTTATTAAACTAAAACAAATAAAAATACATATACAGACTTAGAAAGAAAGAAGAAACAAAATAATCTAATTATTATTAATAGATTCTTCATCATTATTATTATTATCGCCATCCGTATCTTCGACAGGCAGCAGCAACGCCCTTCTTATCTTTCAGATCTCCCACAACATCCTTACTCTGTTAGCAGCCAACTCCCACTGTATATCATGTACCTGCCTCTGCAGTTCCCGTACGTTGTCTCGTAAAATAGCGACATCCCACACTGGATCGCCCATATCTAGAACACACATAAATTGATAAAAAATGCAAAAACAAAAGTAAAGAAAAGAATCCGAAAGTAATACAACGTATATTTACACAAAAAACAAGGAAAAAAACTTACCATAGACAGGGAAAAACAATCAAAATCTTGAAGAGGAAGTAGTTGAAGGTGTAATATGAAAGACAAGAGCAAAAAATAAATAGATATGTGTAGTAGAATGAACGAGTAAGGAGGGACGTATTTATAAAGGATTGAATTTGAATGAGTTAGGCAAAAAGGAACGACTATTCACCTTCATTTATTAATACTGGTCACTTTTTGATTACTTTGGAAAGTTGTGACTTGATAAAATTCTTTTCAGTAACCTTTTTTTTTGAGTTGTAGCAACAAATTATATATCTGTTGCATCAGATAACCCATCTGGGACAACAAATATAAAATTTGTTGCAACAAATCTACGAACTGTTGCAATAGATAATATATCTATTGCAACATATATTTTTTTAATAATCATCATATCTTCATCTTTAATCAAAATTTGGTGACTTTTTTATTATATAAATTAAAAAAATAGATTCAAAAACAAAAAATGCGCGATTGTTCACTTCCATTTATTAATACTGGTGGCTTTTTGATTACTGTGGAAAGTTGTGAGTTGATAAGTTCTTTTCAGTAACCATTTTTTTTGAGTTGCAACAGATATACCATTTGTTGCAACAAATCTACAATCTGTTGCATCAGATAATATATCTGTTGCATATATAAGCTATCTTTTTAAATAATCAACATATCTTTAATCCAAATTTGGTGGCTTTTATTATATAAATTAAAAAAATAGATTTAAAAATAGTTATATCGAAGAGTCACAATCAGTTATTAAAATTAAATATCTATTTTGTTACGGTTATAAATTGTGTTTGTCGTTTATTTTCTTATTATTTATTTACGAACCAATCTTCATATTAAATAATCGAAAAGTCATTCCTTTTCACCCTCTCAATAACAATAACCCTTTTTTATTAATAACTGCCTATTGCAACATATGATCGATCTGTCGCATCAGATTAACCTCTGTCGACATGTTGAGAATAAGGAATAAGCAAGAATGATAATTAAATACTAAATAAGAATAAAAAATTCACAGTCGACCACCAAACATAGATTTTTGAATCCCTTGAGTAGATCCGATATACAAAAGGAGAAAATTATATACATACGCTAAAACAAAAAAAAAAACTAATTATTATTACTACTATTATTATTATCATTACTATTATTATTACTATTAGTAGTATTGTCAACCGGATAATTTTCATCCGGCAGCACTAGGCCCCTCCTCAGCCTTGCTTTGAAGTCGGCCAAATCCCTCTGGAGTTAATCAAATTGCCTTTGAAGTTCCTGCAAGGACTCGGTATAAATCTTCTTGTATGAATTTGGATCGGCCATATTTGTAAGTGTAGTATACTGAACGAGTAAGGAGGGACCTATTTATAAATGATTGAATTGGAAGGAGTTAGTCAAATAAAAAGCCACGACTATTCATATCTCTTAATTAAATAAAACTGGTGACTTTTTGAATATGTAAATTAAAAAAAATGGATCTAAATACAATATTTTATATCTTTTTATTGTATTTCAGAAAGAAAAGAAAATTGCTTTAAAATAAATCTAACAGATGAGTAATCTGTTGTAAAATATATTCCATCTGTCAGATAACTTACAACATATTGATAATCTGTTGCAACAGATGGATATATCAGTTTGCTTTTCCAACAGATGTGGCATCTGTTACCACTTGCTAGTCATCTATTTATTCAATTTAATCCATAGATGGGCTAGTAAGAATAAGGTGCATGCAGATGGATCCACTATCATATATGTGTGAGTTAAGAAGTATTACTGATAAGGTCACCAGGACAACACACATAAAGTATAATGTTTTTATGATTGCAATTTTTAACCCATTAGGCACTGATCATTCAAACAAGGCATTGTACAGTTAAGTTTGATGGGTTTGAATTATAAGGCTGAGGGCCTCATGAAGATGGTGCAGATATCTTATTACGAATTACTGGCGGTTGTTACTCGTGTTTATAGAAATTAGACTTAACTTTAAGTGTGCATTGGACTTTGAGAACATTTTCGAAGCCTCGCACTATATCAAATAAGAACAAAAAAACAAAAATAGAAATTCCCCTGGCCTAAATTTATATGGAAGGATTGATCGAGAAGATGATTATACGCCAGAAAGAGCCGAAGGAGAATGCCTGCGAGGGAAAGGGGAGTTGATGAAAGACTATATCATCTGAGAGCTAATTGAAGATGAGACATAGGGTAGAAAGTAACTTCTAGCAATCTGGCCGATGGAATTATCTTAAAACATGAGAAATCTGAATCATGTGCAAATATAAAAGTGTTTTCGATAATGTTAATTTATTTGTTGTCTCTCTGAAAGAAAAATAATGCAGATGGACACTTTGCTAGGGAGATACAACTAGGTAGCGTGGTCGGGATTATCACCTAGATAAAAAATAGCAGAAGACGAAAAAAGTAGCCTTGAGGGCATCGAGGGTTGAAATAATGTATAGTAAGTCTAGAAAACTTCTTCCAATAACAACTGCAATTAAAGTAAGGAATCTAAGCGAGGCAATTTTTGAATTTTAAATTGCATCCCATGACTTATTATTTGTGGTTCCGATTAGATCCACTACTGTTGACCTGATCGAAACCACAAATATGATTGAAAGGAAAATTGAGTACCATCACTTTGATAGCAATATGGCTATAATTGATTGTATTTTATAGCCTTAACATGCTTTCAACATTTCTTGGAGAAGATCAGAGGCTTGCTCTAGTTTGTGAATTTCGATAATTTTTAAGCTTGCTGATTCTGTATTCCTGCTGGTCGTTGCCATCTTCAAAATTGGTATTGAGTTTCTGATCTCTTGTGAGCTTGATTAGGATCACTACCTTCAAAGTTATGGCATTGAAGAAGGCCTTCAGAACACTTTCTTCAGAAGCCTTAAAGGATACACAGAGGGTAGTTGTGTTTGTTTTAGGTCAAAATGTGTTGATGCACACTAAAGATGTGGTCACAACACTAGAATAACACACTTTTATCAAGCGTTTCTCAATGTAGCTTTCTCAACTAATTTAATAAATTAATAATCAAGGATTTACGTAGCGTGTGATCTAAACCGACTCTACCAAGCCTATCAAATGTTACGTAACTAAAGGCTCATTACCCTATAAATTTTTTTTGACAGAGTTAGTGCACAAATCAAACGAGCTAAATCTCTCAGCCTTTCTGCTGATCGCTCTTCTCTAATTATAGATGACAAGATATCTGCTATGCAAAAGTCTACACCATCGCCAAAGATGTTTGTCAGGGCGCAAGTCTTCAGATGGCATCTTCAGTAATCTCTCAATATCAAGTGATATTGAGAGATTTATAGTCATGCCTTTTCAAGAAGTTCTCTATGACAAAAATTTCTGCTGATGACAAGATATCTGCCATGCAAAAGTCTACACCGTCAGTGAAAATTCTTGCCAGAGCGAAAGTCTTCAGAAGAGATTATTAGTAATCTCCCAACATCAAGGAAGTCTTGTACGAAAATCTTCAAAATATAATCGAGAATAAGAAAGTTTTAAGCAATGACTACACATAGTTATGGCATCAATAACCTCACCAGATTTACTCCTCATACAAAATAAAAGGCAAAAATATTTTCATTTGCATTCACATGTTATTTATTTAATAAACCAAACAAAGCTGAACTAAATCTAGCATTTAATTCATATTTGTTTGGTTTGTTAAATATTAATATGTGAATGCAAATGAAAATATTTCTGTCTTTTCTTTTTTACAAGGAGTGAATATGGTGAGGTTGTTGATGATAATCAACATGCAGTCATTGCTGAAAATTTTCTTATTTTTGAATGTGTTCTGAAGACTTTAGTATAAGACTTCCTTAATATTGAGAGATTATTAATAATGCCATCTGAAGACTTTTTCTCTGTCATGAATTTTTACTAATGGTGTACACTTTTGCATGGTGGATATCTTGTCATCAACATAAATTCTTGTCGTAGCAAAAGTCTCAGGAAGGCATGACTAGGAATCTCTCAATATCACTTGATATTGAGAGATTACTGATGATACCATCTGAAGACTTGTGCCCTAGCAAGCATTTCTGGCGACGGTGTAGACTTTTGCATAGTAGATATCTTGTTATCTATATTTGAGAACAAAAATAAATAGAAAGGCTGAGAGATTGAGCTCGTTTGATTTGTACACTAACTATAGCAAATTTTTTTGATAGGGTAATGAGCTAGGAGTTACATAATGCTTGATAGGCTTGGTAGAGCCAGTTCAGATCACACGCTACGTAACTCCTTGCTTATTAATTTATCAAATTGGTTGAGCAAGCTGCATTGAGCAGCGCTCTATAAAAGTGTATTGTTCAACTGCTGGGACCACATATTTAGTGTGCATCAACACATTTTGACCTAAAACAAACACAATGACCCTCTATGTATCCTTTAAGGCTTCTGATAAAAGTGTTCTGAAGGCCTTCTAAAATGCCACAACTTTGAAGGTGGTGTTCCTGATCGAGCTCACAAGAGATCTTGAACTCTTGAACAACTTCGAAGACAACAACAACCAGCTTGAATACAGAATCATCAAGCTGGAGGCAAGCTTAAAAATTATTGAAATTCACAAACTAGAGCAAGCCTCTGATCTTCTCCAAGAAATGTTGAAAGCATGCTAAGGATATAAAACACAATTAATTATAACCATATTGCTATCGAAGTGATGATACTCAATTTTCCTTTAAATCATGTTTGTGGTTCTGATCATGTCAACAACAGTGGACCTAATCGGAACCACAAACAAGAAGGTATGGGATACAATTTAAAATTCAAAAATTCCCGCCTTCGCTTAGATTCCTTACTTTAACTAAAATTGTTGTTGGTGGAAGTTTTCTAGACTTATTGTACAATATTTCAACCCTCAAGGCTCCTTTCTTGGTATTCTCTATTTTCTATCTAGGTGATAATCCCGACCACGCTACCTAGTCGCAGCTTCCTAGCAAAGTGACCATCTGTATTATTTTTCTTTCAGAGAGATAACAGACAGAATTTTCATTACCGGATACACTTTTATATTTGCACTTGATACGGATTTCTCATGTTTTAAGATAATTTCATTGGTCAGATTCTCTAGAAGCTACTTTCTACCCTATGTATCCTCTTTAATTAGCTCTCAGATGATATAGTCTTTCATCAACCACCCATTATCCTTCGCAGGATTTCTCCTACCGCATCTACTGGTGTATAATAATCACCCCGAGCAATCCAACCATATAAATTTGGGTTATGGCAATAACTATATTGGTTTTCCATTCTTGTTAGATGTAGTGCTAGGCTTCAAAGGCCTTCTCAGAATCCAATGCACCCTAAAAGTTAGTCCAATCGCTATTGAATCTCTTTACAATAACACCAAAACTAGATACCTTCATAATGCTTGAAAAATAAACATGAGCAACAACTAACATTAAATCTTAACAGGGTATCAGAACCATATTCATGGTCCCTGAGCCTTATCAGTTCGGACCTACCAAAATTTACTGTAAAATTACTGATATCTTGTTTGAATGATCTATGAATAATTAATAAAAACAACATTCACAAAATCTGTGTACTCAATGTGTGTTTCCACAATAACATTATCAGTAATACATACCTCCCATATATGAAGTGGTTCCATTTGCATGCAACTTATTCCTTTGAACCCCTCTTTACTGCAGCCTCTTGTGATGGTCAGGAAAAAGTTGATCAACTATCAGTTCCTTATATCTCCAAAGAAGAGGATAAATATTAATGTCACAAAAAGAACATTATTCATTTGTTGCATCAAATATGGAGTCTGTTGCAACAGATGTGGAGTCTGTTGCAACAGATTTGGAGTCTATTGGAATACACCTAACCAGCATTGTTGGTGGTTTGATTTGTTCCAACAGTTGCTCCGTCTGTTGAAACATCAACAACAGCATAAACTACAAAGAAACAACAAATAAAAAACATCAACAACAAAGAAACAACATTTGTTCCAATATCATCAACAATAAAGAAGTAACATCCTTTGTTCCAACACCATCAACAACACCACACCACAACTTCAAATAATACCAACCTCACCAAAAACATCAATAACAATATAAAAAAAATAAACAAACAAAATACATATAAAAAAATGATACTGCCAATAAGGCTTTTAAACTTCTCCCAATAGAATACTTTTTTTGCATATTGTAATAAAAATTCTCGGTTCGTTTATTTAACACTTAAAAGTACCTTCAAATTTTTTAAATAAATATCATATGGGTTAATGGTAGTTAAATAAAAAAATAGATGTAAATAACTTGCAAATAAAAAGTTAAGAATAAAAGAGTAATAGTGAACCATACCTTAATGTTAAAAGGGGATTAAAGCAATAATTTCAGTCGAGGAAAGATATCGATCGGTTTAGATCCGAAAGGATCTTTATGATAAAGAGAAGAGAAAAGAGATAAGAGAGAAAAAAGGCTATGATAACCCTAAGCTAAAGAGGAGAGAAAGAAAAAGATGAAAGATTAATAAATAAATTTAGGGTTGAAACTGAGGAGAGATGAGATAATTCTAGATGTATCGTGTACGTAGATGTGGATTTTAATATTTATTAATTAATATAATTAATATTCATTAATAATTTGAGGAGCACTAAAAAGACTAATGACATTGAAAAGATAAGATAAAACTACTCAATGAACACACTTATGAGTTATCCAAGAAAAAGAAACTCTTCATTTTTACCGTATTTTACAGTACTTACTTACTACTTTATCTACTCGGATAGAATCTTGCATTAAAATTGAAATAAAAAAATATTTTTAAACAGATATGTCATCTGTTGCAACAGATAGCAATATCTATTTAAAAATCCCAACAACACAATCATCTATTACAACAGATACAAATATCTATTTAAAAATCCCTTTCCATTTGATAATTAAATATGTCAACTATTACAACAGATATCAATATCTATTTAAATATCCCAATAGCTCAGTCATCTGTGACGGCAGATGCAAATATCCATTTGATAATTAAATTAGATATATCATCTGTTACAACAGATACCAATATTTGTTTAAAAATTTCCAACAACTCAGTCATCTGTCACAATAGATTCAAATGTCTACTTGATAATTAAATCATTTATGTCATCTGTTGCAATAAATGTGAATATCTGTTAGAAATTTCCACCAGCTCAGTCGTTTATTCCAATAGATTTTATTGCAATTGATTTAGGTGGAACTAGGGATGAATGAATGAGATCATAGGGTCAGATACAACTTCAATTAAGTCTTTGAAATTGCATGGCAATTGTATTGCATTCATCCCAACCCAGGTCATTGATCGATTACTCTGAGTTGAAATGACCTCTAATTAACTTAATATTAGGATTAATAGTACCTAAATTAATTTAAGTGGAACTAGGGATGAATTAATGAGCTCATAGGGTCAGTAATAACTTCAATTGAGTCTTTGTAATTGTATGACTTTGGTATTGCATTCATCCCAATTCGGGTCATTGATCGATCACTCTGAGTTGAAATGAGCTCTCAATAACTTAATATTACTATTAATAGTATCTAAATTGATTTAGGTAAAACTAAGGATGAATGAATATGCTCATAGGGTCAATAACAACTTTAATTGAGTCTTTGCAATTGCATGGCATTGGCATTGGGTTCATCCCAATTCGGGTTGTCGATCGATCACTCTGAGTTGAAATAAGCTGTCATAAACATAATGTTAGGATTAATATTACCTAAATTGATTTAGGTGGAACTAGGGATGAATTAATGAGCTCATAGAGTCAACAACAACTTCAATTGAGTCCTTGCAATTGTATGGCATTGGTATTACGTTCATCCTGACCCGAGTCGTCGATCGTTCACTCTGAGTTGAAAAGAGCTCTCATTTACTTAATGTTAGGATTAATATTACCTAAATTGATTTATGTGGAACTAGGGATGAATGAATGATCTCATAGGGTCAACTACAACTTCAATTGAGCCGTTGCAATTGCATGGTATTGGTAATGTGTTCATCCCGACCCAGGTCATCGATCGATCACTCTGAGTTGAAATGAGCTCTCATTAACTTAATGTTTTAAAAACTAGGATTTCTTTTAAAATTTTAAAAATTAATTAAGATCAATTCGGACCAAATTAACAATTTCAAAACTTGTCATTCTTTTCCAAAATTACAAATCAACCCATACAAATCATTCATTTATGGGAAAAACTTTTCCTCATTTGAAATATCAAGTTCTCTCTCCTCTCTCTCTCTCTCTCTCTCAATAATACAGACAACAACTACTCAACATATTGCTCAACCCTTCAAAATAGATCAATTTTTTTCCCATTTCCGACTATATAGTTTTTATTTTTTACTTTATTCTCTCTTGTATTCATTGTTTTCTCTATCTTCATAGGTAACAGAGTTTGAGAAGAGTTCTACATTTGTTCTTGATTCTAAAAATTAGGGCTTTTTAGTTAATGATGGAAAAGAAGACTTTTAGTTGTATTATCTTCGAGAATGGGTTAACAATTTTGTGTTTTGATGCTAAAAAAGTAGGAAGCACCTGAGAAAATCCTAGTTTTTATCTCAGTGTATTGTTGATTGTCGTGGTATTATTGGATGGTGTTTATGGTGTTGTTAGTGGATGTTATTGTTGGTGTTGGTATTTGTGTTTTTGGTGGTGGTGTTAGTGGGCTTGGTGTTGGTATTGGTGGCATTGGTGATGGTCCTAGTGGAATTTATAGTGGAATTGGTTGTGGTGTTGGTGGTCCATTTGTGGCAACAGGTGGGATATCTGTTGGGAGATATTAAATTGGTCTTCAAACAGATTCCCCATTTGTTCCAACTGATGGCTTATCCGTTGGAGTATTTTTTTTGTAATGTGGCATAGAATAATTTATTAAAATTTGTCTTACCTTTTTTTTAAAAAAAAATTATGCAAACATCAAATATAATGTATTTTTTGTTTTTCTATTATTTGTAGTTAAAAGATGTCTCCCAAAAGAAAAAAAAACTGAAAGTGGATCAACTTCTGACCACCCAACAAAAATGGCTACACAGATAGATTCAGAGGAATTTCCTGAACAATCTCAATGGGGAAAAATAAAGCCGAGGCAAAATAATAACTCCTCACCAATGGGGCATGAAAAAATATCAAAATCCCAGTATAATTCTGTTATAACCATTAGTATCGAGAGGTTTCGAGTTGTGATGCCGGTGGATAGCCCTAACAAAGTAACTGGTGATCTTGTACTTAAATGTCAGTTGGGGAAACGTTTTGATGAATTAAGGAGAATTATGAAGAATGAAAACATAGACAGACTTTTTAACAAGAGATGTTTTGCATACTTTCTTGAGCTGCCTGAGGACTGCACTCTCTATTTCCCAATGAGCATGGTATATGGTCTTCTCAAGCGCAGGATCAGGTATGTAGGGGATGATAAAGATCTGAAGGAGGGCGAAAAAAAGATGGATGAAATCTTGATCAACTATTATGGCATACCGGTTTGTTTTGGGTTGAAAGAGTTTGCCATAGTGATGTTCTTGATATGCGATCGTCCAGAAGAACCTCTCATCAAGGAAACACCCCACAAAGGGTCCAACAAATGCAAGGGAAAAAATATGGGTTGTTGGGCATTGTTGGACGTAGTAGCTACAATGCGGAGGATTTGATGGCAAATCTCGAGGATAAAGATATACCAAAGTACTGTAGGAAGAAATAATACTTAGTTTGGTTTGTCCATTCTTTTTTATTGGCAAGAGATGTCAGGAAAGTCATAGAAGATGATTTGTTGGCGCTTGCTGATGATTTTGACAAATTTAATGACAATCCTTGGGATATGACAACTACTAATTGACTATCGAATATTTACTGACAAAACTATCCCCAAAGACGATCACATTATACGTCTTTCCCTAGACTTTCATCATAAAATTGATCACTATTTCTACTTATCCATTAATTTATAATGAATATACTTATTATCACCTTTTTTAGCTTGCTTTTTGTTTATATTTTTTAGGCTTGGGCATATGAAGTCATTCCTCCCCCCTGAAAGTAGTTCAAGGATTACCCAGATGAGGTTTCTCATCCAAGGATCCTTAGATGGTTGGCGGCTGCAAAGGGAAGCAAAAAAAATATTAAGGAGCTGGAGGCTGATCTATTTAACCCTTCGGATGATGTCATATGTCTTCTTTCAACTAAAATAATTTACCTCAAAGAAAGATATAGAAACAGATGTTCCATCTGTTGCGACGGATGGGTCGTCTATTGCAATAGATTACCCATCAACTGTAACTGGTGCAGCAGATGGGTAATCTATTACGACAGACGATCCATATTTTTCTATAGATTAACCACCTGTTGCTCTGGTTCCTTGAACCCGACTCAACAAATTACCTATATGATGTAAATAATACAACCGATGTGTAATCTGATGCAACATATTGTCAATCTGTTGCGACATATAGATCAGCTGTTGCGGCAGCTAGATCGTCTGTTACATAAGTTGGATGTATTAACATCCCTTTAACCCAACTGATTGTAAATTATTATTATATGATTTAAATGCCTCCTATCTTTTCTTTATAGGTTGAGCATCTTTGGATCGTTCCTACCGTTGATGAGTTGGGGATGACTTTTTTTCTTACTCTGGGTCTTGTTGATACAAAAGAAGACCCAACAGCGGAGTTAATAAAGAAGAAATTGGCTGGAGCAACATCCATAAGAAGAGCAGTTAGGCAAGGTCAGCCTAATGTTGAAGCTCTTCACGACCAAGCTCAAACTGCAACAGATTCGGGTGCTTCTTCTAGGGGTATTGCTGGTAGAGTTGTTTATGATGATGGCAACCATCCTGTTGCTGCTGCTGCTGCCAATTGTGATTATGAGAATGTTGGTGCTTAGAAATAAATAAATATTTTTGAAAACACCCCTTGCACAGGTCCCTCTTACCCCTACACTAGTCCCTCCCACCCTTATAGTGGTCCCTCTCACCCCTCCCCACCCTTATTTTCTCATTGCAAATACAAAGTGTGCAAGGACAGAGAGGATAAACTCCTTGAAAAACTAGATGTTATTTCTAAATCTACCGAGGAGTTAAAATCTAGGAGGGGTGTCATACCATCCAACGAGGTGAGGGAGCCATGCACTCCTATAGTGGAGGTTAGGAGGAAGAGAAGAAAAATTAGACAAATTCTCTCCATTTTGAAAATAGCAAAAACGATAACTCCTTCCGCTCCAAGAGTTGTTAAAGTTTAGGGGCTGCTGAAGAAGGTGGACATATTCGGGGAACTTCGCAAGGAGAAGAAGAAGGAACTGCAAACAATCATGAATGGCAGGACAAAAGTTCAAAAAGAATACACCATACATTCATTTGCCGCCAAAGACTTCACGAATATGACAAATATGTGTGCGTGGTACAAGGACAATGTAAGTTTACTTTTGCTAACCTAGCCTTCCAATCTACTCCACGAAGAAAAATCTACGCAGCAGATATGTAATCTATTGCAACAACTTGGTATTCTATTGCAACATAATACATATCTGTTGCATAAGTTGCGTTGGTTGGGTAATCTGTGAACTGATTCAGAGAACCCTCTACATTGGATTCTTTCCACTATGTTTTTATTCTTTACAATTACTAACCTATTTAAAAATTATTTTCTTATACTACAGTATGCTGATGAAATTCTCTGTCTCATGAAGGGTAGGCAATTAGCGTACCCGGATGCTTATGATGCTTCTGATAGGATAATGGACCTTAATATCTACAATAATTTCAAGGATAGGTACGCTAATCTCTATAAGCTAGATGATTCTGACGGCTCGGGATTTGATAAGTTAGTTTCTACATTCCAATGGGATGAAGAAGCGATTAAATATGTTAGAGAAAAGAGGCCATATCCACACAGCAAGAGCTGGACCAAGGCAAAGAGAATCCTTGTAGCCATGAACGTGGAAGTCAAACATTTTCTCGATGTTGAGATACTACTCTACGAGGGAAAGATTAAGATTTATGACTGCAACTTACCTGTCTTCAGCGAGGACACATTTTTAGCCCACATGCAACCACTCTTGAAGTTGTTGCCCAAGTTGTTGACGCAGATTAATCTGATGGATTATTTGCCGGCTGAAGTCTTAACTAAGGAATCATGGGATTTTAAAGGTAGAAATAAGAACATTGATCTCCCAAAAAATAAGCTGGTGCAGCGTGCGGGCCATACTCACTTGTGTAAATCAAGTATTTACTGATCGACAAAGAAATAACCGATATGTGCGACGACGTTGTAGGAAAGATGCAATGGGTCTAGACTTATGGGGTACTAACTAAATGGTTGGATCCTATGTATAAAAAAGAATATGTATAAAGACAGAAACAAACACGATAATAATTTTTTATTTCAAACCACTTCACTTTACTTTACATGCAGTGGCAATAATTTTTATGTCTGCGAATAGTTGAATTTTTATAATGCAATAGATAGTATATCTGTTGTAACATATATAATACTTGTTGTGATAGATTGATTATCTTTTTTAATATGTTGGTCATCTATTGCATTAATAGATGTTTTCCAGTCAGTCTGTCACAACAGATATCCAATCTGTTACAACATATAATCTATCTGTTGCAACTGATAGGTAATCTGTTGGAAAAAATAAGAAAGTAGGAAGACCTATTATATAATTTCCAGAAGATGACCTAACTATAGGGTTGGAGCCCATGTATAAAGAAGAATATGTACAAAGACAGAGACGAACACAATAACAATTTTTTATTTTAAGACACCTTACTTTACATGTAGTGGCAATAATTCTTATGTCTGTGGATAGTTGAATTTTTATACTACAATAGATAGTCTATCTGTTGTAATAGATATAGTACCTGTTATGACAGATTGATTATATGTTGGAATAGGTTGGTCATCTGTTGCATTATGCAGATGTTTCCTCGTCTGTCTGTCGCAACAGATATCTAATCTGTTGCAATATATAATCTATTTGTTGAAACTGCTAGATTATCTGTTGGAACAAATCAAGAAAGTAGGAAAACCTGTTATATAATTTCCAGCAGATGACCTACGTGTTGCATCTCACGTTGCAATATATGTCTAAATTTGTTAGATAAGATATGTCATCTATTACAGCAGATGTATTATCTGTTGTGATATTTGAATCTAGTATTCCATTTCAATTAATATTTTCAAAACTAAGGATTAAATTATATTCATAGACTGCATAAAATAAGTTGAAGCCTTCGGAAATTACATGAAATAACTCAACAAATAAATGAAATGTAAAAAAATCATTATGGGTAAAAGTGATCTACTCTGCAAATAAATCAACAAGTTAAACCAAAGAGGATAGGTTATTACATTTAAAGACTCAAGCTATAAAGATCTACTCAATATGGATAAGTTGTTCTTCATTCGGTGCTGTAAAATTTGGCTTTGGTCGTCGTGAATATTTAATGTCTCTTGCATACGATTTCTGAACTTTTGCGTATCCATATTTCCATAAAAGAACAACATATCTTTTGCGGAGTAATATTGTATCAAGTCCATCATTTGGTACTTTTAATCCATCGCTCAAATACTCGGCATACGCGGCAACAAAAAGACCGCAATCCCTGCGTTTTAAAAAATCAGATAATCCATATCTTACAGTTCATGCAAATGTTGTGAAATTTGTGGAATGAAACTAAATCATGACACTTAAACTTACAGTCTACCAATGGTTTGTTGATAAATTCCTTCAACATATTGTACATCAAATGGATTACCCATTTTATCCTGGTATGCTTCAATCGTCGACCAATCAGTACGAACCTTTTGGTCTAAAAAGTCACTCATATCAAGGTAAGTAGGCAATATTTTGGTCATCTTTTATATATCAGAAGACGACCCAGAGTGTCTTCTTCGCAACATCGAATTATAAACTCAGATGCGCCTCTCTTTTAGAACAACGACAGCCAACAACCAATGGAATTCATCACCACAATTGATTGGGATGTTCTCTTCGTCAGCCAAATGGCAAGGTAAACCATCCGGAATGCTAAAACCTTTGATGATGTTGATTAAGCATTCTTTATTTCAGGAAACTTCTGGCTGTTGTTGACAATACCTATCGTAGGCATTATTGATGTAAACTTTGTACAAATAATTTCCTATTATGTATCTGTATTGTTCTTATGTTTGAAACTTGGCCTTCTTTCAGAGGTAGTAAAAAATGACATCGATATGCTACACATATTATCAAATATTTTGGATTTACGTGACAAAAAAATTAATACACAGATTCAATTAAATAAAGTATTGAGTAATAGTAATATGTATGACATTTAAACCTCAGCATTCCAGCAAGTTTGGGGATGTGACATCAAATATAGCTAATTCTTCATTCTGGGATGTGCAACAACAAAGTTGAACATATCAAAACCAAGACTCGATTCGTTCACTTTGTAGCGTTCGTCATTTTGTTTTCTATACGATGATTTATATGTGTTAATGTCACGTTCTTACAATAAAAATAATATAAACCAATATCTTTAAAAATTGATTTATGTATCTGCCATCATGATGCTTTAACAGCCCAGCGGCAATCCATTTTGAATAGTCATTGATCAACTGTGTTAGTTTTTTTGGAGCTTGTCCGAGAGGTTTAACCCTTCAAATATGTAATTCTTCCGTTCTCCCAAACTAGCAGGTTTCATTTCTTCTTCTTCTTTGGAAGCTGTTGATGGATTATCAACTATGAAATTATTCTCTTTGGTAGTGGCTTCTACAGTGACATTCACCTAGAAAGCCAGAATTGTCAATGCTAATTACAGATATACAACAGATTGTCCATTTGTTGCAATAGATGAGCCTTATGTTGCAACAGATGGATCATCTGTTGGGATAAATTAAAATAGGTAAATCAGAGCAGTACGATAATTTCAAACAGATGATCCATCTGTTGCAACATAAGACTCATCTGTTGCAACAGATAATGCATCTGATGCAACAGGTTAGACAACAGTTGCAACAGATGTATATATCTATTTGATAATTTTCAGCAGATGTAGCCTCTGTTGAAATAGATATGTACCTATTTGTTTGTTCGAACAGGTGATGTACATTCACCTTCTTCGGTTCATACTGCTCTCTCATGTCGCCCTTACACACTGAACATCGGTACAAGACAAAGACAGAGGCGTTGCAATTTTACTTTTTTTGATGCTTGATGATGCCTTGGAAGTATCTTTCCTTCTCCTCTTAGCCGCCTTGATCTCTAGTGGAGTGTATGGATATGAAATCCTCTTTGATGGAATGACACCCCTCTTAGATGCCAATTCTTTTACAGAAGAAGTTAGTGCATTAATAGCATTAATCACTCCATCGTGTTTCTTCTTGCAGTCTTGATATTTGCATGTACAACATTTGCTAGATGTGGAAAAATCTGGAGAAAAATCTGTACAACCAGTATGATCATAATCATAATGGCTTGTTGTTTCAAAAACTGTAAGAGGAGAATCATTAGACCCAATAGCAGCACCACTACGACTACCATCGTCAACAACAACAAGCCTACCCTCCAAAATTGTCTTTCTTGTGTTGGTTGTTGCTCCAAACAATTCCATTTTTATTCCATCAATGACCTTATTGTCTGATAAAGTTTGCACAGACCGTAAAGTAAGAAAAAATGGCATCTTCAACTCTCGATTGGTCGGAAAAAGCCACAGATAGACAATCTAAAATAAATTGGTATATATATTAGAATGTTGATGAAATCATTTAAAATAATCATTAATTAAAACAAAAACATAATTAGAATTGGACTTACTGCTTCCTTAGGGGATTGAAAAGATTAAGAAATTTTGCATTTTTTTCAGTTTTGGCCGATAACCATCTCAGGATTCTTGGACAGAAAACTTCTTTCTGGTAGTTCATTTGTTGTCTCAAGTAAGGAATGGCTTCAAATACCCAAGACTATAACATAACACCAATAAATCAAAAACATTATTGAATAAAAAAATGATGAGTCATATCATGATAAAAGAAATATTTACCATGACGGTCCATGAAAAGCCATATAAGTTGACTGTCTTTGGCATCAACAGAGTCAACAAATATTAGACAGTCATTTGAAGCTTTCATAACCTCAAGGATAGCTGTTAAATGCCTCAAGATCCTCAGAGAGATTTATTAAACCGGGGCTTATGTTGTTGTTAACGTCTCTCGCCCAAAGAATATTATGTACAAACCAAACCAAGCACAATGATTTCTTGTGCTTCTCTTAGAGTTATTTACCTTTCAACACTTCTATCAAAATTTTGGTTTTGAAGCTTGGACCGACAATGGACATCACGTCCTCACGATCACTCGATTTGCCTTTGCCAATTTTGAGTGTGTGGGGTGATTTTTTTGGGTCAGAGTAGGTATAACTTGAGAAGGAGATGGAGGATAACATCTTAGTCCAGTAACTATAGAAAATTCTTTCCAACCAAAACAAACAGGCATGCCATAATAATTTATCCACACCTCATCCATCTTGTCTTTGTTTTCACACATAAACCCATGCCTGAGAAGATCGTATACCATTTTTATCTAGAAACGAGCATTGTTGTCCTCAAAAAAATCAAGATATTACCCAAAGCAGCTTTCCCTGAAATAAGCATCTAGTTTTTATTCTCGAAGTATTTTCTGAAGACGTCGAAAGATTTTCCCTTAGCTGACTTAACCACGAAATCACCCGTTAAATATATGGCACTATCGCACTGAATTCTCATAGGATAACGATAAATGCTGAAGGTTTTGACCAAATCTTTGGTGGAAGGGCTATTAGCATTTGGATCATCTCTTTTGAGACATTCCTCCTCCCCGTGTTCATTATCTTCTGCTCCTGATTAAGATAATGTTTGTAAAGCAAGCTCATAGAGTGGTGGATGTAGTCGAGCTGCTGCACTTGTTCCTTTACTTGGACTTGATTCAGTTTCTTTTCTTTTGGGAGCCATATTATCTTAAATTAACAGGAACATAAAATAGATTATAATTGATTAATGCATCATTAAAAAAGGATAATAGTAAATCTAACATGAAAAATGGTAAAAAAAACAGTTCCAATAGACCACACATCTGTTGCACCAGGTATGTTATCTGTTGCACCACGTATGTTATGTGTTGCAACATGTAACTAGCCTATTGCAACAGATTAGTAAACCATTAGAAATAATAAAAATAGATCACTAATCTGTTGCACCAGGTATTTTATCTGATAGAACATATAACCGACCCGTTGCAATGGATGAGTAAACCGTTGGAAACCATAAAAATAGATCACTAATACATTGTACCAGATATTTTATCTGATGGAACATATAACCGACCTGTTGCAATGGATGAGTAAACCATTAGAAACCATAAAAACAGATCACTAATCTATTGCACTAGGTAGTTTATTTGTTGCAACATATAACTAACCTGGTGCAAGGATGAGTAAACCATTGGAAACCATAAAAATAGATCACTAATGTTTTGCACCAAATAGTTTATCTATTGCAACATATAACCAACCTGTTGCAAGGATGAGTAAACCATTAGAAACCATAAAAATAGATCACTAATCTGTTGCACCAGGTAGTTTATTTGTTGCAATATTTAACCAACCTGTTGCAAGGATTAGTAAACCATTGAAAACAATAAAAATCGATCAGTAATCTGTTGCACAGGTAGTTTATCTGTTTCAACATATAACCAACCTATTGTAACAAATGAGTAATCCGTTGGAAACCATAAAATAGATCACTAATCTATTGCATCAGGTAGTATATCTATTGTAACATATAACCAACCTGTTGCAATGGATGTGTAATCCATTGAAAACTATAAAACAGATTAATAATTTATTGCACTAGGTATGTTATCTGTTGTAACATATAACTGACTTGTTGTAATGGATGAGTAATCCGTTGGAAACCATAAAAATAAATCACTAATCTATTGCACTAGGTATGTTATCTGTTGCAACATATAACTGACTTGTTACAACGGATGAGTAAACCATTAGAGATAATTAAAATAGATCACTGAACTGTTGAAACATATCACTCATCTGTTGCAAAATGAGTTATCTATTGGATCAATATTGTTTAGATTTCTTCCAAATAGAAGAGTTGTCTGTCGCAACAGGTGAATGGTCTGTTAGATTATTTATCTGTTGCATCAAATTATAATCTGTTGCATTATATGTTTTTATCTGTTGCATCAGATGTCTTTATCTGTCATATCAGATGTTTCATCTATTGCATTAGATGTTTTATCTATTGCAACACTATTTTTACCAAGACAAATAACAAATCAACCCAGAAGCACCAACACATCACACACACACACTAAGAACATCAACTGTGAACAAAAGTTATCAATAAATTCGAATCAACAGTATGACAACAAGAAGAAATGCCATAAATTAAGGTTTTATTTAGTCCATATTTCTATACTAGAAGAGTCGTTGGCTTAAGTTCCTCTGAAAAAGGAATGGGATTACGAAGAACTCAAAGTTGTTGTCGTCGGAGAAGTCTTCACGTTGATTGACGGTTAAAAAGGGAAAGAAAACTCACCCGACTATTTTTTTTCTGGAGGTTGAAGTCGCCAGAGATTGAAGGAAGAATTTTACAGAACTGTTGGTTGGGAGAGAGTTCAGAGAAACTGCCGAGAGAGAGAAGAGAGAGACTTGTTGATTTGGATTAAAGAGGGGTGTGGGTTGATTTGTATTTTTAAAAAGATTAGAAAGTTTTGAAACTATTAATCAAGTTCATAATTAACTTAATCAAGTTTCCTAATAATGTTTGACTCTTTAAGTTGGTCAATGTCACCAATCCTTCATTCAAGACTTAAAAGACACCTTTCCTTCAATTGTCTCTTCAAACTTTGGGGCATATGACAACAACCTCAACGGTGTAACCTTAAAACTGCCTATGTATCTCAGCTACAAAATATTGTCCTCATAGACTTTGTATAGTATGATTAGAAATGAATCTATATTTTTTTTTGAAAATAAATTATTATCATATTTTTCAAAGTTGGGAAGGACATTATATGCCTCTAAACTAATGTGGAAAGTGATTTGCAAACTTGTATAACTCGTCATGTGAATTGTGTTTTAATTGTCTAAAGGCTATTGATAAATTAAATGTAAAAGATTATTTTAAAAAAGTTTGATCTACTTGATTTCAAATGCAACATATTGTGTGCATCTAAACTAGTGTGGAAAGTGATTTGCAAACTTGTATAACTCTCATGTGAATTGTGTTCTAATTGTTTATAGGCTATTGATAAATTCATCGTAAAAGATTATTTTAAAAAGTTTGATCTACTGGATTTCAAAAGCAACATATTTATTTTATAAGATACTCAACACTTCAAAGGGTATATTTTCATTAGTGAATTAAGGACAAGAGTATTATTGAAATTGACTCATATAAAGTGATTTTTTCTATAAATTAATTTTTCAAAAAATATGGCGATATAAAACAAGGGGAGTCTCATTATTAAATGTTGAATTAAGATGATCATACAGTATCTTCAGACATGTTTGATAATCCAATAAATTAAAGATTAATTCATGATCTTTGTGAGAGTTTTCAATCCCAATTTTTTTTTGAGAAATTCAAATTTCTTTTTTTTTTGTTTTCCATCTGGTGTCCGATACCCGCATTGGAACTCGATTAATTTAGATTCGCACTAGGTAGGTGTAACACCCCGATTTACTGAACCAGAATGCTACATGGTTCTCATGACCCCGAGGGACCACAAGCTAACCCATGACTGATATATGTACTTGTATACTGCAAATCATGAAATAATAATGCGGAATACGTAAAACTGTAAGGCCATAAGGTTCAACTGAATAAAACCATGTCTGAAAATTATAATGTCCATGTGGGTGAAAATACCCAAAACAACTCAATCTGAAAGATAAGTCTGAACGTAAATCTGAACATAAATTTGAAAACCTCTAAATTATCTGAATAAGGAGTTGAAGGAACATGTCTCCAACTAACTCTGTAAAACTGAACTGAAGAAATAAATAAATGTATCAAGTCATATTGTCCTCGAATCAATGAGGACTCACTGTATCTCTGCGACTGGAATGCTACCGCTACTGCTGAGCTGGAGCTCATGTCTCGGAACCTATGGTGTAACATGAAAAGAAAGCACAATAGCGCAAATGCGTCAGTACAGCTGGAGTACTGAGTATACGAGGAAGGTAGGCTGAACATAAAGGGTTTCATGCATGAACAACACTGACTGACTAATATGAACGTGGGAGTGCAAACATACATATATAGAAATTGGGACCGCGAATGCGTAATAGAAAGACCTGTAAACTAATACATGGTTTACTGATAACTGTCATGACTGATACTGTAAGCTGATAACATGGACAACTATATCTGACAGTCCTGTATATACTGTAATCTGAAGAACGCCCTGAGTTCTTTTACTGAGACTGATACTGAAACTGTGGGAGGTAGTGCTTAACCGATATGCCCCATGTATGCCATTATGGCTAAGCTAGGGTCCAATCTCTGCCCCAACTGGAGGGGTGTCAATACCATGCCACGGGTAAGGACAGCTTGTAAGTGACCCTTATCTGGCAGGTACTCAATGAGAACGGTAGGAACCCTAAACTGACAGGTTAAACCACCTCATCAACCCTAATATGACAGGTTAAGATGTCTCAACCTATGATGGCTACGTAGTTTTGGAACACAAGGACTGCTTCTAAGAATCACACCCTAAACTGGCGGGTGAGTTTCCATCTTTGGGTTCACTCGGTGCTAACCTCTACTCCCATCTGGAGGGAATGGACATGAATAACTGACTATACATGACTTAACCTTACAGAATTCCATTGACTGGAGGAATGTTACTGATATCTAACAACTGACTGAGATCATGAGGTTTTCCTGAGTCACATGACTGACTGAAGTCTATGGAATCATAGCTTGAGTTCGGATATCGTGAAACATGACATGGCTCTAGGCACACAACTATAGTTTTCGGGTACGAATACCCCCAGGACTCGATAGGAGGAAACTGACACACATTACATGACTTGATCACAAGATTTGAGTCCACAATTCACAATATCATAAGCATGAGATAGTATACTTCATGTATTTATTCACCATTTCAAACATGATAGGAAAAGAATGGATATATTTTGTGTACATAATTTATATCTCCATTATCATACATGGTTTATACCACAAAAATAACAACACATAATTTGCATGGAAATTCATATTGGAGTGTATGGCTAACATGAACTTGTTATTTAGATATCATGAAATCATGTAAATATGAAGTTCTAACATACTAGGCATTTTATCGAACACCTTGCATGCATTCTTTAAGGCATAGGTTGATTTCATACTTGCATTCTATCAATCCATCTAAAGATCATGTTTTTCAACTAACAACATAACTTTCATGAGATATACAGTCACAATACTATTATATAGCAAAACAAACAAGCATCAACATGGGTATGATCATATCACCACAACCAACCAAGATTTTGTATTTTAAAGATTGATTCTTGAACTCCAAAGATGAAAGAAATCTGTGGATGAACACTACGCATACCTTGAAAGGGAGGTTCTTGATGATTGACGGAGGAATTTCCTTGAAATTTGATCTTTAAGCTTGATTGTGCAACCCTAGTTGTTTTTCTCCTATGGTGCTCTTGGATAATGAACTTTGAGATGTTAATAGGGTTGTAATATGTTTAGAAGATATAAATTTCGTGAGGTTAGGCTTAGGGACATGTAAGGAGTGTTAAAAGACTTAACTACCCTCGAAATAACTCAAAAACTAAGTGTTTTCATGGCTGAAATCATACATAGGCTCCGCATATAATATTGCTTATATTTACATAGGTGCCACATATTATATCACCTATATTTACATAGGATCCACGTATGATATCTCCTATATTTACATAGGCGCCGCATATGATATCGCCTATGCTTTCCAGTGGCCATGTGTGATTGGTTAGGCGACGCATTCCACTTTGAAAGGCCATAACTCCTTGCTCGGGTGTCGGATTTTGATGAAATTGGTATCGTTGGAAATATAATTCAATTCTTTACAATTTTGTGGATCTAAATCTACAAAAATGTCATATATCAATCATGTTATTCTTGTTCAAAGATGACCCTTGCAAAATCGAACACTAAGACTTGATGGATTCAAAAACTCTTAGCTTGCATCACTCTAAGTGACTCATATGAGCATTCTTAAGACATCGCAAGCTATCCTATCGCTAGGATATTCATTGTAAGTTATGCACTAAAATTCTACTCACAGGATAGGAGGTTTCATACGCAGAAAAACTTATTCACTTCCTAGCTTAGAAACATGCGGGGTATTATAGTAGGGCCTCATTCGGGGGTAGATCTCCCTATCAAGGATTTTTTCATACCCAGGGCTTGAATCCGAGACCTCTGATTAAGGGAGGAGAAACCCCATCAACTGCACTATATCCTTTGATGGTGAGAAATTCAAATTTCAATTATGTAAGAACACTAGAAAAGGCATATTAAAACTATCTTATGAAATTGAAGAATATATTTTCTTTGTATCTAAGATCTTAATTTTGTGATTGAGGCTTTAACTAGCTCTAAAAAATATTTATGAATGAAAGGAATGAAAAAAGTGTTAGAGTTTATAAGAATTAGTTAAGTCTGAGATTGAGTTGACCTTCCTCCTGCGTGTAAATGAGAATAAATAAATTATCAAAGTTAAATATAACCCATATGGATCAATGTAAAGATACAGAGCACAATTGATGGCAATAGATCTTACTCAAGACGTTGAAATAGATTATGAGATTTTTTCTCCGCTAGTTGTGAAGTTTACCTCTATTCGATTACTATTGTCTATTATTGAACGTTTAGATCTAAAATTATACCAAATAATTGTGAAGATCACTTTTTTAAAAATATAACTAATTGAGAAAATCTACATAGAACAATGTATAGATTTAATGTGAAAGACCAGGAAAAAAGTCTATAAATTGAAATAATCTATTTATATCGTGAAGCTATAATATTCAAGACAATTAAACTTGAGATTTTACAAAGAGGTTGATTTCATTTGATTTCACAACAATACATGAAGATCATTGCATCATTATGATGAAGTGGTCAAACAAAATATTTATAATTCTTTTTCTTTACATAGATGATATTTTATTAACTGAAAATAATTTGGAATATATTATGAAGATTGTCAAGTCATAACTAGCAAAAACATTAGATATGAAAGAAAAGGGTAATAAGATTCAAAGAGATCATTTTATGAAGTTTCTAATTCTATCTTAAGAAGTGTATAAAAGAAAATTTTTGAAATACTTTTGAATGAATATTTAAAAACTCATGGATACTCCAATAGAAAGAGGTGAAACTTTAAACTTAAAATGTGTTAAAAGACTGAAAAGAAAAAAAAAGACGTCTTCAATTCCATATTCTTGTACTTCCAGGAGTTTGATGTATTCTATGATGTGTATTCACTTAGATCATTAAACCTGAATTCGTGCTAGTACATAAGAAGTTAGTTAAAAAGATTCTTTTAATGTTATGATGTGTACTCACCTAGATCATGAAACCTGAATTCATGCTAGTACATCAGCAATACAAAAAGTTGTTTAATTAAAAAGATTCTTTGAGTATTTAAATGTTTTAACGAATCCTTAGGGTTTTATGATTTTATATTTTGATGGTTAAGCAACTGTAGTATATGTAAACGATTTTAATTATCAGTAAGACCAAATTAATTGACATAATGTATAACTTCATGATATACCTTAGCAAGTTGAGTAATAACTCTATCAAAATCATTATATTGAGAAATGTTTGAGAAACCTTATATGGCTCTAGATTGTGAAGGATATGTTAATATTTACGTACGGTAAAATATTTATACAAAATATGTTCATCAATAAATTATTATTGAAGATATATTGATATTTTATATGCATGTGATGATATCATATTGAAGAATATAAACATGTCGAACAAGTTGTGAGATTAACTCTCATATGGGCGATAACCTCTAATGTCGAGAAACCTACAAATATGAGACCTATTAGAATCTTAATGGTACAAGTTCATATTTATTTTTAATAAAATGATCCATCTTGACTAGAGATCAAACTAATGGATTCTACAATCCTTATTTTCATAAGCTAGATGTGAATTTTTCGAAAGGTTGAATTTGAGGATTGTTTGAATAAAAAACTTGAGTTAGACATATGGAGATGTCAAGAACAAGATTTGTGTGATGTTAAATAAGTAATAAAATAAGATAATAATCAGTATTAGTTGAGAACATCAGAGAAAATATTTCATATCATTGTGTTAAGCGATTATTGAGTTAATGTAAGAATGAATCCTTGCTTCTTCATTATGTGAGACTTCAAAAAGTTACATTAATATTTTATTGAAATATACTTTGACCTTCGATATTTTCTTGAATTTTCAATAGATGTTTCTACTTTAACATGTCACTAATAGATGAGTGATTCAAAAATATAGTGCATATCTAGTAAAATAGTTGATATGGAATAAGTAGATTCGAGTAAGAAAGAAAGAAGTTAAAGCTAGTAATATAAATTGTATTCACAAATATACCATTACACTTAACCATGGGGATATTGAGTGTAATTATGGGTACAATGTCATATATGAATTAGAGTTTACCTTTTTGAAGGATAAGGGACCATATAATTAGCTACTGAATACTTAATAGTGTCTGGGATATTGTGTGCATGACATCGTCATATTAGTAGTGAATCTCTTCTATATGTGATTGAGTTTATATATGGAACTCTTATACAACTTAATAGGTTTGGAATATAATAGCTGTTAATGCCCGTAGGTCGTACGAACATATGATTTTTTTGTGAAGAAAAACTGTATTATTGATCTTTATATATACTTACAATATTTTTTACTCTCCATTTGTATAACTCTACCTCCCTAATTATAGCACTACTTCATTGAAACGCAAAGTAAAATAAATCTAGTTTAAGAGAATTTCAATCCACATTTGCTCCCTGAAGCACTACTTTTTAGTAACAAACTTGTCCTTCTGTATCTTGCACTCTCTTTTGATTGTTTTGACCACCACCCAGGACATGGTGTCTCGAAATCCCACATTGTAGTGTTTCATGCCTTTCATACTTGGTACAACAAAGCAGCATCCACAACTACAATCAATTTTAGACATATTTTTTCATTAGTAGATCTAACCATTCTCTTCCAGATCCCCAACACTTTTGTATTTGTTATCCTTTCCCCCAATCATGCAAGCATATCATGCAAACAAATACCTAAAAAAGTATTTCTAAAATTTTAGTGGTCAACATACTCTACCTCATCCCCACAAAGTAAACAATTATCATTAGCACTTACACCAATTCAAAACAATATGTATTTTGTAAGGAATCTTCTATGTATAAGAAACTAACAGATGAAGCTATGCTTTGGCAAGATTTCCTTATTCCACACCTATATATACTATGGCCTTTCTTCCCCCTCTCTCATTCTCCACTTATAGACACTTTGCATTGACCAGAGGCCTAAAGTAGAGAATCATAAATTGCATATAAATATCAATGCAAATAGTTCTCTCATATGACACACCCATTTCCACTATCAACAATAGTTTATAGGACACTTATATACGACCAATCATCTTTCGATAAACATAATTTAACAAATATATAATTTTTTTGTTTAAATGATGTGTTTTATTAACATGATACTTGTTTGAGCGTAGATCACCATGAACAAAGTGGGAGATATTGGATATTGAGCCTAGATCATGGGTTCGCTACGCGTGGGTTTCCTGACCCTGTTAAGAAAAAATAGATTTAAGTAGCCTCTCAAGAGAAGTTATGACACTGTTAATTTTGTGAAACCAAGTTCTTTCCTACATCAGATTTTTGGTTTATTCTTTTATAATTTTGCATTCAACCTCGTCTTCTCCAAGCGAGTAATAAAAAAAGAACTTTATTGTTCTCCTACTCTTTTAGATGTATATGACACATGCAAAAATAAATGCATCTTGTTCGTGAATATCAACTTCTTATACTAGAAAATTGAAGTTCTACTTGGGACAATTACTTTGATAGTGAGTTTAACAGTTTCCATTGCACTGTAAAGATACACAATTCGTTATTCTTGTCCCGCTACTTATTCTATCATTTTATTTGTGTTGAGTAAATGCTATCTTATGAATGTGTGTAATGAAAGTACTCAATTTCATAATTTCTGCTATATGTAGTTTTGATGATGAACAGCTAACTGCAAGGGACCAGGTCCCTGCATGTGCAAGATATAGTCCAGCTGGCACTTGTTGTCTGCACAATTTTATCCTCTTGTGTAACAAATTTGTAGGTGCTATTTTGTACTGATTAGGATGGTTCAGTGATCTTTCACTCCTAATCATCACTTAGCTAAAAAAAAAGAGATGCTTCTTCATCAAAAGGTTTTTGCATAATTCTGAATAGTGAAGAGAGATAACAAAAACTCCATTTCAATATTTCTCAAGCATTGCTCATATTCTTATCTTTGTAATATGCTTAATCAGTGAGTGAGTGTTCTTGAGTAAGTATTACTTTGTAACTAAACTACTCATGCTAGTGTTTACTTTTATTGAGAGAAGTTCTTAGGTAGAGTTACCAATCTAGTTGTTGATTAGAGTTTATCAGTGATGAGTCCTCGACAAAGTTGCCAAGATGAGCTTGTAGTGGAGTTTCTACGAGCTAAAGAAACCTAGAGTTAGGTTCATTGAATACTGTAATGAAGAGTTTGATTATAGTGGATTTGGAGGTGCTTGTGAGGCCATGCCGTGGTTTTGCCCTCCCGGGTTTCCACATAAAAATCTTATGTTTTTTTACTCTTTCTACACTCCATCTTGTTTTTTTATACTTTAGTATTTGTTTGCCTGTGATTGATTTAGATGGACCTGGTCCCTTACTATGTGGTGCAATCCTCAAGGGTTTCAACAATTGGTATTAGAGCGAGGCCACTCTAAAAGGTTCACACCTAGAATGTCATGGTTGACATGGCTTATCCACCTAACCTCGAAGAAGGACAATCAACCACTAGACCACCTAGATTCAATGGATAGTACTATGGGTGATGGAAAACAAGGATGTTTGACTTCATTATGGCCGAGGACAGTGAGTTAATGTACATTATTCTTAATGGTCCTCATGTACCTATAAAAGAATAAGATGTTTCAAAAAATGGTTATCAAAAGAAGAAGGGAATTCAATAAATAAGATAGAAGGAAGATTGAGAAAAACTACAAGGCCATGAAATTGTTAGTCTGTGGAATAGGGCCTAATAAATATAATAGGATCTCAGCTTGTGAAAATGCCAAAGAAATCTGGGACTACTTGAGGACTGCACATGAAGGCACTACTGATATGAAGGATTCAAAAGTAAACATGCTGACTACTCAGTATGAAACCTTCACCATGAAAAAAGAAGAATAAACTACTTATGAAATGCATACAAGATTCACTTTAATCACAAATGAGCTTCATTGCTTAGGAGAAGTGATTCCAGTGTACATACAAGTGAGTAAAATTCTTGGTGTTCTTTCTATGTCTTGGGAAAGAAAAGTTGATGCCATAACTGAAGCAAAGAACCCAAAAACCCTCACAATGGATGAACTCATTGGAAACCTAAATACTCATGAGCTCAAGAATCTACAAGTACTAGAGAAGAAGGAAGATGAAAAAGAGAAATCTCGGGTATTAAAAGATTTCAAATAGTACACATTGAAGAGTACTGAATACAATCATCCGGAGAATTCACATTATAAGTATTTCAAGTCTCTAAAAAGGAAAAAAAAGCTCACACTACCTAGTTGGACAAAGAAAGATTTAATCACATATCTTTCCCCTACTGGGAACTCAAAGTCAAATGGTTTCCCAAGTCTAACAAATAATTGTAAGTATAGGAGGGAAAAAGTATTTGCAATCAGAAAAATCTTCTTGTTATTTCTTAAGGCTATGAATGAAAGGTCTGATTGTATTCTATTTCCTAAGATACTTCAAGGTGAAGGTGTATTATGTGATTATCATTCCTATACCAAGGGTGAGCTCAAAGATGTGAAAGAATCTGACAAGATCAGAGTAATGCTGAAGGAACTTTGGACATTTGAAGAATGCCAAGTCTAGGACCTAGTACTCAGACCTTATTCCAGAACAAGTTGTGATATCATGCAGTGTAATGAATCTATCAAGCTGATGCTGGGATTGATCAAACTAACCAGACCTACTATCAAGTGAATTAGTGTCTCCTCACAAAATTGGCTATTTTCAGGAGGTAGGTATCCTTGGTAAATTAATACTTGATGGTCTAACTCAGTACCATACCTTTGCAGGTATACACCTATTGGAACAACTTTAGAGGTGGAAATTATGACAAGCACAAAGTTGAAGATTCATAAAAACTAGAGAGGGACTGGTCCTATCTCTTAGGTTAGTATATTTTATGTACAACTTCTGTCTGTTCTGTTAAGAAAAAGCCATGTCCTCTCTGTCCTTGTGTCAAAAAAAAGTTGTCTTATTCTAAAAGAGAACCGAGTCACCTAAAATCTGATATTAATCATATCTTGGTCCCCTAAAAAACCCTTCCTTGTGCTCATTATTCTTTATATCTTGCTGTACCCACTCTTTCTTATACCAAAATGGAATATCCAAATTCCAAATAGCCCTTCTAAGAAAAAGACCTTCTTGATGGCTACAGCTCTCCTATTTTCCTATCCTTCAAAGGATTTTGAGCTTAGCATTGTGAAAAATTCCTTCCTAAATCGTCCTGAAAAACAACCTTTTTCTTCTACTCTTTCGAAGCCTAACCCCTCTATCACTCAATCTATTGATGAACAACCATCCCTAAATCTTCAAAACTGCCCTGATGATATTGTGATGGATATATCCTGGGTTTCTTAAAATATTATCTTTTTGTGAAATAGTCCAGGAAAGAGCTTAGTTGATCACAAAAAAAATGGTGTCAGTAAAATACCAAAAGTGTATAGAAAATGGTCTAGAGGTTTTAGTGAGAAGCAGCTAACACTTGAGGGAACTGGTCCGAATATGAGAAAAGTAGTTGAAAGAGAATTCGTGATCACTTATACTAGAAGAAAAATGGGAAGAAGATGAGGTTATATCTAAGGAAGAAAAAAACAGGTTCTTAAAAAATCAAAAGGTGTTAACTGGAAGGATTTTTTATTTAAATATGCTAATAAAACCTGGTATAGTGGAATTAGTGGAGCTGGTTAAACATCAATGGTGGATTCATCTCATGGAAGGACCTATTCCTACTATTTTTTATGAGATAGTCTGGGAATTTTATTTCACTTTGAAATTCTCAGAATATGGGATGAGTCTAACTGCACAGGTCCAAGGAAAGAAAATAAAGTTGTATAAGGTAACACTGGGAAGGATTTTTGAAGTTCCTATATCTGGGGTAAGAGTTATCTCCAAGAAGCTGCCTTCAATAGAATTCTTAGCCAATGCATCTAAATTCACAGGAAAATCTGTGGCTGCAGTGAATGGGAAATCACTCAAGAGTGAGTTTCAATTGGTCTTTAACTTTGTGAACAAGGAAATTCTTCGTAAGTAACAAAAATAAGCATTGCCTCATCCACTGATTTGTATGTAATGCAATGCCTGAGTAGCTTTGAATTCATTACTCTGCCTGTTTTGATCGCAAAACACATTCACAAAGTGGTTCTTGGGAAAAATGGAAAGTATGGTATGCCTTATGGATTTTGGTTGAACAAAGTACTTAATCATTATGGCATTGACTGTGAATCTGGAACCCAAGGATCTGTGGTTCAAATTTGTAATATAAGAATACTAATCAAGACTGAATGTGTCAAAGAAGGTAGCATTTATCAAAAGGATCTCAGCAAGGAAATAGAGGAACTAAAGTTCAACCAAGCTTCCAAGGATGAAGAAATCAGCAAGCTCCAGGTGACAATTTGGCATTTCTTCAAAAGAAGCCCATGTGACACTAAAATGCTCAAAACTAAGAATGCTGAACTGAAGAAGAGGGTGTCAATCTTAACTGATGAGGTCCTTTTCCTAAATGGAGAGATAAGGTATCTTAAGAAAAACCTAACCCTACTCCTTCAAAATCTTATTCCCAATCCTTCACCTGTTAATCTGTCTTGATTTCTGTGGCTTTTCCCTAAGAATATTTAATTTATGCACTGCAATGATACTTATCCTTCTTATGAATGAATCTTTGCTTTGTGTGTTATATTTATTCTCTTTAATTCCAAAGTTATTCTTCATGCTAGTGTCACCCCAGTGGCCATGAGTTAACTAATTTGTGCTTAATTTACTCTTGATTTACTATTCTTACTTTTCAATGATACTAAAAAGTGAAATATTGAGCTCATGTAGTAGGTACTAAGTAACAGGTAATTTGAGTTGCAGATTTGAATGGCATGCCGATAGGGGGAAGTATGTGATTTGTTGAATAGATGAATGAATGAGTTATGTTAGCTGGGGAAAGTATGAAAATGCTCTAAATAAAGGTTAATGATGATAAGATGAGAAAATTAAAGGTTTTTTCTGTAATGACAACAAAGGACTAGGTACATGTGTTGCATGTTGATAGAGAAAGAATGATGATAGGGGGAACATTTATCTTCATGTGATAATCACACGGATTAAATGTGATGAATGTGCACTGATGCTCAAAGCTGAATGGTTGGTTTATCATCATCTAAAAGAGGGGAAATTGATATATGTAGTTTTTATAAAGAACAACTAACTGCAAGGGACTAGGTCCTTGGATGTGCAAAATATAGTACAGCCGGCACGTGTTGTCCGTATAGTTTTTTCCTCTTGTGTAACAAACTTAAAGGGGATATTTTGTACTAATTAGGACAGCTGGTACAATGATATTTCAGACTTAATCATCACTCATCTATAAAATAAAAGAGATGCCTCTTTATCAAATGGTTTTTGCACAATTCTAAAGAGTGAAGAGAGGCAACAAGAACTCCATTTCAACATTGCTCAAGAATTGCTCATGTTATTATCTTTGTAATATGTTTAATAAGTGAGTTAGTGTTCTTGAGTGAGTATTGATTTGTAACTTAACTACCCGTGCTATAAGAGTAGTGTTTTCTTTTCATGAGAGAAGTTCTTAGGTAGAGTTACCTAAGCTAGTTGTTGATTAGAGTTAATCAGTGGAGAGTCCTTGCCAAAGTTGCCAAGATGAGGTTGTAGTAGAGTTTATATGAGTGAAAGAAACCTAGAGTTAAGTTCATTAAAGATTATAATCAAGAGTTTGATTATAAAGGATTTGAAGGTGCTTGTGAGGGAAACCGTGATTTTTTCCTTCCTGGGTTTCACATAAAAATCTTGTGTTTTACTCTTCCTGCAATCCTTTTTTTTCTTATGCTTTATTGTTTGTTTGCCTATAATTGATTTAGAGGGACTTGACTTGGTTCCTTACTGTATGGTGCAACACCAATGATTTCAACAATTTCTCTCCTCCTTATTTGTGGTTTATTTAGATATGACCAACAAGCAAAAAGTGGTCAATAATTCAAAATTTAAGAATGCTATAATTAATACCATTCAAGCTCATGATTAAGACATTTGGCTCTAGGTTTAATATATTCGTTGGAATATAATTACTCTTATCATATGATCCTAAAAGTTAAATGCCATCATCACATGTCATTTGAGTTAGCTTAATTTTCAACACCACATACGCTCCCATATAGCTATATATTTCCTCTATTTCATATTAGTTGACCTTTTTTCTAAAAATATTTATTTCAATTTAGTTTTTCAAGTTCTAAAATCAAGAGTATTTTATACATATATGTTCCATTTTACCCTTGATACACATACTAAACACATTCACACTTTTTAAACTTATAGAATGGTGCATAAATAATCTCAAATTTTAAAACCAAAATTAAATGATTATTACTAGTTTCAATTATAATAATTCAATGTTCTAGAGATGGGAAGGGGTAATATTTAATGTTAATGTTTAATAATTGCATTGATTTTTGCATTTTAAAAGACATATAAGAATAAATACTTCCTCCATTTCGTATTAGTTGACTTTCTTTCTACAGATGTTTGTTTCAATTTAGTTATCCCTTTTATAAAATTAAGAGAATATTATTATGTTCTTTCGATACTACCCCTCTCACTAATGACTAAATAAAGTGTGTAAACTAAAATTTATATTTTCAAAGCATAATTAATAAGTCTAAATTGGTAAAATAAACTCCAATAAATTTTTCTTAATGGGTGTGCTAAGTTCATAGGGGCCAACCAATTTGAAATGAAAGGAGTATGTAAAATGCTTCTCTATTTATTAACTTTTTAATGGGTGTGCCAAGTTCATAGGGGTTGTCATTTAAATCCTTTTAAAACTTGAATGCAAAAGTGAAATTTGGAGATTTTCGCCTAGAAGGCCTAAATTAGCAATTTCTCAATTGAAAACCCCAATTCCCACTCATTTTCACTTGAATTTTCTTCTACGAGTTCCTTTCAAAGAACTTGAATTTCAATTGGTATCAGAGCAAGTCTCACCAACAACATTGATTAACTACACGTGAACAAAGTTCAAATGACAAACTATCAGATTTCTGGAGCCCTACTTCAAAACGGTCACTGAAGTAGGTTTTACAACCTTTCATTATATTAGAGTTTTTTATATTCTTCCTTTGAGAATTTTTCTACTTTATATTTCCTTTTTTAGTTTTAACCTTTTCCCTTCTTTCTCTGATGTATATTGTACTTTACAATTGTAGAATAAGAATGCTATGGCAAGATCAACTCTCACCTTTTACAATTAGAAGAATGAGTTAATTTTTGTTGTGAAATTTTAGTTCTTGTGTATGAGTTCAACTTAAAATAGTGGTATTAAAATAACAAAAATTTTAAATTTAAAATCATTCAAACAAACTCCCCCCTCCCCAATTGACATACAAATAGTAAGACCAAAAGACTACCTTGTTTGACAATTTAGGTGGTACATAATTGACTAACTTAAAATATTTTAAAGCTAAATACATCAATTTTGATAGAAAAAAATTGGCGGAATCTCAAAATTCTAACTGTTCCATGTAAACGAGAGGGGAGATACAACAATAACAAACTTAGTGTATTCCCACAAAGTAGGGTATGGGGAGGGTAAAATATATGTAGTCCATACCGTTACCTCTGAAGAAGTAGAGAGGTTATTTCCGATAGACCTCTGACTCAAGATCCAGAATACCAAACAAGGTCATAATGAAACATGAAACAGGATGTATGGCATAACAGAAATAAGAAATAAGAAATAAGATAAAAACGAGAAATAAGAAATAAGAGAAATAAGAAATAGGAAATAAGAAATAAGAAATAAGAAACCCACCTAGTAGTACCAAACACAAACAGATCAAAGAGGCCGACCACACCCAAACTATCCTAACTGGTTGTTCCTACCTATGGACACAGTCCTAGGATTACTAATCCGGCTACACAAAAACTCTCCTAACTACTTGCTATGACTCATCCAATCACACTAGTCTTCTACCCTTATCCGCGACCTCCACACCTTCCTATCTAGGTCCATGTCCTTAGTAAGCTGTAACTGCTCCATGTCAAGTCTAATCACTTTCCTCCATTATTTCTTCAGTCTACCTCTACCCCTCCTTAAACCATCCAAAGCTAGCTTCTCACACCTACGAACTGGGGCATCCGTGCCCCTTCTCATCACATGGCCAAGCCATCTCACCCTCACTTTCTGCATCTTTTACTTCACCGAAGTCACTCCCACCTTCTCCCAGATAATCTCATTCCTAACTCTATCCTCTCTAGTAATTCCACACGTCCAAAGAAATATTCTCATTTTTGCCACCTTTAATTTTTAAATATGGGAGTTCTTAACTGGCCAACACTCCATTCCATACAGAATGGCTGGACGAACTGCCACTCTGTAGAATTTTCCTTTAAGATTGGGGGCACCATTTTATCACACAATACTCTCGAGTCGATCCTCCACTTCATACAACCTTCCCCAATACGTTTAGAGAGCTCCTCACCAATCTGTCCATTCCCCTGAATCATAGACCCAAGATACTTAAAGTTATCCTTCTTACAAAAATCTTGGGAATCCAACCTCACTACCACCTCATCCTTCTACCTCAAGTCATTAAACTAGCATTTCATATACTCCGTCTTGTACCTACTCAACCAGAACCCTTTAGATTTAAGGGTTTGCCTCCAAATCTCTAATTTATCATTCATACCCGTCGCGTCTCATAAATCAAAACTACATCATCTACAAATAACATACACCAAGGCACCTCACCTTGAATACTCTGCGTCAATACATCCATCACCAACGCAAATAAGAACGGACTAAGAGTCAATCCCTGATGCAACCCTGTATGGACTGGGAAATGCTCTGAGTCTCTTCCCACCGTCCTTACCCAAGTCTTCACTCTATCATACATATCCTTAATAGATCTGGTGTATGCCACAGGGAACCCTCTCACATCTAAGCATCTCTATAGAACCTACCTAGGGACTTTGTCATACGTCTTCTCCAAGTTGATGAACTCCATGTGTAAGTCCCTCTTTCATTCCCTATATTACTCCACCAATATCCTCACCAGGTGAATTGCCTCTTTTGTTAACCGAACGGGCATAAATCCAAATTGATTCTCTAAAATAGACAGGATCCTCCTCAACATCTGCTCAACTATCCCAAATCTGTATAGTGTGACTCAACAACTTAATACCCATGTAGTTGTTGCAACTATGAATGTCACCCTTATTTTTATATAAAGAAATCATCGCACTCTATCTTCAGGCCTCAGGTATTTTAGCAGTCTTGAATATACCGTTAAAAAAATCGGTCAACCACCTTAAACCTGCCCCCTAGTGTACTTCCAAAAATCCACTGGAATCTCATCAGGCCCCGTCATCCTACCCCTCCGCATCCTGTGAATAGACTCTCTGACATACTCAACCTTAAAACGACTACAGTAACTGAAATCACGGCACTCCTCTGAGTGCTCCAACTCCCCTAACTCAATGCCTCTGTCCCCCTCATCATTCAAGAGTCTATGAAAATACTCTTGTCATCTTTTCTTAATGTGAACATCCTCTACCAGTACTCTAACATTTTCCTTCTTAATGCACTTCACTTTATCGAGGTCACGACCCTTATGCTCCCTAGCCTTAGCAAGCCTATACAACCTCTTTTCCCTGTTTGTCTCCTCTAACCCCGTATACAAGCTCTCAAACGATGTTGTTTTTGCACCCGCAACTTTTAACTTAGCCTCCTTCCTTACTAATTTGTAATCCTCCCTATTCACCTGTTTCTCCTCTTTATCTTTAATATCAATCAACTTAACATACACCCTCTTCTTAATCTCCACTTTCTTCTTAACTTCTTCATTCCTCCACCAGTCCCTCTGATGTTGTCCTGCCCGACCCCTCGAAACAAATAATACCTTTCTAGCATTTTTCTTGATGCAGCTGGTATCCTTATCCCACATATCATCGACATCCCACCTACACTCCCACACCCTCATCCCCACCACCTTCTCTTTTATCTCCATTGCACTAACTGACGTCAAGCCACTCACTTAATTTTGGGTTGACCCTTTCCAGCCCTCCTCTCCTTGCTCTTTTTGATAACCAAGTCGATCACCAGAAGCCTGTGTTGGATCGAAAGATGCTTACTCGGAATAACTTTACACTCCTTACATAAATCCATATCCCCCTTCCTAAGCAGCAAAAAGTCAATCTGAGTCTTGGTTATCGCGCTTTGGAAGGTAATCAGGTGATCCTCCTTCTTTGGAAATCTCGAATTCACTACCACTAACCCAAAGGCCCTTGCAAAATCCAACAGAGCAGCTCCCTGTCCATTCCTACAACCGAAACCAAAACCTCCATGCACATCATCATAGCCTCTCAGTAAAACCCCAATGTGCCCATTAAAGTCCCCTGCTATGACAATCTTCTAAGAGTTAGGCACGCTTCTCACCACCTCATCCAAAGCCTCCCAAAATCTTGTTTTTGCCTCCTCTTCTGATCCCACCTGCAGCACATAAATACTACACGCATTCAGCGTAAACCCCCCAATGACCAACTTAATTTTCATCAGCATATCACTGGCCCTCTTAACCTCCACCACCTTCCCTCTAATCTTCTCATCCTTTAGGATGCCTACTCCATTTCTATGCCTCTTACTCCCTGAGTACCACATCTTGTACCCATCCACATCCCTAGTGTTAGACCCTACCATTTAGTCTCCTGAACACACGCAATATTATTCCTTTTCTTCTTAAGAATCTTCACCAGCTCTACAGACTTACCCTGAAGGATCCCTATATTCCAATACCCTACCCTCAACCTATCTTCTTTTGCCTTACGCCTACCTCTACCGCCCCTCACCAAACCAGTCCTAACACCCGACCTTAACTCCACACCCATCCCTGCCCTCCCCTCTTCCCCCAACCCTAAAACAACCCCCAACTCCAACCCCCTCGGACATGACCCTATTCTACCATCAACCCCCAAATCCACTACTCAATAAAACAAAGTCCCAAATAAACTAATAGTAGGAAACAGAAGGCAGAAGACACGCACAATACCCACTATCCGACCTAGTAGCTAGAGCAACACAAAAATATCTACCAATACGAGAAAGAAGCCATTCACAACAAATTGTAAGTTAGTCACAAGAAACAAAATAATAAGACGAAACTAAATTGTAAGAAGAAACTAAATATCAAAGTTTAGAAGTCACCGGGTACTCGTGTATGCCAAGTCCTCTCCGCTTGCGTGCTACTGTTGGGTTCTGGTAATTTGATGTTGAAATTGCTTGCCGGAATAGAGTCACTGGAGCGTCGCCTGAATGTCGCCGGAGCGTCGCCTGAATGTTGCCAAAGCGTCGCCTGGGTGTTGCCGAAATCTAGTCACCGGTTGTCGTCGTACCAACCTGAGTGTCCGATGCTGCACACTAACACCGTCGTCGGGGTCATGCAGGCAAAAACCCTATCCCGCTAGCGATAGCAGTGACGAGAGGGAAAAAGGGGAAGGGAGAGAGAGGGGGATAGAGAGAATGAGGGAGAGAGAGCAACGGGTGGGACAAAGAGTACACTTACTTGTTGCCAACGCGTCTATGCCGTCGCCGGCATCGGAATAGTCTGGTCAGTCAAAGATAACGTTAAAGGACCGTTATAGTGAAGGGCTCAGAAGAGAGTGAGAGAGAGCGCTTCCCACCCGTTCTATCCTCAAAATCAGTTTCAAACGAGAGGGGGTTAATGTTTTTAAATTAAATATGTCAAGAATGCAAAAAAAGACAAATTAAGGCATAGTAACAGAGATATACCGGCCGTGTGGATTTAAGTTCTGTATAATTCCGTTAGTGAACTTTTTAAAATTATTAGTATAGCTTAAATTACTACAGTAAAATTACTTTATAATTTTATCAAGCTGCCAATTAATAATAATGGTCGAAATTTATAATATAAATAATCTGATTGCATGATTCTTTTTTAAAAAAATATTAATGCATAGAACATGAATTGAAATTTCTAACTTAGAAACTTTTACCTTGGGTTCCATCTGTTCCATCGACCCTTTTCGATTTCCCTCTTTTCTTTTACATGGAACTAGATTCCCTCTCTAGAAAGCTTGTTTTGTTCATGCACATCCATTTTCCCCCTTTTTTCCTAGAATTATTGGAGTAGTATATCACTTGATTTATTATAAGTTTGAAGATGGTGAATAAATAAATGGCAATAAATAAATGGTTAATTTTGCATATGATCACTTAATTTTTATTTTGTTTTACTAAAATCATTAAATTATTTCGTATAATGAAAAAAGCACTCAGTTTAGCTAAGTATCACACAATATCATTATATGTTTTTTTTTTTCATAACTAAAGGTCGCTCGATTTTACCTAAATATCACAAATATATATTGTTATGAGATTAATGAAGTAATTTAAACTTCAAACTAGAGTTGACATATTTCCAAATACGAATGAGTAAATCAATCTTACAACTTCCAAGATAAAGAAATAGTTAAGATACTAAGGAATCAATAAAGTTACAAATATTTTATTTATGATTTTTAATTAAAAGTTATGTTTTCACGTTGCTAACGAAAATAACAGAGTAAGGAATATCCAATTAGTTGCACAAGAACTTGAATTTGCGATATTGTTGTGTTTCAAAGACGAGATGGTGCCAGTTATACATAAGTGTTAACCACCTAACTTTTTGTTATTCATTAAAAGTCTTTGCTTTAGAAAAATTGTCTTTTTACTATTTTTCTAATTTTAGAATTAAAAATTAATTAAATATATTTATGTTAAAACCGTTCCTTATTAGAATTCATCATAATTAGTGACAACTAATACTTTTTTCATTAGTTTAAGAATTCTAAATTTGATTTTAAGAAGATTTAAAAAATCTAGAAGTAAATACAAAAACGTTAGAATAAGAAAAATTTAAAAACTATCAAATTTTTATAAGTTTTAAGTACGTTATAAGAATGTAACCAAAGATTTGACTTTATAAACAAAGAAAGATTTTAAATATAAAGAAAATAATCGTACGACAAATATGTTTCAAATTATTGTGTCTCTCTTAGCCTCTAACAGCAAGGGAAATAGATACTGCCTGACAAACATAAAAGTGACGATTCATTAATCATTTGAAACTTCTGGTGGTAAAATATATATGTACGTACACTAAAATATATGTTTATGTTTATATTATTATATTAAAATGTGAAGGGTCATTGAAAAATGATTTGAACTTTCTGCACTTCATTAAAATTTTTTGCAATAGACAAAATCGTTTAATTAAATAATAAAAAATTACACGTGCGAGGCACATGTGGTTAAACTAGTTATATTAAAAGTATGAAGACCCTTATAAATGACGTTTGAACATTTTTTTCTTCATTAAAAATCTCCACTTTAGATAAAATTTTCTTTTTCCATTTTATGATATTAAATATTAATTTAAATTACAATGTCCTATATTACATATATATTTAAATTACAAAGTCCTATTCTATTTCAAGTAGGTAACTATCACGTTCAAAACTACCTTAAATTGAAAGTTTCTTGCAAAGTCCTATGTTTAATATTTATTTAAATTATAAAGCCCTATTCTACTTCAAGTAGCTGAACTATCATGTCCATTGTTGAACCCAAAAAGGGTAAAATCCTACTCTAATTAAATCAGGACAAGCAACTCCATATTCAACCCAAAATAAAAGTCATTCTACAAATACGATCGTACTTTGCTATTTTCTTCATAACATACGATCGTACTTTGCAAAAGAGTTCGGGATTTGTCTCCTACTGTCTCGCTCATCATGATCAAATAGTTTTCTGCATCACCATCAATTTCTTTTCAGGTTTATTAATATAATTTCTTTCAGTAATTCACTTTTTCGCTTACAGTTTCTGTTCCTATATTGTTAGTAATGTTACTAATTAATTTAAGCACAATATTAATTGATAAGCCTTTTGAAAAGTTATTTTTTTTGTGTTAGTTTGTGGTTTACTGATTTATTTTAGCTTATGTCATTAAGTTACTTGACTTTACTTCGCTTATGTTTTCAATTCAACTAATTTGTGTGTTCCTGATTGAGTCTGCTTAATATCTCTTCTTTTTTTTCCTCTAACACTCTTCTCCTACTATTCTATTAATCTACAAAAAAGATTCACATATTCAGGTAAAATCGTCTCGCCTCATATAATACCTTTACTTATATAGACATTTGTTACTGTTATTCTAACTTTGATTTTTAAGAATAATATTGTAATGGACTTAATTATCAAATCCGCGGACTCAATATTCAATCATCGAAGTTGTGCCTCTTTACATAGTGAAACTCCACGATTGCACCTCCATAACAAAAATCTTGGTAATAGAGTGTCTGTCAACAAAAGAATTTACTCAATCAACAAGTGGTACTCGGAAATTTTCACATTCATAAATAAAGAGGTACTTAATTCATCAATCACTCCACTTATTTATAGCTAATGTTCTTCTTCTACTACTCTACTTCTTGTTAATATAATAATAGTGACTGATCAATGTCATTTTTTTGTTAAATAAATTGATTAATCTGGTTACTTTATAGTTTTGTTAAAGCAATAATAGTGATTGTCTGTCTAATATACTGGTTACTTTTAATGTATAACTTATATATTAGTTACTTTTAGTGTGGGGGCCTACATAATCAACACGTTATTAGTTGATTCCTCGACATATATATGATAATGAATTGACTTTTGTTTGACACCAGAGAAATAAAATACCTGAAAGTAGCAGTGTGGAATTATGCATAGACATATATAAATAAATAATAAATAAAACTAGCATATAAGGTACATAAACACCACTGAACTTATTTATAACTAATATTCTTCTTCTACTATTTTACTCATGAAGAACATTCTTTTAGTGCTCAACCACATTCCTATTATCTAAATACCTATTTATTATTTATTAATTTTTTATTTGTAAGTTCTATTATTTATTCTTTTCTTTTGTCTTTTCAAGACACAAAAGTTAATGCCAACCTTTTTAATTGACATATTAAAATGTGAATTTTTTTTTTACATCAAGACAACTTTTGCTATATCATGAACAACCGGATTGCTCCTTCCAATCTTAATTTTTTTTCGGTCAATAAGGACATTGAGGTTGGATTCCTTGATGGCGCTATTGTTCAAGAATGCAAGCGTTCCTTCTCTACACATTGTTTGTCGAATAATTTTATTTTGTTTGAAGATGAAAAGCTGCATACCGCAGGAACAGTTTTGGATAATTTCTTGAAATTTCGTTATCTAATCTAATATTTAGTATAAGATTAATATTTTATTTCTATTTATCTAATAATCAATACTTAATATTTGTAGATATTGTTGAATCTTCGTATCTTCTAAGTTCTTCACAAAAGGCAAAAAAATGTAAAGAGCTTGTACTTATGAATGAGAAATATGTTTAACTTCTTTTTAAAAACTTTTTTCCTTTTTATTGTTCACTTACTTCAGTTAAAATTACAAAATTTAATATTATTTTTCTTATCGAAGATTCAGGCGTGATTGAAAAATTATAACATTATGGGGAAAATTCTCAAAAATAAAAGATGAACTCCTGCAAAATCTCGATGAAGAAAAATATGTTATCGTATTCTGTGATATTAGGACTAACCTATTCCTAGGTACTATCTTACAAGTTGTGCTTATGAAACATTCTTAGTCTTTTTTTAATTTTTTGTAGGTTCTACATGTATCAGGAGTATGTGGATAATTCAATTTTTGAAAAAGCAATCTCTCTTAAAAAATGATACTATATACATTCTCATATTCAAAATAATGAATAGTATAATATAGTTATTTTACTTTGCTGCCTAAATAACATGCAGGGCTTCATTGAAGAAGAAGAAGCACATAGATATTACTATGTTGCCATCTTTACAAATTAAAATGGTTCAAGAATTGAAACCTAGGGATATATAGCACGTGGTTCGTTCGATTATGAGGTGTTATTTTTCACCTATCTAATAAAAATTTATATGTGTTCCAAAAGTTTTGATCCTTGTCTTTTCTATGTTTTATATGTAGGTTAAATATTATAAATTTACTGCGAAGATCACAATCCTTTTAAATGCAAATGACCCATACTATGCATCTTGCAATAATTTCTACAAAAAAGTAAACTTTATCGGTGCTATTCAAAAATGTTCTAGTTGTCCTGGAAAAAAAATACCTTATGAGGACAGGTAATACACATGAAAAGTTTCATATTACTTTTTAAAAAATTAATAAATATGCTAATTGTTTACTTTTTGTTAACCCTGCAAGTTTCGCCTAATACTTGACATGTTTTCTGACAATGAGCATTGTACTGTTACACTATTTGAATCCACAAGATACTTGAATGGTTGCAATATTACAATGTATAAAAATCAATACTAGAAAAGGTCATATTATACCCTCCTTTTACATTTATCATATATTTTATTACTGTATTTTTTCTCCGCTATCTTTTTTATAACTAATACATTATTTTATTTGATACAGAAAGAAGAATCCTCCTTTTATCATAACTTGCTGCTAAGTATTGACAAAGAATATACATTTCTTATCAAAAATGAAGATAGAAATGAAGGAGATCGAATAGAAAGATACTTTATTGCAGATGAAGTACAACTAGTTCTAAAGTCTATTCCAATTGACATAGTCGATGAAGAAATCACCTCAGAAATAAGGACAAAAAATGATGCTGCTGACACAATACCACAGAAAAGGATCGAGCTTGATAAGGATCAGTGATGCTATTTTCTCAAAAAGTAGAAACTCAAATATTTTGAGTGTAGATAGTAATTGATTAGTTATGTTAAGGTCAAATAGTTTTAGAATCTAAATAGTTATTGGTTATTTAAGTTTTTATTTTTTAGACGATAAATAAATTTTATTGGCATATCAAATAATATTGATCATTTTTTCACCTTTACTATCTGGCTGTTTCTAATTCGATCTACTCATACAATATCTGCTTTTATTTATTTATAATACATTATTAATTACTTATTCAATGTCGCAGGATATATATTCATTAACACATGGCACGAGGTACCTATAAAATTAATTTAACAGATTATATTTAAATTTTTTGTTTTCCCCACTTTAATTAAAAAAATTTATTTTATCTATACAGATTAACACAAAGTTGCTCAAGCCATTCAAAAAATTAACAACTATATTGCTGCAACTAGAAAACTAGAAACTTCATGTACTTTCTTAATATTCAAATCTACTTTTTCACCTCAATATTTAGAAATAATCACCCTGTTGTTTTTTAGAATAATTTATTCTTTTATTTATATTTATTGTTAGCTTATAACAGATCATAACTTTCTAGAAAAACAACACTCGAAAGTATAAGAACATAATTGAATTAGAATGACTAACAAGTAAATTTATAGGAAATCTGAAAAACAATACATGCAGCATATTAGTTTACACCAGTTACTCCTTGTGTTTTCATTTGTATATCGTCTTACTATTTGTTCACAAACTGTATAAAATTTTACTAAGAAGAAATCATAACTGAACTTAATCACAAAGTATAATATAGAAATTTTCTTGAACGTCCGTTAGTTATATATACCTCGGGTCATGTTTCAAGTTGGTCATTTCAGAGCGTCAATAGGATTTTAGAAAACTCGTCTAACATTAGCAATTCTTAAAACAATTAAGGCCATAATATTATTTTGTTTGTTGCCCATGCAAAATTTTAAAATACTTCAGAGAATATTAAACAAAAATGTGGGACACATACTGTACAAAATCTTCCATACATGCAGTAACCAACAGCTAACATGTTCATCCCAGGTTGCAAGACAACTTCTAGCATTGGTGCATGACCATCTTTAATTATGTAATTCCCAAAAATCCAGATAAATGAGACACATTATTCATTGTTAATTGTTTGCATCAACAAGGATATAGTAGTAGATAGCCAAGTAGCAGCGATATAAATATTGCTCAAACTAGAGTTATACTGTTTCAACAGAAACACCACAATCGATGTTAGACGATCAATCCAGAGAATAAAAAACCACATAGTATCCTTCGTTAGAATTTCATGAATGAATTAGCTCACAAAACATAATGTCAAATATTAACCTACAGAAAACAATACCACACATTTTCCACGCTTAGATGGCTCCACAAATGTAGCCTCTTCGTCTCCTTCAAAGACAAGAATGCACTACATAATTTGATATCTGTTAGATTAATATCACTATAAATTTCACAGAGTGTATTAATAAAAAGAGTTCCTTGAGAGTGTCATTGTTCAATCACTGCTAATCAGAGCCTTGATAAATAATTCATTTGAGAATACATCCCACTTCTTTTGATCTTCTTCCTACAACTAGAAATTTAAGCCATAGTACTTCCAAAGTTAAAATAATTGAAAGATTTAATACTATAAGTGCAACATCTTCATGAACTTTCTTGTATATTTGTCTCATTAGCAAGTCCTAGGAGTTTGGTTAAACGTGCCTGAAAAGATGTATCGATGTGTAAATATATTAAGTAAATGAAAAAACAAAGAAAGGTAGAATAAATGTGCAGCACACAAAAACAGATTCATTCTACTAAATCTTTCTCCATCTTCTACATTTTTCTAATGATAAAAAATTATTTAAAAATGGCTATTTAGCTCTATCCGTCAGTACCTATAATCAACTTTAGTTTGTTGCACTATGACTTCACTAATCTATTTTTTCAGCCAAAAATAATACTTCAGAAATAAGAGAGAAGGAAGAATTGATATTCTTCCTAATTGGAAATAAAAAATGATAGAAATATTAGGCTTTTTAGAATAAATTTGATGCATACTTTCAAATGGTGTTACCAGAAATTTTAGTTCAAACTATAGAATTAGATTTTTCACCAGGTAACCATGAATGAATGATAAACTTAAATTATCAATATAATTCCTTGTGCGATCATTCACGCATGAAAATAACATTGTCAATCATGACTTAAAAAAATTTAAAAAATGATCACTTAGTATATTTGAACCTAAGAGCTCATAATTCTCAACCCACTCTATCGACTAATTTGCACCACCTTTTCTATCAATTCAATTAAGAACCATGCAAAAGTGCCGACCATTTGAATTAATAACCATGCAAAAGTGCCACCCTCTTCAACCATCACCTAAGAACCACACACACATGGAAGAATAAGAAAAATACTACCTCACAAGCAAATTCAAAATGACACCTTTCTCAACAACAACAACCATGTCAAAATCACACAAAATAGAGAAATTAATACAATCATGAATCAACCAGACAAAAAAAAAAAGTACATATATATATTGATACCTTATTAATAGTAGTGCAAACAAACTTGCAACCAAGAACAAAGAACTACATCCCAAGCAACCACTTTCTTTCCTTCATATTTGTCGACTAATGCTCCTCCAATCATCGAGGAGAATAGAAAGAACAACAACTAATAAAAATGTAATCCATGGATGATTCACTTTCCATACTTAAACAATTTGTCACCTTTTCCTGTAACCTAAAAATTTGTAGGAAAACTAGAAAAACATGAGCATAAAACATAATCATTATCATGATTTAGATAAACTTGAGGTAGATAAACTGATAATTGAAACTAATTATCAAATTATTTTAAAAAGGTTATTGATTGAATCATAGCGCTTATTAAAATAATAACTATTGAAATTTTAATTATCTAACTTAAGTATATCTTGATCTTTTCACATCTTTTATGCGTAAAAACTGAAACCAGTATTGTTTCTTTCTATTTGTAGCGGGAGAAACATTTTAATCCACAAAAGATGTAGATGTAAAAAAAAATACTAGTAAAAAAATAAGAATAAATTGATTCCAGAAACCTCCATCCGAAAATTATGATATTGAAGGTAATGCAATACTAATATATTCATTATAGTTACTTCTGCTCTATTTGTTCAATATTTATAATTTAATAAGTTTTATAACATATAACTACATAAATTTAAGTGAAGTTGACTAAATACTATCGATATCATCTCTTCATAGGTTTGAAAATATTCCTAAATGCATACATTGTCATGCTATGAGATTCAAACATGATATTCCAACATTTTGTTGCGATGGTAGATCAATGAATTTTGAAAATACTGAAGTTCCATCTCAACTGTATGTGTTATTTTTTCTTAGATTCTGAAATAGCAAAAGAATTTTGCAAACACATTAGAGGATATAACAACATATTTGGATTTACATCATTTTGTGTAAAACTCGACAATTAACTAGCATCTTCAAGACAAGGAATTTATACCTTTAAGGAACATGATCAAATATATCATTGTAATACCCCGTATTATTTTTAGCTCAGTTCAACTTCTAGTTGCATGCATAAGGGGCTTAAGTCTTAAAAATTTTACTAAGTGTTGGGGACATAGTCATTTTTAAAGCTTCTAAACTTGGAGGATTTTTAACTTTATCTTTCCGACCCCGCGATGTTGATTTTTGAGTTAATTCATGTCCAGGAAAGTAAGGAGCTTATCTCAAAGAAGTTTTGGATTTTTCGAATGGGGTTTGGGTCATTTTTGGATCACGAAACCAGAGGATTATCGCGATAAGCCCGCGACATGGTGTTATTCTCATCGTCATGCACACCGCGTCGTGGTGAGGGAAATAAACTACCATGATAAGACCGCATCGCGGTAAGCTTGTTCCATCCAGTTTTGAATTTAAATGCCTTAGGGGTAATTGGGTCTTTTCCCGTTCAACCCAATCATTCATAAACGACTTAGGCATCAATTAGGGAATAATTTTATCCTTCTTCTCTAATTATCCTCCCAAGAAAAGAATTTCCTTTCCCCAAGAACACAAATTCAATTCTTTTCTTCCCAAGAAATAAAGAATTCAAGTTCCCCAAGTTCAAGAAACTTTAAGAAAACATCAAGATTGGTGTTTCTCTTTCAAGTTAAATATTTAAGGTATATGTGTTCTTCATCCATGGGTCCCTTTCACCCATAGAGTTCAAGAATCCTTATTGTTTTAAATCATGAGTTTTTACCTGTTTAAGTTGAATTATCTCTATGAAGCTCATGTTGATTTTAATTACAAGTTATGTTTATAAGTGTCTTCAAGTGGAATGGGACATTACATGTTTTGAATGTTGAAATCTTTATGTTATATCCCTAATTCATGATTTTAGTATTGTAATCATGTTGTCCTTGCATGCTTTACCCATTCCCATGCTTAAGTTCATGACTCTCATACGTTTGATGAAATGCTTAAGTTTTGGGTTTTGAACAATGATTTCCTATTATAGTTTAGAGTTTTTATATGGTATTATTATTATTTCCATTCTATGCTGGTGAGTTATGAACACTTGATACCTACGCATTTCACATATTTTCAGAATTTTAAGTAATGATTTCGGTCACACCATGAGTGTTACTAGTTATCCAGTTATTATGATCATGATGAGCACTATCAGTTACATAAAAAATGTTCAGTTAAGCATAGTTTAGTTTAATTCCAGTGTTAGTTCAGTTGGGAGTAATATTTAGCACTGAGGGAATACAAGGGTGGGCTTCCCCGTCAGTTAGGCAGAGTCGATACTAGTAGTCCCTGCATTTCAGAACTACGTAGCTAGCATAGGATATGAGGAGTCACCCATTAGTTTAGGATTGACTTCCTCTCAGGCATCACCCGTCAGTTTAGGCATGACACCCTGGTCCTTAGGGACACCAGATTAGTGGATCCACACAGCCAGTGTTAGTTTCCGTGTCACGGTATTGATACCCTTCTAACTGGAGTTATAGGTTTGACCCCGATTAGCTCATATTGGGGAATGTCGGTTAAATGATATCTTCCACAATCTCAGTATAGTATTCAGTGTATTTTCAGTTTAGGTTTGCTTGACTAAGGGCTCATTTGTTTGCACTTAATGGAGGTATGAATCTGAATGGTTCATACTTCTGACCATTAAGTGCATTTTGTTTTTTTATTAAGGTTTTAACTCTTAATAGGTCTGAATAGGTCTTAATCATTCAAATCTAGAACCAAGTCTTAATAGGTTTGAAGGGATATTCTGGTGTTGGATAATATTCACCACTCTATTCATATTCAGCAGTCACCACCACTAACCACCTCTATCACCGTCACCATTGTCAACCACCATTAACCACCTCCACCATCACAACCACCATCGACAAAAAATACCACTACCAACCACAATTTTCAACCGCTACCACACCTACTACTTCTTTTATTCTAATTATACTCACCGCCACCACTGTCGTCAACAACACCATAATTAGCAACCACTATCGGCCAATCCCTACTACCACAAAACTCATCTATCACAACTAGCACCACTACTAAATACCAATAATACATCACAACCTCTACATATTCTTTAGCCACTACCACCATTGTTACTAGTAGCTCCACCTCTACCACCACTTCAACTAGTACCATTGCTATAATTTATCTCTACTAACAACCATCTCCACCATCACAACAAATAACATATCCAACTAGCACTAACACATTGTCAATCATCATGCATTCATGTTTCAGCCAACATAATCAACACCTTAAACTACTAACATCAAGCAATGTCACATCACAACAACCACCACCACCATCAATCGCCACCATCATAATAGTCACTACAATACCAACCATCACAATTATCACCACCAACATTATTAATCACTAACATCAATTATCGTTATCACAATCACCATTATAAGCCATCTCCACTATCACTAACAAATATAAATGTTTTTTCTCAATCATATACTAATAATTTTGTTGTCTTAAATTACATACTTTTTTAATATATAATTAATTTTTTATTATGTATACAAATATTTTTTTTTACACATTCAGATATTAAAAAAAAATAATCTTAATCATTCAGTTTTCAGATCTAGAGACAACATCTTAATCATTCAGATGTGCATTCAGATTCAGACGTCTGAATCTTAAAAAACACAAATGGAGCCTAAGTGTACAAACTTTTAGATATTCAAGTTTATAGCTTTTAATCTTTCAGATTACAGATTTATCTCAGTAGCATAATAGTTATACACTCAGGCTTGTATTCTTAAATATTATAGTTTTCATGTATTCATGCTATTCAGTTAGTCCTTATCTCATGTGCACAGTTACCCTATGCATTTGAGTCTATCGTTCTCATATAGAATCACATTCAAAGTACTAACCACATACTTTTCTTTTTGCTATGATGTCTTATATCATAGGTTCGAACGCTAAGTTTCCCGACAACAGTTAGACAACTCAATGTAATCTAACAATAGTAGCGGTGAGTCCTCATCCATCGAGGTCATGTATGATTATTTAGTTGTCTTAGTATTTCTTATTTTCAATTATTTAGAGTTAGTTAGGGGTTTGTACCATCAACTCCTCAGTCAGTTTAGAGGTTTTCATACATCCAGACAATCATTTAGGCAGTTAGTAAGTTTTATCAGCCTTATTAGATGTTTCAGCCATTTGATTCATTCATATTTTTGGTATTCAAAATTTATGGATTTATTAATTTTTTCCTCACATGTCTATTATTATTATTTTATTCTGTACTCTCAGCAGGTACTAGTACATGGGTTAGCTTTTGGTTATTTGTGACTATAAGCACTGTTGTTGCGACTAGGGGTTAGCCTCAAGTCGTAACAAAATTTGGTATCAGAGTCTAAGGTTTTAAAGTATCTTAGAGAGTCTAAAAGCCACATTGAGTAAGTTCTTGTGCATGGGTGTGAAGTGCTCCACACTTATGGACCAGAGGCTATAAAATATTTTAGGAAAAGTTTCCCTTCTTTTAGTATTCATGTCGTATGAATGAGCATGATCTCTATTTAAACTCTCTTTCTAATTCATCCTTTATTCTATTTACAGACCATACCTCCCAAAATAAATAAAAGAAGAAGGAATAGGAACCAGCCCATACCGCCGCCTATTCAGGAAGATCTCCTTACTGAGCATGTCTCTCACACCGAGTTCAAGTCTGCTTTTACTACCTTATCCCATTTAGTAGCTGCTCAGAAAACTAGCAAACTATTTTTCCAGCCAATCCAATGGAAAATACAGCTATAGCTAGGATTTAAAATTTCACTCGGATAAATCCCTCTTTATTTTTGGGATCCAAGTCTTAGGAGGATCTGCAGGAGTTTCTTGATATGGTTCAGAAAATAACAGATATCATGGGTATCACTTCAAGTGAGAGTACAGAGTTGGCTGTATACTAGTTGCAGGATATAGCACACATGTGGTATAAGCAATAGAAGGAGGATAGGGGTGTTGAGGTAGGTCCTGTAGAGTGGGAGGAGTTTCCCACGACTTTATTAGATAGGTTGTTTCCTTTAGAGTTGAGGGAAGCTAAGGTGCAGGAGTTCATCAATTTGAAGCAAGACAATATGAGTGTGAAGGAGCACTCTCTTAAGTTTACTAAGTTAGCGAGGTATGCTCCTTCGATGGTGGCTGATAATAGGTCTAGAAAGAGTAAGTTTATTTTTGATGTATCTGATAATGTGGTCAAGGAGTGTCAGAATGCTATGTTGATTAAGGATATGGACCTATCTTAGCTTATGGTTCATGCTCAGCAGATTGTGAAAGAGAAGATTAAGGAGAAAGAGAGAGAATAAGAAGGCCAAAATAGGTAGTTTTAACTTTTCTCGGCTAAGGTTAGAGAGTGGAAACCATTCTCAATTCTATCAGAAGTTCTTAGCCCCACTCTATCTTCAGCTAGTACGCCACTACTAAGGTTCAGGAATAACAGTCGGGATAGAGCATCAGGCTCTAAGTCCTAGGGTAGTATGAACAATGGTCGTACTAATTCACTCTGCGGAAAGTGTGGTAGGAATAATTAGGGTGTGTAAGGATAGTAGTGATATGTATTTCAGATGTGTCAATCCAGGCCACAGGATCCGAGTGTGTATGGTAGTGGCGCAGAGGGGCAGAAATAATCGCCAACAAGGACAAAATACTTCTTTAGCAGCACCAGCAGGTCATCTGACCCAACAGGGCGCTACGTCCAGTACCACCAACAGGAAACACCAGAATAGACTGTATGCACTCTAGTCCCAACATGATCAGGAAAGTTCTCCTCATGTGGTTATGGGTATGTTATAGATTTTTCATCTTCATGTGTATATTTTATTAGACCTTGGAGCTTTGCTTTCTTTTGTAACCCCATATATCGATGTCAATTTTGGTATTAGTCCAGAAACATTAGCCGACCCTTTCTTAGTGTCTACCCTAGTGGGTAAATCTATTATAGCCAAACGGGTATATAAAAATTGCCCGATTATAGTATCTCAAAAAATCACTTCAGTTGATCTTGTGGAGTTAGAGATGACTGATTTTGATGTTATTCTCTGCATGGATTTTCTCCACTCATGATATGCCTTAGTTGATTATAGAAATAGAGTCGTTCAGTTTTACTTTCCTAATGAACCAATTATTAAATAGAGAGGTAGTACGTTTGTGATTAGAGGACAAATTGTTCTTATCTTAAGGAAAGAAAAATGATATCTAAGGAATGTGTTTACCATCTTGTCCGAGTTAAAGACTCTAGTTCTGAGACTCCAAGTCTCGAGTTTGTTTCTGTAGTAAGGGAATTTCCAGATGTGTTCACTAAAGACCTTCCTGGAGTTCCTCCCAAAAGGGAAATTGACTTTGAAATAGATCTCCTTCTAGATACCCAACCTATCTCTATTCTTCCCTATAGAATAGATCTATCTAAGCTTAGAGAATTAAAAGAACAATTGAAGGATCTCTTAAATAAGGGATTCATTAAGCCTAGTGTTTCCCCATGGGCCACTTCAGTCTTGTTCGTGTGTAAGAAAGATGGTTCTCTTAGAATGTGCATCGATTACTGCCAGTTCAACAAAGTCACAATCAACAATAAGTATCCACTCTCCAATATTGATGACTTATTCGACCAACTTTAAGGTGGAAGTTGCTTTTCTAAGATACATCTCATATTCGGCTATCATCAACATAGAGTCAGAGAATGTGACATTCTGAAGAAAACTTTCAGAACTCAGTATGATCACTTCAAATTCCTAGTTATGGCGTTTGGGCTAATGAATTCCCCTACAATTTTCATGGACCTAATGAAAAGAGTGTTTAAGAAGTACTTGGACATATTCATCATAGTCATCATTGATGATATCCTTCTCTATTCCGGTACTGAGAATGATTTTTCAAACTATTTGAGATTTGTATTACAGACCCTTATATCTCATCAGTTGTTAAGTGCGAGTTTTGTCTAAGATTATTATCTTTCCTTGGCCATATTATTTCCATTGATAGCATTCGAGTTGACCCTCAAAAGACCTAAGAAGTGAGAAACTGGCCCAAACCCATCTCCCCATCAGTTATCAGGAGTTTCTTGGGTTTGGCTGGCTATTATGACTGATTTGTTAAAGGGTTCTATTTTACTGCATCCCTTATGTCTCAATTGACTCAGAAGTAAGTCAAATTTTAGTGGTCAGATTCATGTGAGAATAGTTTTTAGGAGTTGAAGACTCGACTCACTTCAGCCCCAGTATTGACTTCTCTAGATGGATCAGATAGGTTTGTAGTTTACTGTGATACTTCCAGAGTTGGTAATGGTTGTGTATTGATGTAGAGAGGTAAGTTCATAGACTATGCCTCTAGACAACTTAAACCCCATAAAAAGAATTATCCTACCCGTGATCTTAAGTTAGTAGCTGTTGTTTTTGCCTTGAAAATTTGGAGGCATTATCTTTATGGGGTTCATGTTGATGTGTTCATAGATCACAAAAGTTTGTAGTATGTGTTCTCGCAGAAAGATATGAATCTTTATCAGGGAAGGTGGCTTCATTTCTTGAAAGTTTATGATATGAGTATATTGTATCATACAGGCAAGGCCAATGTAGTGGCAGATGCCCTTAGTAGATTGTCTATAGGTAGTGTTGCTCATGTTGAGGAGTATAAAAAGAAGTTAGTCCAGTAGGTTCATTAGATTTCTATATTAGTTGTTCGATTATTTCACTCAGCTGAAGGCGGTGTATGGGTTCAAAGTGGTTCAAAATCATCATTGGTTGCTAAAGTAAAGGAAAAGCAAGATAGGGATCCCAGTCTGGTTAAGATGAAGAAATCAGTTAGAGATTAGAATGTAGATGTTTTTTCCCAAAAAAGAGATCGTGTGTTGTGTTTCCAGGGTACGTTATATGTTTTGAGTATTGATAGGTTGAGGAAATGGATCTTAGCAGAAACGCATGGTGCACGTTACTATATACACCCAGGAGCCACTAAGGTTTATCACAATTTATGAGAAGTCTAATGGTGGATTGGTATGGAGAGAAATATTAAAGAGTTTATAGCTAAGTGTTCTAATTTTAAGCAGGTCAAGGTTGAACACCAGAGGCCAAGTGATGTATTGTAGGAGTTCAGCATTTCCACTTGCAAGTGGGAAGTAGTGAACATGAATTTTGTAATAGGTTTGCCTATAATAACAACTATCACTCTAGTATCCAAATGGCTCCATTTGAGCCTTTCTATGGGAGGAGATATAGATCTCCTATTAGTTTGTTTGAGGCAGGTGAGGCTACTTTTATTGGGAAAAATTTGGTGTTTGATGTGATGGAGAAAGTTCAGTTGATTAGAGAGAGTTTGAAGATAACCCAAAGCCATCAGAAATCTTATGCAGATGTAAGGAGAAGAGATCTTGAGTTTGATGTTGGTGATTTAGTCTATTTGAAAATCTCTCCCATGAAGGGAGTGAAGAGATTCGACAAAAAGGGAAAGCTCAATCCCTGATATATTGGTCCTTATAGAATTATTAAACGTTTTGGGAAGGTAGCTGATAAGCTAGAATTGCCTGCAGATTTGGCATCAGTCCATTTGGTGTTTCATGTTTTTTTGTTAAAGAAATGTATTGGTGATTTAGCTATTGTTATACCTTTAGAAAGTACAGGTGTTTAGGATAGCCTTTCTTTTGAAGAAGTCTCAGTTGAGATCCTAGACTGTCAGATTTGTAGGATATGGAACAAAGAAGTTCCCTTGGTTAAAGTCCTATGACGGAATCAGTCTGTTGCGAGAGCTTCTTGGGAACAAAAAGCAGATATGCTATAATACCATGTATTTTTGAGATAGAAATCAAACCATCATTCCTACATGTGCAAACTCTAATCCCATGATTCATATTTTAATTCATTTATCTTGATCTTTATCCTAGTGTGGGAAGTGCTTTCTAAGTGAAAAAAAATATTCATAGAAACCACCTAGAGCAAAGTTGAGTGAAGAACCTTTGATTCGTCCTAAGTTGGGTATTTGATTCTACAAGGGTCTACTTTGGACATGCATAGATTTTGATATACATGGAATTTTTCAGTTCAAGACCCACCAAATTGTTGATAATTTAATCAACTTTCCAACGATACCAATTTTGCCTAAATTCGATACTCGGGTGAAAAATTATAATATTTTTCATGTAAGGAAGTAAGCTGCCACGATTACACTTCCCGTCGTGCCTATAAAAGTTGACCAATACCCCTCAGTAGTAAACCTCTAAATCAAGATTGTACAAAATAGTAGGTCACCGTAATTACACCGCTCAGTAGTGCCTATAGAGGTAGAACCAATAGTGCTCAGTGATGAGCCTCAGAATTGAGATTTCTGCTGAAACTTCTTATTCTGAGAGGCAGTCTTGTCTTTTCCCTACAAACTCAAGTTGTGTAAACGATGAATTAAAATATCTTTTGGGCATAATATGCCCGAATTCACTCAAATTTATTAAAAAAAAACCTAACCTCCCTCCCAAAGATCTAGAATCCATCTTTAAGTTCAAGATTTCCAAGAAAAGAGTCAAGATTCGAGTCCTATTCTTCAAACTAAGTAATCTAAGGTATGTGCGTTTTTTCCTAAACTCATGGTCATGGTGAAATCATTTTTAATAATGCTTGAGTGATGAGGAATAATGTATTTACAAAGGGTTTTGAATTTACATTGGCAATTATGCATTGTGAACCCTTTTAATGATATATATTGTTTTGTTCTTAAGGCCTTCCCTTGAAATTGAATTATGTTCATATATGTATACATCTATATATGTTTTTGGTGTTGAACTCGAATTGAGAGCATAAATAATTAAACTCCCTCTCGTGTTATTGCACGTATTCATTTCACATGTTACGGGTTGTTAAATTGCATATTGAGAAGAATGAGATAAATATTTTTACTATTGTTTAAGGATTTGATATTGGTTATGCATTGAAGAGAGGGTGTTTTCTTGGTTTTAAATGTTAAAAATGAGCATTGGAAGAATTGCATGGTTTGCTACAAAGTAATTGACCACCACTTGTTTGAGAATTTAAAGAGAGGATCTTTGCATAAGTTTTCATGTATTTCAAAATACAAATTCTCTTGTATCCTCTGAATAATTTGGTGGTTCAAACACTATGTTTTGAATGAAAATACTATAACATGATACTGTATGTCTTATACGACTTGCAAGTCTTGGTATGACGATACTAAATCATACAAATACCCTAATAGACTGAGACTACACTTTACTACAAAAAGTTTTTCAGACATTAGACCACTTTTAGGAAGATGCATGATTTAAAATGTTAAAAATAGTCTTAAAAGAGTTAGATGGTTAGTCGAAGAAGGCATTTGAGTGTAATGGTTCATTGCTAGAAGTCGAGTTTTGCTGATTTGTGTGATATGATTGGCTAAGGCTAATGTATACATGTCCATGAGACACTGGTATACTAGACTAGTATGTAGGACCCCTATTCTTGCGGCAAACTTGGATGTTGGGGCTTGGCCGATGAGTTAATGGTGGACCCATTTAGCTCTTTGGTACTAGACTTGTAGGGTGTACCATCTAGCTCGGACGTAACATAAAGAGTGGTTCATGATTTCAACAAAATATTTCAAAGTCTTTTAAGTATGCCCATGAGTTTTCATATATCATTTGTAAAAGGTTTTATGAATTTCTCTCACTTATGTTGTATAAAAGTATGTTATTTTGGATTGCTCTGCATACCAATACATATGTATTGACCCCCCATATTTCAGGATCTAAGGAACAGTCCTGGGGTCCCGTTAAGCAGTAGAGTTATTTGGTCAGAAGTTGCAGTTGGTGAGCCTCCCATATTTTGGAAGGCCTAGTTATGAGTTATTGTTATTTTATTTGATTCATGGTCCGATTGGGGGAATTTTCCTAGTTTTATTACATATGTTGGTTCATGTATTGTTATAAATTTCGCTGAATGGTGTCATATGTTTTGAATGTTAAGAACTCCCTTTGAAATTTTTTAGTTGAACTAAGAGATTGATGTTGTTATCTTATTATATTTTATGCATTTTTTATAGTATATGACTGGTGTGCATGACTTCTAGATAGAAAAAGGTGCTCGGGCCTTCATGGTTTGGGATACTCATTGCAGCCAGGGACCCGACTCGGGTTGTGACAAACTTGGTATCAGAGCACGGTTCATGGTCCTAGGGTATCTGTGAAATCACGTCGGGTAGAGTCCTATTTATGGGTGTGTAGCGCGCCACACTTATAAAGAGAAAGATACTAGGCATTTAGGAATGTTTCACTTTTTTTCATGTTCTAGATCATGCCACTGTGTTGTTCATTTATAAGTTATCCAAATTCCTTCTTTACACTAGTTTTATTAACTATGTCTCATTTCGAGTCGATTCAAGTACAGAATCTTAGAGTCTAAATAAGGTGGTCCCTCCTAATTGAGTCATAAAAGAGTATGAAATTGCACAAGGACGTGAGAGGAGTCTATAAGTTCCTTAAAGTGGATTGATAAGACTATACCCTTATCAACATCAATCGTTCATTCAAGCCAGAGGTATGAAGTATATTTAGTCCTTTTCAAAATTCTTATTATAGATGACATGCTAAAGGGTAGTCATGTATGTAAGAATGTTAGAACTATATTTCCACCCGAGTAGTAGTATATGTTAAGGTGTCATACCCTATTGGTAATAAAATAATCCCAAAGTTAGTGATATGAAGCCACAAGGTTAGAAGTTAGGGTAAGGTTGACTTTTGCATAAATAAGTAGTTTGAGTTATATAATCCTTGACTGAGGGGTGGGTTACTCTTGTATGGTGATTAGCTAATGTGGTAGCAATATTTGTTGATTGTATGGTAGTCTGTGAAGGAAGTGGCTGGCTATGATTATTATTAATACTAAATAGGGAAAGATCTTAGAATGGATTGATATGGTGGTTATAGAAATCATTTATAGGCTTTGAATGAAAAGGGGTAGATTAGTCAGTAAGTTATGGGTAGAGACTCATTGGTGTAAATGATATTTGAAGGTAGTCTAAATGTATGCTTGGGTAAGAAGATTTAATGTGAGGAAGTAGAGCATGTTGCTAAGGTCGTAATGAGTCATATTATAGGATTAAGATTGACTATCCCTATTATGTGACTTAACCCGCTTAATTGTCTTTTCTTTAGTCGTTGTAAAATAGTACTACATGTGAGAAGGTATGTAGCAGATTTTGAGGTATAGTAGTGTTGTGGAGAGGATGAACTTATGGGCCATAGTTAAGTGAAGTAAGAGACTTAGGTTGAAATTTCTATTTGATGGACTAGTATAGTATGCGACATGCTTCATCGGTGTTATATTATTGGTGTTTGAAAATAGACTTGAACTTTAGATGTGGATTGTGGTGATGAGGATAGTAGCTTAAGGTTAATGATGCACGTTTTGTGGGAGTAAGTAGTAGGCTTGATTTGATGTGTGCAATAGCCTAAGTTGGCAACTTATTATAAATGGAGTGAATAATTATGATATACATATATAAACACGAGACTAGTGTTAGAATGATGAATTGTGGTTGAGTCATTAAGTGAATAAGGGCGTAAGTATATAAGAATAAGTTTCATCCCCAGGTAGTATGTTGTTAAGTAAAGTTTTATGTGTATAAGTGTTTTGCATACCTAGTTTTCATTCTCGACTCTTGTAGTATGGAGAAGTCTGGGAAGCTGTTGTATGGCATTCTTTAGAATTGAATTGAGGAAATATAGGTAGGCAATATGCGCCTTTGGTATAGTTTTACAAAGTTTGTTAAGTGGTAAGTTATGTGATTGGAGGTGTAATGCTAGTATTCTAAGGAGTTGAATATGAAATGTTAAGTATTTAGAAGCATTGATGTCCATGCCCATGGTAATGTTAGTCATAAGTCAATGACTTTGGAGGTTGGAGAAAGTTATGATTAGTGTCCCTGAAGGGGGGATGTCCTAGAAAGAAACTAGTGTGTTTTTATTAAAAATTACTGAGGAAAATTTGTGGTCATTTGTATACTGATACCCCCATTGTATTGAGAATTGTGGTTATAGATTGATAAGAGTTTATGTTCTCAAGTCTAGGATTATGACTTGGATCTAAGGGGGAGATGGTGAGTTAAGGTAGTTCCCGAATTTTCTCATGTGGCAAGTTCAGGGAAGAGTCATGATAAACCTATTACTATTCAAGCATATTCCTCCTACTTTAGTTTAAGAGTTCATTCTACCAATGTCTTATGTATTAAAGTTCTGTCTATGTCTAAGGTCTGAGTTCTCTATGTAACTCACGTAATGTTCCAAACTCCAAACTAAAAGCAATAATGTCTCAGTAAATCCAGTCTTTCGTATATTCAAGCTCTATGTTATGATATTCAGGATCCATAAATCTGTGTCCTGAATCATGCTTGGTTCTAAGGAGCTATGTTTTCCTATGTTACTGATTCATTTTATGTCGGGATTACTCAAAATGATGAAGTTTATGCAAACTCATAGCCATGTTCAGTTCTTAAATGAGGAGCAATGGATCCAAGTAGAAATCCTTGTCTCAATCGTTGATTTCATGAATTCCGATCTTATGTTATGCAACTCTTGATATGTGGACTCATGTTTTCTGATTGTGGTCTGTCCTAAGAATCTATATTGTGTTGTGTTTACGCCAGAACAACTCTCTGCTCTTGGTCTAGACATTTGGTAAATGAAGCACTTTGCTCCTATTGTGTCGTATCTTCATCTTATAATCCACCTTGAGTAGTTCAATAAGTATAAGTTATAGTCTAATAGTGTCACTCCCCTTTTCATGATGCTCATGCTGGGGTCCCTCAATGACCCACCTTATGATAGTAAGATAGTAGTTATGGAAGAGTAGTGATGTTCTTGGTAGGGTAGTAGATGTTCTTGAATGTGAAAATTTTTAGGTGATTTCTTTAGCAAAGGTTACAGGTAAAGGAGGAAAAAAGGAGACAAACTTTTGTTTCGTAAAATAGTTAGGAAGGAGATGTGTGGCAAAAATCTTTATGATAGTTATTGATTTTAGTGGTCTTAGTGGAGAGATCCATGAAGTGGGTGTATTAATGATAGGCTTGAATGTTGTGCTTGATGAAAATGCAAACCAATGCACTAGGTGGTTAGTACTCCTCGATTTAAGGCAGTCAGTTGTTCGATTATAGTGATAAGATGGAGAAGTGTTCTTAAAGGGATGTAGAATATGGGGTCCCATAGCTTAAGCTATCATTTTTTACTCCGGGTTAGGCTTCAACATGGATGTATGATACAACTGGACTTAAGCTCTTGTAGTTATGTTTTTGACGGGGGAATTATAAGATTGGGATGTTGAAATATGGTATTCATAGTTGAAATCATAGTGGAGAAGCGTTGCAAAAATTTAAAGGCTATTAGACGTGTTATTTGAGGTAGAGAATATTTCTAATCTATTCTTATGTCCTGCGGGAATCTCATCTCATGTTGTGTACCAATCTTAATTAGGCCGAGGATTCTTAGAAAAGTGCATGCCTTACAATGATTTGATCATGTGCCATAAAACACATGCCAAGATCATATCGATGTCAAGTTTCGTTATCTCATGATTTGTGCTTACAAAATTTCCTTGGTGATGCCATAAAGCTCTACTTGAATGTCTAAGTATGTTTCATTTAGGGAAACAAAATTCCTAATATGAGATTATGTCCGTTATTCCATACTTCTGTAGCCTCAACAAAATCCTACCCATCATTCGAGGACGAATGATTCCAAGGGGGAGATAATGTAACACCCCATATTTTTGAGATAGAAATCAAACCTTCCATCCTATGTATGCAAACTCTAATCCCATGATTCATATTTTAATTCATGTGTCTTGATCATTATCCTAGTGTGGGAAGTTCTTTCGAAGTGAACAAAAATGTTCATAGAAACCACCTAGAGCAAAGTTGAGCTAAGAACTTTTGGTTCATCCAAAGTTTGGTATTTGATTCTACAAAGGTCCACTTTGGACGTGTATAACTTTTAATATACGTAGAATTTTTTTGATCAAAACCTACAAAATTGTAGATAATTGAATCAGATTTCCAACAATACCAATTTCGCCTAAATTCGATACCCAGGTGAAAAGTTATAGCATTTTTTGTGTGAGGCAGTATGCTGCCGTGATTACATCGCTCGACGGTGCCTATAGCGGTGGAACCAATACCGCTCAGTGGTAAACCTTAAAATTGGGATTGTCCAAAATAGTAGGTCACTACAATTACACCGCTCAATGGTGTCTATAGAGGTGGAACCAATAGCGCTCAATGGTGAGCCTCAAAATCGGGATTTCTGCTGAAATTTCTAATTTCGAGGGGCAGTCTTGTCTTTTCCCTACAAACCTAAGTCATGTTAACCGTGAATTAAAATGTATTTTGGGCATTATATGCCCAAATTCACTCAAATTTATCAAGAAAAAAACCCAAACCTCCCTACCAAAGATCTAAAATCCTTCTTTAAGTTTAATATTTCTAAGAAACGAGTCAAGATTCGAGTCCTATTCTTCAAACTAAGTAATCTAAGGTACGTGGGGGTTTTCCTAAGCTACATGGGCATGGTGAAATCATTTTTTATAATGTTTGAAAGATGAGGAATAATGTATTTACAAAGGGTTTTGAATTTACATTGACAACTATGCATTGTGAACCCATTTAATGATATATATTGTTTTGGTCTTGAGGCCTTCCCGTGAAATTGAATTATGTTTGTGTATTTATACATCTATATGTGTTTTTGGTGTTGAAATTCGAATTGAGAGCATGAATAATTAAACTCCCTCTTGTTTTATTACATCTCTTGATTTCACATGTTACGGGTTGTTAAATTGCATATTGAGAAGAATGAGATAAATATTTTTACTATTGTTTAAGGATTTGATATTGATTATGAATTGAAGAGAGGGTGTTTTCTTGGTTGTAAATGTTAAAGATGAGCATTGAAAGAATTGTATGGTTTGCTATAATGTAATTGACCACCACTTGTTTGAGAATTTAAAGAGAGGATCTTTGCATAACTTTTCATGTATTTCAAAATACAAATTCTCTTGTACACTCTGAATGATTTGGTGGTCCAAACTCTATATTTTGAATGAAAATACTATAACATAATAATGTATGGCTTATATGACTTTCATGTCTTGGTATGACGATACCGAATCATACAAATGCCATAATAGACTCAGACTAGACTTTACTACAGAAAGTTTATTTACACATTAGACCATTTTCAGAATGATGCATGATTTAAAATATTAAAAATAAGATTAAAGAGAGTTAGATGGTTACTCGAAGAAGGCATTTGAGTTTAAGGGCTCATCGCTAGAAACCGTGTTTTGCCCATTCAGGTGATATGATTGGCTAAGGCCAATGTATACTTATCCCTGAGACGCTGGTGTACTAGACTAGTTTGTAGGACCCCTATCTTTGCGGCAAACTTGGATGTGGGGGCTTGGACGATGAGTTAATGGTGGACCCATATAGCCCATGGTTACTAGACTTGTAGGGTGTACAATCTAGCTCAGAAGTTACATAAAGAGTTGTTTAAGATTTCAACAAAATGTTTCAAAGTCTTTTAAGTATGCCCATGTGTTTTCATATATCATATGTAAAAGGTTTTATGAACTGCTCTCACTTATACTGTATAAAAGTATGCTATTTTGGATTGCTCTGCGTACCAGTACATCTGTATTGACCCCCTATTTTGTAGGATCTGAGGCACAGTCTGGGGGTCCCGTCAAGAAGTAGAGTTGTTTAGTCAGAAGTTGCAGTTGGTGAGCCTCCCTTATTTCGGAAGACCTAGTTATGAGTTATTGTTATTTTATTTTGATTCATGGTCCGACTGGGGGCCTTGTCCTTGTTTTATTATGTATGCTGTTTATTCTATTATTAGATATTTCGCAGACTGGTGTCATTTTTTTTGAATGTTAAGAAATCCCTTTGAAATTGTTCATTTGAACTAAGAAATTGACCATGTTTCCATCTTATTATATTTTTCGCATTTCTTTATAGTATATGAATGATGTGCATGATTGCCAGATAAAAAAAGGGTGCTTGGGCCTTCATGGTTTGGGATGCTCGTTGCGGCCAGGTCCCCAGCTCGGGTCGTGATATATGCTTACCAGGTATCCTCATTTTTTCTACGCCAACTCAGACCAAGCTTGAGGTAATAGTTTTACTTAGATTGACTCTTTTCCATTCTCAGTTACAACATATAACTATTCTCATGTCATTTCATGCATTCACGACATTAGTTCAGTTCACGTATCATGTTTCAGAATCAATTATGTAATCATGTTTCCAGTCATGCATGTTTAGTATGTGATCTCAGTTAACTTAGTTCAGTACTCTCAGTCTAACCAGTCTTAATCGAGGATGAATGTTCCCAAAGGGGAGATATTATAATACCCCATATTATTCTTAGCTCAGTTCAGCTTCTAGTTGCATGCATAAAGGGCTTAAGGATTGAAAATTTCACTAAGTGTTGGGGAATTAGTAATTCTTAAGGCTTCTAAACTTGAAGGATATTTAACTTGGTATCCCCGACCCTGATATGTAGGTTTTTGAGTTAATTCATATTCAAGGATGTACGGAGCATGTCTTGGAGAATTTTCAATTTTTTTGGTTGAATTTTGGGTTATGTTCACGAAACCAGAGGATTATAAGCCCGCGATCCAGTGTTATTCCCGTCGTCATGCAGACCGCGTCGCGATGAGGGGAGTGGACTACCGAGATAATATCACATCATGGTAAGCTTGTTTCATCCAATTTTGAATTTAAATACCTGAGAGGAAAATGAGTCTTTTCCCCCTCAACCCAATCGTTCATAACACGATTTGGATAATTTTTCCCTTCTTCTCCTATTATCCTTCCAAGAAAACTATTCTCTTTCCCAAAGAACACAAATTCCATTACTTTCTCCCCGAGAAATAAAGAATTCAAGTTCCCCAAGTTCAAGAACCTTTAAGCAAGCATCAAGATTGTTTTTTCTCTTTCAAGTTAAAGGTGTAAGGTATGTGTCATGTTCATCAATAGGCCCCTTTCACCCATGGAGTCCAAGAATCCTTTTGTTTTAAATCATGAGTTTTTACATGTTCAAGTTGAATTATCCTCATCAAGCTTATGTTGATTTCAATTACAAGTTATGTTTATAAGTGTTTTTAAGTGGAATGAGCCATCAAATGTTTTGAATGTTTAAATATTCATGTTAAATCCCTAATTCATGATTTTAGTCTTGTAATCATGTTGTCCTCGCATGCTTTACCTATTCCCAATCTTATTTTCATGACTCTCATGTGTTTGATGAAATGCCTAAGTTTTGCGTTTTGATCAATGATATCTTACTATGGTTTAGAGCTTTAATATGGTATTATTATTATTTCCATTCAGTGTTGGTGGGTCATGAATACCCGATACCTACATGTTTCAGAAGTTTTCAGAATTTCATTAATGATTGCAGTCACACCATGAGTGTTACTAGTTATTCACTTATTATGATCATGATGAGCACTATCAATTACATAAAAAAATTTCAGTTAAGCATAGTTCCAGAGTCAGTTCAGTTGGGTGTAGGATTTAGCACCGAGCAAATACAGGGGTGGCGGCTTCCCCGTCAGTTAGGCAGAGTCGTTAGTAGTAGTCCCTACATTCTAGAACTACATAGCCAGCGTAGGATATGAGGAGTCACCCATCATATTAGGCTTAACTTCCTTTCAGGGGTCACCTGTCAGCTTAGGCTAGACATCCTGGTCTTTCGGGAAACCAGATTAGTGGAATCACACAACCAGCATTAGTACTCATGGAACGGTACTAACACCCTTCCAACTAGGGTTACAAGTTGGATCTCGATTAGCCCAGATAGGGGCATGTCTGTAATACCCCATAAAATCCTAAAGCTTAATTCAGTCCTTTAAAATTGTCAAAGGGTCCTATACTTAGAAAATTCTAGCTAAGTTCCCAGACTTAGCCTATTATTAGCCTTAGAAAGTTGGTAATCTCATTTCTTCACCTTAACGTCCTTTAATGGTCCATAATTTTATTAGTGAATGATCAGGAAGTTCAATAGGTGTTCTCGAACAAGTTTTGGAATTTTCAGAACACGTTTAGATCATGTTCGGAGTCCCAAAATAGTGGACCAACGCGATCGTGGCGTGCCGCGTCTCCAATCGCATTGGTCAATATTTGTACAGTCTACCAGAGCTAAAAATTCTGAGGCTCAATGCAACTATGGCACAACGCATCGAGTATTGCATCACAACCATCAACGCGTCGCGTCGCTTGTAGCATCGGCACCCAGTTTTTTAGTCATTAAATGTCTATATTTTAAGGGAAAAAGGTTCAATTTTCCATCCTTAGATAAACCCAATAACACGTGATTCAACCATATTTCACCCAAAATATAGAGTTTCTCTCAAGAACAAGTTAGGGTTTTCAATTAATGATTCAAATTCAATACTCAAATTCAAGAATCTCTCCATCAATCTTTGTATAATCAGGAACTAAGGTATGTCAAGTGTTGATTTATGGATTTCTTTCATCCATAAAGTCCAAGAACCCTATTCAAATTATAAAACATGATATTTATGTTGTGGGTTGTTTGTAACTATGTTTATCTTATTGTATGGTTCCCAAGTTAGAATCTTTATGTGTTTTCATGAAACTACGTTAGCATGCAAGATGAAATCCATGAATTGAGTTGTTTATGATGTATAATTTGATGATTTTACCAATGCCCTAAGTTGTGTATATTGGGTGTTTGACAAAATGGTTAGGAGGATAGAAATTGGGTATTATAGCTCAATTGTGACTCAAATAATAAATGCATTCTTTACCCTTATGACCAAGATTGACTTCCTTGATCTTGTGTGCATTATGAGTATTTGATTGAATGTTCACGAGATTAGGTTGATGAAAGTATGACATGTCTATATGCAATTCCATCCATGTACAATATTATGACAACCATGTATTTGATGAAATCCCCAACTTATTGTATTATGAATTGTTGATATTAGTTATGTGTTCACGAAGTGCCAAGTCTTGTCAGCTTCATGCTATCGAGTTCTGGGGGTACTTGTACCCAAAAATTTAGCTGTGTGCCTAGATCCAGTGTTAGTTTTCATGATACTCCCATTCAATCCATGATCATTAGAATTCAGTCAGTTACATGACTCAAGGAAAACTCAATAATCTCAGTCAGTTATCAGATCTCAGTGGTATTCCACAGTCAACGAAATTTAGTGAACTCTGTTCAAATCATCTAAAAGATACTATCAGTAACAGTTCGATTCGGTTTAAATCAGTTTAGTGTCTCTTCAGTTGGGAGTAGGATTCAGTATCGAGTGAGCCCAAGGATGGGGACTCACCTGTTAGCTAGTAGAGGGTGTGATCCTTAGAACAAATCCTGGCATTCCAGAACTACGTAGCCAGCGTAGGTTGAGAAGTACCCTACGAGTTTAGGGAATAGACACCTCATTTGAGTTTTTGTTGACGGAATAGCTCCCTGTCAGAGAGGGTTTACTCAAAACTTGTCTTTACCCATGGCATGGTACTGACACCCTTCTAGCTGGGGTTACAGTTTGGAACCCACCAGTTCAGTTTTGGGGAATGTCTGTTAGATGATTACCTCCCACATTCTCAGTTTTGGATCCAGTCTCAGTAATAAAACTTAGTTCAGTTCTACAATTTTAGGACTGTCAGATACAGTCGCTCAGCTCAGTACGAAACTCAGCTAGTTTCATCAGAATCAGGACTTTCAGACAAAGTCTCCAAGTTAATAGTATATTAATTATATAAAATTCATGTAACCAGTATTCATATTTCAGGACTGTCTGATCAATCTATCAGACCAGTTCTTCATAATCATAACTGTCAGAAATAGTCATTCCTTTATCAGTAATATGACATCAGTTCCTCAATACTTAATAGACTAAGTCTTTCAGTATCCCAGTATTAGTACCCAGATATCAGTAAATCTACGTTATCAGAATTCATGAGTCAGTGTTATCACGATCTCAGATATAGTTATGTATTTATGAATGTATTCTCACGTTAATGTTATTCAGTCAGTTAGTATTGTTCATGCATAAGAACCATTCCATTCATCCTACCTCACTTGAATACCAGTACATTAAATCGTACGGACACATTTATGCTATGGTGTTTTATACCATAGATTCAGAAGCACGCACTCTAGAGTATCAGTAGCATTCCAGTTTCAACAGTCAGAGTCAACAGTGAGTCCTCATCATTCGAGGATGTTATTATTTGATTATTTCATTCTTTCAGTACTTAGTTTATTTTAGCAGATGAGGTTAGTTGGGGGATTGTCCCATCAACTCTTTATTCAGACAGTTCAGTTTTAGAGTCTTTCAGACTACAACATGTTCAGACAGTTATTTCAGTTGTTTTTGTTATTTTTATACCATATTTTTAGTTATGTATCAATATTGAACCTTATGGCCTTTCAGTTCATGTTTCCGTATTTACGATATTACCATTATTATTCAAGGCTCAGTTACAGATATCAATTATGGGTTATCTTGTGGTCTTTCAGGATTATGAGAAGCGTGTAGCATTCCGGGTACCAGATTTGGGGCATTACAAACTTGGTACTAGAGCCTAAGGTCCAACAACATCCTAGGAAGTCTGAAAAAACGCATCTAGTAGAGTCTTGTACATGGGTGTATTGTGCACCACATTTATGTGTAGGAGGCTATGAGATGTTTTAGGAACAGTTTCCCTTATTTTAGTATTCATGTCGTGCGAGTGATCTTGAGATCCAGTCAAACTCTCAGTTTAATTGCTTCTTCTCTTTCATTTACAAAACATGCCTCTCAAAAGGGCTAATGAAAGAGGAACAAGGAATTGGTCAGCACCTCAGCCCATCCAGGATGATCCTCTAGATAGAACGTCTCTCATGCAGAATTTAGAAATGCATTCACTACTTTAGCCAATTCATTCATAACTTAGAATGACCGGCCTACTGCTGTTACGGACAACCCAAAGGCTAATTTTGCTGCAGCCAGGATTTAGGACTTCACCCGAATAAATCCTCCCATATTCTCTAGTTCTAAGTTTGAAGAAGATCCACAGGAGTTCCTCAACCAGGTTTAAAAAGTCACAGATATCATGGGAGTGACTTCTAGTGAGAGTGTAGAGTTAGCTTCCTATCAGCTACAAGATGTATCCAATACGTGGTTTAAGCAGTGAAAGGTAGACAGGGGTGCAGATGCAGAGCCCATAGAATGGGAGGAGTTTGCTATGGCTTTCTTAGGTAGATTCTTTCCCCTAGAGTAGAAAGAAGCCAAAGTGTTAGAATTTATCAAACTCAGACAAGGTAGCATGAGCATAAAATAATACTCCCTCAAGTTCACTCAGTTATCCAGATACGCTCCTCATGTAGTAGCAAACAATAATCTAGAATGAATAATTTTATATCTGGGATATCAGGTAGAGTGGTTAAGGAGTGTAGGACTGCGATATTGATTAAGGAGATGGACATATCTAGGTTTATGGTCCATTCTCAACAGATTAAGGAGAAGAAACTTAAGAAAAAGGAGAGAGAAAATAAGAGGGCCAGAATTGGTAGTTATAGTTTTTCTCAGCCAGGGTTGTAGGGTGGTAACTGTTCTCAGTATAGAAAGAAGTTTTCAGCCCCAGTTCTATCTTCAACTAGTGCACTAGTACCAAAGTTTAAAAATGACCGTACAGATGGGGCACCAGGCTCCAAGGCCCAGGGTAGTGAGAGAAGGGTTTTTACTCATCTACTTTGTGAAGAGTGTGGTAAGCATCATAAGGGTTTATGTAGAGCCGGTAGTGATGTGTGTTTCGGATGTGGCGAGACAGGTAACAAGGTCTGAGATTGTCCTAGGCCTGGACCTAGAAATAAGCATGGTTGTCATTCAACTCAGTCCGGTCCCCTGAATTAGCAGGGTGCCAATTCCAGTGCTATCAGTGGGCAATGTCAAAACAGACTCTATGCTCTTTAGTCCCAACAGGATCAGGAAAGTCCTCCTTTCTCATGGGAGGAAAAACCGCAGTTTGCCTTCACAAGCAACTCAAGAGTCCACTATAATAGAAATCTTGATTACAGGCACTAATGAACATAACTCTAGGCTCCACCAGTTTGCAATAACCCTATTACAAACCTAACTTGACAACTCTGCCAAGAACATACCTCAATACTGATTAACTCTAAACAATATTGAACTCAGGTAACTCTACCTAAGCATTGTCAAGAAAAAAAATAAAACATTACTCTTATAATGTGAGTAATTCAGTTACAAACCATGACTCAACTCAAGAGCACTCACTCTTTCAGTACATAAGGAAATCAAGAACTTGAGCAATATTGCAAGGTTCAGTTTTCACCTATTTCACTCTAGAATTATCACATTGTGAAAACACATTAATTGAGAAACATTATTTTTCTTTTGTAGTGGAGTAATGATTCAGGTAGAAATTTAATTTTGCCAAGTGTCGTGACTGGTACACATCTCACTTGTGCAGTTTGTTAAACTAGACAACAAAACTGCGCAGGCCTTATGATAGCTGAATATTTCCTTGAAGACCCAGGGACCTGGTCCCTCGTTGTCAACTGATCATCATCAAAACAAGATATATAATTTTTTTCCCTTTTTAATAATGACAAACCACTAAACTTGGGCATCAAAGTCATTCACCTTATTTAGTCAGAGTTATTACCTCTACTGTTAGTGAATGTTCCCCTATCACTTTGCACTTTGCTTCCCCTTATCAATATATCACACAACTTAGGGACCTGGTCCCTGGTTGTCAATTGACATCAAAAATTCAAATAATTTACTGTATTACAATATTCCTACTATCAATATAGTTGTATTCATCAATGTGCATTTAAGCATTCTTCCCCCAGTCAATTTTCCTAAGTGCTTCAATAGGCCATCATTACTTCACCATTTGAGCATTCTTGACATTTAACCTATCATCTAGTTGTATTCAACATATATTCACTTGATTGGTACCTAGTACCTTACACATCATGAACACACATACACCTAGTACCTACCACACGAATTCAGCATTCCTTCTTTTGGCATCACTGAAAAGTGATAATAGTAAACTAAGAGTAAAAATAAGTACAAGATAGTTAACTCATGGCCACTGGGGCAACACTAACATGAGGAATAATTTTAAATTAAAGAGAAAATAGATGAAACACACAAATAGGAATTCATTCATTGTTTAAGGAGATTAATACCATTACATTATACCAAAAAAACATAAAATAACTATCATAAAAAACCACAATAGAAATTGTGATTGAAAACTAACATAAGAATGACAAGACTCAGGAAGAGGGGGCTTAGGTAATAGGATTTAAGTAATAACTCCACTCTGGTAGCCTCAGTAGCATGAGCATCCAACAATTGTATGGTAAGGGTCTTTACTTTTGTATTCAACCCTTGAACCTCACCAGTTAGTTCTGCAACCTTGCCCTAGATCTTTGCATTTTCTGTTGCAAGTTCCTCTATAGCACCAGGTCTCTCTGAAGACAACTTCAGATTCTACAACTTCAAGTGCACTATCTCAGCATCTTTACAACTAGTTTCATCCTCAACTCCTCCATTTCTTTGCTTAGTTTTTCTTAAACAACCAGTAGTTTAGACACCTGGGACACAGTTCCCACTTTTGCTTCTATGCATTTATTCTATACTATTATATTCAAACTAAATATTTGTTTGATAATTCCTGGGTCCCTTTAGTTCCAACTAGTCCAAAATACTGAAACACCTTGTTCAAGAAATATCCATATGGAATTCCATGATTTCCTTCCATCTCATGAATAACTTTGTGCATATTCTCTATCATTAGAGCATTCAAACTCATCTGCTCAAACTTGCTCAAACATTTTATCAGAAATAGATCAGCTAATGAGGCTATATTTCTTTTCTCCGACATTATCAAGATGACCTTATTTATGAAATCAAACACCAACTGGAACTCACTTATGAGAAATTTCTTTCTCATGATAGCTATTGATGTCCCTCCCACCTTAGAAGCATCAATCATGAATTTAGTTTAGGGTTGTTGCTTCACAACAGTCCTCACACCAATACTAGGCACATCTAAAATCTTTCCCAGTGTCTCTTCATCTAGTTTTATTTGCTTTCCCTGTACCTGTGCAGTTAAACTTAAACCGTCATCTAAGAATTCCATAGTGTGATAGAATCCTCTCACCTCACCTTCAAAGACCATGGGAGAAGGTTTCTCTAATAGGTGCAATCAATACTAATGTCTCACATACTCTACCAGCTCTACCATTCTAGGCTTCTCATATATCTTAGGATCAAAAACCTTCCTAATAGCACCTTCTATGTTTTTAGTATCGCATTCCTTAGGTCTCTTGACACATTCTTCTTTCTTTCTCTTTTCTTCTCCTTTTTGAATCACTGCATGATTTTTTTTTTGCAATTTTTGTCTTCCTGGGACACTATCCCTTAGAGATTTTCTTCTTCTTAATAGTTATGTGTTTCTGTTTCATTCATACAAGGCTACCAGAATTTGAACTTGAGGACTTGGTTCTTCCAGCAACATGAACATCTTTTCTTATTTTCTCAGTTGTAGTAGCAACATCAAGATCAATGTCTTTATCCTCTCCAACCTCTACAATTTCAACATTCTCCTCTTCCTCCACTACATCAACTTTCTAATTTTTTTTGTCTTATTGGTTGAAGACTTGCTAGCCTTCATATCATCCATCAACAACTTCTATTCCAACCTACTAGTTGAATTTGATATAGCTATCTTCACAGCTGAATCATTCACTTTCTCTTTTCCTTTACCGCCCTTTATTTTCTCATAGACTACCTCAAAAGTGGTTCATTCTCATCCTCTTCATTAGGAGGTAACACAACTTTTTCAGTCTTAGTCACTTTATCCTTTTTACACAATGTTTGTTTTTTTATACTAACACAACTTTCCTTGGGATCTAATGCAAGCAGAAGCAGATTTTCAACAACTGAATTTACACTACTAAAGGGATCAAATTTTTTTACAGTAATTTCTTGGTCACATAGTTGAGAAAATATAGGCTTTGAGTCTGAGGGAGCAGGGGAACCTGGTACTTATAAGTTTTTTGAAATGTCAGAACCTTATGGTGATATTTTCCATGGTTCTGGGTATTAGAGAATCAGATTGTTTGATTTGGGGATTTTCTAAAATAGGACCATTTGGGATGCTGAGAGCTTCAAGCAAAGACATGGTGAGTGAAACACTTTCTGATTCTTGAGGAAGATCAGAAGAAGATTATTTTATGGTGATTGAGAAACATGAATTATCAGCCATTTTAAGGGTTTTATGAGAGAAAAAGAAAATGACCAGGTTAGTTTAGAGATGATGAAAATTTAAGAAGATGATTTGAGTTAATTTTTAGAGGAGTGAGAGTGAGAATAAAAAGATTTGATTTTGTAATTAATATAGGTGACCGTTTGACATTAAAGGTGTCTTTTTGAATTGAAACGTCTGACAACATTTGGTGCGACTCTTCATATTTTCTATGAATTGACAACTTTTATTCAGAAATGAAAGACACATGGCTTTTAAGAAGAAATTTTATGATTTTTTAAGAACATTATTTTGGTACTAACCTGAGAGATGGGACTAGGTCACTCTCTTTATTGAGTTGATTCAATATTTGTGTTTTCTTCATCTGTTATCCTCCCAATTTTGTTCCCATGGATGTATGCCTATAAGGGTATAGTACTGAGTTAGACCCAAATATTCCTACTTTACGAAGAATACCTTTCTCCGGATCATAGCCAATTTTAGGGAGAAAAAATTATTTCATTTAGTAGGTCAGATAAATTTGATCAATCCCAACTTTAACTTATTTGTTTCAATACACCACTTTATTCCTAAGATAGTCCTAAAAATAGGTCTGAAGAGTAATTCCCAAACTTAGCATCCTTTAAATTTCCAAGGTTCCTTCTACATTGCCTTGAACCAGCCAACATCTTTTAGAACCTTTTTCACATTTTTGAGCTAACTTTTGGGATAGGAAAGCTGAGAAAACCATGAGATTTTTGACTTAAGCTCTTATTTAGATTGCAGTCTCCAAAAGATAAAGTTATAATGTCAAGAGGGTGTTATCATCTGTCTCTCCAGTTAGACCTTCTTGGATGAGTTCCACTGGGACCAAGTCCTTGTGAATTTTGACTAAACTTTTCTTGTTGTTCTTCAATTGGATCTGGAGTTTGTGACTTAGATCTTGGATCACCATCACTGTCGTCATTCCTTTCTGCCTATATTTGTCCTTGACAATCATCTTCATTAATATCTTTCCTTTAAATAGGATTAAGTTCTTCAATGTCAAAATCTTCATCATCACCATCATCTTTCCTGACTCATCAATGACCACATGCACATTCTCTTCAACACACAGAGTTTATTTTTGTTGAAAAATTTATATTCTTAGCTTGAAGAGTTGTATCCCACAGAGTAGGTTCATTTGAGTTTATAGGAAAAAATAATCAGCGCCTCATTGATTTCATTCTTAGTTGTTACAAGAATTTTGTAGGTGAACCTAGATAAGACATCCAAACTGACAAACACATACTTCTTTTCTCCTCCACATTGGACTAGTTGTATGAAATTTTCAACTTTGGCATCCCAAGGACCAGGTCCGTTGTAATCAACTTTTCCAGGAATGAGGAACTTACATCTTCTAGTATAATTTTGATCTTTTGTACTTGAGAAGAACTTTTCCAGACTTCAAGCTTGACATAGTACCTCCATCAAATGATAATTTAACCTGATTGCCTTTTTTCATATAAGATACTTTCACCTTGAAGTATCTTGTGATAGATAATACAGTCAGACCCTCAAGTCATATGCTTTGATCATTTACTATCAATGGACCAGTTCTGACTGGAATCCCATTCACCCACCTACAAATAAAGTCATTTGTTAGATTTAGGAACCCATTTGAGTTTGAGTTCCCAGTAGGAAGATAGGGATGTGATCAAATCTTTCTTTGCCCATCTAGGTAATGAGAGCTTCTTCATATTCCTCAAAGGTTTGAAACCTTAGGATTGGTATACCCTTGATGAATATATCTAACACTGCTCATTTTAGCTCTAATTGAGTTTGGACAATTTTCTTACATGTGACTATCTCTCCCACAATGAGTGCATAGAGGTTTGTGGAATTTATTTCTGGCATCTTAAACAATTTTACCTTAAGGCCCAAGAGATTGAGCTTTATACTGATACCCAAGGGCATTTCCATTACTGACACCTTGCCTAGTTAAATTAGAAAGTATTTGTGAGAATGTAGTCTATTATAGAGATTTACTAAGTTCTTCTCTCAGATGGACTAGGTCCTTTTCTAACTCCTCATTCTTCTGAAGTACAGTCATGAGATGCTTTTAAGAATCTCAAATTTTTCTTCAAGCTCAATCTAAAATTTGAAGATTCTTTCTACCCTTTACCATTATAATCATTCACTTTCTCTAGTTGACTCAGCAAACTTAGATTTGCAGATTTCAACTTGGTAACCTATTCCTCAGTTTCAGATATATTGAGAGTTGAAGCAATTAATTCAAGCACATGATTTTCTACTTTATCTTCTGTAGCATTTTTCTTCTCATTATCATTAGTATTATCTACTTTCTCTAGTTGACTCACTAGACTTTGATTTTTAGATTTCAACTTAGTAACCTATTCCCCAGTTTCAGCTATTTGGAGAGTTAAAGCAATTAGTTCAAGCTCTTGATTCTCTACCTTTTCTTCTACATAATTTTTCTTAGCAGTCAATTCACACATAGAATCAATCAACACATTAGCAAGCTTTTTATCTTTCTATCAGAGTAGATTTCCAAGTTTTCTTTAATGTTAGAAAGAGTTACCTACTTTCTTCTTCTTCTTCTTCTTCAGTGTTTGGCATGATAGAAAACAAGAAATAAAAGGTCACTTTCTTATCCTGCACTACTAGCATGGAAACATCTCCATGCTTCCCATCTTCTTTAGATTCACTGGAAGAATCCCCCCAGACAACTAAGGCTTGCTTAACTGCAAAATCAGTTGTAACCTTTTTTTTTATTTTGTAGGGACCTTGTCCTTGCCCTTATCTTTTTTACCTCAAGTCTTGAGTTATTATTGGTAATATATTTTTTGTTTTGTACAGTCTTTGATGAAATGCTCTGGACTTCCACATTTGTAAGAAACATCAACGGAGCCTTCCTTCTTGCTGTTTCTTTCATTTTTTTGAAACTGATAATTATTCTTTATTTCTCTAACAGTTCTTTTTGCCAAAGAGGCAGCATCATTGTCTTCTTCACTTGAATATGACTTAGAAGCCTTCAATGCTAGATATGTTTCTTTTTTTACTTTGTTTTTCTCTTTCCCTTACTGCCTCTTGAGTTTATGTGTCTTCAAATTACCAATAAGCTCATCGATAGTGAGAATTTTTAGGTTCCTGACTTTAGTGATAACATCCATTTTTCTTTCCCAGGACTAGGCAGAACCCCCATTACGAGTAATAGGTTCCTATTACGAGTGGTATCAGCAAGTCGTAGGGCCACCAATATATGAAGATTCTAGATACTATCTTGGTCACGAATATTGGTGATGAGTCATAAGGAGTGGCTACGAGTTACTAGTTGACCCATATTTAATGACGACACTTTTCCAACTTAAATGTTAAGGGCATTCTGGATATTTACCCTTTTATCCAAATTAAAACCTACGTCGTATTAACCCTTTAGGGTGTTATTAGAACTTGAAAATAATCTAAGTAATATCTCAAACATGCCAAAGGGTTCTCTAAATTCCCTCAAGCAAGTCAAGCTAGGATTTCATCAAGTTGGTTATCTAAGGGATCAAGAGTTGATTTATCTCAGAATTTCGTGGGGTTTATGGCATGCTAATGTTCCCGCATTGTTAATTTATTAAAATCACATATTTTAAAATATTGTTCATGAGATATTCATATTGGTTTTATAACAAGGGTTCGGGGTTTCGAATGCTTGCTGTCTATCAATATTTTCCTATGGTTTACATATGATTATTCATGCTTTAATTATGGTTTTAAGATCATGGGTGCATGGGTATGGTGAATGAACTAGGGACATGCAAATTTCCCACACTTGTGACTTTTGAAGTGGTTATGACTCCAACCCCATTGTGTGAAATTGGTTTTTAATTATGAGAAATGTGGGAATTTATAAAATTGAACTAGTCTTGAATTAATGCATGATATAGAGAGGTATTTGAAATAAAATGGACTAATTTAATAAACAAAGAGAGTCGGTGTTTCCCCACCATGTATTAATGAATAAAGGGACTTTTTTTCCCTGAGTTAATGGAAATATTTTTGGCATGTTGTGATTAACTTATAAGTGTAGTTGGTATGACGATACAAACAATAAATTCCTTAACATGGAATATGTTTCAATGAATGGGGATGTGTGATACATGTTTTTATTAGGATTTAATAAGGGTTATGTAGCTGAACCGTGAAAGTGGAGGTCCAAGTGATCGATACTGGAAATCGCATTTGCCTACATGGAAGTAAAAATGACTAGGGAGGTTTGAGTTCCCCTTATTATTATTTCATGATTTGGGAAGTTAGAGTCCCCCATAAATCATTACATAATAAGGTGGTTAAGTCACCTTAGTATATAATTAGGAGGTTTGAGTCCCTCGTTCATATATATGAAATTATTCTCTAGTTCATGCCGCTACACGCACTGGGTCCAGACCAGGGGGTGAAAACTGGGGCCCATATAGTCCGTGGGTAGTTTTTATAACAGTTGAGCTACACAATCCAGGCAAAAGTTTTAGGTTCATATTAAGCCTTATTTTCTATCCCGCTATGTGAAATATATATATATGCATTTGATTATGTGCATTAGTTTTGAATTATTTTAAACTGTTGATCATGTCATTATTTTATCCTTACCCATGAGTTACACGGTAGCATTCACCTCGCTAACCATTTTTGGATGATGTATCCCTATGCAATATAGGAATCGACCATACTTCTACTTCTCCTACTTAGTGATTAGGACTTTAATTTAGCTAATGAGTTGACATTGATATAGTGATCTTCCATATATCGAAAGTCTACATTTCATGTTTTGTTCTATTATGTCATTGACTGTTTATACTTATTTTTGGCTATAGTCAAGGGCATGTCCCGATACTTTAGTGATATTCAATTTTGGTAATCTATTTAGAAGGATTTGTTTGGACTACTATGGTTATTGGGTGGTTTTGGTCGGTTATTTGGTAAGTCATCGGTCGGTGGTTATGGACTTGTTTTGAATTTGTTTAAGATTGTTGCATACTATCTTGTTATATATTTGGAATTCATCCGACATTGGGGTGTGTTATGTTTGGCTTATTTAGGTGCAGGAGGTAATCTCTGATCCATGTGGGACTAGAGATACCTGTCATGGCCAGGCCCTAGTTTGGGTCATGACAAAGATGGTCTCAAAGCCTAGGTTTGATGCCATTGGGTGTCAAGCAAAGACATGCTAAGTAGAGTCTTATTTATGGGTGTGTAGTGCACCACACTTATAAGGGAGTGGCTATGAGAAATTTAGGAATGTTTCATTTTCTTGTTGTTCTATTTTGATCTATAAAGTCTATGGTCTTGCATCTCCTCTAATTCCTATGTATATTCTTTTAAGATCATACCTTCCAAAAGATATGGTGTTTGTGAAAACCCTTCTGTCCCATCTGAGGACAATATGAATGGAGCTCATCCAGCTGTAGGGGTTCAGACCCGATCTAGGGTCACTGCTTCTGGTTTCCCTAAGGAAGCTGAAATAGTTCCCTATATCCCTCCTTAGGCACCTCAAGGTGATGTGTCTAATGTAGAGTTTTACCAGACGATTTATTTATTTACCGAGTTGGTGGCCTCCTAAACTGAGTGTGTTGCTTCTGTTGCTCCATCATTTGAAGCTACTAGGTTTGGCTAATTCATGAGGTTGAGTCCTCCTATTTTCACCAGTTCTAAAGATAAGAAAGATCCTTAATACTTATTGATGATATGGAGAAGATCTTCCATGTGATGCATACTACTAATATGGAAAGGGTAGAATTTGCAGCCTATCAATTAGAGGATGTAACATACCAATAGTATGAGGAGTGGGACAAGTCCAGGGTAGATAATGCGGAGTACACTTTGTGGGATGGTTTCTCTAGTTCTTTTCTTGATTTTTTCTTTCCCCAGGAGTTGACAAAGGTGAAGGACAAGGAATTTATGAATTTAAAGTAAGGTAGGATATCCGTAAAGGAGTATGCCTTAAAGTTTCATCAACTATTGCATTATGCTCCTAAATTGGTGTCTAGCATGATGACTAGAATGAGAAAGTTTTCTTTGGAGTTATCCCGTGAGTTGATCTTGGAGAGCAAGGCTGCCTTATTGAATAAGGACATGTGCATCTCTAGACTTTTGTTGTATATGCAATAAGTAGAGCAAGAAAAAAAAAGCAAGAAAAAATAAATGAGAGACAGAATAAGAAGTTTCACTATTCAGATTAGGGTGGAGGCCTGCAGCAAAGTGGTAGAGACGGTGGGAAGTGGTCTAAGTAAAAGTAGGGCAATTCTAGTTCCTACTCAACGACTAGTTCTCCTTATTCAAAGTTGTTGGGTGATCATCGTTCCTAATATGATAGTGGGTTTCGAGCACCAGGATCCCAGTCACAGTCTAGTGGGGCTCAGTTAGCTCCATCATATCCTTCTTGTAGGTTTTATGGTCATATGCATCATGGATTTTTTTAGGAAAGGAGGAATAAGTGATTTAAATATGGTTAGACTGGTCATCTGCAGAGGGATTGTCCTTCTAATGTTTCTTCTGGGGTGAATAAGATTCATGTTGCTATTTCATCCATCCTGCACCAAAGGGTGCTTCTTCTATGTTTGGCTCTGGCACTGGTCTGAACTATTTGGATGCTTTTCCCACTCGCCATGATTTTGAGGCATCCCCTATTATTATTATTGGTATGCTTAAACTCTTTTCTTATGATGTATATTATATACTCGATCCTAGGTCTACTCTCTCTTATGTGACCCTATATGGGGCTATTCATTTTGGCTTTGATCCTGAGTGCATTTCCAATCCTTTTTTTGTGTCTACCCTGGTGGGTGACTCTATTATTTCTTGAAGGGTCCTTAGGGGTTGTGTGATATCGGTCTATGGTAGAGAGATCATGGTAGATATGATAGAGTTGGACATGTTTATTCATGCTACGTGTCTCTTATTATTGGACCTGAAGGGTCAGTTTCCAATTCCTAAATAAGCTGGTAATCGAATAGGAGGTAGTTCCCTATTTCCTAAAGGAATGTTTATTTCGTATCTTAGAGCCCGTAAATTGGTTTCCAAAGGGTGCCTCTATCACTCAGTGCATGTTAAGGATTCTAGATCCAAAGGTCCTTCTTTGTTGTCTGTCCCAGTGATCTATGAATTCCTTGAGGTGTTCCCTGATGATCTTCCTGGTGTACCTGCCAACAGGGAAAGAGATTTTGGGATTGATCTTTTTCCGGACACTCATCCTATTTTTACCCCTCTTTATATGATTCCTCCAACTAAATTAAAGGAACCCAAGGAACAGTTGAAAGATTTTCTTTATAAGGGTTTTATCTACCATAGTATGTCTCTGTGGGGTTCTCCTATTCTCTTCATGTGTAATAAGGATGGTTCCCTTCGGATGTTTATTGATTACTACCAATTGAATAAGGTGACCGTGAATAATAACTACCCAGTTTTGAGAATTGATGATCTGTTCGATCATCTTCAGGGTGCTAAGTTCTTTTCCAAAATTAATCTTCTATCTGGGTTCCTTTAGTTTATGATTAGAGGGGTTGATATCCCTAAGACTACTTTCCAAACTCGGTATGGTCATTTTGAGTTCTTGGTGATGTCCTTTAGTTTTACCAATGCCTCAACATTATTTTTGAACCTTATGAATCATCTTTTCTATCAGTTCTTGATTTCTTCATGATTGTCTCTATAGATGATATTTTGGTGTAATCTAAGAGCGAGGAGAATCATGTGGATCACCTCTATTTGTGTTGCATCCCCTAAAGGATCAGCTTTTGTATGCAAAGTTCTTTAAGTGTGAGTTCTGGTGGAATGTTGTAACTTATTTGCGTTGTGATATTTCTAGAGAAGTGATCATAGTGGATACACAAAAGGTTGCGGTGTTTATGAAGTGGCCTAAACCTATGACTTCATTCGATATTCAGAGCTTTTTTGGTTTAGACGGTTACTATAGAAGGTTTATGGAGAGTTTTTCCTCTATTGCAACCTCATTGACTAAGTTAACTCAAAAAAAGGTGAAATTCCTGTGGTCTGATGCTTGTGAGGGTAGTTTAGAGAAGCTAAAGGATAAGTGACTTCGGCTTTGGTCTTGACTCTACCTAAGAGTACTGATGGTTTTATCGTCTATTGTGATGTTTCCTGCATGAGATTTGGTTGTGTATTGATGCAACATAGCAAGGTGGTTTCTTATGCTTTAAGACAGTTGGAGGTTTATGAGAAGAATTATTTGACCAATTATTTGGAATTACTATCTTTGGTATCTGAATTAAAGATCTTATGGCATTATTTGTATAGTGTCTATGTTTATATTTATTCTGACCATAAGAGCCTGCAATACGTGTTCACCCTGAAAGAATTTAATCTCAGGAAAAGGAGGTGGCTTAAGTTGCAAAAGAACAATAACATGAGTCTCCACTATCATCTAGGTGAAGCTAACGTGGTTGCTGATGCTTTTAGCAGGTTCTCTATGGGAAGCTTGTCTTATGTGTATGAGGAAAAATAGGATTTAGTGAAGGATATTCACCATTTGGTAATCTAGAAGTCTGTCTCTTGGATTCTGATGACAGAGGTGTGATTTTTCAAGAGGTGACGAGGTCATTTCTTTGTGCTGAAGTAAAGGAGAAGAAAGTGTTGGATCCTATTCTGATGAAAATTAATAATAATGTAGGTAGGCAGAAAGTGATTGTTTTCAAGATTGGTGGTGATGGTATCTTGAGGTACCAACGCAGGTTCTGTGTTCTCGATGTTGATGGGTTATGAGAAAAAATTTTGGTCGAAGCTAATGAGTCATGTTATGCTGTTCATCCTTTTTTGATAAAGATGTATCATGATCTTAGAGAGATTTATTTGTGGATTAATATGAAGCGGGATGTGACTAATTTTTTGGCTAAGTGCAAGGTATATCTGCAAGTGAAGGAAGAGCACTTAAGGCTCGGTGGGTTGACTCAAGAGATTGAATTGCCGGTGTGGAAATGGAATATAATTAATAAGGATTTTGTCACCGGTCTTTGATAGTCTCACCAATAATTTGATTCAATTTGGGTCATCAAGAATAGGATGACTAAGTCATCTCACTTCTTGCCAGTGAGGAATAATTTCTCTTCTAAGGATTATGCCAAGTTGTTTAGTGAGGAGATCGTAAAATTACATGGTACTCAAGTTTACATCATATCTGTCTGGGGTACTTTATTCTCATCTCTCTTTTAGAGGTCATTCCAGTGAGGTTTGATGACTAAGGTGGCCCTTAGTACCGCTTTCTACCCACAGACAAATGGGCAAATAAAAAGAATAATTCAGGTCTTGGAAGCTTGTGTGTTTGATTTTTGTGGTATTTGGGTTGACCACCTACCCCTCATAGAATTTTCTTACAATAATAGTTATTGCTCTAGCATTAGTGTGGCTTCGTTTGAGGCCTTATATAGTAGAAGGTGTAGGTCTCTTATGAGTGATTTGAGGTTGGTAAAAATAAGTTGTTTGGTCCTAAATTGGTTCACAAAGCCATGGAGAAGGTAAAGGTGATCTGAGATAGACTTAAAGCTACCCAAAGTTGCCAAAAGTCCTATGTAGATGTAAGGCGAAGGGAGTTAGAGTTCAGTATTAGTAATTGGGTGTTCTTAAAGGTATCACTCATGAAGGGAGTGATGCAGTTTGGTAAGAAAGGGAACTCAGTCCCTGTTATGTCAGTCTGTACTTGGTATTGAAGAGGGTTGGTAATGTTTCATATGAATTGGAGTTGCCTTCTAGTTTGAGCTCCATTAATCTAGTGTTTCATGTTTCGATGTTGAGGAAGTGCATAGGTGATACTTCGATTGTTGTTTCTTTGAAAAAGGTGGGTATTTTGGATTCCTTATCCTATGAGGAAGTGTTGATTGAGATATCGGATCGTCAAGTCTGTCGGTTGCAGATGAAGGACGTGGCTTTTGTAAAGGTTCTATAAAAGAACAAAAAGGTTAAGGAAGCTACTTGGGAAGCCAAAAAGGACATGCAGTCAAAGTATTCGTTGTTGTTTCCCATTCCGTATAATCATGCTTAATGTATGTGTATTCCTTAACATCTTTTTTTAGACTTTATTAAAGAAAAGGTTGATTTCATTAGCATCTTTCTTTTCTGTCTTTGTTAAAGGTAAGAGTAAAGGTATGTGAAGTCAAATCGTTCTAATAAATGCATTGTCCTATCATTCGAGGGTGAATAATCATAAAGGGGGAGTATGTAACGCCCTGGGTTTTTGGTCCCTAAAATTTTTCTAAGTTTAGAGCTTTCTACCCTGGCAACAATTCACTTTACGAGTCATAATGAGTCTTGACGAGTCAGGTAACCCTAGTCGTAAGGTGTCCAGTGAATGGTGTTTGAGTTTTTGTCTTGGGTACAACTTAAGGGGTACGAGTCATAAGGAATCATGAAGAATAGTTGGGATGGAATAATAACCTAATAAGAATTTTAGTGGCTAAGTTTTTCTCTAAGTATGAGTGGCTCATTGTGAGCCGTAAGAACTTGTTACGAGTTGTGGGGTGCAAATCATAGGATATCCAGCGTTTACCCAATTGGGTTCTGTGTTGACTATGACTGGACCCTAAGAGTTGTAGGATCCCATTACGAGTGCTATAAGGGGGTCGTAATGTCAACAGTGTGTGGGAGTCCTAGAGACTATCTTGGTCACGACTCGTGGTGATGAGTCGTAAGGAGTGGTTACAAGTCACTGGTTGACCCTTAGTCAATGACGACACTTTTCTAACTTTTAAGTTATGGGCATTCTAGACATTTTCCCTCTTACCCAAATTAGACCCACGTCTTATAACCCCTTTAGGGTGTCATTTTCCCTTAGAAAAAATTTAAGTAACATCTTAAACACTCCAAAAGTCTCTCTAGATTCCCTTAAGCAAGTCAAACTAGGGTTTCATCAAGTTGGTCATCCGAGGGATCAAGGGTCAATTTCTCTCCAAATTTCTTTGTGTTTAAGGCAAGTCACTCTTTCCGTATTGTTAATTTGTTAAAAGAACATGTCTTAAAGTATTGTTCATGAGATATTCATGTTGGTTTTATAACAAGGATTGAGGGTTTTGAATGCTTGTTGTTGAACAATGTTTTCCCATGGTTTATATATGATTATTCATGTTTTAATTATGGTTTTCAACTCATGGGTGCATGGGTATAGTGAATGAACTAGGGAATTATGAATTTCCTAAACTTGTGATTTTTGATATGGTTATAACTCTAACCCCATAATGTGAAATTGTTTTTAAATTATGAGAAATGTGGGAATTTGTAAAATTGAACTAGTCTTGGACTATTGCAAGATATAAAGAGGTAGTTGAAACACACTGGCCTGATTTAATGAATAAAGGGAGTCGGTGTTTCACTGCCTTGTATTAATGAACAAAGGGAGTTGTTTTCCCTGAGTTAATGGAAATTATTTTGGCATGTTGTTATTACCTTACAACTGTAGTTGGTATGAAGATACCAACAATGTATGTATTAATGTGGAATATGGTTTAGTGAATGGGGATGTGCGATAATTGTTTTAATTGGGCATTAAGAAGGGTAGTGTAGCTGAGTCGTGACAGTGGAGGTCCGAGTGACTGATACTGGAAACCACATTTGCCGATGCGGGGGTCAAAGTGACCAGGGAGGTTTGAGTCCCCCTTATTATTACTTCATGATTAGGGAAGTTCGAGTCCCCCATAAATGAATATATTATTTGATTCTTAAGTCACCTTAGTATATGATTGGGAAGTTCGAGTCCCTCGTGCATATATATGAGATTATTCTATGGTTCGTGTGGCTACATGCACTGGGGGACGACTAGGGGGTGAGAGCTGGGTACCACATATCCTGCGGCTTCTTATTATAATGGTTGAGAAACACAATCTAGGGTAAAGTTTTAAGTGCATATGAAGCCTTGTTCCCTATCCCGACATGTGAAGTATATATGTGTATGCATTTGATTGTGTGCATTGGTTTTGAATGATTTTAAACTATTTATCATGTCATTAAGTTACCCTTATCCTCGAGTTACATGCTAGCATTTTCCCTGCTAACCATCTTCAAATGTTGTATCCCCACGTGATGCAGGAATTGTCCATACTTCTACTCCTTCTGCTCAGATATTAGGACATGGGATCAACTCATGAGTTGACACTGAAGTGGTGAGCTTCCATACATCAAAAGTCTACATTTCATGTTTTGTTCTTTTTTTTCATAGACTGTTTAGACTTGTTTTTGGCTATAGAGAGGGGCATATCCCGACACTTTAGTGATATACAGTTTTGGAACTCTGTTTAGAATGCTTTGTTTGGACTATTGTGGTTATTGGGTGGGGTCGATCGATTGTTCGGCTGGTCATCGGTTGGTGGTTATGGACTTGTTTTGAATTCCCATAAGATTGTTGCATACTATCTTGTTATATTCTCAGAATTCATCAGATATTCAGGTGTGTTGTGTTTGGTTTGTTTAGGTGCACGGGGTGATCTCCGGTCTATGTAGGACTTGAGATACCCGTCATGGCCAGACCTCAGTTTGGGTCGTGACATGACATACCAAAACTTGAACAGAGATTGGATGATGGAATTATATCAAAATTCAGAGAAATAAAGAAAAGAAATCTATATTAGTCCCTTCAGAAGATTTAGATGCACAAACAAAGCTAAATCCTTAGCAAGAGCAAGCATTTAAGATTATATTGGAAAGGGTGGATTCTGGAAAATCGGATTATTCTTTATAGATAGACCTGGAGAGACCAAGAAAACATTCCTATATCGCACAATACTTGCAAATATCATATCGAGAGGCATGATATCTTTAGCAGCAACAACAGGTTGTGTAGCAGCAACTCTTTTATCAGGAGGTCGTACAACACATTCTAGATTTGATATACCGCTTTAGACAAATGATACGACAATCACACATATATCAAAGCAATGTGGTGTAACAAAATTGATTAGAAAAAATGAGCTGATTATTTTGGACAAATCACATATGGCCAGCCTTCAGACAATTTAAATGATTGATAGGAGCTTCAGAGATATACTAGACAGTGCAGAACCCTTTGGTGAAAAATTAATAGTTTACAGAGGTAATTTTCGTCAGGTACTGCCAGTAATTCCAAAATCTAAAAAGGCTGAAATAGTAAATATAAGTTTGGTCAAATCATACTTATGGAATCAAATGGAAAGGATTAAATTAACAAGAAATATGAGGGCACGAACAAATCCGTCATTTAGTGAATTCTTATTACATATAGGTAATGGGGAAGAACCTATAATAAGAGATGATTTATTACTTCTTCCAAAACAATTGTTATTGAAAATAAGAACAGTAGTACTAGTAAAAATGCCTTAGTAGACCAAATATTCCCACCACTGGATAAAAATGTATACATACACACACACACACACACATATATATATATATCACATATAGGGATAGGTAACAAGGCTTAACATGCTCTTTAAAACTTTAGTCTATTTTCTGTAGCTCGACCGTCATAACATACGAAGGCACCGACGAGCTATATGGTCCAAACTCTTCCCCAGCTAGTAGGGCCCTTTGCGTGTGGCTGCATAAACCAAAGGGTATACATATTCACTATAAGGGACTTGAACCTCCCTGCATATCAAGGTGACATGAGCACCAAATTATTTAATAAAATGTGGGGGACTCGAACCTCCCAATCAATTAATAATAATAATAAGGGGGACTCGAACCTCCCAATCATATAGACCCTCGCGTTGGTAACCACGATTTCTAGTGTTAGCCCTTGGGACCTCTACTTTCATGACTCATCTACACAACCCTCATTAAAGCCCAATTAAAACAAGTATCACACATTCATTTCATCGAACCACATTACACATTAAGGCATACATTGTTGGTATCGTCATACCAACTACACTTGTAAAGTAACATAAATGTGCCAAAACAATTATCATCACTTAGGGGTTTTACAACCCCTTGGTTCAATTGTACATTAGCTTGGGGAATTACACAACCCCATATAATCCAATTCAAAATCACAATGCAATAGTTCAAGGATAATACAATTCCCACATTTCTCATAATTAAAAACCAATTTCATAATATGGGGGCAGGGTCATCCCACTTTAAAAGTCACAAGTTTAGGGAAAATCAGAATTCCTTAGTTCATTCACCATACCCATGCACCCATAAGTTCAAAACCATAATCAAAGAATGAGTAATCACATGTAAACCAAGGGAAAAACATTGTTCAATCAACAAGTATTCAAAACCCTCAAACTTTGATTTCAAACCAACATAAATATCTCATGAACAATACCTTAAAACATATACTTTTAACAAATTAACATTAAGGGAAGAGTAACATGCCTAAAATACCAAGTTTCACGAAAGAAATTCAACCCTAGAACCCTTTGATGACCTACTTCTTGAAAACCCTAAGTATGGATGCTTGAGAGAATTTGAGAGGGATTTTGAAGTGTTTGAGTATGTTATGGATTTAATATAACCCCTTTAAGTGCTTTATGTATGTGAGGTTTTAATTGGGTAAGGAGAGAATTTTCCAAAGTGCCCTTATTTTAAAAACTAAAATTTTGTCTTTAGTGAATATGGGCCACTATACGACTCGTAAGGATACATTACGACTCATCACAAGGAGTGATAGTCAAGATAGAACCACCAAGGCCCCATACTTGTCTGGCTATGATTCATACCACTTACTCATAACCATACATAACTACTCGTAACTACTTCTTCTACTCAAGATGGTACGACCTTTGGGATGACACACTAGAAACCTTACGATTGGGACATAATGACTTGTCATGAGTCTTTATGACTCGTGGCCTCAAGTCGTAATGAGGACATTATCTAAGGATAAACTTTCTGAACACCTTATGACTTGGTCCTTATGACCCAGAAGAAGTTTTGATGACTAGTATATAGCCACTTGTACTCAGAGAAAAATACTAAGACACATGTTTTGATTAAGTTACGACCAAGTCCTTACTAACCGTCAAGATACCCTATGACTCATCAGGGGAGTTGTAGTCAGGATAGGGAGGATAAAATTTTAGAGATTTTCAATGACCAAAAACCCGAGGGGTTACATTCTCCTCCCCATAGGATCATTCATCCTGGAATGATAGGAAAAGGAATTTATTAGCATGATTTTATTCCAAACACAACCACACGTACCTTTAACAAAGACAGAAAACAAAGATCTTAAGGAATACATATACCTCAAGCACAATTATCCAGAATAGGAAAAAAGAATGGATACTTGGACATCGTCTCCTCTTTGCTTTCTCAAGTAGCCTTCTCAACCTTTTGAATCCTCCAAGGAATCTTTACCGATGCCACATCCGTAGTTCGCAACCAACGGACTTACCAATCCAATATCTCAACCGCTACCTCCTCGTAGGACAAGGAATCTGAAATACCCACCTTTTCCAAAGGAACAACTGTCGAAGGATCATCCACGTACTTCTTTAATATCGAAACATAAAACATCGAGTGAGTGGAGCTTAAGATGGAAGGCAACCCTAATTCATATGAAATATTACCGACCCTCTTAAAACCAAGTATGGATTAACATAACGGGGACTTGTCTTCCCCTTCTTGCAAAACTACAGCAGTCCCTTCATTAGAGACAACTTTAAGAATACCCAATCACCAATACTGAACTCCAACCCCCTTCCTCTTACATTCGCATAGTACTTTGGGCGACTTTAGGCGGCCTTATGTCTATCCCGAATCATCTCCACCTTATCCATGGATTGGTGACCCAAATTAGGGCCAAATAACTTATTCACACAAAACCTCAAATTATCCACTAGGATATCTACACTTCCTACCATATAAGGCCTCAAATGGAGCCATAGCAATACTAGAGTGATAACTGTTGTTTTAGGCAAATTCTTTGAGAGGCAGGTTGTAAACCTAGCTACAACCAAAATTAAAAACACAAGACTGAAACATATCTTCCAAGGCCTGTATTGTCCTTTCCACTTGCCAAATATTTCTAGGCTTGTATTTTCCTTTCCACTTGCCTATCCGTCTGTGGGTGGAAAACGGTACTAAGGGTTACCTTAGTCCCCAAAACTCACTAGAACGACCTCTAAAAGTGAGATAAGAACTGGGTAACCTGATCAGATATGATAGAGACTGGAGTACCATGTATCTTCATGATCTCCTCAATGAACAACTTGGCATAATACTTAGAAGAGAAATTCATCCTCATGGGTAAAAAGTGAGAAGACTTAGTCATTCGATCCATGATGACCTAAATTGAATCAAACTGCTGGTGAGACTGTGGAAGACCAATAACAATCAATATTAATTATATCCCATTTCCAAACCGGCAACTCAATATCTTGAGGTAGCCCATCGGGCCTCAAGTGCTCTGCCATCACTTGCTGAAACACCATACACTTAGCCGCAAAATTGGCCACATTCAACTTCATATTGTTCCACCGGTAGATCTTCTTAAGATCATGATACATCTTTGTTGAACTAGGATGAATAGTATAAATTAAATCATGAGCTTTGGCCAAAATCCTTTCTCACAACACATCAACATCGGGAACACATAATTTGCTTGGTATCTCAAGATACCATCACCACTAATTTCAAAAACCATCACCTTCTTCTTACCTACATCCTTCTTAATTTTCATCAAAATATGATCTAACATTTGCTTCTTCTTCACCTTAGCATCAAGAGATGACCTTACCACTTCTTGAACAATCATACCACCATCCTCAAAATCTAAGAGATAGACTCCTAGATTAGCCAAATAGTGAATATCCTTTACTAAATCCCACTTCTCTTCATTCACATGAGATAAGCTTCCCATGGACAACCTTCTAAGAGCATCAACAACTACGTTAGATTTACCTAGATGATAGTGAAGACTCATTTCATAGTTCTTGAGCAACTCAATTTATCTTTTTTTCTTGAGATTCAATTCTTTTTAGGTCAACGCATATTGCAAGCTCTTATGACCAGAATGTATATCAATATGGACCTCATACAAATAATGCCGCCAGATAATTAATGCAAGCACCACAATAATTAATTTTAAATTATGAGTTAGATAATTCTTATCATAAACTTTCAACTGTCTAAAAGCATATGCAACTATCTTTCCATGTTTCATCAATATACAACCCAGTCCTACCGGGGATAAATCATAATAGACAACAAAACCCTTAGTGCCCGCAGGAAGAGTCAAGACCAAATCCAAAGTCAACTTATCCTTTAACTTTTCAAAACTACCCTAGCAAGAATCAGACCATAAGAATTTCACCTTCTTCTGACTCAACTTAGTCAATGAGGCAACAATAGAAGAGAAACTCTCTACAAACCTTTTTTAATAACTGGCTAAACCTAAGAAGCTCCGTATGTCGATTGGAGTGGTAGGTCTAGGCCACTTCTTAACCACTGCAACCTTCGATGGATCTACCATGCTCTCTTCACTAGAAATAACATGACCCAAATAGGTCACAATATTTAACCAGAACTCAAAATTAGAGAAATTTGCATACAAATGCTGCTCTTTAAAGGTTTGCAACCCAAGGCGGAGATGATCGGCATAATCCGCATCGCTTTTATAATATACAAAAATATCATCAATAAAGACAACCATAAAAAAGTACAAGATCTGATGGAAAACCTGATTTATACGGTCCATAAATGTCGCTGGGGCATTGGTCAAAGAAAAGGAAATCACCAAAAACTCAAAATTACCATATCGAGTTTGAAAGAAAGTCTTAGGGATATTCGCCTCCCTAATATTCAAATGATGGTAACCCAACTGAAGATTGGTCATAGAAAAAAACATAGCACCCTGAAGCTAATCGAACAGATCACCAATCCTCGAAAGGGGATAATTACTCTTCACGGTTACTTTATTCAATTGGCGGTAATCAATACACATTCCAAGGGAACCATCCTTCTTATCCATGAAAATAACAAGAGGACCCCATAGATTCACACTAGGGAAGATAAAACCCCTATCAAGAAGATCTTTTAACTGCTCTTTGAGTTTCTCAACTCAGTCGGAGCCATTCTATAAGGAGGGATAGATATAGGACGAGTGTCTGAAAGAGCGTCAATCCCAAAATTAATTTCCCTATCGGGAGGTACACCAGGAAGATCATCTGGAAATACCTAAGGAAATTCAAAGATTAAAGGAACAGTCTACAAATAAGGAAATTCAGATCTAGAATCCTTAACATGCACTAGATGATAGAGCACCCATTAGAAACCAATTTCTGGGCTCTAAGATACGAAATAAACCTTTCATTAGGGACAAGGTAACTACCTTCACATTAGATTACCAACTCATTTTGGAAATGGAAACTGACCCTTTAGTTCCGACAATCAAGAGACGCATAACATGAATGCAACCAATCCATCCCCAAAATCTCATCAAAGTCTAACAGGTCTAACTCTATCAGATTTAAAAAGGTATCTCTACCATAGACCAACATCAGACAACCCCTATAGACTCTTATATCCATGATGGAGTCACCCATTGGGGTGGACACAGAGAAGGGGTCCAAAATATATTTAGATTCAAAGAAAAAATGGATATCCACAGAAGGGGACACATAAGAGAGTGTACACCCCAGATAAAGTAGACAATATATACCATGAGAGAAGAGTTTAAGTGTACTAGTAAAAATATAGAGTACGACTCAGAATCCTATAAAGTGATAAGAGCGTACAGATGGTTCCGACCAATGCCGAAGCCAGAAGTAGAAGTAGCACCTTTTGGCATAGGAGCTGATGAAGTAGCAACGTGAATCTTATTTTCCCAAGAAGAAACATTAGAAGGATAATCCCTCTGCATATGATGTATCTGACCATAGTTAAAAGCACTTATTTCTCCTTTTTTCATAAATACCACGATGCACCTGACCATAAAATATACAAAGAGGACACGAATGATCTAACTGAGACCCACTAACCTATGATTGGGATCCTGGTGCTCTAAACCTACTATAATCTTGAAAATTATGATCATCCAACCACTTTGGATAAGGAGATCTAGCCGTATATTAGAAACTAGAATTGCTCCACTTCTTCTTAGACCATTTTCCACCATATCTACGACTTTGTTGTTGGCCTACACCCTAATTTGAATACTAAAACTTTTTACTCTTTCGCATATCCCCACTTTCTTCTTCCACTTGTTGTATATTGTAACGCCCCAAATATGGTACATGGAACGTTACACGATGCTCATGACCCCAAAGGACCACAAGCTAACCCATGATTGATATTTGTAACTGAGCACTGAATAATACATTGTAAATATGTGAAATATTAGTTGTAAGGCCATAAGGTTCAAAACTGAACTAATACTGAATATAAAACAATATCTGTAATGGGGTATAACAATACCCAAAACTAAAATAAATTGTCTAAAACATAATGTAGTTTGTAAGCCTCTAAATTGTCTAAAATCTGTGGAGTTGATGGGACATATACCTAACTAACTCTGAACTACTAAAATAATAAAGTAATAAAATAACTATGCTATCCTCGAATGATGAGGACTCACTACTAGTCTGGCTGCTGAACGTCTGATCTACTAAGGATGCTCGGGAGCTCGTCAGTACGTTCAATGTACTGGTATGCAAGTGATCTAGGATGAATGCAATGGTTCATATGCATGAACAATACCAAATCACTGAATAACATGAATATGTACATACATGCATGAATACGTAGTTGTAATCGAGATCGTGATAACACTAACCCATGTATTTTGATAACGTGGATTTCTTGATATCTGAGTACTAATACTGGGTTACTGAATGACTGAGTCTATTAAGTACTGAGGAACTAATGTTGTATTAATGATAAAGGAATGACTGTTTCTGAATGTTTTGATTATAAAGAACTAGTCTGATTGACAGTATCTGACAATACTGAAATCTGAATACTGGTAACATGAATTTTGTATAATTAATATACTATTAACTAGGTGACTATGTCTGACAGTCCAGATATTTAAAGAACTTTCTGAGTTCTATTACTGAGAATGAGTGACTGTATCTAACAGTCCTGATTTTACAACTGAAACTGTAGGAGAATTCATCTAACCGATATGCCCCTAATAAGCTATTATATCTGAGTTGGGGTCCATTCTGTAACCCTAATTAGAAGGGTGTTAATACCACACCAAAGGTAAGGAAAAGATGTAAGTGACCCTCATCTGGTAGTGTCCCCAAAAGTAAATGGTTGGACCCTCATCTGACATTGTTTATCCACCTCATCAACCCTCATCTGATAGTGTTGATCTCTTAACCTATGGTGGATACATAGTTCTAGAATGCAAGGATTGCTTCTAAGGATCACACCCTCAACTGGTAGTGCGTGTGTCCTCATCCTTTGGTTTACTTGGTGCTAAATCCTACTCCCATCAGAATAGACACTGAACATGATTAACTGAACAGAACTGGACTGAGTTCATTGAGTTCTGTTGACTGATGGAATACTAATGAGATTACTGAAGTACTGAGCTCTCTGAGATTAACTGGGATTACTGAGTTTACTAAGTTTTCCTGAGTCACATGACTGATTGAATTCTACTAAACATGGCTTGAGTGACGATATTGTTAAAACATGACACTGGCTCTAGGCACACAGCTAAATTGTTGGGAACAAGTACCTCCAGGACTCAATAGAAGGAAAGTGACAAGGCATGGCATTCTTGAATACACGACCAATATCGAAAAATCCATAATACAATAAGTTGTAGATTTCATGAAGTGCATGGTTATCATAATCTTGTACATGGTAGAAATGCATATGCTCAATGTCATAATTTCATACTCTAACATCATGAGCATTCCAACAAATATCTACATTACACATCAATAGCATGGGAGTCATTTGAACATAAGGGTAAAACATGAATCCTTCACTTAAGTCACAATTTAGTCATATTACATAATTTCTAGTCTCTTAGGAATTTTGTCAAACACTTAGGGTGCATGACTTAGGGTATGGAATAATCATCAAATTAACATATCATAACCAACTAAAATTCATGGTTCTCAACTCACATGCTAACATATTTTCATAAAAACACATAAAGGTTCCAACTTGGGAATCATACAACAACAACAACCACATGAACATAATCAACACATAGAATTAATATAATAATTCAAAGTTTAAAAGTCGATTCTTGGGCTTCATGGAAAAAAGAAATCTATAAATGAACACTATCCATACCTGAGTTAATGAATTTGGAAGGATTGATGGAGAATTCTTGTGATTTGGCCTTTGAATTTTAGAGCTAGGGTTCTTGTTCTTGAGTGGAGTAGATTTTCATTTGAAAGACTAATGCAAAAGTGAACAAATTATGCACTCTTAGGTTTAAATCATCTGATTGGGTGAAATTAAAGTCATGGGAAAAGACCAAACGGCCCCTAGGATTTAATATCCTAAAAACTGGAAAATTCTCAATTTTCATCCTTGGCAGGACGTTCCACTATCGTGCCAAGCCACTAGGATAGGAAAATTGGGAATCTACATGGTGGCGTGATGCAGAGCTATCAGGTTGCCACTTTGTTTGCGACCTGGAAGTTTGGCGCGATGCAGAGATATCATAGAAATTCACTGGAAAAGTACAATTGTGAACTGGACCTTTGGCCCGATGTGACACTATCGTGGAGCAACATTGGATATTGACAATTGCCATTTAAGGTGGCTCCGCGATGTGATGATGGCTCAGGTGATACACTATCTCACTTAAAAGGATCTAACTCTTCGCTCGGGTATTGAATTTAGGCAAATTTGAATATCGATGGAAAGCCTATTAAATTTCACACACAAAAATAGTAAAAATCTTGAAAATTCCACATCTATAAAAGTGGATTCATCTTTTAAATCAAGTCTTTAATATTTTTGGGACAATTTTAAGCTTGTTAGAAGTATGGGGTATTACAATATCTCCCTTTAGGAACATTCGTCCTCTAATGATACATACTGAAATGGGAGAAATGATAAGCTGAAGTATATAACTGAACATGAACAACTAGAACATGACTACATGACTGACATTGTTGAGATTCATACTGAGCATGCATATCTGATGCATTATTTCATAACTGAAATGACTCAGGAATACATGACTAAGATGTTTGATAACTGAGTTTCTCACCAGGAGAATTCATGTATGATGCATGAACACATGATTGAATAGGCAATGGTAGATGGATAACAAGATTATGATGGGAATCTGAGCATAAAACTGTTTGTAACTGGAACTTGAACATGAAACTGAATAAGCTTTAAGGAAAGTTATTACCTTTGGCTGAGTCTGAGTTTTGTTAATAAATAGTGAGGGTGATTGTATCACATGTCTGCTTTTGGTTTTCAAGTAGCTCCCTCAACAGACTAATTCTTCCAAAGAATTTTGACTAGAGGGACTTCTTTGTTCCTCATTCTACGAGTCTGATAGTCAAGGATTTCGACTAGAATCTCTTCATAAGAGAGGTTGTTCTGAATGTCTATGCCCTCAATAGGGACTACGACTACTGGGTCACCTATGCATTTCTTAAGAAAGGAGACATGAAAGATTGGATGCACTGAAGCTAGATCTGAAGGCAACTCAAGATCATAAGCTACTTTGCCAAAGCGACTGAGAATTTTTAAGGGACCGACATATTAGGGACTGATATTTCCCTTCTTGCTGAACCTCTTCACTCCCTTCATGGGAGATATTTTTAAAAACATTAAATTTTCTGACCTCATATCGAGATCCTTTTTGAACACGCATGAACGAAAACATGAGAACATGGCTGATTTTGTAACATAGGACGTGAACTGGGTATCGTGAACTGAACTGTATCATTGAGTACATGGATTATGGATGATATTGGAGATAGATGGTAAACCTATGGGTACCCACAACTCCAAACTGGATTTATTACACGAAGAGAAATTAAAGGGTTTAGGGGATGATAGCTCAGGGGTTATAAAGCATCTCTTCCTTGGGACATTATGTCCCTAGAAGAATGCTGACTTGACTGAGATACTGAGAAAAAATGGAACGATACACAGGGCACCTACGAACTGAATCATGACTGAATATCTAGGATCTAAAACTGAGACATAATACACGAACTGAGCTGATCTTGCAACTACTGTGACTTTCTATCTTGGAATAGTTATATTCCTGAGATTTCTGATAGTAGGACTAGGTGTAAAGAAGGAAAACCACACCATACGAACTTGTTTCCTTATTGCTAAACTGAATTATTGGCTGATCGATCTAACTCATACTTAAATTTGTACTTTACCAAAGTACTTCATCTTCACTTGAGACTACTAAAAATATTTGCATGAGAACTGAGCATGAATCGCTAAACATACTAAATTATCTGATTAATTGAATGACTGATAGCTGAATACTGGGTCTGCAAAATAGAACTATACTTAGTCTTAAATAACTGGACTGCAATTGCAGAGCATTATGCATAGCAGATAAGGACTGACTGAGTGACATGAGATAACCGAGCATGAATTAAGGGTAATTATATTATTTGAGAATGCAACACCAGGAGTACAACACGATTCTAGAATAGTCTTGTAAACTGAGATACTGGAAGGCTGACAACTAAGTGACTGATAACTGTTCTTTATGGTCGAGTAAACTCAAAACTGAATTGATTTACCGACCCAATTACTAGGCTAGGACTGGGATTGAGATTGTAGCTAAGATAATAATCGAGACTGTAACTGTAACTAAGACTATAGTTGGGACTGAATACTGGTTTATGATAACTAAGGTTTAGATTGGTACTGAAGTACTGAATTCTAATGGTTAAGTAACTGATAACTGAAACCCATGGTTTTGTAGGACTATCTGAGTCCTTTACTGAATATTAATTACTGAACAGACTCCGTAACTAAGACTCGAGGGATAGAACATCATCCCAGTGGATTTACCAAGGGATCTAAACTGAGGGCATACATGATATAGTCTGAGTTTGGCTGATCATTAGGAGTGAAGCATGAGTCATGTGGGCTGAACATACTATAAGACAGGACATGAGTGTATGAGTCATGAGTTTCATGACTTGAGTCTAGAATTTTTGTACTCATAGAGCATGATTCGTAACACTTAGTGAACTGGGATTCCTCATACTAGGAACTTGAAATGCACACAATCCTAAGGGAAGTGCGTGAATGTAAGTTGTGTTCATGGAACTGAAATATAAAGCATGCATAAGTATTATGATGGTTGAAGTACAAAACTTTGCATTGAGGTAGGAATGGGTCGGGAATCATCTTTTCTTGCTAAATTTCTACATATACTGGCATCACTATCAGAATCCTGAAGGCCTAATTTTTTGAAACATCATAATCGGACAGTTCTTTTATACCTGTCGGGTTGTGTTATACTAACTCACTGGGGTGGAGACTGGAAAAGGTCCAGTGTCTACATCAGGAGAATTTTCATGATCTTGTCAGGACTAAAGTGCATAGAGTCTGTTTGGGTGTTGCCCACTAATAGCATTAGAATTGGCACCCTGCTGATTCGAGCGACCAGACTAAGCTGAAGAACAACCGTGCTGACTCTGCGGACCGTGTTTAGGAAATTCTCAGACCTTATGACCTGACTCACCACATCTGAAACACACATTACTATCGGCTCTACACATACCCATATGATACTTACCATATTCTTTGCAAAGCGGATGAGTGCGAAGAATGCTTGCACTCTTCTGAGATTTGGAGACTGGATTCCTATCTATTCTACCATTTATGAACTTAGGAACTGAAGCACTGGATGAGGAAGGAGCTGGAGCTAAAAACTTCTGACTATGCTGAGAACGGTTACCACCCTGCGACCCTGGCTGAGAAAAACTATAACTACCTATTCATGCTCGCTTATTCTCTCTCTTCTTCTTCTTAAGTTTCTTCTCTTCAATCTGTTGAGCATGGACCATAAGTCTAGATATGTCCATTTCCTTAATCAACATCACACTCCTACATTCCTTAACCACTCTACCTAAAACCCCAGACATAAACCTTCTAATTCTGGATCTACTGTCTTCTACTACATGGGGAGCATACTTGGCTAACTAGGTGAACTTGAAGGAGTATTCTTTTACGCTCATTCTATCTTATCTGACATTGATAAAATCTAACACTTTGGCTTCTTTCTGATCTAGGGGAAAGAATCTATCTAAGAAGGATGTAGCAAACTCTTCCTATTCTATGGGCTCTGAATCTTTATCCCTGTCTACCTTTCACTGTTTAAACCATTTATGGGCTATATCCCGTAGCTAATAAGTGGATAACTCTGCACTCGCACTGGAAGTCACTCCCATGATGTTTGTGACTTTCTGAACCTGGTCGAGGAATTCCTGTGGATCCTCTTCGGACTTAGAACCTGAGAATAAAGGAGGATTCATTCAGGTGAAGTACCGAATCCTGGCTGCAGCTGAATTAGCCACTGGGTTGGCCAAAATAATAGCTGGTTGTTATTTTGAGTTGCGACTGAATTGGATAGAGTAGTAAATGCAGTCCTGAATTCTGCATGGGAAATATGTTCTTCCAGAGGATCTTCCTGAACAGACTGAGGTGCTGACTGATTATCGATTCTCCTTTCGCTAGCCCCCTTGGTAGGCATACTCTGTAAGTGAGAGGAAGAAGCTGATTAGACTGAGAAATTAATTAGAGATTATGTTCACTAGCACGACATAAATAATGAAAGAAGGGAAACTATTCTTAAAACATCTCATATCCTCCTACACATAAGGGTGGTGCACAACACACCCATGCACAAGACTCTACTAAATGCGACTTTTCAGACTTCCTAGGACACTGTTGAACCTTAGGCTCTGATACCATGTTTGTAATGCCCTAAATCTGGTACCCGGATCGTTACACGGTGCTCATGACTCCAAAGGACCACAAGCTAACCCATGACTGATATTTGTAATTGAGAACTAAATAATATAATGTAATATGCAGAATATAAGCTATAAAGCCATAAGGTTCAAAACTGAACTAATACTGAATATAAAACAATGTCAGTAATGGGGTATAATAATACCCAAAACTGAAATAAATTGTCTGAAATATGCTGTAGTCTGAAAGCCTCTAAACTGCCTGAAATTTGTGTAGTTGATAGGACATGTCCCCAACTAACGCTGAACTACTAAAATAATAAAGTAATAAAATAACCATTCTATCCTCGAATGATGAGGACTCACTGCTAGTCTGGCTGCTAAACGTCTGATCTACTAAGGATGCTCGGGAGCTCGTGCTTCTAAACCTATGGTGTAAAACACCATAGTGAAAATGCGTCAGTATGTTGAATGTACTGGTATACAAGTGAGGTAGGATGAATACAATGGCTCATATGCATGAATAATACTAACTGACTGAATAATATGAACGTGAGACTACATGTATAAATACGTAACTGTAACTGAGATCGTGATAACACTGACTCATGAATTCTGATAACATTGATTTTCTGATATCTGAGTACTAATACTGGGATACTGAATGACTAAGTCTATTGAGTACTAAGGAACTGATGTCGTATTACTGATAAAGCAATAACAGTTTTTGATAGTTCTGATTATGAAGAACTGGTCTGATTAACAGTAGCTGACAGTCCTGAAATCTAAATACTGGTAACATGAATTTTGTATAATTAATATACTATTAACTGGATGACTGTGTCTTACAGTCCTGATATCTAAAGAACTATCTGAGTTCTATTACAAAGACTGAGTGACTGTATCTGATAATTTTGATTCTATAACTGAAACTGTGGGAGAATCATCTAACTGACATACCCCTAATAAGCAATTATAGTTGAGTTAGGGTCCAATCTGTAACCCCAATTGAAATGGTGTCAATACCGCGCCACTGGTAAGGACAAGCTGTGAGTGTCCACTTTTTTGTGACCTGGATGTTTGGCGTGACGCAGAGACATCATGGAGATTCACTGGAAAAGTACAATTATGAACTGGGCATTTGGTGAGACGCGCCACTATCTCAGAGAAACAATGGAAATTAACAATTGCCATTTAAGCTGGCTCTGTGATGCACTGATGGCTCAGGTGATACACTGTCTCACTAAAAAGTCTCTAACTCTTGGCCCGGGTGTCGGATTTGGGTGAATTTGATATCGATGAGCCTATTCAATTTCCCACACAAAAAAAGTAAAAATCTTGAAAATTCCACATGTATAAAAGTGGATTCATCTTTTAAAGATAGTCTTTAACATTTTTGGGATGATTTTAAACTAGGTAGAAGTATGGGGTATTACACATATAAACCACAAGTCTAGAGATGTTTATGTCCTTATCCAACAAGGCAACCTTTCTCTCTAAGATCAACTCACGGTACAACCTCGAGGATAATTTCCTCATTCTTCCCTTGTTAGACACCATTTTAAGAGCATAATGCTACAACTCATTGAACTTCAAGGCATACTCATTTACTGACATCCTACCTTATTTCAAATTCATGAATTCCTCTTCCTTTGCCTCCTTTAATTCCTGAAGAAAGAAGTGATCAAGAAAAACACTTGATAAGTCATCCCACAAAGAAGACTCAACATCCTCAATCCTAGAATATTCCCATTCTTCATACCATTGGTATGATGCATCGTTAGACTGATAGGTAGTAAACTCTATACCCTCCACATCAGTATCATGCATCACACAAAATATCTTTTTTATCTCATCAATGAAATTTTAAGGATCTTCCTCAATCTTAGGTCCATAAAAAATAAGAGGAATCAACCTCATTACTTAAACCTTGGAGGTTTCATCATATTTTGATGGACCGTGTACCTCAAAATCCGCCACAGGCAATAAAGTAGTAATTTAACCAAGAACAGACAACACAAAGTAGGAAACTTAAAGAACATAAGATTTAACATAGAAACCCCCTTGCTCAATGAAGGAAAAACCATGGCTTTCTCTCACAAGCTCCCAAAACTCCACTATAATCAAACTCTTGATTACAGACTCCACTGAACCTAATATTAGGTTCCTCCTACTTGTAGTAACTCTACTACAATCTCAACTTAACAACTCTGTCAAGACTACTCTACTATAGTTAACTCTAACTAGTTTAAAGCTTAGGAAACTCTACCTAAAGAACTCTTAAAATAAGAAGAAAATAGCATTACTCTTATAGACTGAGTAATTCATTTACAGACTAAAACTAGTCTCAAGAACATTTTCTATTTGAACATAAAAAATAAATGAGAACTTAAGCAATGTTGGATATTGAATTTTTGCCTCTTACTCTCTTTAGCTCTCGGATTTTAAATATGGAAAACTGCTTAATATTAAAGCATCTTTTTCCTTTTATATATGAGTGATGATTAGGGTTCAAATACCATTAGACCAGGTGTCCTAAATAGTAAAAGCACCACATGTACAGTTTGTTACACAAGAGGACAAAAATATGCAGACGCGTGCCAACTTTACTGTAGCTTTAAACATCCAGGGACCTAATCCCTTGGCGTTAGAAGCTCATCATCAAAACAAGATACAATAATTTCCCCCTTTTTTATGATGACAAACCAACCACAATTGTTTTAGCATTAATGATCATGCTCATTTATCATATTTAATAAGTGTGATTACCACTACTGAAGATGAATGTCCACCTTATCATGTGACACCATGCTTCCACTAGTTAGGGACCTAGTTCCTTGTTATTAATTGCTATCAAGATTTAATTTCTTCCCTCTGTCATCATACACCATTGATTATTTAGTATATTTTCATACTCCCCCTGTCACTATGCTTTCATATCCTTTACTCAAACATATCAAACAAATCATCACACATGTGTACTTACTACCTGGTCCCTAACATTCAACCAGTTCTTTAGCACATGTAGTTAGTATTCCCTATTCCTTATTCCACTTGAGCAATACTAACATAAAGAAAAGCTTTAAAATAAAGGAAATAGATGAGGCATACAAGTAGAAATTCATTCATTATTAGTAGTATTACAATATACCAAAAGAACATCAAAAAATTGTTTACAAAGGGTAGAACAGAGACTGACACAGGAAACTGACAACACTAGGACTTCAGTAGAAGGGGGCTTATGGAAGAGTGATTTTAGCAACATGTCCATTCTAGCAGCCTCAGCAGCATGATCATCCAACAACTATTTAGTGAGAGTCTCTAATTTAGAATTCAAACCTTGAACCTCAACAATTAATTCTGCAATGTTGCCCTTGAGCTTTGCATTTTCTGCTACAAGTTCTTCAATGGAACCAGATCCCTCTAAGGACAACTTCTAATTCTATAGCTTTAGGTACAATATTTTAGTGTCCTTTACTAATAATACAATCCTCAAATACTTCATTTATTTGGTCAAGCTTTCTTGAGCAGCCAAAAGTTTGACACTTAGGACACAATTCCCACTTTTTCTTTAATGCACTCATTTTCCACCGAGGTTATCAGACTGAACTTTTATTTGACTTTTCCTGAGGTTCCCTTTGTCCCAATTACTGCAAAGTGATCAAACACCTTGTTTATGAAGTATCCATATGGCATCCCAAGTTCCTCTTCCTTCTCATATATTACATTCTTTATGTTCTCTATCATAAGAGCAGGTAAGCTTATCAAATCAAACTTACTCAAAAATTTGATCAAGAATAGACACCAAAGTAAATATTCCTTTTCTCTAATCTAGGTAGAAGGACCTTATTCACAAATTCAAAACTAACTGGAACTCACATGTGAGAAATTTTTTCTTTATACCAACTATTAAAGTTCCACCCACTTTTAAGGCTTCAATCATGAATTTTGTTGAGGGTTGTCATTTCACAACAGTCCTTACACCTATTATAGGTACATCAAGGATTTTTCCCAAGCCTTCTTCATCTAGATATATCTTCTTCCCTTGCACTAGACTTGTTAGACTCACCCAGTGTTCTAAGTAATTCATGGTATAGTAAAATTCTCTAACTTCATTTTCAAACACCATAGGATCTGATTTATCAAGTAGGTTTAACCAACCTTGGTGTTTCACATATTCCACTAAATCCACCATGCCCGATTTCTTATAAATCTTTGGATCTAACACTATCCCAAATAACACTTTCTGGGTTTCCAAGGCAACATTTCTTGCTTCTCTACGGACAACCTCTTTTTTCTTCCTTTTTTCTTCTTCTCTTTGATTCACTACTTGGTTACACTTCAATGGACTTTCTCTTCTTTGGACCAGGTCCCTCAGAGACTTTTTTCTTATTCATAATAATATATTTCTTTTCCTTTCAAGGAAGGATTTTAGATTTTGAACCAAAGGACCTGGTCCTTTTAGCAACATAAATTTCTTGTCTTCTCTTCTCAATTGTATCAATAACATCAAAATCAATGTCCTTACCTTCTCAACTTATATTACTTATATATTTTCTTTCTTTACTACAGAATCTTTGCTAAGTATTCTTCTTTTACTGGTAGAAGATTTACTAGACTTCATAGGATCATCTAGTAATTTCTTTCTATGCCCTATATTAGAAAAAAATATATTCACTTGTGCACTAGAGTCAATCAATTTCCCCTTTCCTTTACTGTCCCTTAGTCTACTAATTTTATAACTTAGAGGTTTTTCATCCTCTTCTTCATCTTTCTCATTTATATGTAAAGCAATCTCCTTATTCTTTGTCAAATCATTCTTTTCTCCTACTATGTTTCTTTCTGCATTTATAGAGCTTTCCTTGGGATCATATGTAAGTAGAAGTAAATTTTTAGCCATCAAGTTTATGCTACTAAGTGAATAGAATTTCTCTACATGAACTCCTTTATCACACCATTGGGCAAAGATGGGGTTTAACTCAGAAGGGAATGATGATCCAGGTATTGGTAAGTTCTTTGATATTTCAGTACGTTCACATTCTTAAGAGTGGATAGATATTTGTGCAACATTAGAGTATTTTGGTTCTACTAAAAAAGTGAGAATTTTTGATTGAGAAGTTTCTTGTTCAATTGGTGGGTTAGATCCTTGATTTAAGTCAACTTTCAAAGTAAACTCAGCAAGATCTTTAATAGATGCAGGATTTGTGATAGGAACAATTTTACTTAGGCTTTATGGAATTTCAGGAAAGGTGTGGTGGGTAAGACACCTTGTGATTTTTGAAGAGGATAAGAGGATAATTCTTTCATGGGTTTTGAAGAGGATGGAATTTGAAATACCCTAGTTTCTGGACCTTAGAAAATTTCCTAGAATTTTGATCTCTGGACCCTATAGACTCATGGGTATGAGCCATATGTTGGGGTTTGAATGGTATGGTCCATTCGCATGTTGACTATGTTAGTTGGTGGGATGAATTTTAGTTATTGGAATGGGTATAACTTAGTGGTACAAGTCGTATTGTTGGATACATATTGTTTGGTTCTATAACTTAACCTTAGACTTTGTAACTTAAGTTGGATCTAAGTATGAGTGGATCATCGTGTGTCGTAAGTCCGGGTACGAGTCATACCCAGGACTCATATGGTGGACTGTGTTCAATCCTCTTAGGATTTGATTCTACCAGGGGTACGATTGATGGGTACCTATCGTAAACTTGGATATGACTTGGGTTTAGGTGTGTTGTACCTTGTACAGTGTTGGTTCCAAGGTGGTCCAAGGGTACGAGTGATGGCTACCACTCATATAGGAAAGATACGACTCGTAAGGGTTAGTTGTATCCCTGTGTCGGGATTTTTTTGCAACTTAAGTTGGGTAAGATAGATATTTCCCCACTTATCCGAATAAGGCCCCACACTTATATTGCACTTGGGAGATTATTTTCCCTATTATTCTTTTCTTAAACACTTAGAAAAGAATCTTAAATCCTCTCTAGAGTTCTTGAACAAAAAAAACTAGGGTTTCATCTTAAGGAGTAAATTAGGGCTTATCTTAGTGATTTACCTCCCTTATCATCTTGGTTAATCATCTTGGTTAAGGTATGTTCTCTTCCCTCATTATTAATTCCAACTAAAGGCATGGTTTTATACTATGTTTTCATGATTTGAATGTTGTATGCTTTTGGGTTTTCAAATATGATTTAGGGGTTTTGATTTTAAATGCTTGGTTATGGTTTCGTATGATTTTAATTATGCTTTTATATGAATTAATGGTGTTTTTGGAAAAATTGGTGTCATAGGAATAGTTCTTTGGTAATGGACTTTGGTTTTGAAAATACTATGCCCCAATATGTTTGATAGAATGCCTTTAACAATGTTTTCACTATAATATTGTTTTTTAATAGAACTTATTCATGGTATAAACTTGGTAATGGAACCCTAAATAATATGAATAATTTAAATGGTTTCAAATGAATTGGAAAGGCCTTGGTGTCTGTGGCTTTGGTTAATTTAAAATCGTATGGGGCACATGGGAATCCCCTAAGATTTGGTTAAGGATAATACTTGCAAGTTATTGTTGGTATGATGATACCACTAATAGTCTTGGTTAATAAAATATAGAATAATGGTATGCTTGGAAAATGGTTTTAATTGGGCATAAAAGAGGGATGTGTAGCAAAGCCGTGGAAGGTGGAGGTCCCGAGGAGATCTAAATTGGAAACTAATATTTTTTGATGTGAGGTTTGGTCCTAGTAACCATGTGCATGATGTCACACTTTATATTTGGGGGATATACTAATCATCCTAGGTTTTCTTCCTTGGTCGTGTGGCTTCATGTACTGGGTCCTTTCAGCAGGAGGAGATAAACCCATATAGCCCGCGGGTGGTTTAGGAAGGCAATGCTACATAGCCCAGGTAAATGTTTTAATTGAATTCTAAACCCAGTTCTATTTCCCGGCATAGTTATACATATATGTATGGTTTTGTTCATATGGATAGTTTTCGATTGGTTTTATAGATGACATTATTTTATCCTTATCCTGAGTTCATGTGAGAGTTCTCCCGCAACTCATCTTCAGGCATTATATCTTCATGCGATGCATAAACCAAGTGTTCCACTTCTCCTACTTAATGATTTAGACTTTGGAGTTAGTATTTCGATTGAAGTGGTGAGCTTCTATCTATTCGAAAGGCTCTATTCCATGGATATTATTTCATACTTTAACTTCTTTATGTATACTAGTTTTGGGTATGGATGGGGCATGTCCAATTTAAATTTTGGTATTCTGTTGTTTAGAGGCTTTGTAGTATTGTTATAGGTTTGAATGGGCAGGGTCATTATTGGTGTCAGGTTCAGCATTAGTATTGTTATTGGGGTTGATACCGATGGACGATATTATTGGTTGTTCCATCATATTTGATTTTGGGATTAATCATATTATGTTTTAGATCTCATTTGGTTATGGCCTTATTTATGGCCCTTGGTTCAGTAATAGTTTGGTCTAGTGGTTTGGTTGGTATAATTTGGTATGACGGGATGACTTGGTAGGGATGGTCTAGGAATAGACCTGTTCCAAATTCAATCCTTGTCCGGTTATTCTATCTTGCTATATGTTAGAAATTTAGCCAACATAGGGAAAACGACTAGAGGTTTGGTTGGGTAATAGGGGTGGTCTCCGATCTCGATCAGACTTAGGACACCAATTACGAAAAGATCCCCAGTCGGGTTGGGTCAAGTTGGTATCAGAGCTTTAGGTTCATGGTCAATTGGAAGTCCAAAAAACTTTGTCTATTAGAGTCTCTTTTAAGGGTGTGTAGGATGCCACACTCATAAGAGAGAGGCCACAAGGCATTTAGGAATGTTTCACTTTCTTAGTATTCTATTTTCAAGCCTGGAGTCTAAGTCCTGGAATTCTTCTCTAATCCTTGGTTGTTCACTTTACAAATCATGCCTCAGTGATCTAGAATATAAGGAAACTCTTCACTCCTATCTGAGGATAATATTGATGGGGTACATCCTACGTCTGTAGTTCATATTCGATCTTAGGGTCCTATCTCTGATAGTTCTGGAGTTCCCCCGATTGCTACTACTTCTACTCAGGGTGAGGTGACTAATGCAGAATTTCGTTAGTCTATTCATACTATTGTTTAGTTGGTTATTGCTCAAGCTGAGTGGGATATTTTTGGTGGGTTATTTGCTAAGGCCACAAAGGTTGGTCAGTTTATGAAATTGAATCATTCTACTTTTACTGGTGTGAAGGTAGAGTAGGATACTTAGGGTTCCTTGGATGAAATAGAGAAGATATTCAGGGTGATGTAGGCTACTAATGTGGAAGGTGTAAGCTTTGCATCTTATCAACTCAAAGATGTTGCGTACCAATAGTACGAAGAGTGGGATAGGGATAACGGTCATATGAAGGATTCATCCTTATGGGATGCTTTTTCTGGTGCTTTTCTGGATCATTTCTTTGCTCAAGAGACGAGGGAAGCAAAGATGGAGAATTTTATGAATCTTAAGCAAGGGAGGATGTCTGTCAAGGAATATACCTTGAAACTTCACCAGCTATCAAGGTGTGCTCCTGATTTGATTGTTGATATAAGGGCGAGGATGAGAAAGTTCACTTTTTGGCTATCTCATGATTTGATCTTGGAAAGCAAGACTGTTTGCTAATCAAGGATATAGACATTTTGAGTTTAGTTATTCATCTGTAGTAGGTGGAGAATGAGAAGATAAAACAGGCAAAGTTCGGACATAGGAAGGGTAAGAGGGGTAGGTTTTTTTATCAGGGATATGCTCAGTCCTAAGGTTGTTGGGATGGAGGCAAATGGCCAAAAAAAGTGGGGGAGTTCTGGTTTCTTCTCTACTGCCAACTCTCCTTACCCGAGGCAGCCAACTGATAGGTGTTAATAAGGTGGTAATAATTTTTAGGCAAAGGGTGCTCAGTCTTAGACAAGTAGAGGTAAGAAGGTTTTTTCAAGCTCTCCATAAAGGTTTTGTGGTCATCTTTATCGAGGCTACTGTGATGAAGTAAGGGACAAGTGTTTTAAATGTGGCTATCCAGGCCATATGCTCAAGAATTTGTCCAGTTGGTAAGGGAGTTTCGGTAACAGTAAAAGCTCTAGTTTCTTCATCTTCTGCTCCTGCGCCTAGTGGTGCAGCTTTGGTGTCTGCTCCTGCTTCTACTGCTTGCACTGGTCGGAATAGGTTGTATGGTCTTGCATCTCAGCAGGAATCTGAGGCATCACCTTATATCGTTACTGGTATGTTACAACTCTTTTCTCATGATGTATATTATCTGTTTGATTCGGGGTCCACTCTTTCTTATGTGACCCCATTTATGGTTGTATGTATTGGTTTTGATCCTAAGGTTTTTTTGGATCCTTTTTCTTTTTCTACCCGAATAGGTGACTCAATTATCGCTGAGAGAGTCTATAGGAAGGGTGTAGTATCTGTTGGTAGTAGGAAGACTTTGGTGGATTTGTTTGAACTTGATATGGTGGATTTTGATATTATTCTGGGGATGAATTGGTTACACTCTTGTTATGCATCCTTGGATTATCAGACCCGTAAGGTTATCTTTAGGCTCCTTGGTAAACCAGATATAGAGTGGGAGGTTGGTTCCCTAGCTCTTGGGGGAGTTTTATTTCTTATCTTACATCTCAGAGGTTTATCTCTAAAGGTAGTCTTTATTACTTGGTCTGAGTTAAGGATTCTAACTTGAAAGGTACTTCTTTATAGTCGATTTTGGTGGAAAATGAGTTTCCTGAGGTTTTTTTGAAAGATCTTTTGGGTTTTTCTCCGGATAAGGAAATAAAGTTTGGTATTGATTTGGTTCCAAAAACTCATCCAATTTTTATTCCTTCTTATTGAATGGCTCTGACTAAGTTGAGGGAACTCTAGGAGCTACTTAAGGATCTTCTAGATAAGGGGTTTTATTCATCCTAGTGTATCCCCATGGGGTTCACCGTCTTTGCTCATGCACAAAAAAGATGGTTCCCTTCGTATGTGCATTGACTATCAACAGTTGAATAAGGTAATGGTCAAGAACAAGTATCTTTTCCCTAAGATAGAGGACTTATTTGAGCAGTTGCAAGGTGGCAAGTTTATTTCTAAGATAGATCTTCGGTTTGGGTATCATCATTGTAAGGTTAGGGAGGAGGATATCCCTAAGACAGTTTTTCATACTCGGTATGGGCACTTTGAATTTTTGGTGATGTCATTTGGTTTGATTAATGCCCCAACTGCATTTATGGACTTGATGAACAAGGTTTTTAGGCAGTTCTTGGATCTCTTTATCATTTTATTTATTGATGACATTCTAGTTTATTCCAAAGGTGAGGTGGATCATGTTAATCACCTCCCTGTGGTATTGCAGACCTTGAAGGAACAACAATTGTATGCCAAGTTCTCCAAGTTTGAGTTTTGGTTGAACGTCGTGACTTTTCTTGGTAATATTATTTCTTGCAAGGGATCATGGTGAATCTGCAAAAGATGGATTTGGTTAAAAGGAGTCCTAGACCCACGACTCCAACTGACATTTAAAGCTTCCTTGGTTTGGCTGGGTATTATCGGCGGTTTGTATAGAGATTTTTTATGATAGCTGCTCCTTTGACTAAGTTGACTCTAAAAAGGTAAAGTTTTCTTGGTCGGATGCTTGTGAGAAGAGTTTCGATAAGTTGAAAGCTAAACTAACTTCGGCTCTCGTTTTTACATTGCTTGAGGGCAGTGAGGAGTTTATGGTTTATTGTGATTCATTTAGGGTGGGACTTGGTTGTGTCTTGATACAACATGTGAAGGTGATTGCCTATGCTTCTAGCCAGTAGTAGGTGCATGAGATGAATTATCCTACTTATGATTTGGAGTTATTGGTGGTGGTTTTTTCTTTGATAATCTGGCGGCATTATCTATATGGAGTGAATGTAGACATCTTTTCTGATCATAAGAGTCTACCATATGTGTTCACTCAGAAGGAGCTAAATCTTAGGCAAAAGAGATGGTTGGAGCTTCTCAAAGACTATGACATGAGTCTTCACTATCACCTAGGTAAGGTTAACGTGGTTGTGGCTGCTCTTAGCAGGTTATCCATGGGGAGTTTCATTTATGTAGAGGAAGGAAAGCGGGAATTGGTAAGGGATATTCACCGCTTGAAAAATCTTGGAGTTTGTCTATTGGACTCCAAAGATAGTGGGATGATGGTACAAGAAGTGGTTAGGTCGTCTCTTGGTGCAAAGATTAAGGAGAAGAAAGTGCTAGATCCTATCTTTATGAAAATCAAGAGTAATGTGGGTAAGTAGAAGGTAATGGTGTTTAAGACCAGTGTCGACAGTACTTTATGGTATCAAGAGAGGTTGTGCATTCCTGATGTCGATTGTTTGCAGAAAAGGATCTTGGCTGAGGCACATGAATTGTGCTACATTTTACATCTTGGCTTGACAAAGATGTATCGTGATCTCAAGGAGATGTATTAGTGGAATGGTATGAAAAGGCTTGTGGTTGAATTTGTGTCCAAGTGCTTGGTGTGTCAACAAATTAAAGTTGAGCACATGAGACATGGTGGGTTGTATCAAGAGATTGGTTTTCCTGAATAGAAATGGGTGGTAATCACTATGGATTTTTTTACCAGTTTTCCTCGGTCTCAGAATCAATATGACTCGATTTGGGTCATTATGGATAGGATTACAAAGTTTGTCCACTTCTTTCCAGTGAGGACTACCTTTTTGGTAGAGGATTATGCAATGTTATATCTTATATCTGATCATGTTACACAATTTTCATCTCATTTTTTGTGGTATTTTTGGAAGGTATTGGGTACTAAGGTGAGTCTGAGTACTGCTTTTCATCCTTGGATAGATGGGTAAGCAAAAAGGACTCTTCAGACATTGGAGGATATGCTTCGGGCATGTGTGGTTGATTATGGTGGAAGTTGGGTTGAGGATTTGCCTTTGGTAGAGTTTTCTTACAATAATAGCTATTACTCTAGTATTGGTATGGCCCCTTTTAAGGCATTGTATGGTAGGAGGTGTAGGTCTCCTATTGGTTGGTTTAAGCTTGATGAGGTGGATATATTCAGTTCAAATTTGGTCTATCAGGCAATGGAAAAGGTGAAAATAATTTTGGATAGGCTAAAGACTTCCCTAAGTCGCCAAAATTCCTATATGGATGTAAGGTGTTGAGACTTAGAGTTTGAGGTTGGGGATAATGTATTCCTCAAGGTATCTCCCATGAAGGGTGTAATATAGTTTGGCAAAAAGGGGAAGCTCAGTCCCCGATATATTGGTCCATATGTGGTTTTGCAAAGGGTAGGAAATGTTGCTTGTGAATTGGAGTTTCCTTCTAGTTTGAACTCCATTTATCCGGTATTTCATGTCTCCATGTTGAGGAAGTGTCTTGGTGATCCTTCTTCAATTGTTCCTTTGGAGGGGTTGGGTATGTTGGACTTTCTATTTTATGAAGAGGTCCCAATTGAGTTCTTGGATAGGCAAGTTCATCGGTTGCAAACCAAAGATGTGGCTTCGGTTAAGGTTTTGTGATGGAACCATAAGGTGGAAGAAGTTACATGGAAAGTGGAGGAGGACATGAAGTCCAAGTATCCGCATTTGTTTTCTTCTTCTGGGATTCGAGTAGAAGGTATGTGTCTTTAAAACATATTTATTTTTTGAGTTTGTTAAAGGAAAGATTAATATCTTTGACTCTTTGTTTTCAAACTTTGTTAAAGGTTAGAAATATATTTGATAATGCTAATGATTCGTGCGTGTGGTTACCCATACCTTGTCCTTCATTAGGGGATGAATGTTCCTAGTGGGGTAGACTGAAACACCCTGGTTTCTGGACCTTAGAAAATTTCCTAGAATTCTAGTCTATGGACCTAATATGACTCATGGGTACGAGTTGTATGTTGGAGTACGAATGGTATGATCTAGTCATATGCTAACCAGTGTTGGTTGTTGGGATGGATTTTGGTCAATAGAATGGGTACGACTTGGTGGTACGAGTCGTACGGTTGGATACAGATCATTTGGCTCCTTCACTTAACCTTAGACTTGGTAACTTAAGTTGGATCTGAGTACGAGTGACTCACCATGAGCCGTAAGTCAGGGTACGAGTCATACCCCAGATTCGTATGATTGACAGTGTACAATCCTCATAGGATTCAATTCTTCCAGGGGTATGGCTAATTGGTACCAGTTGTACACTTGAATACGACTTGGATTTAGGTGTGTCTTACCTTGGATAGTGTTGGGTCCAAGATGGGTCCAAGGGTACGAGTGGTGGGTGCCACTCGTACAAGGAGGATACAATTCGTAAGGGTCAGTCGTATCCCAATGTTGAGATTTTTGTGCAACTTAAGTGGGCGCAAGATGGACATTTCCCCACTAATCCTAATAAAGTCCCACGGCATATATTGCACTTGGGATGTTATTTTCCCTATTATTCTATACTTAAACACTTGGAAAACACTCTTAAATCCTCTCTAGAGTTCTAGGGAAAAGGAAGCTAGGGTTTTATCTTAAAGAGTAAATTGGGGCTTGTCTTGGTGATTTCTCTCCATCATCATCTCAGTTTAAGGCATGCTCTCTTCCCTCATTGTTTGTTCGAACTAAAGGAATGGTTTTATACAATATTTTCATGATTTGAATGTTGTGTGCTTTTGGGTTTTCAAATATGATTTGGGGTTTTTTGGTTATAAATGCTTAGTTATGGTTTCCCATGATTTTAATCATTCTTTTATATGTATTAATGGTGGTTTTGGAAAATTGGTTTCATGGGAATGGTTCTTTGGTAATGGACTTTCCTTTTGAAAATACTATGCCCCCAATGTGTTTGATAGAATGCCTTTAACAATGTTTTCACTATAATATTGGTTTTTCAATGGAACTTATGCATGGTTTAAACTTGGTAATGGAGCCCTAAATGATTTGAATAATTTAAATAGTTTTGAATGGATTGGAAAGGCATTGGGGGCCATGGTTTTGGTTAATTGTAAATCATATAGGGAATATGGGAATCCTCTAAGGTTTTGCTAAGGACAATACTTGCAAGTTATTGTTTTTATGATGATACCACTACTAATACCCTTGGTTAATAAAAGATCGAATAATGTTTTGGTTGGAAAATGGTTTTAATTTGGCATAAAGGAGGGATATGTAGCAAAGCCATGGAAGGTAGAGGTTCCAGGGGGGTCTAAACTGTAAACTCATATTTGTTGATGTGAGGTTTGATCCTAGTAACCGTGTGCATGATATCACACTTTATATTTGGGGGATGTACTAGTCATCCTATGTTTTCTTCCCTGGTCGTGCTGCTTCACACATTAGGGCCTTTAAATCAGGGGGAGCTGAACCCATATAGCACATGGGTGGTTTAGGACGACAAAGATGCATAGCCCAGGTAAAGGTTTGAATGGCATTCTAAACCCGGTCCCCTTTCCCGACATGGTTATATATATATATGTATGATTCTGTGCATATAGATGGTTTTCACTTGGTTTTCACTAGGCCGCCTCTTAACCACTGCAACTTTATGTAGATCCACCATGATCCCTTTAATAGAAATAACGACCCAGATAAGTAACAACTTCTAACCATAACTCGCACTTCAAAAACTTAACATACAAATGATAATCTTTCAAAGTTTGCAATATGATACGATGATGGTCTGGGCATTAGTCAGGCCAAAATAAATCACTAGGAACTCATAGTGACCATACCAAGTTCGGAAGGAAGTCTTAGGGATATCCACCTCCCTAATCTTTAGCTGATGATAAGTAGACCTAAGAACAATCTTAGAGAAAAATCCAGCATCCTAAATTTGGTAGAACAAATCATCAATCCAAGGAAAAGGATACTTGTTCCTTACCATAATCTTATTCAACTGGCGGTAATGGATGCATATCCGAAGGAGACTATCCTTCTTACGCACGAACAAAATAGGAGCACCCTATGGAGACATACTAGGATAGATAAAATCCCTGTCAAGAAGGTCGTTCAACTATTCCTTAAGCTCCTTCAACTCAGTCGGAGCCATTTTATAAGGATGGATAGAAATAGGATGAGTGTCCAAAACAAGGTCAATCCCAAAATCAATCTCCTTATTAGGAGGGATACCAGGAAGATAGTCAGGACAAATCTCAGGGAATTCATTAACCATAAGAGAAGATTGTAAGAAAGGACCCTTGGAGTTCAAATCTTTAACCCGGACCAAATAATCAATACATCCCTTGGAAATCAACTTCCAGTCTCTAAGATACAATATGAATCTTCCATTAGGCATAAGAAAACCCCCTTCCCACTCAATGACCAGCTCATTAGGGAATTTAAACATGACCTTATGATTTTGACAATATAATGAGGCATAGCACGAGTGCAACCACTCTATCCCCAATATAAAAACAAAATCAACCATGTATAACTCTATCTAATCTACCAGAGTTTCTCTGCCACCAACTGATAGCATACAACCCCTATAGACTTTTCTAGCAAGCACAGAGTCACCCACCAGGGTAGAAACAAAAAAGGGATCAGGGATACATTCAGGAACAAAACAAAATTATATAGCCACAAATGGGGTTACATAAGAAAGAGTCGACCCCAAATCAAGCAAGCAATACATATCACGAGAGAAGAGTCATAACATACTAGTGATGACATTGGGAGATGCCTCGGAGTCCTGGAGGATAGCAAGAGCGTACAAGCTATTCCAGCCAGCACTAGTACCAGAAGTAAAAGAAGCTCCCTTTGGTACAGGAGCTGATGAACAGGCAACAAGAATCTTATTTCCCCCTAAAGCAGCTTTAGAAGGATAATCCTTCTATAAGTGACCAATCTGACTACATTTAAAACACCTGTTCCTTCTCTCTTCACAAAATCCATGGTGCGCCTGCCTACAGAATCTACAAAGAGGATATGTTGGAGGTGACTGAGCCCTACAAGCCTGAGATTGGTCACCTTGTACCCTAAACCCAATATCATGCTAATAACGATGACCACCCGACGACTTTGGATATTGAGTACTAGCCATAGAGTAGGAACCAGAACTCCCTACTTCTTCTTAGACCACTTTCCACCATCCCTACCACTCTGCTGCTGACCCCCACCCAGATTGAAAAATCTAAACTTCTTATTCTGCCTTTCCCCTATATCTTCCTGCTTCTTCTTGTCTTCCTCAACCTGCTGCCGATGCAAAAAAAATATGAGGATGTCTATATCCTTATTCAACAAGGCTGCCTTACTTTCTAGAATCAAATTACGGGACAACACAGAAGAAAATTTCCTTGTTCTAGCCCTCATGCTGACATTAACTCAGGAGCATACTAAACAACTGATGGAATTTCAACGCATACTCCTTGACCATCATCCTACCTTGCTTTAGATTAAAAAAATCTTTTGGTTTTGCCTCCCTTAACTCTTAAACACAGAAGCGGTCTAACAAATTAGGAGAGAAATTATTTCACAGCGCAGATTTGGCATTGTCTCCCCTAGACTATTCCTATTCCTCATACCATTGGTATGCTACATCCTTTAATTGATAAGTAGCGAATTCCACACCCTCCATATTAGTAGCATGCATGATGCAGAAGATCTTTTATATCTCATCGATAATGTTTTAAGGATTTTTCTCAACCTTAGAACCAGTGAACATAGAAGAAGTCGATGCATAAACTGGCCAACCCTTGTGGCCTTAGAAGATGGAGTAACAATAGCTACACACTCAGACTAAGAAGCTACCAATTGAGCTAACATATAAAGACTGACAAAATTCTTCATTTGACACATCATTGTGGGAGTTGGAGAAGGACTAGAAGGGGCCGATGAAACTCCAGAAGGGAAATCAGGAACTGGACCCCTAGAACAGGTCTATATCTATAAGCAGGGCATGTCTTATCAGAATAGTCCTCAAGCAGGACACGGGTGTTTTTATGATCCTAAAATTATCTAGGAGGCATGATCTAAAAATCAAACAAAGAGGAGTTAGAAGAGATTTCAAAACCTTAGACTCTACAACCCAAATAAGAAACCAAGAAAGGAAAACAGTCTAAAATTCCTCGTAGCTTCTTCCTTAAAAGTCTGGTGCGCTACACACCCATAAAAGAGACTCTACTTGACACGACTTTATTGTACACCCAATGATACCAAACCTAGGTTCTGATACCAATTTGACATAACCCAAACTAGGGCCTGGCCATGCCGAAAATCTCAAGACCCACGAGGATTGAAGATCATCCCCTACACCTAACAACCCAAATATAACACACCAAAGTCGAATGAATTTTGAACATATAACAAGGTAGCATGCAATAGCGTAAGAAATATTCAATGTATGTCCATAACCAACGACCGATGATCGTACAAATGACCGATCGACACCCCCAGTAACCACAGTAGTCCAAACAAAGCCTTCTAATAGAAAACCAAAACTAAATGTCACAAAAGTCTTGATACATGCCCCCGACTATAGAAAAAAATTATATCCAATAGTCTAAAACTCAAAAGAAAAACATAATCCTTGAATAGAGCCTTCTGAAGTATGGAAGTTTACCACTTCAAGTCTATTCTCGATCAATCCACAATTACTGAGTAGGAGAAGTAGAAGTATGATAAAATCTTGCAACACATGGGAATACAACATACGTAGTTGATTAACGGTTGGGAATAAAATGCATAAACATATATATATATCACATGTCGAGATAGAGAACAAGGTTTCACATAAACTTTTAAACCTTAACATGAATTGTGTAGGTCAACCATTTTAACATAGTACCCACAAGATATATGGTCTCTAGATCTCACCCCCTGGTCGAGCCCCAGTGCGTGTAGTAGCTTAAACCAGAGAATAATCTCATATATATGTACACGGGGGACTCAAACCTTCCAACATATACTAAGATGACTTAAGCACCAAATAATATAATGATATATGGGGGAATCAAACCTCACTAATCATGAAATAATAACAATAAAGGGGACTCGAACCTTCCTGGTTACCTAGACCCCTGAATCAACAAAAGCAGTTTCTAATGTCGGTCACCTAGACCTCCACTTTCACGACTCAGCTACACAACCCTATTCATATCCCAATTAAAACATTTATCACAAAATCCCATTCATGAACCACATTCAACATTAAGGAATACATCGTTGGTATCGTCATACCAACTACACTTTCCAGGTAACAACAACATGCCAAAAATATCCTTCATTAATCTTAAGGAGAAAACTCCCTATGTTCCTTAATATAAGGTGGGGGGACATCGACTCACATTGTTCATTAAATCAGACCATTATATTTCAAATACATCCTTATATTGTGCAATAGCTCAAAACTGGTTCAATTGTACAAATTCACACCTTTCTCATAACTCAAAACCAACTTCACCTTATGTATTGGGGTCATAACCATTTCAAAAGTCACAAGTTTGGGAAAATCACAATTGCTTAATTTATCCACCATACCCATATACCCACAAGTTCAAAACCATATTTAAAGCATGAATAGTCATAATTAAATTTAGGAAAAACATTGTTCAACAATAAGCATTCAAAAACCCCAACCATTGTTTTCAAAACAAAAATAATTCCATATGAATAACACTTTAATACATATATTTTTAATGAATTAACAATGAGGGAAGAGTCACATACCTGAAATAGTAAGATGTATGGAGATAAATCACCCTTGAGAGCCCTAATTAATCACCCTTTTAGAAACCTTAATTGTTCTTGAAGTTGAGGATTTAGGGAGTATTTGAGAAGTTACTTTGATATGTTTATGAGTACTAATAAAACCCTAATTAGGTTATAAGACGTAGGTTTAAAGTTGGTTAAAAGGGGAAATTTCTATAATGCCCTTAACTCTAAAGCTGAAAAAGGGTCGTCTTTGACTACTAGTCAACCATCAACTCATAACCACTCCTTACGACTCATAACTATGAATCATAACAAGGACACTCTAGAACACCACCCACTGCTAACATTATGATTCAACCAATTAACTCGTAACGGTACCTTATGACTCATAGGTCCCAGTTGTAATAAACATAAGACCCATTTGGGGTATACACTGGATACCTTACGATTTAAATCCCACGACTTATAATAAATCCCTATGGCTCATAGTGAGCCACTGATACTCAAAGAAGAATCATGAAACAAACTTTTATGATTTAGTTATGACTCATCCCAATGAGTCGTCAAGACACCCTACGACTTCGGGGGTCCAGTCGTAACCAAGGTAGTGAGCTCAAAGCTCAAGGAATTTTTAAGTGCCAAAACTCTGGGGTGTTTAAAAAACATGGCTAAATGTACATAATAATGACTAAAAACATCATAAGAGTGCATGTAGGTTACATTGAAACCCTAGGAAATAAATCAGGAATGATCCAGAAAAAGTGCATAGACGACCACCTACGCGTCGTAGGTGGCACCTATGCCCCTTAAGTAGGGGGGCGTAGGTGTTTCCCATTTTTGGCTAATTGGTGTTTAACTTCTGACACATAAGGACCCACCTATACCGAGTAGGTGGTACCTATGCGATGTAGGTTGCAAGGTAAGTTGTCATTTTTCTAGTTTTTATTATATTTTCTTCTGATTAGTTTCCAACACCTAGTTTCCCACAAAATCACTTAAAAATACTTTAAATCCAACAAAATATCCTTAGTTCCATGCTTATTCTCCAAGTTTAATCATCAAAAGTGTATGAAATCATGGTAAATCATCAATCATATGCCTTTTCCATGTCAAGCTTTAAAACCACATTGCAGGTTTTCCTTTTTTTAATACCAATAATAATTTATTATGCTAAAATGATATTTTCTATAATACTTCTACCTTTTACAAAACCTGAATTGTTAGGATTAATAAGCTTAGGCGGAAAACCTTCTAGTCTGTCATGAATGATTCTTGAGATTACTTTGTTGAGGAAATTACTCAAAATAATTGGCCTTATATCAGAACATGTCTGAATAACGTATTTTTAGACAATAAAACAAAATTAGTATGTGTAATGGCCTTTGGCAGAGTTCTACCTTCAAAGAATGCATAAACAAACCCAATTTATCCATACATGTAATGTCCCAATAGGACAGATAAAAAATGACCAGTGAATCCATCTAGGACACAAGCTTTATCAACATTTAACATAAACACCACTTTTTTTGTCTTTTCAGCAAAAGGTAACCTATTCAAAAGAATATTATCCTCCTCGGTGATTCTAGAAAGAATATGTTGAACCAAGGAAAAGTTAGAGTTGCTTTGATCTCCTAAAAATTGATTCAAGAAAAAACTAATAGCCTCCTTAGCTATTTGATCTTCCCCTTCTGTCCAACTTCTATCACTTCTCTGAATTATTTTTAGTGTTAGACACTTTTATCTTCCTTTCACTAGACAATAAAATAATTTAGTGTTCTTGTTTCCCTCCCTAAACTATTGAATAATAGATTTTTGTCTCCAAAATTATTCTTCAAAATGTAAGTATTCCTTTAGTTCTGCATGAGCCTTTTGCATGACAATATTGTTAGTTGTAGTGGGGAACTCCACAAATAAATTTTCTTTTATTCTGACAATTTCCTCCCTAATAATGAGTTGTTTAAAGATATCCCTATATTTGTATCTACAACTTAGAAAGAGCTTGTTTGGTCTTCTTCTATTTTTGCTCCAGCTGATAAAAAACATCCCCTCTCTCTACTGGCACCTAGTTCTCTTTCACCACCTTTAAGAAATATTCTCTAGCGGTCCAAAACATGAGAAATTTAAAACTGTTGACAATCACCACAAAAAGTGATCAATAAAGGGGCATGATTAGACCCATTCCTAGCTAGATGTTGTATATAATTATTACCAAAAACACCTTAAAGATTTTGATTACAACTACTCTACCTAATTTTTTGAAAATACAAGCTTCATCAGCTCTCCTAGTCCACCAGGTAAAAGGATTAATAGATAAAGGAACATTAAATAACTCACAAAAATTAATGCAAAATAAAAAAATCTTTATATTCTTGGGGGTACATAGGTAATCCTCCACTCTTCTCTTCTTCACTCAAACTAACATTGAAATCTCCCCCCATAAGTCGAGTTTGAATATCCTATTCTAAGTTATAAATATCATTCCAAAGCCCCAATATCTCCATAGTAGTACATTTAGCATACTCTACAATGGTAAAACGTTGTTAACCATACTCAAATATATGTTGAAGTGTAAGTTGTTGATCAGAATTTCAAATTACAACCACTTGAATATGATTTTATATGAACACCCAAATCTGCCCATTTTGATTATAGTTAACATTATGCAAGTTCAATCTTCTCTTGTATCGTTGAGCTTGTCTTGTATCTTTAAATGTCTCTATTAGTCCTACAAGATAAAATTTGTGATGTCTATGAAGCATTTGAACTCTATGAAAAGAATTTTGAGCGCTCAAAGATCTAATGTTCTAAAAGAGGTCTTTATACTTTATTTAGCAGAGATTTCCCCCCCTCCTTGTTACCATCCTTGATGATTTATTTTTGGTGTGTCCTTCATTTTTTCCTTTCTTCTCTCTTAATTGTTATATACATATTCCTGCTTCCTTATATTTTTATTAAGTTACTCTCACTTTCATCTTCTTCTTTATATTCAATTGTAGGTTCAGCTTCAGAGATGACACTGTCACCTGTATTATCTTGAAGTACTTGATAAAATACTATCTCATGAAGTTTATGCATAGAAGGTAAATTGAAAGCTTTAGTTTCCATAGATAATGGTAATTTAGAACACTATCCTCCATCCAATGACTTTTTTTCACTTGAAATCATTTGCAGTGCTTCAACTAATTCCTTCATTAATAAGAGTTCTTTCTCCACTTCATGTTTAACCAACATTGTATCTTCTTTATACTGTTGCTTCTTGCCTGAAATTTGTAACGACTTTCATCTCTTTTAGTTTACCTTTGTTAATCCTATTGTAAATCTACTCCATCAATCCCTTTTAATGTTTACTAATTAATTACTCATTTGAATTATACAATGCTAATGCTTATTGCTAATTTTGTTGTTAGGACTAATATTTGTGCTCTTTCTGTTGGTGAACTTTATATGTAGTTTCTTTTTATTTGTGATGGTTTTCTACTGTGTTGGTTGCATTTTGTGATAACTGGAAAATGTCCTGAGGATCCAGTCTTTTGTAGTGGAGTGATGATAATCTGAAGATTCTTTTGTACGAAACATTCATTTAACTACTATTGCTGAGAAACATGCCAACCATCTGCATTTGTTTCACCGATATTAGCATGAACCTGAGGTCTGTTCTCCTTAATTTTATCTACTAGATTCTATGTCTAAACTATCTAATCTATTACTTTTGATCCTCGACTAATGTTGCTTCAGAAACATCACCATATGATTTCTTTTGAAATTTACCCACAACCCCATGTTCAACCTTATATCTTTCTCCTCAGTCGTTAGTGCAACAAAAGCATTGCCGGTGTTAATTGTTTTAGCATGAGATATTGATTTATCATTGAACTAAATAGGTGCATTCTCATCATATGCAAACCTCATGTGTGCAAGGTTCTATTTACTTCTCTGTATCTTATTTTTCTCCCTTCGAATCTCTTTAGTCACAATCTTGTTTATTTTGTCCTTATTATTTTGTTTAGAAATACTAGATCCCTTGTCATTCAATTTTAGGTGCAATACCCTACAATCTTGTGCGACATGCCATTTTCATGATCAAAATGGACAGGAGTGGAACCCACACTAATCTTTCTATAGGAGAACCATCTAAACTGAACCATTACTCAATCACTTAATCAATATTAAGATGATATTATTTTAAAATAAACTTAATAACAATAATCCAGGAGTAATAATTATTAATGCGGAAGTCAAACAAACTACTTACTCAAATCCACAAGACCCGAAAGTCATCGTACAATAACCGCTAAACAATGATTATGTCAAAGAGAGATATCAAAAAATAAAGTAAATAAAGAATGTTTCATTGCCCGAAAGATTGACAAGAACAAATAGGATGACCCATGGAAGCCTGGAGATGGAGTGCTCACCCTTGGATCAAGATCTGCTATAAAACTCTAGAGATGAGGTGACGTCTGAGCCTCTAGAACACTTTTTGCACTCAACAAAAGAAGAGTACAAGGTAGTATCAGTACAAACCACTATGTACTGGTAGGTATTATAGGCCAACTCAATTTAATATAAAGTACACAATATAAATCAAATAACAAGTAGACAAGCATCGTCACCTAACAAATATTCAATGAATCAACAATACAATAACAAGTGGTCAAACGGTGTTTATAAACAAGTCACATAACTATCAAGAGTATCAACCATACTATAAACATCCATAGAATCAACACAAATATGTACACACATGCTATGGGACTTATTTTTGCCCAAATAGTCATGACCTGCATGGAACAATCTATGTTCATGTACCGTACAGGCATGGTACTCGATCCAACATATACATATCCATATCGGTGTGGTACCTAATCCAACAAATACATATCCGTACAGGCGTGGTACCCGATCCATCATATACATATCCGTAAAGGCATGACACTAGATCCAACATATACATATCCATACTGGCGGGGTACCCGATCCAATATATATATCTCCATTCCGGCATGGTACCCAATCCAACATATACATATCCATACTGATGTGGTACCTGATCTAACATATATATATATATCCGTACCATTATGGTACCCAATCCAACATATACATATCCGTACTGGCGTGGTACCTTATTCAACAAATACATATCTATACCGGCGTGGTACCCGATCTAACATATACATATCTGTACCGAAGTGGTACCTGATACAACATAAACAAGTAATATCAATATTAAATTTACACTTCCTCACAACATACAATACATTGTATTAAGTTTACAAGTACACTTAAATTCATAAGACAATTCATTTAAGTAAATGCTCAATAATCATTTATACACACCTCAAAAATCCAAAAATAATCAATTTCAAGCATGTCCAAATACCAATCAACAAGTATCTAATTTAGAAGCATACAAACAATACAATCGTGTCTAAACTCCTATTAAATAATAACCTACCTCAACCGAAGAATCTAAGTGCAAGCTAATTTGCAAGGGTCTTAACCTTCCTTAAAGTCTTCAAATAATCAACATCTGCTCTAATATATAATTCCTATAAGAATACGAATCTAATAACATCAATTTACTCATTATATCTCAATCTCTAACAAATTATTACCTTATCATTAGACTAAATTGGCATGATAATTCTATGAGAGACACTAACAGTGACACATCTTAGTACTTACAGAATCTTAGTCATTCTATTGAATTAGCATCATTAGTGGGTTTTTGTCCTTATTAAGGATTGGGTTTACCTTACCCCAATTATGCTAACATATACCTAACAGTCCAGAAAATAAAAAAAAGGAAATAAGTTAAATATTAGTAAAAGTCAACTTTATATCATCACTTAATCGTTACTCCGTCCTTATTAGGCCTCTTTTGCTGTGAGAATCTTATGAGAAATAGTAGCAGTGCTACTCTTTAATGCACGCACGAAACAAATTTCCTAATTATGCTACTAATCAACTCTTAGCTGATTGATTAGCAGCATTACCTTGTCATTACCCTACTAATTAATCAATACAAAGTAATTAGGAATTAACTCTAACTGAAGATATCGCCCTCTTCGAAACCATGAATGGGAGAAAAAAAATGCTAACTGTCGTATTTCCCTTACCCCAACTTTATGATGGTATTAATATTATTAATCATTAAACCCTTTTCACTTAATTTATTTATATTGGCTACATAAAAAAGTAAATTATAATTTTGACCCACTAAATCACTAATTATATAAAATTCCTAAAACTTCTAATAAATTATCAAAATTTATTCAGAACCTCGAGAAACTAAACTAGATATGTACATTGACTTAAAAGTACATTCCAGACTTATTGAAAATACTACGACACTAATCTGAGGTCGTCTCGATCAAAGGTTGATCATTATCGGATTTAACTTTCTCAACTCAAGAATTGATACTACTCATCACCGTAAGTCATAAATCAAGTATACAACTACAGGTAGAGAGAGATAAAATGGAAAGAATAAGTAAAATTTCACAATTGAACGGAGGGTCGTTGCATCAAATACCATTTAAACAACCATTCATCCCATAATGGGCAAACAAGAGACAAGAAGGAAAAATATGGAATTACCTAAATCAACAAAAAAATGTGGATACTTGCTATGCATGTCCGCTTCGGTCTCTCAAGTGGCCTCCTCAATAAGGAAATTCTTCCACTGAAACCTCAAAGATGCAATCTCCTTAGTCCTCAATTTACAGATAACCAAACACCTAGACGGTCCTATGTGTGCCCTACCACCCCAGACTCGAAAGGTTTAATCAGCATAAAACAACACAAGGCATATTCTTCAACCATATATATACAAATGTCCTATCTCGGATTATAAATATAGGTGCATACTGGTGATAGGCGATGCACATATAGGAATGAATGTAAAGTACACAATCAATATCACAACTCATCATAATTGTCCTCATCAAGGCCATCATCATAATAATCAGCCTCTGGCCTTGCCGAATATCAATACATCATCAATAGTATCCTCTGGTCTTATCGGGTATCAACATATCATAAATATATCCTCCATCCTTGCCGGGGATCAATATCATCACAACAATATCATCTGACCTTGGCGGATATCAACATATCATCATAATAGTATCCTCTGGCCTTGCCAAGTATCGACATATCATCATAATAGTCATTACTGAATAACATACACTAAAATACTCATAAAAATAGTCGTATCGCCATAGAAATATCTATATAGTCAATACTTACCAACTATTCCTTATTAGCTAACCAACACTTATTATAATAGAATCACTAGCTCGCTAGTTATCACATAACCTTTAGTTATTAGCCTAAAAATTATCCTACACATTATCCTTATTCACGGGATAGAAACTAACCATTATTTATTTAATAGCCAACATCTAACATCTAGTCAAGGTCATCACTAGACCAAAACCACCATTTATCCACCATTCGTTTTTATCAACTAATCATCATATATTCCTTAATCATACTAGACAACACATTACTACTTGTCACCTAACCATTTTTTATTAACTGACACCATTCATTATCTAACAATCGTTTACCAACTAATCCTTGCTTAACTATTCATTAGTTAACCATTTAGCAACTATTCAAAGTTATTAACTAGTCACCTCTTATTACCAACATCTCTTATTATCTAGCTTCATTAACACATAACTCCTCATTTATTGACTAACCGACATCACAAACTTAGTCATCAATACTATCTAATCTTCATCTATGCTAGACTCGACCTCACCATAAGTCACACATTAACCATCGCTAGCTACCATGTTTCAACTAAGCAAGATTCATCAACTAATACATTAGATTTTTAGCAATCGCCAGTATCCAATCAATAAAGTTGTAAGCAACATACCATATCTTCTTTTGTCCTATACCAGAGAGATGTGTATATAAACCTTTATGTATTCATAAACTATAATCGTATCCTTTACACCGATAAACACTCTCCGGATATTCAATCATTATCATAACATAGTCCTTGGCCCATTAATTTATCTGTAATAGTCACAACATTATAATTACGGCCTTAGGCCCATATACATATCGGGAACTCATATCGATAAACATATTTATAAGCCATAGCATATCTTTATTTATCTCACATATAGTAGGTATAATATAAATAGATATGCAATCGTCTATAGGATATCTTATATCGATAGGTCATACATCATGACTACAAGAAATATCACCTCTCTAGGCTAATTTTTATATCTAAGAGAAAATAGCATATGTATAGGAAAATCATCAAGTCTAAAAGAAAACATCATCTCTATAGGCCATATAACGTATCGAGGAAGAATATTATCTTTAAATGCCCAATATCACTTCCACAGGAAGTATCATAACTATAACTCAAAAGCCACAATCTGGGAACATCAATACCAGTTATCAAGTTATGAAGTACTTTTATTCTAAGGTTTACTAGCCTCATCTATGTCTAACATCTGTAACTAAGTCCACAAGACTTAACACAAGTTTAGGCCTAAGTGGGCAAGATGATCCCACTTCTAATCCTCAATTTCCATTATTAGGCACACTCTGCCCAAAACTATGCTAAGGTATCTAGTTCATCTTCTAGATGTCAAGTAAGCCATATTCAAGCCTAAGATATCAACTTCGACTAGAAATAAGGGTACTCAAGTCAACTCTACCCAACTTACAGTTTCAAGACTACCACACTAGCCCAAGAAGGCTAAATATACAAATCATGCTTCAAATACTAAAACTACATCCCAAATATAGGTTTACATCATAATCATACTACAACTAATCTAAACTAGATAAGGAAAGTAATAGGATTCATAAGGGGTATAAACATGTCATTTTATGAGTCCTAAGCCCGCATCTAAACTCCAAACAGCAACCATCGAGGCCAAGTAATCCTACTCATTATCAAGCCTAACATCCAAATCCACACACAACATATATCACACATCATCTATGAAGAAAAGTAGACAGTAGCCACCAGAAACCACACTTAGAAAACTTTGAATCAATTTTTTTGTCTTCTAACAAATCCAAAACAATCCTTAAGTAATTCTCATATTCCTTTTTACTCTTAGAATAAACTAGAATATCATCAGTAAAGACAATAAGAAAGGAATCCAAGTAGGGTTTAAATGTATCATTCATCAAACTCATAAAAAAGTTGGGGCATTAGTCAACTCAACAGATATCACAAGAAACTCGTAGTGCCCATACCTAGTTTGAAAATCAGTCTTAGGAATATCATCTGGCCAAATCTTAAGATGATGATAACCAAGCCTTAATTCAATCTTAGAAAATATGGATGCACCCTGCAACTGAACCTTTATCTCTCTTAACTCAGTTGGAGCCATCCTATAGGAGGAATAGAAATAGGACGAATACCTTGCCCTAGATCAATGCATAAATCAATGTCACAGCTTGGTGGCATACTAGGAAAATCTTTCAAAAAAAACTCTTAGAACTCACACACCACAAAAACTGACTCAATAGATGGGACCTCTATGGAATTGTCCCAAAGATGTTCTAGGAAACCTCTCACAATTAACCTCTTTGCAGATAGAAAAGAAATAAGTTTCATTTGAGTAGGACTATAATCACCCTTTCACTAAAGTCTATCCATTTCCAACATAGCCACAATCACTATTTTAGCATGACTATCCATTATAGCATGATACAAAGATAACCAACTCATACCTAAAATTATATCAAAATCTACTATGTCTAGAATAACAAAATTTACCCAAGTTTGATACCCATAAGTATAACAGAATAGGAATGATAAATCCTATCAACAATAATAGAATTACTAGTAGGAGTAGACACGTGAATTGGAAAGTCAAGTAAATGACACACCATGTCTAAACCCACAACAAAATTAGCTGACACATATGAGAAAAAAGAACCAAGTTTAAATAATATAGTGGCCATGCGATCATAGATAAGAATTGTACCTGTAATGACAATGACTGATACCTCTGCCTCAAGCCTTCTAAAAAACCATAGATATGGACCTTACCACCAATTTGTACATCATTTTTATCAAGTTGAGAACCACCTCGGTGAGGTAGATTACCACCCTTACCTGTTAGAACTAGAGCTCGAGGAGCCTGCTACTAGACAAACAAACCATAATGCCTTAAATTAGGACAAAACCTCCTGATGTGACTCACTTCACTGCACTTATAAATACTCAGACCCCTAGAATAAGAACCACTGAAACTACCTTCTCTGCGGACATTCTTTTCTACTATCTTGGCATAACTCTCTTACTTTATGCCCTCTACCTTCTTAACAAAATCCACCATTCCCACCACATCTTGGAATCCCCTTGAAACTAGAAGGTAACCAGTTCTGCACCATACCTCTCAACCGTACACAAATCTTCGAGAATAAGAATGAAAGAAGTCAGATACCAATTGGAATTGCAACATACCAATTGAAATCAAGTAATAGCACATAAGAAAGAAAAATTTGAATTTTCTTAGTGTCCTATAGCCGCAAGAAGAAAAGTACAGACGTCTCTATACCGTTCTACAAGAATCTATGAGACATGTTCATGTACGACGAGATCGACGAACCTAGGGCTTTGATACCAACTTGGATATAACCCAAATGGTTGTTAGTGTCACCCACACTAACCTTCTTGTGGGAGAACCATCTAAATTGAACAATTACCCAATCACTTAATCAATATTAAGATGATATTATTATAAAATCAATATAATAACAATAATCCAGGACTAATCATTATTAATGTGAAAGTCAAACAAACTACTTACTAAAATCTCCAAGACCGAAAAGTCATCGTATAAGATATGCTAAACAATGATGATGTCCAAAAAAGATATCCAAAAATAAAGTAAATAAAGAATGTTTCATTGCCCAAAAGATGGACAAGAACAAATAGAATGACCCATGGAAGCCTGAAGACGGAATGCTCACCCTAGGATCAAGATCTGCTATAAAACTCTAGAGGTGAGGTCATGTCTGAGCCGCTAGAACACTTTCTGCACTCTAGAAAAGAAAAGTACAGGGTAGTATCAGTACAAACCACTATGTACTGGTAGGTACCATAGGCCAACTCAATTTAATATCATGTATACAACATAAAGTAAATAACAAGTAGACATGCATCGTCAAATAACAAATAATCAATGAATCAACAATACAACAACAGCAGGTCAAACAGTGCTCACAAACAAGCCACATAACCATCAAGAGTATCAACAATACTATAAATATCAATAGAATCAACACATGCTATGGGACTTATTTTTTCTCAAATAATCATGACCTACAGGGAACAATCTATGTTCATGTACCATACCGACGTGATACCCAATCCAACATATATATATATATATATTCATACCAGCATTGTACCCGATCCAACATATACATACCTGCATCGGTGTGGTACCCGATCCAACATATACATATCCGTATCGGCGTGGTACCCAATCTAATATACACATATCCGTACTAGCGTGGTACCCGATCAAGCATAAATAAGTAATATCTATATAAAACTTACACTACCTCACAGCATAAAATCCGATGTACCAAGTTTACAAGTACACTTAAAGTCATAAGATAATTCATTCAAGAAAATTTTCAATACTCATTTATACAAACTTCAAAAATCCAAACATCATCAATTTCAAGCATGTCTAAATATGAATCACCAAGTATACAATTTAGGATCATACACATAATTAAATCGAGTCTAAACTCCAATTAGTCTGTAACCTACCTTAACCGAAGAATCCAAGAGCAAGCTAATTTACAAGGGGCTTACCCTTCCTTAAAGTCTTTGAATGATCAACATCTTCTCTAATATATAATCCCTATAAGAATAAGAATCTAATAACATCAGTTTACTCATTATATATCAATGACTAAAAAATTATTACCTTATCATTATCCTAAATTGGCATGATAATTCTAGGAGCGACACTAACAGTGACACATCTTAATACCTACAGAATCTTAGTCATTCTATTGAATTAGCATCATTAATAGGTTTTTGTCCTTATTAAGGATTGGGTCTACATTACCCCAATTCTTCCAACATATACCTAACAGCGTAGAATTTAACAAAAAAGGAAATAACTTAACTATTAGTAAAAGTCAACATTGTATCATCACTTAATCGTTACTCCGTCCTTATTAGGCCTAGTTTGCTGTGAGAATTTTGTGAGAAATAGTAGCAGCACTACTCTTTAATGCACGCACAAAATAAATTTCCTAATTATGCTACTAATCAACCCTTAGCCCATTGATTAGCAATATTACCTTGTCATTACCCTGCTAATTAATCAATATAAAATCATTAGGAATTAACTCTCACCTGAAGATGTCGCCCTCTTCGAAACCATGAATGGAAGAAGAAAATATGCTAACTGCCAAATTTTCCTAACCCAACTTTATGATGGTATTAATATTATTAATCATATAACCCTTTTCACTTAATTTATTTATATTGGCTACATAAATAAGTAAATTATATTTTTGACCCACTAAATCACTAATTATATAAAATTCCCAAAACTTCTAATAAATTATCAAAATTTATTTGGAACCTCAAGAAAATAAATTAGATATGTAAATTGACCTAAAAGTACATTCCGAACTTATTAAAAATACTACGACACTAATCCGATGTCGTCTCGATCAAAGGTTAACCATTATCCGATTTAACTTTCTCAACTCAAGAATTAATACTACTCATCACTATAAGTCATAAATTATGTATACAACTGCAGGCAGAGATAAAATGGAAAGGACAAGTAAAATTTCACAAATGACCAGGAGGGTCGTTACAACCATTGAATGTTGCACTCCCTGCATTACTTGGGGATCATGTCATATTAGATTTTAATCCTTTCCACTCTTGATTCATTAGTGATAGGATCAATAATTTTCATTTAAAAAATATTTGGAAATTCTGATAATAGATCAACTTGTACCTTAACCCTAGCACAACTAAGTCTTGTATTATTAATAGTAGCTGAGTCTAGTTGAAGAGGTTTACCTATTGCTGAGGCCATAGAGAACAAAGATTCCTTCACAAAGAAAATGGGTTTCAAATTCGGAAAAGATATACACACTAATGCTTGAGTTGTCTCTTCCTTCACTTTAAATTTGGCATCATAAATTAAAGGTCGCAGAGGATAGGAATAACCTTCTTTATCAAAAAAATAATAAATATTTTTTGATAACAAGTTAACAAAATCCTCTTCTTGATCAAACCTAATCAATATATGTCTACTCCTTAATAGTACAATGGTGCAATCTCCCTTAATTTTATGTTGTTTTGGTACGTATGATCGAAGCTCATCCAATTTTGGCAATCCATACAAAAACTTATCAACTACAACATATTGTAAGTTCTTTATAATATTCATTCTATTAACATCATATTTAGTCCATTGCACTCTGGGAATTCCGTTATTGTAAGAAAACTTCTTCAAAGGAATTGGATCAATCATTTGAACAGAAATCTGATTCTCAATCAGAGGTTTAAATAATTAGACATAGTCACTTGTTCCCATCATATTAGGTTAATTATTAAACTCGATAGAAAATTAGGGTTAGGTAATTCAATTTTTTATGGGGTGGGTGGGTGGTAATCTAAAGTAGAGTTAAGAGAGGTGGATCGATCAGCCATAGGAATAGGCTGACCAGTGATCGTGGTGGCCATCGACGGTGGCTTAATGGTTTACTGTGATTAGCGGCTATCATGAGAGGTTAGCGACAGACATATTTAGCGGCTATCATGAGGCTTAGCGGTGGAGATATTTTTGAGACCTGGGTATCATTTTCCATTTGCCCCATTTAACCTCTTATTTTTTTCTTTTTCATTTTTTTCCATGTTTTTTCATCTTCTTTTCTTTTTCGTTTTTCCCCTTCTTTTTTTGTATTGTTTTTGTCTTTCTTTTCAATTTTTTGTATTTTTTTCTTTCTTTTTTTTCTCTACTTGGTTGTATTTTATACTTTATATTTATTTTGTATTTTATTTTTTTGTTAAAAAATATATTTCAAATAAGTTTATCATTTGTATATGAATAGCTTAGCCGTCAATAAGTATAATTTATCATTTGTATTTTATATTTTTTATATGTTTTTGTATTTTATATGTCTTTTATATTAAATGATATATTTCAAATAAATTTTATCATTTGTATTTGGATAGTTTAGCCATGAATATGTATTATTTATCATCTATGTTTATATAGAAAATAAGTATATATATTAGTTGTATTCGCATGAGTTAAGATATACAGATATGCGATATATCATTTAATACAAATGTATTGTTAATATTTGTATGTCAAATTTATCATTCATATCTATATATAAACAAACATCATTTGTATGTGTATGATTCAAATTGTATAAACATGTATCATTTGATATAAATGTATCATTTGTATTTATATAATTTATCATTTTTATTTATATTGTTCAATTTGTATCGACAAAATATAATTTGTTATCAATGAATACAAATACATATCTAGATTAAAGAAAAATAAGATCTTTTTTTCAATTTTTTTAAAATATAAATGATGCAGAAAAATATAAATATAAATAAATGAAATTACAAATACAAATACAATATGCACACAAAGTACAAAAACAAGCATAAAATGATTTTTTAAAATACAAGTGCATCAATGAAAATAGAATTATATAAAAACATATCATTTGTAGTCAGATGGTCCCATTTGTATCAAAAATGTTGTATCAACAAATATAAAAATATAGATGATGGTGAATACAAATACAATTAGCGATTATGATATTTTTGTCATCATTCATGACTTATACTCGACATAGCCACATTTTTAAAAAATATAAAAAAACATAAAATATATAATATAACCAAAAAAGAAAAAAAGTGAAAGAAAAAAATGAAAATACCCCCCCTCCAAAAAAAAAAAGGAAACAAAAAAGAAAGAAAAAAAAAGAAAGAGAAGTAAAGGCTAGAGAAAAATATGAAAAAGAAAAAAAATTGAAAAAGAAGAGAAAGAGATTTTGTTGATAGACATATATTCGTTGATACAAAAACAGTGATACATTGACTGCCCAGCTAACGATACAAAGAATTTATTTTTTGTACATGCAATTAGCCATTGAATTTATATTTTATATAAATACAGTCGGTTGAATACAATTGATACGTCTATGAATTTTAATTTTTAAAGTTAGGCCAGGAATGCCCCTATTTTACTGAAACAGAGGATATTTTCTGTAAATGTCCCTATAATAGTACACTAGAGTAACAATGAATCACTGTCCCATTATAATTACTTTTTATGGAACTCATTACTATCTACATATCTCAAGATCCAACTTGGTTCTTCACCCTATCACCTCCCCTTAACTATCAGAAAAATACCTTTTAAGCACGATTTATTAGTCATAGTTATAATAATAGTGGCAAAGTTATTAAAAAATAAAAAATTCTCTACACATTAAAAATTGTGGCTAAAATATTGTGGCCAGTACAGACAGGTAAATATTTCACTCACTCCTTTTATTTCTCACTTCTCCCCCAAATGAAATCTTTTTTCTTCAAAAAACTCAATGCTCTTTTACTCCATTGCAATTTCAAGTAACAAATCTTCCTAATTTTTGTTGTTGTTCTTCCAAATAGAGGCGGAAAGTGGTAGTAGAACTATTTTTCTTAATATTTCAGGTAACAAATCTTTGCAATTAGTGTTTTAAAAGTCAAAATTGAAAATAGGATTCTGTATTTCTTGTTTATTAAAGTTGTAAGCTTACAATATTTGCAATTTAATGGGTTTTGGTACATTTTTTAGTTGTTTAGAGTGAGAATTTTTGTGGATTTTAGGAAGTTTTTCAATCCCACTTTATTCATATTGTAGAATTTTATGCATGCCATTTTTGCAATTAGTTTTCTTTAAAGCGCTTATTTTGCGGGGTTTTCAATTTTGATGTTTCCTAATTTGTATTTATAACGATCCATTTCGTCGTTACTAAATTATTCATAATAAATTTATGAAAATTCTTAATTTTCATTCCTCAATATTAACTTGTTTCAAAAATAACCAATATTTTATTTATTAGGTCACCACAAACTTTTCAACCAAGATTTTAGCCTTTGGATGTGTCTAGATAGACTCAAGTCTGATGAATTTAATTATTCATGAGTGATAATATCAATACTTTACTTTGAAAGTTCTTTAGGTATGAATTAAGGGCGTACAATATCCCTAACACAAAGTTAAGTATAAAACTTTCTTTTCGATACAGTTTCGATATGGGTTTCTATTAGGGCCAACTTCAAACGATCATATCTCATAGAATATAAGAAGTTAGGGGTCCCAATACCTACCAAATAAACTATCTATGTGTCCTCTTTCCAGCTCAACAAACTGTTCACCAATTCGAATCCGGAGTAAAAAGTTTTAACTGTTTTACTGAGCATTGTCTGGGCTGAAATGGGATTTCACTGTAGTGAAAATTCTAATGATATTTAAATCAGCTGCATCAGTATTTTAGGTCTAAAAAATCCATATTTCATTCCCCAATCCTAGATAGGTCATTTTCCAAAGCTTAAGGTGAAATTCCTTCGTTGAGGTAAGTTTTTTAATTATTTTCTTCATCTTTTAATATGTTAACATCGTGGAATCCTTAAAAGGCACTTTAATGGTGGAATTCTTTTGGGAAATAATTATGGGTGTTTTTAATATGACCTAGAGCTAATTCTAAACTACAAATTAAAGATTCTTAACATGAATTTCATAAACTATATTATGAATTTTGATGTTTAGGAATCTTGAATTCCATAAAGATGATACCTTTAGCATAAAAACTCTATTAATAGAGATGTGTTAAGCTTGAAAGAGCTAATTAATGATAAATTAAACTTGAGGGATGATATAGACCTTGAATGAATGGTAGAATTAGTGGTTTTGAATCCCCAAGATATTTCTTTGAAAAATAATTATTTAATTACTCTTATAATTGCTTGATTTTTAGATAATTGATTATTCAAAGGATGAGAGAAAGGAAAGAGCATCTTTGTTGCAGCTGGTTTCTTTCAAAATCTTGGTGTCCAGGTAGGCTAGGTTTAATGAGTTGAAGATTGTGTTATTTTATATTTTTATAATTTAAAATTGATGGGTAAAAATATGTCTAGGCCTGTGAGCATGGAGTTAAGGTTAATAAAGACACGAGAACTTAACTTTAATCCTGAAAATTATATTATTGATTAATTATGTAACACTTGTGATATTATGTGTTATGTCCCCGCAAGGAGATTGTTGTAAATGAAGTATACAGACCTGATATTTCTTATTTGTTCTAGTGATGAACCTAGTCGAGTTATAATGATATTAAGTTGCATGTATTTGAATATAATATGATGAGGAGGATCATGATAGGATCAAGTATTGATGAGCATAGTAATATCTAAAGGATAGATGACTAGAATAAGTGTAATGATTGTATTTTATGAAAAAAGGTAGAGACATTTTAATAATTAATAAGTAAGTAATACTCAAATAGTGACTTGCATGCTTAAGTGTTAAATTATGATTTATTTTATGATATTCTTATTTTGGTATTGATAAAATCACTTTATTAATTTGATGCCCATGAGAGGCTAAATTGGTGATAATGATGATTTATTAAAATGTGTCTATGAGAGGCTTGTTTGCTAATGATAACTCCTTGTATTAATTCTATGAATGGCTTGTTGATGATCGTGATAAATTTTTTAAATAATACCCGTGAGAGGGTAAAAATATTGATAAATGCAAGAACTTGATCGAATTTCTTTATGATTTTAAGTACGCTTATAAATTTAGTACGTCGTATTACATCCCGAAATATAGTGTGAATTTAATAAAATATATATAATTGGATACGATTTAATTGGAGTTTAGACTTTACTTAATAGTGTGTGTGCTCCTAAATTAGATACTTGTTGATTGGTATTCGGACATGCTTGAAATTATTGATGGATGGATTGTGATGCGTGTTTAAATGATTATTGAAATTTACTTGACGAAATTGTCTTGTGACTTTAAGTGTAGTTGTAAACTTGGTACATCATGTTGTATGTTGTGAGGAAATGTAAATTTGATATTAATATTACTTGTTTGTGGTGGATCGGGTACCACACTGGTATGGATATGTATATATTAGATCGGTTACCATGCCGGTACGGATATGTATATGTTAGATTGGGTCCCATGCTGGTACGGATATATATATGATGGATCGGGTGCCACACCGGTATGTATATGTATATGATGGATTGGGTACCACGCCTGTACAGATATGTATATGTTGTATCGGCTACCACACCGACATAGATATGTATATGTTGGATTGGGTACTAAGCCGGTACGGATATGCATATGATGGATTGAGTACCATACTGGTACTGATATGTATATAGTGGATCGGGTACCACACCGGTATGATACATGAACATAGATTGTTCCCTACAGGTTATGACTATTTGGGCAAAAATAAGTCCCATAGCATGTGTGTACATATTTGTGATAAGTCTGTGGATGTTTATAGTATAGTTGATACACTTGATGGTTATATGGCTTTTTTGTGAGCATGGTTTGATCTGTTATTGTTGTATTGTTGATTCATTAGGTATTTGATTGTGTGATATATATTTAAAAAAGTGAAAATTTGTACTTACATATGTGTTGGTTGACTTTCTTCATTTATATGTGTTTTAATCGTAGCTTACCAGAATAGCTAGTTATCATTCTTTAATATTATAAGAGAGCATTTGGTTGTTCGCCCGAGTGTTTAGTATGGGTTGTAAATGACTACAGGTTTGTTCCTGTGAATATGAGTAGTGAAAAAGATAAGGTGATTAAAGATGAATAGTGATGTATTAGAGTTGGATTGTGGTTGATTGTGTGAATTATTAAGGCGAGAGTATGTTAGTAGTGAATATAATATAAATGAAGTTGGATGATTTAAGTTATATAGGTAAAGTAATACTGTTATTACAACCTTAGTTGAATTATATTCCATTCAAGATGTCATGATTTATTTTCCTTAATTATATTTTATGATTATATGGATGAACACGATCGGCCGATGATGCCTACTGGTACGTGTGGTTGTACTGACCCTACTCTTCTAAATTACGTCTTGGGGTGTAGGATGGATGCAGGTTAGTTTGCAATTACTAGATGGATGACGATATTTAGCACTAACTTCCGCACTTTCATCCTGGCAGATGATAGAGTCTTCGTATTATTTATTTTATTCTCAGTCTATAATATAGTCGATAGCTATTGTACATATTTGACTAAGTCTTGGGATAGTGAAGGACACTTGTAAGAAGTTTTATAAAAAAAATTATTTATTAATATTTAATTTACTTTATTATATTTAATTCAATATTTTCTTAAAAATAAAAATCTTCAGCATATTTTAAGTTGGGTAATAAGGGTTCTCTTATCTTCTTAGAATAGCGTAAGTGCCCACACGGTCTAGTAGTTTGGGTCGTGATAGTTGGTAATAGAGCGTTAGGTTTACCGGTCCCACAAGTACAAAAGCAATGTCAAGTAGAGTTTCGTAGATCGGTGTGTAGGGCCCCAAACCCAATCTTTGGAAGGCTATGAGGCATGTAGAGGTCATTTTCCTTTCTTTCTCTCCATCGTGCAATCCTAATATTAGACTATTAGATTGAATTCAATTCGTATCTAGACAATTCTAATTGGTATCTTAACAGAGTTCAATTGGAATGTAGTTGATTTCAATGGTATCTTAGTAATTTTGAATAAAAATCTAGTAGATTTCAATTGGTATATGTTAATAAGGTCTAAAAGTTATTGTTAATAGGTAAAGACTTGTGAAAGTTGTGAACTTATTGATTACTTGTGTTTGATATTTTGCTAAACTTGTGTTGCTAGATTTTTGTCATTGTTGTGATTTTTTTTTTTTAAAATTTAAGTGATGAAAATTGACTAAGTTGTTTTTGTTGATAATTGTGATGGGATTATTTGATTTATTGTTATCGGAAAACTAAAAATTCTATGGTGCTTACTTATTTTTGGTACTATTATACTGATGAAATAGATGGTATAAGAATTGAGAGGATTATATTAGAAGATGACATCAAGAAGAGAAAGTGAAAAAGTGACATGAATGAAAGACTGAGGTGATATGTGTTTTCCGTAACAAGAGATTCTTGTTAATGATGTTGTGGATGGATCCTTGTGTAGTTTGATTATTTGATATTATTTAGGGATCCTTATGTGGTTCGGTCATTCAGACTGTATTTAGAATTTCTGTCCTGTTCTATTATTAAAATTATAATGGGTTCCTTGTGAGGACTAGCTAAGTGACATTAGCTTTGAGTTTCTTATGTGAATGAATTCTTAATGCTTGTCAAAATAATGAGTTTTAAATAAAAGTGACAAAAACTAGTAGAGGTTGTTGATACCTATAGAATTTGATCGATGACTTATCTGGAATGTGATATTGGTGATGAGACTGTTGATGAACTGTAATCGATTTATTTTGTTTGGCCTTGCTTATGTTCTAGTGGTGTGGGAACCACCCTTGAGGTGATTAAGAGTTAAGTGAAGATCATAATTAAAATATTGTTAGGTAGAAATAAGAATGACTCTGTATATCTTAAATTGGTATTTTTGATATAAGAGTGGTTTGGCTTGACCATGAAGTGTTTGTCGTTGAAAAATATTGAGTTAGTGATTGTCAGAATATATGTTGTAGCTGTGGATTTATGCATTAGGAAAAATCTTAAGAAGATCAATCATTATTGACTTGACCTTATGGCTGAATTATACATTTGTATGTCCCACATAGTTGGCTGATATATAACACTTTTAGACGATAGTAATTTCTAGGTTGTGGTAATGCAAAATCAAATGGCTTAGTTACATTCATCAAATAATTAAGGATGATCGTGAATGGAAGAATAAATGAATTATTAAATGGCATGATTGATCTTTCCTTGGGTAATACTTGGTAGACACTGCTTGTTGGGTGATTAAGGTATGATGATTAGATGGATATTAACAATGTTGTGGAGGAGAATGTGTTGTAGGCTATAATTTTGTGGGATCTCTATGGATAATAGTGTAAGTTTGTGTAATAAGTGAGAGGTTATGTTGTCATCTATGTATAGTAGTAAATACAAAGATTGAATCGTGGGTAATCTTAAGGTGAAAATAATAGCATTTATGAAATGTTGAATCTAGCTTTATAAAATGAATTTAATATTTTTGATTGAGTTCATGTGGATATCTAAGTTATGTGACTTGTAAATGGCGTGGTGTCTTAAATATGATCAAATGTAGATTCTCCATGGGGTAGTCTTGGCTAGAAACCGAGTCAGGTGTCTCAGAGAGAGTTTGTGTGTTGGATGAATTAGATATGACTTATCTAGTGTTGAAAATTTGAGTAGTAGATTCATGTAGCATCTCTTAGCACTTTTCAGAAGAGAATTTGGGGCTCTAGATCTTCAGTAAAAAAATAAAAAATAAAAAAGGTATTTTTGAATATTTATCTTCTTTAAGGTGAATCTTTTAACCATATTTATCTTGCTTTCATAAAACTCAAGTTTAAGACTTAGGCCGTTGAAAGGAGAATAAGTGATTTGTGTGTAAATATTTGGGCCACATCTTCGTATTTTTAAAAGCTTTGATAAAATGATTGAGTATAGAATGTGGGTTGGTTGATAAGGATATCGAGTGAGTGAATAGGGTGCAGAATAAGTATCTCTATTAGTAATGTCTCTCTAATTCCAACCTCATGCTTTTCTCCACTGAATGTCCGTTCGGGGAAGAACAGATGGTAAATTGGTATCTGATTATAATGACCCATTTCTTTGTAACTAAATTATTCGTAATAAATTCATGAAAATTCTTAATTTTCATTCCTCAATATTAACTTGTGTCCAAAATAGCCAATATTTAATTTATTAGGTCACCTCAAATTTTTCGGTGAAGATTTTAGCCTATGAATCTGTCTAGATAGACTTAAGCCCGATGAATTTAATTATTCATGAATAATAATATCAATACTTTATTTGAAAGTTCTTTAGGTATGAATTAAGGTCGTACAATATCCCTAACACAAAGTTAGTATAAAACTTTCTTTCGGTTACAGTTTCGATATGGGTATCTATTAGGGCAAATTCAAATGATCATATCTCATAGAATATAAGAGTTAGGGGTCCATATACCTACAAAATCAAATATATATGAGTTCTCTTTTCAACGCAACAAACCGTTCCTCAATCCAAATTGGGAGTAAAAAGTTATGACTGTTTTATTGAGCATTGTCTGGACTGAAATGGAATTTCATTGTAGCAAAATTTTTTATGATATTTAAATCAGCTTCAGTCGTATTTTAGGCCTAAAAATCCCAAATTTCATTCCCTAATCCTGGAGAGGTTATTTTCCAAAGCTTAAGGTGAAATTCCGTCGTTGAGGTAAATTTTTTCATTATTTTCTTTGTCTTTTAATTCTTTAACATCTTAGAATCCTTAAAAAGACCTTTAATGGTGGAATTCTTTTGGGGAATACTCATGAGTGTTTTTAATAGACCTAGAGCTAATTCTAAACTATAAATTAAAGATTCTTAACATGAATTTCATAAACTAGATTATGAATTTTGATGTTTAAGAACCTTGAATTCTGTAAAGATGAGACCTTTAGCATAAAAACTCCATTAATTGAGATAGGTTAAGCTTGAAAGGGCTAATTAATGATTAATTGACCTTGGGGAATGATATAGACTTTGAATTAAGGGTACAAGTAGTGGGTTTGAATCCCCAAGATATTTGTTTGAAAAGTAATTATTAAAATACTTTTATAATTGCTTGATTTTTTAGATGATTGATAATTCCAAGGCATGAGGAAAAGGAAAGTGCATCTTTGTTGCAGCTTGTTTGTTCCAAAATTTTGGCATCTAGGTAGGCTAGGTTTAATGAGTAGAAGATTGTGTTATTTTATATATTCACAATTTAAAATTGATGGGAGTAAGCATGTCTAGGCCCGCGGGCATGGAGTTGAGGTTAATAAACACACGAGAACTTAACTTTAATTTCAAAAATTATATTATTGATTAATTATGTGAGATACTTGTGATACTATGTGCTATGTCCCCGCAAGGAGATTGTTAAAAATGAACTATGTGGACATGACAGTTCTTAGTTGTTCTAGTGATGAACCTAGTCGTGTTATAAAGATATTAAGTTGTATGTATTGGACAATAATATGATGAGGAGGATCATGATAGGATCAAGTATTGATGAGCATAGTAATATCTAAAGGATAGATGACTTGAATAAGTGTAATGATTGTATTATATGAAAAAAGGTATTGACATTTTAATAATTAACGGTAAGTAATACTCCAATAGTGACTTGCATGCTTAAGTGTTCAATTGTGATTTATTTTATGATATTCTTATTTTGGTATTGATAAAAGCACTTTATCTATTGGATGCCCATGAGAGGCTAAATTGGTGATAATGATGATCTATTGAAATGTGCCTATGAGAGGCTTGTTTGATAATGATAACTCCTTGTATTAATGCCCTGAATGGCTTAATGATGATCATGATGAATTATTGAAATAATACTCGTGAGAGGGTCAAAATATTGATAAATGAAAGAACTTGATCGAATTTCTTTATGATTTTAAGTACACTTATAAATTTAGTACGTCGTATTACATCCCGAAAGATAGTATGAATTTAATAAAAGTATATAGTAGGTTACAGTTTAGTTGGAGTTTAGACTCGACTTAATTATGTGTATGCTCCTAAATTATATACTTGTTGACTGGTATTCGGACATGCTTGAAATTGTTGATGTCTGGATTGTGATGCATGTATAAATGATTATGGAAATTTACTTGATGGAATTGTCTCATGACTTTAAGTGTACTTGTAAACTTGGTACATCGTGTAATATATTATGAGGAAGGTAAATTTGATATTGATATTACTTTTTATGGTAGATTTGGTACCACGCCGGTATGTATATATATATGATGGATCGGATACCATGCATGTACGGATATGTATATGATGGACCGGATACCACGCCGGTACGAAATTGTCTATGTTTGATCGAGTACCACTCTGGTACGGATATGCATACGATAGATCAGGTACCACTCCGGTATGGATATATATTCGATGGATCGGGTACCATGCCGGTATGGATATGTATATGTTGGATTGAGTACCACGCCAACACGGATATGTATATGTTGGATTGGGTACCACGCTGGTACGGTTATATATATGATGGATCGGGTACCTCGCCAGTAAGGATATGTATATGGTGGATCGAGTACCACATCGGTACTATACATAAAAATAGATTGTTCCCTGTAGGTCATGACTATTTAGGCAAAAATAAGCCCCATAGTATGTGTGTACATATTTATGTTGAGTCTGTAAATTTTTACAATATCGTTGATACTGTTGATGGTTATGTGGCTTATTTGTGAGCACTGTTTAATCTGTTATTAATGTATTATTGATTCATTGGGTATTTGATTGTGTGATATGTATTTGAAAAAGTGAAGCTTTGTACTTACTTATATGTTGGTTGACTTGCTTCATTTATACGTGTTTTAATCGCAGCTTACCAGAATGACTAGTTATCATTCTATAACATTATAAGAGAGCATTTAGTTAATATCTCGAGAGTTCGGTGTGGGTTGTCTATGATTATGGGTTTATTTCGGTGAGAGGATACTATCCTAGTATTTCTTTTTGTTTCTTTCTAGTATAAATTCAGGGCTATGAATAATTAGAGTTTTAACAATTAAGCATAGATCTTGGGATTATGCACTACTAAGGCAGTGAAACGTGGGGGTTAATCATCAACATCAATTTAGTAAATCAAATATGAGTAGGCTTGGTTATAGATTTTGATGCTAGTCATTCAACAAAACACCAAACTTTCACCCATTGATTCTTTCGAATACCTAATAGGTGTGTTCAACAATTGGTAACCACATTCACCCTTATGTGTAAGATAGTGAAAGTTTAGCAAACTACACACATAATTGTCTATCATTGCTTTGGTCTCCACATCCCTCTTTCGAAGATGATATGGATTCCTAAAGTTCACCCAAAACCCTTCTTTCGATGAGGGCCTTAAACTTTCTAGAGCTTGGAGCATTCACTCACCAAACCTATGTGGGTATTTGGGGCTTTCACCAATCAAATCCCAACCAAAATAGCATAGCAATGATAAAACCCATAAACATGAACTACTAAACAGATGCTAATAATAACAACCCACAGACACTTAAACCCCTATTCACACATAACCCCAAGAGGGAGATTTAGCTACACATAAGATAAATAATCAAAGATATACCCATAATCTCCATTAAAATAACTTGTTGAAGATCTAAGTGAATGTTACTTCAAACTTGGTTCTCCCACAATATCAACAATGGAAGTGAGCAAATCTTCCACTTAGAAAGTCTCTAATGTATTCTTCACCCAAAATTTATACTATATTTTCTTCTCCAAAAATGGAGTCGATGAAGTCTAGAGCTAAACCTAAGAAAAATTGGGAAAGGTGAAATGTGATTCTTGAGGATAGGGCTTGAGTCTTTTTATCAAAATTGGGATCAGCTATGTGCATTTCCAATTTTTCCCTTGAGCTGAACTCCTCCTCTAATCCGTGATCACACAGTTTCGACTGCGACCGCGGCTATGCGGCCACGGTTTACATCTGCGACCACGATCAATTGACCATCCTTGACTGTCGCGACCGCGGTCAGCAAACCACGACTGCTGTACCTAAGTCTCATTTGTTGCAGTTCTTCAACTGCACTTTTCCTTCTCCCTTTTGATCATTGTAAGCTCCAATCAACATCTTTCTATCTTTTTAACTCTATACCTGCAAAAAATGGATATTAGTGCATTTACTTACGAATATGTCTCATTTATTCATTTAAATCAAGGCAATGTTCACGAATGTTGAGTGAGAATGAGTGGTAAAATCTCTACTCATCAACACCCCCAACTTAAAGCATTTGCTTCTCCTCAAGCAACACTACCTCTTATCACGAGACACAATCATTTATGCCCAACTTTATGCCTTAAAGGTCACAATGACTTTTACCTTAGTCACTACCACTAGTAGATCATTGCACATGGGCTAAGCGAATTTCACTACACCCCACACTATAAAATTTCTTTATTCAAGGATAAATAAGACTTCAAAGAAAAACCAGGCAACAAAAATCCAAAACTCTAGAAGTGACTCACTTTTGACCACAATTAAGCTATAATCCATTTGCTTTATTCCTTGGGAGGTGACACAATCACCCAACTTAACTTTTTTCACATGCCAACCTCACAAGAAAGAAAATATTACACTCCAAGATACTAAATATACAACAAGGAAGTTTAAGTGCACAACCTCTCTCCCTCATAAAAGAAATATCAATGCAACAAGTGTCATACCATAGGCCTGCCCCTATTTTCAATTGTCACTATGAATAAAGTAAATGGTCGGAGATCTCAAAGGACTTTCTAATCTTGTAATGTAGGTTCGGGTTAGGGTAGGATGTCATTTATGAACAATATGTCTACACCCCTCCTTGAACATCTACATCACACTTGACAATCTTTTTTTTTCGACTAAGGGTCACTCTTCTTTAGTTTCTTACTTTTCGTATGCCTATTTTTTGCTTTCATTGTTCACCACTTTTCTTTTACTTCCTTTTCTTGCAACTTTCATGCTATTCAATTCTTTGATGGACTCATTCCTTTTTTATTCATTTATTTTCACAGTTTAGGCACATAAGGTATTTCACTAACACTTCGTGGCTCCAAACATCCTTCCATAAATTTTCACCACCCCCAACTTAGGCTTTAATCCTCATGTTACATTTCAAGTTCAAGGAGAGTACGGTTCAAAAGAGGGACAAAAGGAATAAAACACGACTTGTAATGAGTTTGCCAATGAAAGGTCCAAAGGCTCAAAATGGGTAACTAGGGATTAAAAATTATGCATGGATAGGCCTATTTGGCTAGATTTGGTTCCAAAATCACAAAGATGGCCTAAGATTATTTCTCCAACCACATACAATAAAAACTAGTTTTGAAAGGCTACCGGGGCAAGTTCTAGATAACACAAGTACACAGGAGATGAAAGCTAATGGCTCATCATACATGGCATGCAAACTTTGCTAAGGGAGTTCAAATGTTCCTCCCACTAGAGACATAAGTGGAGTATTTATCATTATTCATAAGCCAAAACTTTGCGGAGCCACAAAAAGAGAAAAATTTTTGGTACAACATTGCTTATGTCCATGCCCTTGATTTTTTCAAAAATTTTGGATAGGGGGTGGGGTTGTTCATTTTGCATTATTATATCACACATTTTGCTAAAATATGGCTGCAACCAAAGCCTTAGTCTCAAAAAAGGTAAACTACCCATATGGCTACTCAGACTTCACCAATAGTGTAAAAAGTGACCCAAACTTTACAAAATCCAATGCCACAGGTACTCAGACTTCCCTTGAATCTTTGACATTTATGCTATGGGTACTCAGAATTCCCCTACACCTATGTCTCAAAAAAAAACACGATTCTTCACCCTTAAAAATGTTGTTACTTAATCCATCACTGAGAAAAGTTAGTCATCTATCATCAAAATAAAAAAACAAAGCTAGAGTAAAGAGAGAAAAACTAGAACTAGAAGAAAAACATGATAATTAATAAAACATGGGCACCAATTGGGGGACCAAAATTTAGCATTTCAAAAACAAAACAAAATTAAAACAATATCCAAGGCATCATCCCAAAACAATCAATAACATAAAGAGAATATCCATCCATGCATGATCAAATAACATAAATCTAGGGGCACCCCCAACTAAAAGAATGTATTGTTCCCACTGCATGTGAAAGCAAACCAGAGTAGTAGAGATTTCCCTGAAGATGTATCAACAGCTATCCTTTCTCGCTGACTCTGCACCATCACCCTTAGCATTATCAACAGAATAATCAGTAGGGTCCTAATCATCACTGTCCATCCTAGGTGAAGGTAGTGGATGGTTGGGCTTGAGGACCTTGAACATGCCCTTCACCCCCTTCCACAACTTCTTGAAGAATTCATCTTGCTTTGTCTCTCTATCTAATATTTTCTCATGTGATTCCCTGAGGTCTTTCTTTGATGCAGCCAAGGCTGAATAAGCTCTCTCTAAATGGGCTACAGTGGCTCCCTGCTTCTCCTGCTCTTCCCTGTATCTATCATAGTTTGACTGGGCTATGTACGGGTGACAAGCGGTGAAAGACTCTCTTGGTCGTTGAGGTAGTCTGGACAGTATCGCTCTAAAAACCTACATCTAACCTAATATGTCATTAAAGGGGTTGACTGATGAAGGTCTATAAGAGTCTGTGTCCTTCTGCCGGAGTCTGCTTCCCTCTGGAACGAGGCGCCCTCACTTCTAAATTTGAGTAGGAAGATACGAGGGCCTAAGAGCACCCAGGTATTTGTAGCATACTCTTTCACTTGTGCCCTCTTACATAGCTCAGTGATAAGAAAAAGAAGGAGAAAATGGGTATCTCCATGATTTCTGATGTACCTCCATTTTGAATACCCAAATTCACCCACATTCAGCGCGATGCCAGTGAAAAGATAGATCACCATCTAAGCTTGCAAGTATGTAAGAATGGTCATGTGAGTGCATGACTATACTCAGCTACAAATAAAATTCAGCCAAAGTCTAGCCTCAGCTATGAAGTCATTCATCAGAATGTCTCTCTTAGTAGTAGCCCAGGAATATCTTTGCCAGCACGTAAAATATTTTCCATCCAGGTTCCTTGGCTTGCATGATTGTGCATCGAAGTACTCCATATCAGCATTTGAGAGTCTATACACCTCGTCGATACGCTCTGTCCCAAAGTTTACTTGCTTTCCGAGAATCATCATCACTGTGTTTGTGAAAGAAACTACACTTAAGTTAGCGTAGAATTCACGAACCTAATGCTCATTAGCAACACAGGGTTCTGGGGCAAAGAATAGCCACCTAGTTTGAGAGAGTCTAGCATGAAATCTTGGGAACTTTTCCTCTACTTTATCCAAGCTAATACCCCTTTCAGGGAGTAATTTAGTCCTGTACAAATCCGCATTATAGAGGTTCAAACATACTAGTATCATGAATCTGGTATTGTCAAATCCCTCTAGCTTTGAATCTTAGATCCTGTAAATAGGCACTTAGGCCATCATTAGTCCTATTATACCAAAATATGCTAGATCAAACAAATAAATACATGTGGAAGTGTTATAACAGGTTTTGGGAGCAGAAATGGATGTACAGAATTTTTCAGTTCCTACAGACACTACCCTCAGGTATGATAATTGTAAAGCAGTGACCGTGACTTCGGTGACATGATCGCGGTCATCAAGACCGCAATCGCAGTACCTGAGATCGTATTCTGCAATTCTATACTTCAGTTAGAACATACAATTTGTATCCCCAGATTTGTGTTCTACTAAGCATAAAAGGATTAAGACCTAGTGACTCAGGCCTAGTTATCAAGATTATACACCCAAACTCAAAGAATTTAACATAGAATTCATAGTGGTATTAAATTGAACACAAGGTGTACACCATCATTTCAATTGATTAAATATTACATTTGGGTACTCAAGACTTCCCCATCAGTGTGTACACCAACTATAACAACTAACCACAACAATAGTCACAAGTAAGCACACTTTTAGTGATGAAAACATTATTTTAGAACTCTCCTAAACTACCAGTTCTATGCATGTAATTATTCATATTCAAATCAGTAGAGTTGAGATAACTTACCAAATTAGATGATGCACATGATGAATTGACGTTTGGATATGTAATGTAATGCCAAAAAATAAAGAGAATTTTGATGGAAATCAAAATAGGGGCGTGAGGTAAAGTGACAGTCAGATAGTTATTTAAATTGATTTAACCGTGATCACGGTCCTAGTTTTGCGATCATGGTCACACGGCTTCTGCAATCGCGGTGGTACGGACTGCGATCACGGTAACTGAGACCAAATATAGTCTCATGAACTTTCTGTTCACTCCAAACTTGCCACTTTCACACATTTCCCCTTTTCAAGTTCATTCAACATTCCTCCTAGTACTAGCATTTCATGGATTATGCATGAAGAAAAGTAAAAACAAATTCTATTTTATCATGCATAAAGAAAAAGGATTTGTGCCACTTTTCGTGGCATGATGGGTATCTTCCCATCGAGTGCTTAGTTTAACATCCTAGCACGACGCCTCCATTACTTCTCCTTGTGTTTCCACTTAGAAGAGCTGAATCTCCATCCCAACTTTTGTTCAAAATGCAATGAGCGGTAGAGGGACAGAAAATTCAAATCTTTCAAGATGAAATTTGGAAGAGGTGATAAAATGGAAAGCAAGCTTCAATCTCGCCATTTTAAAGCCTTGAACCTTTTACCCAACTTCATATCTAACTTTTGAATTTTCTCCTTAAGTAAAAGTAAGCACATCAATAGGTCATTCCTTGTACTTCAGAAATTAAAATCCTTAGCCTTTGATGGATGGTGTTCTATGTGCTTCTTTGGAATGTCAAAGTCCAAAACATAGGAATCGTACTTCGTCTCCCCACTATTCATCATTTGACTCGGTAAATGGATTCTTATCTTATTCTTAAGGTGCAATGTTGAAAAGTGGGTTGAATGAAGTATAACCCCTAATGTTGGAATTTCTTCCTCCAAAGCATCTTCACCCCGAAATAAACTAGAGTCGTTATAAGAGGTATGCATTGATTCTTCTTTTGACTCTAGTACCATTTCTTTTATTTTGGCCTCTTCGTTCTCATATGTTTTGGATGATTTAGAATCCATCGAGGATTCTTTGATACCAAGCTCATCATCGTAGCTTGGTTTCTCTTCTTGATGAGCCTCCTCTTGGGAAATGGGCTAGGTTTAGAGATTTTCTAAAATAATGTTCTTGCACAATTCCCTTGCTTTGATATTTGCCCAGTCGAACACCCCGTAAGCTTTATGCAGGTCTTGTGCATCCTCCCCAATTATAGTCACCCCATCCAAAATAGTTTGAAGCATTTCTCCAAAACTAATAGGATCGACTTATCGCTCCTCCTTCTTCTTATCATAAGACCTATCAATCTTATAAGAAGAACTAGCAATTCGGTTAGTATAAAAGGGTGAGGGGCATTTGGCCAATCATCCCTGTGTCCATTTTGACTTTCGCATGAGGTACAACCATACTCCCTATAAGATTGAGATGGTGATCCCGACTCTTTCCGGGGAGCATAGGTACAATCTGTTGTGAAGTTTGGTCCATCACAATATAGACATAGGCCGTCAATGTAGGCGTTCCAACCACCAAATTCATATTTGTCGGAAGATGCCATAGCAAAAAGTAGAAATAAAAGAAAATCAGCCTACAATAAAGAAAATCACAAACAAATATTTACAAGCTTGAATTCAAGAAAGTAACTAAAATTCCAAACTAACTTAATACGCCAAATTGCTCTCCAGCAATAACGCCATTTTTTGATAACTCTCAACTTAAACATCAATTTATGTGCAAGGCAGTCGTCGTCAATATATTTATCCAACTTTGGAGTCGGGGACGAATCCACGAGGAACAATGTGAGCGGAGATCAAATTAATTTGAAAGATAGATACAAGTTAAATTCAAACCAATTGTACAAAAATATAAAATGGGGGAGATAGAATTCTACCCTAGTATTTCTTTTTGGGTTTTTCTAGTATAAATTTGGGGCTACGAATAATTAGAGCTTTAACAATTAAGCACAGATCTTGGGATTATGCACTACTAAGGGAGTGACATGTAGGTGTTAATCATCAATATCAACTTAGTAAATCAAATATGAATAGGCTTGGTTATAGATTTTGATGCTAGTCTTTCAATATAATACCAAACTTTCACCCATTTAGTTTTTCAAATACCTAATAGGTGTGTTCAATAATTGGTAACCACAACCTCAATCTTGGCATCCCTATTTCTAGTATGATACTCATGGTATAGTCAACCTCACATTCACTCTTTGTCTAAGATAGTGAAAATTTAGCAAACTATACACATAATTATCTATCATTGCTTTGATCTCCACATCCCTCTTTTGAGGATGATATGGATTCCTAATATTAACCCAAAATCCTTCATTCGAAGATAGCCTTGAACTTTCTAGAGCTTGGAGCTTTCACTCATCAAACTCGTGTGAGTATTTGGGGCTTTCACCCATCAAATCCCAACCAAAATAGCATAGCAATGATAAAACCCATAAACATGATCTACCAAATAGATGCTAACAATAACAACCCACACACACTTAAATCCCTATTCACACATAACTTCAAGAGGGAGATTTAGCTACACATAAGATAAATAAGCATAGATATACTCATAATCTCCATTAAAATAACTTGTTGAATATCTAAGCGAATATTACTTCAAACTTGGCTCTCCCACAATATCAACAATGGAAGTGAGAAAATCTTCCACTTAGAAAGTTTCTAATGTATTCTTCACCCAAAATTTATATAATATTTTCTTCTAAAAAAATGGAGGCTATGAAGTCTAGAGCTAAACCTAAGAAAAATTTGTGAAGGTGGAATGTGATTCTTGAGGATAGGGTTTGAGTCTTTTTTTCAAAATTGGGATCTACCATGTGCATTTCTAATTTTGACCTTGGGATGAACTCCTCCTCTAAGCTGTGATCGTGCAGGTCTGGATGCGACCGCGGTTTACATCTGCGATCGTGATTTATTGACCATTCTTGATTGCCGCGACTGCAGTTAGCGGACCGCAACCTTGGTACTTGAGGCTCTTCTGTTGCAGGTCTTCAACTATACTTTTCCTTCTCCCTTTTGATCATTGTAAGCTTCAGTCCACATCTTTCTGTCTTATCAACTCTATACCTGCAAAGAGTGGATATTAGTGCATTTACTCACGAATATGTCTCATTTATTCATTCAAATCAAGGCAATGTTCCTGAATGTTGAGTGAGAATGAGTGATAAAATCACCACTCATCAAAGAGTAGTTGGATGATGTAAGTTATATAGGTAAAGTAATAAAGTTATTACAATCTTAGTTGAATTATATTCCATTCAAAATGTCATGATTTATTTTCCTTAATTATATTTTATGATTATATGGACTAACACGGTCGGCCGATGATGCCTACCAGTACGTGTGGTAGTACTGACCTACTCTTCTACATCCCTTCTTGGGTGTAGACTAGATGCAGGTTAGTTTGCAATTACTAGATGGATGACAATATTCAGCACCAACTTTGCACTTTCATCCTGGCAGATGTTAGAGTCTTCGTATTATTTATTTTATTGTCAGTCTATGTTGTAGTAGATAGCTCTTGTACATGTCTGACTAAGTCTTAGGATGGTGAAGGACACTTGTAAGAAGTTTTATACAAACATTTATTTATTAATATTTAATTTACTTTATTATATTTAATTCAGTATTCCTTTTAAAACAGAAATCTTCCGCCAATTTTTAGTTGGCTAATAAGGATTCTCCTAGCTACTTAGAATAGAGTAGGTGCCTGCACGGTCCAGTAATTTGGATCGTGACAGTAGTAATCCAACCCAGATGTCTCCACCAACTATATTTTTAGCTTCTAACAAAATTTGAAGATTTTTGTTAACAGTGAGAAAAGGGATTAAAGTTGATAGTCCAACCCAGATGTCTCTCATCCATATCACTTTTTTATATTTTATTTTTTGAGCTTCTGTAAAAGAACAGAGATTTTTATTAACAGTGTGAAAATGGGTTAGAGTTTGGCAATGTTGGTTACCATGAATTTTTTTTTTTTTGTTAAATAAATTTTATGATTTTAGTGGGTTTTCTAGTTGTTAACATTTTACTAGTACTTCTTATTAGAAAAAAAACTCATTTAGCCAAGTATTACCTGCTTCTCTAGGAATTCGAGAAGCATACAATGGCATACAAGTTATTTTAGTTTTTTATTTTCCATTTTTGATAGGTCTGCATGACAGATTTTGAAACAGATTTCTTGAGAACGTCCATCATTGATTAAAGATTTGTCTTTATATTTATTTGACAATGTTGGGTTACGAGTCCTTTTATAATTTAATCATTGTATGTATATATTTTTTTCTTTGACATAATATTTCATACTGCAACAACTTTACGTGCAAAATTTTGGTTTGAGGCCATTTTTTTGACGTTTGCATCAGTGGGTTTTTGATGACTATTGTCTTGTGACTTTTTACTATTCTTAATCATTGTTTAAGTTAATGACATTAAGGTTTAAAGTACAAACTGCTAAATAATTTGTCAAGTTATATCGTAGGCTCGCGATAATGAATGGAAGGTTTAGGCAACTGTAACTACAATAAATATGGTTGCCATAAGTACCTCAAGTTCTTTCTTTTCTTTTCCTTTATAAATATTTGAACTAACATTGAGAATTCAGTGTATCTATTAAATGTATATATAATATTGATATTCTGTAGATGACAATATGTTTTCCATAAGTACCTCAAGAACTTTAATATTTTCATGACCGTTTTTATGTAAATGCATTTGTTATGCACACTTAAGTTGTCTAGTGACAGTGTAGTTAAAGTGGGTGGAAGTGTGTTGTTAGTGTTGTTAGTGTTGAGCGATACTATATTGGGGCCTATTAAGCATCTATATTTACTGGACAATTGCTTGAATTAATATCCAACTCTAATACAGAAAAGTCTTATTGGTACGAGAATATCTCATTTGTTCTATTTTACTTGTAGAATAAAATATCGGAGCATCTACTGGAAGATTAGAAACTTGCTGTCAGTTCACGTGTTCCTTTGAAGATACTATCTCATCCTAATGATGCAATTAAAAAGTGTATGGAGCTGAACATTCTTATCATGTATGTGATTTAGGTGGTAATGTTTGCATCAACATATTGAAGACCTAGAGAATTATGTAAAAACCTCGGAAGAAAAGTTGATCGAATATGAAGATACCAATGAAAATCTTGAAGCAACTTCTAGCATTCTCATTACTGTTTTGTTTGTGGCATCCTTCATGAATATTAAGGTTTGAAGCTTATCGTTTGTGATTGACAATATATTGAACAATATTGAAACCTTGATCATTATATTATTATAGCAATATTTTATGGATAATGGTCAATTTATTAGAATACCTATCATTATTCAAAAATTAATATCAGGATATATAGCCGAGAAATAATTGCAATATAACGGTTAAACCATGTCTAATTTATATGTGGTAGAAAAGATATGAACAAATTACTCATGCCAACATTAGTCACGATTTGTGTATGGATAAGTTATGATTTTTATACGCAAATTTACCCATGGGACAACCGTGGCTAAATGTACTTCAAAATAGTGGCTAATGAACTGTTCCACGGACACTAAAATTGTGGCAAATTTAATGGCGACTCCTTTACTGGGTATGCTGACAGCCATGACTAAGTGACCATGGACAAGAGGTTTTAGCCACGATTTGAATGTCATTTAGCCACGATTCTATATGTGGCTAAAACACATTTTTTTGTAGTGCTTACATCAAAAGTTGACATCCTAAATTTGCAGACCTATTATCTACATCAAAATATAACCACTTGACTCTGTACACTCAGGGTATTAGTACTCACCTGAATGCTAAACAATCTATGATAGGCAATATTGTTAGATACAAAATCCTTGCTAACACTTCCTTATGAGATACTTCGCTTAACTTTCTCTAACCCCTATAGTCATTATTCTATAACTTTTACTCTTATTGGCATACATAACCACTTCCACTAATAGTTTAACAATCGGACCTTTTTTTCTTAGTCTACTAATATCATATCTCTAAATTCATGTCCCCTCAATTAAAGGAATAAAAACATTAATAAGGGACTTTAACATTGTCTATATATAGTCCCCTAAATTAAGCTCTTACAGACACTAAATAATATATACTAAGCCTTATCCACACTTAGAAACTCAAGGATACTATTACTAGGTACACATGTCATTTAGGGGTCATTTGGTAGAGTGTATTAGAAAAGGTAATGCATGCATTAGATTAATGTACTACTAGTATCTTGTTTAATATATTTTCCACCTTATGTATAATTAATTTTTTGCATTAGTTATACTCTCAAATGTGTATTGAGGTATGTATTTCTAATACCATTCTTTTTCATGTATTAATAGTAATACAAAGGGTTTCAACGTAAGCATTAATTTAACGAATGACAAAATTACCTCCTAAATACCTACTAAAATATTTCCCAAGCCATTTTTCATTGTAATTTGTCTCTCTTCTTTGTACTTTGCAAGAATGATTTTCATTTAAATCTCGTTATCAAAGATGAATATTCTCCATTGAAATGCGTAACAGTAAATTGTCTGATAATAAAATAAAATAATTGCCTAAAGATCGATAAGACAAACTTACCTGGTAATTAAACTAACATTCATTAAGCTTCAGCATCTTTCTTCCGACGATTGACTTTGATTTTCTGCCCCCTAAATTTTATCTACCAATTTATCTGGTAAAGGACATGACATAGTGTTAATTCTTCAAACATTTTTCCATAAATATCAATGAAGTTTTATAAAAATATACTAGTATTTTTGAACTCTGTAGTAAAGAAAGTGTAGAGGGCATTTTTAAAAAGAAATATTTTTTTAATAAAAAATATACAAGAACTATTATTTCTAATGCATCAAATCAAATAATGTATAAGAAATAATGACAGCATAACTAATTCAAACATAACTAATACCAACATTATTTATGAAAATATTATTAGTACACTCTATTCAACATATTATTCTTATACACTTTATCAAACGACTTCTTAGTAACTTAGAATCTTATGTAACAACATGCTACCTTGGATACACATCTATCCTTCACGTTTTTAATTAAGTCTCTCCTCTATTTAATGACTCAACCACTATTTATATATATATATATTTATATATATATATATATATATATATATTCTATAAGACTTGTTTCAAGTTAATCGACTTAAAGTATTGCATACTCTATATCAAGCCTACTGGATAAAATCCATAAAACTAGCATTATCACTACCAAACTACCATTCTTTCCACCACAGTGACCATCCACAGTTCAAACTTAATATCTAGAACTAAACATATATAGCCACACAACTTCCCACATACTATTCTAACTTGTAATTGCTAGATAAATATCATGAAACACTAATCTACTAAAACCTCATGATAAAATAGTCGATCATAACCTTACAGTCTACCTAACAAAAATCGATTAGCATATTCTCCTTCAACCCATTGTTACTACTCATCTATTTATTTTCTAAACTACATTCATAGATCTACAAGCATCAAGGGGTTCCTTCTTCAATATCATAAAGTGCAGCCTAGATCTATCAATTCTAAATCACTCTATACACTGAGTAATGACCCACACTTGATATCCACAAATGCAATGACATACTCTGTGCCATCTTAACCAGCAACTCTTTGTCTACATATTACCTTGAAATCTACATAAAATTTACTGCACCATAGTCAACACTCAAGGACATATCCTTCCATTATTGACTTAATGGATACATGACTCTAAATATATACTCCACTCAATCACAATCTCCACTCTCTGGCTTCTAAACTTTTGACTTCATATTTTAGTCTCTTGGTTCAGTCTACAACTTATGATTTACAACACCTTAAATCACACAACCTTTCAGGTGAAAATACTACCCCAAGAATTCAGATACATACTTTTCCTCTAAAGATATTATTTGAAATAAAGTTTAGGGGAGGTTTTGAATATGCACCTTACTTTGGCTCAAATGCATGACTCGTATGAAGAAGGGCGCATTCTTTCAAATCACTAAACTTAAATGCACTAATAGGCTCCTCTCAAGCCCTTATGTATTTTCTTAACTTTTTATTAGCTCTATGTTAGAGCACCTCATCGATAAGGCTATGAGATTTATTAGTTGTATCACCTTGAATATGAGGCATAGTTAGAGGAATATGAGCAACACAAAAATCTAAATAAGTTTCTTTTGGCACAACTCTATTGCATGATCTAGAGTATAAATGAATGAAAAACATCTCCTAAAATTCTTATTGCCTCCTAATTATAAGTATGGTGAACAACGCATCTATAATCTAGAATATACTAGATATAGTTTTATATACATCATAGGACACTTGAACTCTATGCTCTAGTTCAAGTTTGTCTGGACTAAGCCTAAACCCTCGACGTGACTGGTGCCTGATGCCTGATGCCATTGCAAGTTAGACTATACCTTAGAATTGACATACTAATATAATTTATATTTTAAAACATAAGTGGAAACTATGAATGACATAAAATAAGATCTAAACTTTTAAAATTCAATTAATAACATACTTTTTTAAGCTAAGACATAAAGTCAACTTGTTGGATTCTGGGCTTTGTTATTGGGTTCACATTTGATTGATTGAAAAACCTTATTGAAGAACTGGTTGTGTTAAATGGTGTCTCAATATAATGTTACAAGTTTGGTCTTATATAAAAGCTATGCGTACTATCTGGCAGTTGTTACCGAATAAGTCAAATGTGTTATGCAGCGGAATCCTCCAATGAGAAAGCTTCTCTCTAAATGCTCTCATGTATGATCATTATTCTTGAGGAGAGATTACAAATATGAAAAAGTATTCTCTCAAGCAAAAGACTCACCGCAACTGATTTTGCATGACTCATCAATTTAGAAACTCTTTTCTTATAATGATTTATGTTTGCTTTTAGTTTGATTGAGGTTTTGTTTTGGTCTTAAAATTGTATACTCATGTCTCATTCTAGAGATTTTTGTATGTATCTTTCATGTAGTTTCTTTGTTAAAATCTGAGCGTAAGATAGAGGTAGCTAATGGAGGTCTCACAGTAGAGTTATTATGAGAACGTGTTGCAATAGAGTTATTGCCAAGCGGTAGGAATTAGGAGGTTAATTCATAGGTTATATAATCAAAGGTTTCTCGGATTTCAGTAAATATTGTTGGTAAAATCCTATTGAGGTAGGTCGTAATTTTACTCCTTCAAGAAAGGATGTCGTGGTTTTACTCCTTTAAGCAATGAAATTATTATTTAAATTTCTCTTATTATTACCTTTTTCAAATTTCTCTATGTCTTCTTATTATTCTTTGATATCCTCATATATGGACCTAGTACTAAATTAGGTCTTAGCTATAGTGGTGGACTCTTATGAACCATCTATCGATATTAGGGTTATTATTCCTATAAGGTTAACATATTGGGAAAATCCTATTCAAGATGGAAACTCCACCTAGTCTAGAGGAAGGACAATCAACTACTCGACACCCAAGTTTCTATGGTCAATTTTATAGTTAGTGGAAGACTAAAATGCATGATTTCATCAGAATAGATGATAGTGAGTTATGGGATATTAATTATAATGATCCCTACATCCCAATTTAACCAGATTAAGATGGAGATACTTCTTAATCTATCCATTAGAAAGGATTATACTGAAGTTGCTAGAAAGAGAATTGAGAAAAATTACAAAGCAATGAAAATTCTTATGTGTTGGATAGAACTTGATGAGTAAAATTGGGTCTCTACTTTTGAATCTTCTAAGGAATTATGGAAATCCTTTTGGAATGCTTGTGAGTGACAATCTAAGTAAAGCAATCAAAGATTGATATGCTTACAACTCAGTATGAGTTGTCCAAGATGAGTAAAGAAGAATCTATTAAATATATGCATATTCAATTCACATTGATTTTAAATAAACTCAAATGTCTTGGAGAAAATAGTCAAATGCATAAGTCGGTCAAGAAGGTCATGATCATCTTACCCTCTTCATAAAAAATAAAAGTAAATGCTATTTCTGAGGCAAAGGATTTGTAAAAAATTACAATGGATGAACTCATTAAAAATCAGAGAATATATGATCTTAAAGGACACCAAGATTCTGAGAGAAATAAATCCATGGAAAGGAGACTCGTTCTAAAGGATGGGGAGAATGAGAGCATAATATTGATTCTGTTATTTTGAGATTTCAAAAGATGGTGAGAAGTGGAGTTCTCCGGAACAAAATACGCATAAGAAAGTGCTTCAGAGGGAATTACCAATTTCATAAATATGGAAATTTGGTCATTACATTAAAAAGTGTCCACTTCTTAAGCGAGACTGACTCCAATGAGTTCACCAAGCATGCTTCAAAAAAAATTTAGAGAAGGAACCTGGTCTAAGATAGAGTTAGACAAAGAGAAGTACCTAAAAAGATAGTCAAGGAAGCTCTAGTAGCGTAGGAAGAATCCTTAAGAAAGTCCAATAAAGAAGTGGAAGATAATGATACATCCTTGGTCATAGTTAAGATAAGCTACTAAGATTTGATCCCTTATTGGCTTTCATGGCCAAATTTGATGATAAAGTTGATAATGAGGTAACTTTTTAACTACTCCACAAATGATTTAAGATCGCTTTTCACAATCATCCTAGCAAAAATGAGTCTTCAGATAATGAACCAAATGAATTCGAAATAGAAAATGCTTCCTTATCCTCAAGGAATTATAAGCTTTTAAGTAGAAGTTGCTAAGACTAAAAATGAAAAAAAATATCGAGTGATAAAATAAAAAGGATATCTTAGAAGGTGGAGAAAATTGAGACATTCACAAGTCTTCTAGAGACGCTATAAAAAAGGGCAGTCTAGACCGTGCTGCCTCTCTTGAACAAAATAAGGATCTAGAAAAGAACCTAAATAGTATTAAGAATGTTCTAGAAATCTCTTTATTGGTATGATTCATCATATATTATTACTAAGTTGAGTAGTATGAAGTCCAACTTTAAACAATGCATTGGATTTGAGAAAGAATGTGCTTCTTTCAATCTCAAAACAGGCATGTATTTGTTCTAGATAGTGGGTTAAGTACCCACTCTAGAAGGAATGGTCACTACAAGGAATATTATAAAGCTTTTCTAAAGGCATAAAGATCACATTTGAGTCTTGTTCAAACCACCAAAAATTCCAAGGGAACTGATCTCTAGAAGAGAAACTCACTTTACTTGCATGGGAAAGAAGATATGTTATCCATATTTTTACTTACTTAACGAGACCCAATATTATGTGGGTTCCTAAACTTATAAATAATTGTACATATAGGTAGGAGTGACAGAAGGAAGTCAACAAAATCAAAGTAGTTTAAAGAATGGCTGCTCAAGGCATATGATTGGTAGAATTTAGGATTTTCTCAAACTCAATGCTTTGCAAGATGTTAGTGTGTCCTTTATTGATGTAATGGAATGGTACATTATTAATTTTTTTCAGAGTGATCTTGATTTTATCTATAATATTTATCGTCCTTGCTAAAGAAAATTCAAGTTGATTATTGAACGAAGGACTAGGTTGCTGATATTTTTACTAAAACTCTTAAAAGGGAAATCTTTGAAAGAATCAGAGAAGGATCATGTAATGACATTGAACAAATTTCTCTGCCAATGTCATGACTATAAAAAGAAGGAAGGCATATGAAGTGACATTGCTTAACTCATGTAACCTTGTAGGAACATATATACGGTGAATAAAGTATTGACCGAATTAAGGAGAATGCTCCTAAATAATATGATTGACAAGTAAGCTATACAATGACGGACCTGGCCACTTGCACAAGTTAGTATTCTTGTCTTACCTTTAAGAAATAAAAACCTTAACCATGTGCTAGGTCATAACAAGTTTATTACTTCTTACTAAAGAGTACCATCTTTTATTACATTCACATGAAACATCGTCTTCTTTTCTTGACCAAATATTCCACTTGAATTCCCTTAAAATTCACCCTATCTGTTTATTCACACACTATTTTCTTATTACTCTTTTACATTTCTGAAAATCCTTATCACAACACAAAAAAGTCTCTTTTATATTCCTATCTTTTCTTTAGGTCTCTAAGATTCTCTTTTAATCAACATCTTTAAAAAAATTCTCTGATCAAGATATCACTAACATGTCATCTTCACTTTCGTCTACCCTTTCATCCCAATCTTACCATCAAAAGAAATCCTGACTTCTGATACTTCATTGGCTACTGAAGTTCCTCAAAATTCTTTAAAAGAAGTCGGTGGAAAAATGTTTAGGAATATGATTGAAGTGGATACAGAGGATTAAAGACTTAACATTTCAAGTCAAAAAGTGGTGATAAATATGGTTTTGACTGAGATAAATCTAAAAACTATGAATCCTCTTGCCAATAATGCTATCGAAAATGAACTTGGATGTATGCTCTAGACTCTCTAATGTGAAAGCATCTGATACTATGAAAAACAAGAAAAGAGAAAATATTGCAAATGATGTGGTTGAAAGGGTTACGCTGATGCTAGTGAGATTCCTACTCAAGATACTCAAAAAATGGAAAATTTTACCTCTAAGATGCTTTTGACTAAGCAAAAGGAGAGTATTCCAAATTAATATGCTGAAGAATAATTAAAATTTGACTCATCTACTCACTTGTCTCTTCCTAGAAGGGATGGTACCTCTATATCTCAAATGCCATCTGAAATGATCTACTACTCTAAATATGATGGATGGTGATAAAGATCTATCCTTTGCTGCAGTAGTTTAAAAAAATCTCATATCCACCCCTACCAAGATGGTTAAAGACCTGAATGGAGAAGTTTGCACTTTGAGGTCCATAGTGAATAAGGTTATAGATGTCACTCTCAAGGAAAATCAAAAGTGAACCACCAAAATGAGAAAGCTAAAAAAATTTTTGTAGTAAATAAATTCTAATTTGCAAATGTAATAGAAGTAGAAGAAATGGATAAGCTTGAGACTAATGATGTTGTTTTGGTCCACGGAAAATAAACTACATGAGGAAAGGATGTGCAAATAAGAAAATAAAGATCTTTGAATGAACCTCTTCAAAGCAACAAGCTACAAAGTCTGAAAAAAAGGAATAGATCTGCAGAATTAGAAGAAAGAGAAAACAAACAACTTCTAAGTTCAAAAATAAGAAGGGCATGCAACATCCTCTTAAAGACCCTCGATTTTAAGAAAAGAGTGAGAAATTATTTTGTTAAAAGTTGTTTAATAGGTATGCCTTTGATTCGGAGATTACTGACATATTTAGAATGGATTCTCTAATAGCCTCGATGAAGGTGCATGGATGGAAACACCTATTTGAGAAACTTGGCATTCTGTATGAAATAGAAATTCACGACATCTATGTTGATCAACTGACTCTGAAATGGAAGAATTTGTTGTTGTAACTGTAAATAATGTTAAGTTTGTATTAATAGAGTCAGTCCTTTGAGAAATTTTCAAAGTTCCTATGGTTTGAATAAACACAGTAGTGGATAAGTTTATATCTATGGAATTTCTTGATAAGATTGATAGATTTAAAAGAATTCTTGGTGGTGAAAGGCTGCGGAAGAAGGAAATGAAACTAGAGTATCAATTGTTGTTTGAATTATTAAACAACTTATTAGTTTCTAAGACTGAAAGAAGGTCTATTGCTTCAATTGTAGACTTGTTTCTTATTGAGGTTCTCAACTTATGAGTTCCAATTAATTTTCCAAGGATAATGGATGAGCTTATTTTTAATATATGTAACTCTACGGAACACAATCATGGACTCTCACGACCCTAGAAGAATGTGAGTGTGTGCCTAATAGAGAATGAGTGAGGCCAACAAATTTCTAGCTTAATTACTGCTCAGGAGAAGAGTACCATGGAGTTGGAGAAGACATTTTCTTTGATGGCTAAGAAAGAATCAAAAATTGCTATTTTAAAGGCCTAACTTCTTCAGACTACTGATGGATCTAGTCTTAGTTCTGGTTCCTTAGAAACTCTTCAAGCCCAAAACAATTTACTTGAAGCTAAAAATGTAGATCTTAAGAAGAAGGCTGGGGAGTATACTCATCAAATAATTGATGATAATCATTATACTATGCGATTCTTGATGCTGTCATGATCAAATTCTTCTTCTTATCCTATGTCTCAAATAATTTTCCATCTATGTCAGTTTTTTTTTCTGTAGAATCCAATGTTATGTCCTAGCCATGCGCATTGTTTTTGAATTTTCTTATTGTAAAACCTAAATATTGATCATGTTTGAATACTTATTTTTAAATTAGTCTATCCATATATTTGTTTGTTCACCTTTTTAATGATGTCAAAATGGAAAAAAGTGTTATGGAACTTAAAGTAGTGTCAACATAATGATAGGGGAACTTGAAGTAATGGGAACCTGTAACAGAGGAACATGGTGAAAGGGGGATGTGTGAGTCTAGATTTATCATCATCATAAAGGTAGAAAATGTTAGGTTTTCGGCCTTTTTTTACTGTGTTCGTGTTTTGATGATTGATAAATCTAGTTGAAAGACCGATTATGTTAACTTGTATCCCAATATCTAATTATTTAGGGTTATCATAAATTCCAACTGTGTGTGCTGTCTGGAAGTTGTGACAAAATTAGTTGAATGTGATTTTGTAAGACCCCGTAAAAGCCCTAGTTCAATTCAGTCCCATATTACTTATAATAAGGGGTCCCAAACTTAGGATAAATTCAGTTAAGTGTTGAAACTTAGAATCATTTTATCCTTCATAATGGGACGACCTTATTTTCAATCCGTACAATCTTAGAATGTCGATTTTTAAGTTGATTCATATTCAGGTATGTCAATAGGTCTTCTTGGGTGAGTTTCAGAATTTTTTGGCTAGCGTAGAGGCATGTTTGGGATTCCAAAACAGTGGCTGTAAACGATTAGCATGCGGATCATGCTCCAGTCCACCCCTAGGGAGCATAAAATAGAGCATGCGGTGCACACTCTATTCCATAGCTCCAGAGCATGCGACGCACGCTCCTGAATTTTTTAGGTTTTAGTTTCGTGTCCAGAGGGAAAACCAGTCATTTTTCCACCTCATATCAGCCCTAAAACCCAAGATTAAGCCTTTATAAAGGAAAAATGCACTCATTATTTACAAATCCCCTCAAGACCAAATCCTAACCCATCAAATTCAAGATTCAAGTCCCAAGAAATTCATCATAATTTTCAGAGAATTAACAATCATGGTAAGTTAGGTGTTCATCCCTGGGTTTTCTTCTACCCTTGGAGTTTAAGAACCCTTTTTAAAATCTCAAGGTAACAGTTTCTTGAATTAGATGTATCAATTGGGTTGTTTTCATGTTCATGTTATTTGTATGGGCTTTTAATTCAAGATTAAATTGTAGTTTTCATGAGTATAAGATGTCATGTATGAAATTATTGTAATCCCCATGTCACAACCCTTGAATTATGAATTGATAGTTGTAGTCATGATGCATCAACATGTTATTCATGCCCAAGTACAAGATTATGCCTCCTAGGTGTTTGTCAAAAATGCTTAATTGAGTTAATTGTGCATTTGTGATTCATTGGTGACCCTAGTGTTGAACTCATGCTATTACTACATGTTTAAATTACTATCATGCTAAAGATATACATTGAAATTATTTGATAGAATGTCCTTATGGATTGAATAGTATATCTATGATATGTTGGCATGTGTCCTTATTCATGTACAAGCTCATGACTTCCAAGTGTTTTGACAAAATATCTAAGTGGTTGCAATGTGAACAATTGACTATTTCTATGTTTTCAAGTATTGCCATGTTCTATTAATATTGATGCTATCGAGTCCTAGGGGCATTCAATACCCGATAATCTAGTTGTTTACCTAGAATTATAGTAGCTAGATAATAGTCTTAGTAATGTCATGAATAGTAGAATTCAGTCAGTTACAGATATCAGTGGACTCAATAAAGTTCAGTCAGTCAATACGATCAGTAACAGTTCAGTCAAGACTATACAACTAGTGACTAGTTCAATGTCCTTTCAGTTGATAGTAGGATTCAGTACCGAGCGAACCCAGGGATGGAGGAATTCCTGCTAGAATAGGGTTTGGCCCTTAGTAGCAGTCCCTGCATTATAGAACTACGTAGCTAGCATATAACAAGATGTCTTCCTGCCAGACTAGGGTTAACGCAACCATATATATAAATTATGGGTCTTCCTACCATATTAGGGTTTACCCACCCTGTTTTTATCCCTTGGCAAGGTGCTAACACCCTTCCAACTGGGGTTACAGGTTGGACCCCAAATCAGTCTATAATCGGGGTATGTCAGTTAGATAATAACTCCCACAGTTACAGTTTCTGTTATAGACTCATATAAAACTCAGTTCAGTTCTACGAAATTGGGACTATCAGAAATAGTAACCCAGTTATCAGTAATTCAGTTATTAGAAATCTCAAATATCAGTCACTCAGTTATCAGAACTCAACATTCAGTTTCTGTATGATCCCGAATACAATATATGTGCATAGGATTGCACACTCAGTATTTACAAGAGTCTCAGTTATCCATGTACTCTCATTCAGTCATGTTCATATCATTCTGTCAGTCATCATCTCATGCATATAATCCTATGTATATCAGCCTACCTCACTTAGCATACCAGTACATTCAAAGTACTGATGCATACCTTTTCTTTTGCGCTATGATGTTTCATATCATAGGTTTGAATGCACAGGATCCAGATCATACTCAACAGTTCAGATTAATAGCAACGACTACAGTGGTGAGTCCTCATATTTTGAGGACTGAGTTATTCTTTTCAGTATTTAAGTAAACTCATTTTATTTTTTTGAAGTTAGTTGGGGACTTGTCCCATCAACCCATGTCTGTACCCCAAACATCACACGGTGCTCAAAATCACGAAGGACCACAAGCTAACCCATGATTGGTACCTGCTGTGAGCACTGAATAGTAATACTGTAATAATACGAAAGTAGAGCTAAAATGCCATATGGTTCACAAACATTGAAAACCAATACTAAAATACTGATGTAATCCTTAAAAAAACTAAACAACTGTCTAAAATAATCTAGTCTGAAAGCCTCTAACTGTCTGGATGGGAGTTGATAGGACAAGTCCCCAACTTACTCCAACAACTAAATAAAATGAGTTTACTAAAATATTGAAAAGAATAACTCAGTCCTTGAAATATGAGGACTCATCACTGTAGTCGCTGCTATTAATCTGAACTGCAAAGTATGATATGGAGCCCGTGCATCCGAACCTATGATATAAAACATCATAGCCTAAAATAAAAGCTATGCGTCAGTACTTTGAATGTACTGGTATGCTATGTGTGGTAGGCTGATATACATGGGTTTATATGCATGAGATGATGAATAACATAATGGTATCAGAGTCGCTCCTGTGTCAACCTTGTGGAAGTGGGCTAGAGTTCAAACTGAGTGTAGTCGAATCCTGATAAGGCGAGGCAAACCTCAGTCCTAAGTGTAGGCAAATCCCATTTGGTGGGGCAAATCTCAGCGAGGATGCTGAGTCTATAAGGGGACTGTATGTAACACCCTAACTTAAGAAAAAGAGTCTCACATTGGCAAAACACAAGAGGGATACTGGGTATATATGTAAGCAAGCCTTACTCCCTAGTGACATATTTTAAAGCTCTACAGGCCTGGGCTCAGAGCTGACAATATCACTAGTTGGTAGGGGAGTTACAGGGGTCTCTCGGGCCTTGATGGTTTGGGATGCCCGTTGCAGCCAGGGCCCTGGCTTGGGTCGTGACATCTTTGTAGTGGAATACTCTAATAAGAAAGCTTCTCACAAAATGATCTCATATATAATTATCATCTTTGAGGAGAGAAGCTCAAGTTTCTTCAAATCTAAAAAAGTATTTTATCATCAAAAGCCTCACCATATCTAATATTGTAAGACTTAAAAAATTAGAAACTTTTTTCTTATAATGGTTTATATTTTGTTTCTAGGTTGATTAAGGTTTTGTTTTGGTGTTTTAATTTTAAAATCATGTCTCAATTTAGAGATTCTTCTGAGTATTTCACCTATAGTTTTTTGTTAAATCTGAGTGTTATCTAGAGGTAGCTAATGGAAGTCTCATAGTATAGTTATTGTGAGGACGTATTGCAATAGAGTTAATGTAAAGAAGTTAAAATTAGGAGGTTAATACCTAGGTTGTAATAAAAAATTTCTTTGAGTTTACTTCATATTGTTGGTAAAATTATACTAGGGTAGATCGTGGTTTTACTCCTTTGAGCAAAGAGGTTTCCACGTAAATATCTCTTGCTATTAGATACCTTCCTGCATTTTCTCTTCGTGTTCTTATTGTAATTAGATATTCTCATATAGGAACCTGATACCAAATCGGTCTTAGCTATAGTTGTGGACCCTTACGAACCATCACAACTGAAAACTAAGGAGTTTGATTTACTGACTGTCTTTGAAGATTCTACTGATATAACTAATATTGTTTACTAGGACAACACCTTTAGCTACCTTTATGTGAAATAAAGGTAACTACACTGCAAACTAAGCCCTCTGAAAGTAACGAGGACAAATCCCAAATTTGATAAAATTAAGCCTATTAAAGTGTCCAGTTTCAAACCTAAATTTTTGAAGCTGCATCGTAATATGATGCAGCACCCAAAGGAAATCAATATATGGACTATATAGTGTGTAATAAAGATGAATTTAATCACTATTTCTAACAAGTAACTAGACACAATTGAGATATGAATATGATATTTATTCAAGATAAAGAAATCACTTAATATATATGGACTATATAGTGTGTAATAAAGATGAATTTAATCACTATTTCTAACAAGTAACTATACACAATTGAGATATGAATATGATATTTATTCAAGATAAAGAAATCACAAAATAATAACATAAAATATATCGAGTATATGAACCATAAACTGATCTAAATATCTGACAAGGTGGCTAAAGTGATTACTAAATCATAAGGAGATGGAAGTGAAATATTTAAAAAGCCTTTTATTAAAAATGAAACTAAGTAACTAGCAACTTGTGTAAATGAAACTGAATAGTTGGATAGCTTAAATATCTGAATAAACTGAATGCATATGCATCATAAAGAAACTTTCAATAAATTACTGCCCTCTACCAAATTTATATTATCAGTAAAATAACTGAGATTTCAATTTGAAGAGTTTTTTTTATAACCAAACATACAATATATAAGCCCATGATGACAATATATTTCCCATGTTGGAGAGATTCATCCTATACCTTTCCAAGGTATAGAACAAAGCATAAACCTATGGATCCATATTGAGCACTCACGCTAAAGAGGAATCACCCACTTCAATAATAATCTAACCTATGGTGGAAACGTAGTTATGTGATATATGTTCTTGAACCTGTATCCCTATCAATGCTAAATAATTATCATAAAACATATCTATGCTTATATTTAAAGTCATAAACATACATTGAAAATTATGCTTGGAACCTTGGCTCAAAAATCATATCATGATAATATACTCTTGGTGATTCTTGACTCTCCATTGTCTGAAACATACTAATGGTGAGCCTTAGCTGTAAATCATTATAAATCATGCTAAATTGAACTTCAAATATACAAGAATTTTTTTTTCTTTTCAAACATATCAATATTAATAAGAGTAGCTTGTAAAATTTGGCGAAGTGGATGAAAATATAAGACAACTTCAATAAGATACGACATAGACTTTTAAAATCTTAAGATAAGTTTATAAGAATTTTTAAAAAATAATAGACAAGAAAAGGAATTAGGGTTCAAGGAATGCTTAAATTTCCGAAGCTTCAACTATTATTCATGATAATTCAAGGAATTGTATCAAGAGATAAAGGACTAGATTTTAAAGATTCAAAATCACAAAATCCTAACTTGACACAAACTAAATTAAAACTAAAACTTTATTTTTCAGAGATTAGGATCTTCATATTGAAGGTTTAACCTTACATACCCTTATTTTCTACAAATGCCTATGAAAAGTTTGATCTTGGAAGGGGAAGGGTCACAAGAAGCTTTCTTGAATTTTGGAGATGGGTTTCCTTACAAATCCTAGGATTTGTAGTCTAAAATCTTGTTAGAAATTCCTAATTAAAAATTAGAAAAGATTAAAAATATTTTAAAATACATGAGAAGGACATACCTTGTTGTTTGAGGGTGAGGGGAGGAGAGAAAACTAAGGGGAGGAGAGAAAACTATCTTGGGACTGATGAGAATGAAAAATAAATTGAAAAATTAGAGAAAACAATTTTTTAATTAATCACGTCGGCCAATTGTGTGGTCCTCTTATGGTATCACACAATGGGAATATTGTGAACATTTTGAGATATTAAGGTGTCAATTTTAGACAATGTTTTGAAGCTATTATGCGACTCCAAAGTGTGTACAACACAATCATCCTATATTTCTATCTTTTGGTAAAATGATCATACTCCAGACTTAGATTTTAACGAGTGGTCAATGGCATTGGAGAAAACCTCAAAGACCTTCAATTTGACATGTATTAAGTCACATAAATCTTTATATTTTTATAGGAGTGCTTTTTTGAAGTTGACCTAAGCTAGAACTTATGTGAAAACTTAATCAATAAAAAGTCTCTCAACTCAACTTTGTCCTAGAGGTTTCTTATGACCTTAATTCATATCCAATGTACTTTTCATACTAATGTATTAATCTTAACACCTATTTATAATTCAAATGCATTGGGTTTGGTTCTATCAACATTCATATAATGGTTAAAATCTTAGATTGAATGTTTCAGGTGTTACAACTTGTAGATCAACTTCACAGGATTTTCGGGGTCTTGCATGCCCCAGAAACTGAGTCAATTGAGTTAGCATCATTACAGTTGTATAATACGATAGTAGTATGGTAAGAGAATTGGTAGAAGTTTAGAGGGAAATATGAACCTCCACCCATGTAATATAGTTTCATAGAGGCCTTCTTAGATCACTACTTACCACTACAGATACAGGGTACTTGAGTAGACTAGTTTTAGAATCTTCGATAATGTAGTAGAACTCTCCAAGAATATGTTCTAAGATTTGATTTACTTGATAGATATACACTATAATTTATTAGTATGATGCATGATAATGTATGTTGGTTTGTGGCAAGGGTTGACTTAAAGTATATCTAGGCTTGTACTAAAGTGACACTAAATTGTGATGTATATTTCTCTCGAATTCAAGCCTTTGCATAGAACATATAAGAGGTCTTACATTAATACTATATAACTGAGAGGGGTGAGAGAGATTAGTAGAAGATCTAGGCTCATAAGGTTTCAGATAAAGGTTTAGGATGGTTCCGAACCTTAATATCCTAGAAGTACACCTAGGATCCCAGCATAACAGTCCTAGGGTAGCAGGTTAGATCATCAACAACTATCATATTTGGGTAAGAGCTCATGAGAATTAGGATCACAATAATATAGGAGTTCAGGCCAGGTCTAATCATCTATGACGCATTGTGATACTTGCAATGGGACTCATTCTAAGATGTGTAATTTGGGCTTTACGACATGTTATTCTTGTGGTCAAAAGGGGCATAAGTTGAGCTTTACAACATGTTATTCCGATGGTCAAAACGGGCATATGTTGAGAGATTTCCTAGCTAGATACTAATGGGATTCAAGATAGTGTATTGGGTCAGTACAAGGGTCATCTTCATCAGTACACTCTGTTGACACCCTATTTTGGTCCAACATTTTCAAAATAAATAGTTTTAGACTTCTATTGATTAAAGAACACAAAGTTCAATTTTAACACATTTTTATTCAATTTAACACAAGTTATTAATAATTATCCTTATTTTAAAAATATATTGGGATCTTTATCAAATTATTATTATTATTAATTAATTTTTAAATTATCACTGATATGTGCACGATCTTTTATAAATAAATGTTACTTCAATTTTGTTAAATTATTATTTTGGTCTTCAATTGAGATCACATTCTTGTATGATATTAAATATATTTCTTAATTTATTTTTTATCAGTCTGTTAATTCATAAAAGACAAAGAACATATTTTCTACATAGATTAAATAGTCATAATTTTGGATGATTCGTGGTTTTGAATAGCCCATGATTTTCTAAAACCGTGATATTGAGCATACAATTTTGCTCTTGAGTGATTTCAGTTAATCGATAAAACTATTTCACTTTTTTCACAATTAATAGTGGTAAAAAAATTTCAAAACTGACAAAATCCTAAGATATTTTTTCCTTCCATTTTAGGTCAAAATAATCCATGGCTTTCCTCTTTCCCTTTCCAGCCACCACCTTGTCGAAATCCGACACAAAAATAACCAAACACCATCAGTGAGAAACCTTACTGTTATTCCTTTAATCTTCTCATTGTCGCTCTGAAAAAATTTACTACAAAACAACCCTGTTGTCCCTCTCACGTCCTCACTATCAGTGAACTTCAAAGAGCTCGGACGATCAAAATAACAGTCCATTCCTCTTTCTCCAATTTTTTTCAAGTGAACTCACTTTCATCACTATCTAAACCCCCACAAGATTCGATAAGCTCCATTACGATGTCGCTGCTCTAAGAATGTCAAACCAGACTACTCTTTCTTTTTTTATTTATCCTAACACCACTCCCGAGAAATCCGTCCACAATGATGAAACCAATAGCAACATCCACCGATGATAACCCCAAATCTGTCTGAAATAATTCATCTCCGTTAACGTTCATTATTTAGTTTGAACTACGACAAATATTGCATACTTATTGCTACTAATTCTATTTATTTTTAATCTTGGTTGCGTATTCTATTTATTTTGAACTTATTTAGTTATTTGAGATGTTTTTTCAGTGACCTATTATTTTTTTTTTTTTGGTGAACTTGAAATTCGGGTAATGTTTTGATAGTCTACTTTTATATTTATTTTTGTTTGATACTCCTGCAGTTGTATATTTCTCTACTGATTTGTAAGTTGGCTCTGCATTGTGGATAATATACCTTGGCTATTTCATTTGGCTAGTTATTTATTTCTTTAGTTAGTTATTTATCCACTAGTTAGCTTTTCATAGGCTTCTATCACTTTTCAATATTTTTTTTGTTTCATTAAAGTGGTATCATGTTTTGGGTTACTGATTTAGATTTGATTATTTCTTTGTAATTGAAATAATTCATCTACGTTAACGTTCGTTGTTTAGTTTAGTTAGAGGTTTGAACTACGACAATTATTGCATACTTATTGCTGCTAATTGAATTTATTTTTAATCTTGGTTGCATATTCTTTTTATTTTGGACTGATTTAGTTATTTGAGATGTTTTTTCGATGACCTATTTTTTTTTTTTTGGTGAACTTGAAATTTTGGTAATGGTTAGATAATCTACTTTTATATTTAGTTTTGTTTGATACTCCTACAGATGTGTATTTCTCTACTGGTTTATAAGTTGGCTCTGCATTTTGGATAATATACATTGGCTATTTATTTATTTCTTTAATTAGTTATTTATTTATCCACTAGTCAACTTCCCATAGGCTTCTACCCCTTTTCAATATTTTTTATGTTACATTAAAGTTGTATCATGTTTTTGGGCTACTGATTTAGATTTGATTATTTCTTTGTAATTGCTATTTTATTAGATAACATTAATGTTAGTTTGGTTATTACTTGTTATTATATTGGTGTTGTTATTTGTTATTGGTGATTTTTATTTATTGTTGGTTGATTTACGTGCTACCTTTGACATTTTACCCTCATATTATTTCCAACTTACGTTAAATTGAAAATATAGTATACTTGGTCAATGATAAAATCTTCCCATTGAATTTTGGAGTTCTTTTCATTATAAAGGACGAATTTTATTTTAAGTTCAATTATTTTATTGGAGATTCCATACTTGCCAATGATTAAATTTCTCTGTAAAATTTCTGAGGCCTCGATATTATAAAATTTGAATTTTATTTTTAAGTTTACTATTTGATTATTTCTTTTACAAGTTTCAATACTTAGCCGATAAAGAAATTATAATATTCCGTACTTTTTTCTAGCTAATTTCATCTCAAAAATGTCTAGTATTAACATCTAAATTGAATGATGGTTATTCCAGTTATTCCATCAGTAATTTACAAGATTTTTACTTTTTGTCATGTGGGAAATTCAATAAGCTTTCCATCGATATAAGATTCACCCAAATCCTATAACCGGGTCAGAAGTTACGACTATTTCAAGTTTCCATCGTAAAACAACGCCATATTAGTCAGTGGCGTACCGCGCCACTAGAGGAAATGACATTTGGCAAATTATAGTAGGGGTCCACAATTATGGCGCTTCGCGCCAGGGCCCAAATTCAGAATTGACCATTTTCCAGTGTCTCAGTGCGATTTCCCCCGCGTTGCACCAAAGTTCCAGGCCATAAAGAAAGTGACAACGTAATGGCCCAGCGTCGTGCCATCCCTCAATTTCCCAATTGTTAAAATACAGTGACACAACAAGATAGCGTCGCGTCGCGCCAAGGGTCCAATTCGGGAAATTTTCACTGAAATTAAATGACGTGTCCAGGGTTAAAAGGGTCAACTTTCCACCCCTATTTAACACCTTTAACACGTGATTCAGCCATTTTTCACCCAAAATATACTAGTTTCTCTCATGTTTCTCTCAAGAACAAGTTAGGTTTTTCAGAGAAGATCTAATTTAAAGAAAGTTTCACCGTCAATCTTCCCGAAATCGTGAACTAAGGTATGCATAGTGTTCATTCATGGAATCCTTTCGTCCATAAAGCCCAAGAATCCTTTTTCTAAATTCAAGTTTATGGATTTTCTTATGAATTTCATGATTGGGCTACTCTTGTTCATATGGATAATGAGAAATTGAATTCTACTCCATGTTAGGTGATAAATTCTATGTGGGTTAAATAATTAAAACTATAGATTCATGCAAACCTATGACTAAACCCTTGAATGATGAAAATAGAATTTAACCATGATGTTTAATTATTGTACAATGATGTTTACATGTACCATGCCTACAATATGTTTGATTAAATGCCTAGATGAAGGAAAATTGCCTAACTAGCATGATACCATGAAATCCCCATGTATGTACAAGTTATGGTTGTCACATGTTTTGATGAAATGATTCTATAAATGGATTATGGATTATGTTGTTAGTTATATGTTCAAGTAAGTTATGCTTGGTCAGTTTCCTTCCATCGAGTCCTGGGGGTACTCGTACTGGAAACATTAGTTGTGTGCCTAGAGCCATGTCATGTTTTCATGATACTCTCAGTCAAAGCTATGATCCTTAGACTTTAGACAATCTTATGACTCAGGAAATCTCCAAGATGTCATGAACTCAGTCAGTTGTTAGATATAAATAGTATTCCGTTAGTCAACGGAATTCAGTAATTCAACCTATGTTCAGTTCAGTAAATCATGTTTAGAATCTATTTAGATGGGAGTAGGAATTAGCACCGAGTGAACCCAAGGATAGGAACACACACTATCAGATGAGTGTGTGATCCTTAGAAGTCATCCTTGCGTGTCAGAACTACGTAGCCAGTATAGGTTAAGACATCAACACTATTTGATAAGAGTTGATGAGGTGGCTAAGCACTGTCAGATAAGGGCCCCACCATTCTCGTATAGGGGACACTATCAGATGAGGGTCACCCATAGCTTGTCCTTACCGGTGGCATGGTATTGTCACCCTTCTAATTAGGGTTACATATTGGACTCCAACTAAGCCATAATGGCATATCAGGGGCATGTCGGTTAGATAACTACTTCCCATAGTTTTATGTTACAGTATCAGGATTGTCAGATATAGTTAATCAGTTCTCAGTAATAGAACTCAGATAGTTCTTCAAATTTTAGGACTGTCAGATATAGTGAAATTAGATACAGTATGGAACTCAGATAGTTCCATCAGATTCAGGACTGTCAGATACAGTCACTCATGTTATCAGTTATATTCAGATTTAGTAATCATGTTATCACAGTATTAGTGTCAGTTGTTATGTTTCATACATGTATTCTCATGCTCATGATAGTTAGTCAGTTATTATTATTGTTCATGCATATGAACCCTATACATTCAACCTAACTCACATGCATACCAGTACATTCAAAGTACTGACACATTTGCGCTATGGTGTCTTATACCATAGGTTCAGAGACGCGAGCTCTAGAGCAACAGTAAATTCTAGATATCCGCAGACAAAGTTAGAAGTGAGTTCTCATGTTTTGAGGACATGATTATTTCCCTATTATATCATTAATGAGTTTATTAGTTAGCGTTAGTTTTGGACATGTCCTATCAACTACTTACTCAGATAGTTTAGTCAGTTAGAGGCTTTCTAGACTATCATGTTTCAGACTTTAGTATGTTCAGTTTTATTTTGGGTATTCTATTACCCCACACAGATGTTATATCATTCAGGTCATGTTTATTATTGAACCTTATGGACTTTCAGTTTATGTTTCCACATTATAATGCATTTTATGCACTATATAGGTACAAATATCTATCATGGGTTAACTTGTGGTTCTTTTGGGGTCATGAGCACTGTGTAGCATTTCGGGTACCATATTTGGGGCGTTACAAACTTGGTATCAGAGCCTAAGGTTCAATAGAGTCCTAGGATGTCTGAAAGCCGCATTTAGTAGAGTCTTGTACATGGGTATATTGTGCGCCAAATTTATGCGCAAGAGGCTATAAAATATTTTAGGAACAGTTTCCCTTCTTTCGGTATTCATTTCATGCCAGTGAGCATAATCTCAAGTCAATATCTCAGTCTAATCCGTTTCTCCCTTGCTTCTATAGAACAAGCCTCCTAAAAGAAGAAACGAGAATCAGCCAGCCTCTCAGCTCGAAGAACCTTTGGGCGAACATATTTCTCATGCAGAGTTCCGACCTGCATTTACTACTCTTGCTAACTCAGTTGCTACTAAGAATGAATGACCAACTTTCATTTTGTCCAATCCAGTGGCCAATTCAGCTGCAGCCAGGATTCGGGATTTCACCCGAATGAATCCTCCATCCTTTCTCGGGTCTAAGGTAGGTGAGGACCCTCAGGATTTCATTCATCAAGTTCAAAAGGTGACAGACATCATGAAGGCGACTACTGTTGAGAGTGCTGAGCTAGCTGCATATCAGTTGTAGGATGTGGCTCATACTTGGTTCAAACAGTGAAAGTCAAAGAGGTCAGATGATGCAGGTCCTTTAGAGTGGGAGGAGTTTGTCACTGCATTCTTAGACAAATTCTTTCCCCAAGAGCTTTGAGAGGCTAAGGTGCTAAAAATCATCAACCTCAGACAGAGAAATATGATGGTGACAGAGTATTCTCTTAAGTTTACTCAATTAGCTAGATATGCCCCTCGTGTGGTTGCAAATAACAGGGCCAAGATGAGTAAGTTTATTTCAGAGGTGAATGATAACGTAGTTAATAAGTGTTGATCCACCATGCTGAATAGTGACATGACTTTAGCCAGTCTTATGAATCATGCTCAGCAGATAGAGAAAAATATGATTAAGTAGAGGGAGAAACAGAGTAAGAGAGAGAAGACAGGTAGTTTCAACTTCACTCAGTCTAAATCAGAAGGAGGAAACTATTCCCAGTTTCGTCCTAAGTCATCATTTCCAGCCCCTTCTTCAGCCAGTGCTCCAGTTCCTAAGTTCAGGTAGGGTAACAGAGATAGAGCGCCAGGCTTTAGGTCTTAGGGTAGTTTTAGCAATGCCCAAACTAATCCCCTTTGTCAGACATATGGTAAGAACCACAAAGGTGCTTGCAGAGCTAGTAGCAATGTCTATTTTGATTGTGGCAAGCCAGGCCACAGAGTCAGAGACTACCCTCATTCAGGTTATCAGAGTCATCTCCACTCCTCAGCTCAGTCTGGTCACCCGAATCAGTAGGGTGCCACCACCAGTGCTACTAGTGGGAAATGCCCAAATTGTCTCTATGCTCTTCAGTCCTAACAAGATCAGGAAAATTCTCCTGATGTAGTTACTGGTACGTTATAGATCTTTTATGTGCATATTTACGTTGCTACATCCAGGAGCTTCTTTGTCTTTTGTTACTCCCTATAAAGCAGGTGATTTGAGAATCAGTCCCAAAATCCTAGAAGTGCCTTTTTCAGTCTGTACCCCAGTGGGTTAAACCATCATAGCTCGACGGGTATACAGGAATTTCCCGATTATGATATTTCAGAAAGTCACTTCAGCAAACTTAGTCGAATTAGAGATGACTTATTTTGATGTCATTATCGGCATGGATTGTCTTCATTCCTGTTATGCCACAGTCGATTGTAGAAATAAAATAGTCCAGTTTCAGTTTCAGAATGAACCCGTCCTTGAGTGGAAGGGTATTACTTCAGCGTTCAGAGGTCACCTTGTTTCCTACCTTCATGTACGGAAAATGATATCTAAAGGATGTGTCTATCATCTTGTTTGAGTTAAGAACACTAGTTCCGAAACTCCCAGCATTGAATCATTTCCAGTTGTATGTGAATATTTAGATGTCTTACCCAAAGATCTTCCTGGAATTCCTCCCGAAAGAGAAATCTACTTCGGCATTGATCATTTTCCAGATACTCAGCTTATATCTATTCCGCCACACAGAATGGAACTAGCAGGACTCAGAAAACAAAAAGAACAATTGAAGGATCTTTTAGGAAAGGGATTCATCAGGCCCAGTGTTTCCCCATAGGGCGCTCCAGTATTATTTATGCGCAAGAAAGACAATTCTCTTAGGATGTGTGTAGACTATCGTCAACTCAATAAGGTCACGGTATTGAATAAGTATCCTTTTCCCTAAATCGATGACTTGCTTGATCAACTTTAGGGTGCCAGTTATTTCTCTAAGATAGACCTCAGATCCTTTTATCATCAGCTCAGAGTTAGAGAATATAATATTCCAAAAAAAGCTTTTCGTACTCGGTATGGTCATTTCAAATTCTTAGTTATGTTCTTTGGTATTACTAATGCCCCAGCAACTTTTATAGACTTGATGAACCGTGTGTTCAAGCAGTACGTGGACATGTTCGTCATAGTCTTCATAGATGATATTCTAGTTTATTACCGCAGTGAGCGTGATCATACAGACCATCTCAGAACAGTACTTCAGACTCTCAGAGATCATCATCTATTCTCCAAATTCAGTAAGTGCGAATTTTGGCAAAGGTTAGTAGTATTCCTTGGTGATATCATTTCCGGTGATGGCATTAGAGTCGATCCTCAAAATACCAAAGCAGTAAGAAACTATCCTCGCCCTGTCTCTCCATCAGATATTAGGAGTTTCTTGGGTTTGGCTGGCTATTACAAATTGTTTGATGAGGGATTTTCTTCTATTGCATCCCTTATATCCAGATTGACTCAGAAGAAAGTCAAGTTTTAGTGTTCTAATCCTTGTGTGAAGATTTTTCAGGAGTTAAAGTGTAATACCCCGGGAAATTTTTCATTGAAATTTTGTGCGTAAACGTGTTGGGTTCTATCTTAGAGAATGAATTATAAATTTTTGGTGCGGAATGTCATAGATTATGACCCACTATTGCGTAGAGTATCGAATAATACTTCAAACGATATGTGGATCATCTAAAACAGACACCTGAGCGACGAGTTATGAACATTCCGATCGAACCGTGAATAGTAATAAATAGTAAAACGTGCAGGAAAAAAAAGTACTGAGGCCTGGCGTATTTTTGCTCCAACTTTAAACGATCATAACTCCTTGTACATAATGATATAGGTAATCTACAATATATCAACGGAAAGATATGCGAGTCCAATTTACGATGAAATTGGTTTAATCCAATTTGTCTATAGGAGCAAAAAGTTATGGTCGATCTACTTCAGCCTATCAAAAGTGAATTTTTGGGTCAACTTCAAACTATCATAACTCCTCGTACAAAATGATATGGGTGAGATACTATATATCAACAGAAATATATGAGAGTCCTCTTTCTAATGAAATTGGTTTCATCCAATTTGGATATCGGAGTAAAACGTTATGGTTGATCTACTTCAGACTATCAAAATAGTTCACCAAAGGACACATTCGAGAATTATTTGATTTTTAGGGGCGTTTTGATCATTTCACCTCACCCAAAATCCGTCCAAACCCTATATTAAAGCCTATTAGAAGCATTATATGTTATATTTCATCAAATTCCCTCAAAAGGAAAACCCTAAGCTCCTACATCCAACTTCAAGAACCTCCAAAGTTCACCATTAATTCTGCAAATTTATTCAAGATTCTAAGTTCCTAGTTCAAGAACTCCAAGAACCATGATTCAAAGGAACGATTAACATCTCAAAAATGAGTATCGATCTAAAGTTCATCATTCAAGGTATGTGGGGTTTTTCAACAAGAACAATCTTTTGTTCTAGTTCCCAAAAGTAATTTTCTTTACAAAGATATGATTTTTATATGTTTATTATGATTTTGGAGCATGAACTTATATTCTAACTTGGTTATCTTGAGATTATGATGTTTATGACTTTGAAAAGTCGAATTTATATAAAATTATGACTTAAAGCATGATGCTTGAAAGAAATTTACTATGATTTTGATATTTGGGTCTTGAACCCCATTTCAAATTGTGTTTTTGAGAAAATGTGTGTTATATGCATGTTGATGTTGAATATTTGAGATGTTTTGAATGATTTGACCTTTTTGTCGTGAATGAGTAATTTTGAACTCGACTGTGAAAGAAATCCATGTTTTTATTGATTATGATAAAGGGGTAGCAAATTGGCTCCCGATGAAAATTGTTGAAGTGTTTATTGTGGATTTTCTTTAATGTGAGCCTAAGGCTGATTTAAATTTCTGAGCTAAGTCCGGGAGTAATCTTTAGCACCGAGTGGGAGGTATAAAGTGACCTTACTTCCCTAGAACTATGTTCCCCCATAGGATGTGAGACTGAGGCTGATTTATATAGTGATCACTAGTGTTTTTAAATTGATACGGGAAGTCCTACTCCGATGGCAAGCATAGGACGGCTCTCCCCAACGTGGGTTGTACGTTGGACTCCATGTGGCTCACATGGTTTATGTCGGTTATAGGATCTCCCAATGTGTGTGTGTGTACTCTTCTATCTGAGATGAAAACATATTTGCTTAAAAGGCTGAGTTTGAGAAAGTCATCATTCTTAAAAAATTTAAGGAATATATTCTAATGAGAATTGACATGAGATTTGATTGTTTTGATGATTTGAAATTGAGTTGAAAGTTAATTGAGAACGTATTGTAATGACTCACTTATTTTAATTTACATTTATTATTCATCCATGATTTTGATAATTTAATTCAAGCTAAGTGAGTCATCTATATCAGTATGCATAATTTTATATACTGTGATGATATTAAGATATTATTTTATATATGCATTGCACCCCCATATGCTCGGTATCTTTCCATGGTACTGACCTATATATTTATATGTGGGCTATATTTTCTCAGAATGTAGGTACAAGGTATAGTTGCACCTTCGGATCCAGTCAGTTCCTGGTATCCAGTTAGCAGGTGATGAGTCCTTTTGATTCAAGGGCTTGGGTTAGTTATGCAGAGTTTATAGTGTTGTATTTTATTTATTCGGTCGTATTGAGTTGGGGTAGTCGGGAGTCATGACCCGGCTACCTACAGTCAGTACTAGTAGAGGCTTCATAGACAGTCAGTAGAAGTTGATATATTTTGTTTCAATTTTGGTTGTAAAGGTAGAATTGTAATTCTGTAAAATTCTATATTTGTATCGATCAGATTCAGAAAAGAGTTAATTTCTGCTGATTTTTATGGATTTGTACTTTGCCAGTAGAAGGGTTAGCTTGGGGTCACCTGTGACCCTAAGCACCGTGTGATGTCTCGGGACCCAATTTTGGGGCGTTACGAACTTGGTATCAGAGCACAGAGTTCAAGTGTCCTAGGGTGTCTATGAAGTCATGTCTAGTAGATTCTTGCGGAACGGTACAAAGACATTTGTACTTTTCTTCGAGAGGCTACAGGGCATTTAAGAAATATTTCCCATCTTTTAAGTCTAAGATCGTTCTATAAAAAGGTTCTGCAAGAAGCTTATATAAATTCTTATCTTACTCTATTCTGGCCAACTCTGCCTCATTTTCAAGGTATCAGAAATAGTTAAGCTTAATTCTCCGTAGATAGTTATGGGATTGTAAGAGAGATAGAAAGTATCCTGTCAATACTTTTGAGTTCCAAAGATTGAAGTACTTTATTCGTGTTCATAAAAGTCGTGAACTAAGCCTAGGTTAGGTGTGCTTTCAGATTCCTCCTCAGAATATACAATGTTAATCTATACTTCTCCCTCTATGTATTATTTTTGAGATAACATGATTCGCAAGCTCCAGTTCTTCCCCAGGTAATGCTTCTATATTTTCTAGAAGAAATTTCAAAAGTTACACAAAGGGCTTGAGAGGAGCTCTCTAGTGTGTTAAGTTCCTTAAGTTGAAAGTTATGCCCTCATTCTTATGAGTTGTTTAATTAAGACAGAGTAAGGTGTATTCTTATATTGTTGAATATTGTGTGTCAAGTTTCTGTCTCTTGTATTATGTAATCTTGTTATTATTATGTTTGTGAAAAATCAAAGTCTAGTGAAGTCGTGTGGGGCTCTTTCGATTCACTAGCACAACTGCTTTGTTATTCATCTCAATTTTTTTTCAAAACTCATATTCAAAGCCTAGTGGAGCCGTGTGCGGCCTATTGCAATCCACTAGCAACTTGTAGTTCATCTTGTTCCTTGTGCTGGCTGAAAATATGAGATGTGGAGGTATAGTAGTAAGAAGGATGATAAGTGTGATTTGTTGAGCATAAGTATAGCAAAATCCCTTTTTGCATGCAATTGGGTTAATAGGAAGTGATATAGTTTGTTCGAGGTATGAAACGGGTGTTGACAGTATTTATATGACAGAAAGTATAGGTTAGTAATGGAAATACATAGTGGGTAAGTGTTGTTAATCTAGGCGCTCTCCAGATTGCAAGAGGAAGTTAAGTTAAGACGTAGAGAGCTATGAACTATGTTAAGTTGTGTATGATGGATAGATAGTAGTGACGGGTGAAAGAAGGATGTGTTAATGGATTATGAATAAGATAGTCTATATGATTAGGACCAATTATTATTGTTATGAAGTTTAAGTGGGCTAGTGTTCATGGATGTGTTGTTTTATAATCTTCACGTGGGAGTTATGTGTGAGATGGAGTTGTAAATTATGTGAAGTGTGAGACCTTAAGTTTGAACTATTGGTGATCATGAAGCCGAATGTGACGGTTTTCGGATTAATGGTATTAGTTGCCGGAAGTGACCTAATAGGCTTGAACAGTGTACATAAGAGTTTAAGTGTAGTTGACTTGTAATTAAGTTTAATATTATATTATGATGAGAAAGTTCACCCAAGATATTATGGGACTGCTTTAATTTTGAGGATTAGTATATGTGGTGTAGTGAGTCGTGCCACGAAATTGTTGGATGGATAAATACTAGTTAGACGATGGATGATGTTTTGATGGCTAAGTTAAGGAGAGGCGTATGATTGGAAATGTTTAGCCTCTTAAGTGTGATTTTGATTCTTATGGGTTAGAAACATAAGTTCATAGGCATGGTATTAGAGGAAGAAGACAGAAGTAGCATGGTCTATCAAAAGGTTAGAAAGTATTCAAGTTGAGCTAATAGAAATAAGAGTTGAAGCACTAGATGGTGTACATTCTAGCGATAGAGATATTCCTGGAGATTCAAAATTAGTAAGGATTTGAGAATTTGAGTGGTGGTTTAAAGCTAAGGGGGAGATGATAGAACAAGTAGTCAAGTCAACCTTTTACATTTTAGTAGAAGTACCAGTAAGTTGTAAATTTGCTATGAGAAAGATCGGTGCTTGACCCAATGTTATTTCAGTATTTTCAGCTGTCCCAAAACCTACTCATGCTTTACATTTCAGTTCCATGATCTTAATTCATGTTCCTACACGTGATGGAGAATTACATACTCTTCTAGTTTCCAAAAATGAGAAATTCCAGTTCTTCTAGCAGTTGGAATCACATTCCATAAGTTATGAGCTCTAAATTTAGGGCATGCCACCCTTGACTCATATACTAGAGTTTTACAGTATGTTCAGTTACAGTACTCAGGCAATACTCTTATTGATCAGTGAGATTCAGTTTCCGTTATGGGTGTCTTCAGTTTTGATACCTTAATGAACCCATTGTATTTGATATTTTATTCCTAACGCCTCAATAGAGAGAGTCAAGCTATTTACATTATCCCTTCATGTTTCAGGTCTTCATGTTTTAAAATTTTGTGACCTTTTCATTAAGTCAAGCTAGTGGTGTTGAGCAGTTGTCTAGAAGGGAGAGAAGATACTTCCTTATCTATGATAGAAGGTGGTGTGCTCACAGCGGTTAAGTGAAGTTAGATTGAGGCTAAGTCCTTGATACATGTCATGGTTAGTTGAAGTTTTAAATGTTTATTTGGAAAGATTGTTGTGCGTTGGTTTTATGCACTTCTATGAGATTGTAGGAATAGTAATATAGAGTTTTTGTATTTAGTTCAATTGGTTGAGAAAATGTTATGTGTGCCATTTAAAGAATTGTCTAGTATGTGTGAATGATGTAGTTGATGGAATCTTAGAGAAAGCGAGGAAGATGCTTTATGAGTGTTCGTTTAGAGGTGCATGTGCGAAGTGCGTATGTGGTTATGAGTATAGGCTTGAGTGTTATGGTTGTATATCTAAAAGAATGCACTGCAAGTTAGCGGATCCCTAGTATAAGATTGTATGTGGTTGTTGGAGTAGCAATAAGAGTTATGTTTGAAGTGAGGAGTTGTGAGGCTCAGTGTGTATTGAGGTTCATGATATAGATTAATATTATAGTGTTATGTGGCGTATCTCATGAGTACTTGGAGTTAGGCTTGAACATAGTCGAGGGAGTAGTTGGGAAGTGTTTCTAAGTTTGGAAGCAAGGAGTTATGTTTCCCAAGACCTAGAAATTCCTATTTTAATTTATGCCATATGGGTCCTTGTTCCCATACGATAGGATTGTATCAAATTATGGTTCATTTTCTCCCCGAACGATGTCATTTGAATCTTTTGGAGGGAGTGTTGAGGGACGTTTCATTTGGGCGCAAGTGGTCCTTCTTTTAATGAGATCCCCTTCGAGACCTTTGATTCTCAGTCTCTGAATAAACCAAAGATACCGATTTCTCAAAATCAGTCTCCTTTGTTTAAGATCCAACTATGTGACCATTCTCATTATGAATCGCATGTTCTATGAAGTATTGAAAGTTTGGAGTGAAGTAAGTGGATTGATTTTGTTATCCCAGCCTTTTGTCCTCATTTTCATGGTATTCAGTACTTATTCATCGACATTCGAGGACGAATGTTTCCAAGAGGGAGATGATGTAATACCCTGGGAAATTTTTCGTTGAAATTTTGTGCGTAAATGTGTTGGGTTCTATCTTCTCGAATGAATTATAAATTTTTCGTGCAGAATGTCTTATATTATGACCCACAATTGCGTATAGTATCGAATAAGCTTTCCAACGATATGTGAATCATCCAAAACGGACACTCGAGCGACGAGTTATGAACATTCCAATCCAACCGTGAATAGTAGTGAACAGTAAAATGTGCAGGAAAAAAAAAGTACTGAGCCCTGGTGTATTTTTGCTCCAAATTTAAACAATCATAACTCCTTGTACATAATGATATAGGTGATCTACTATATATCAAAGGAAAGATCTGCGAGTCCTCTTTCCGATGAAATTGGTTTCATCCAATTTTTCTAATGGAGCAAAAAGTTATGGTCGATCTACTTCAGCCTATCAAAAGTGAATTTTTGGGTCAACTTCAAACGATCATAACTCCTCGTACACAATTATATGGGTGATATATTATATATCAACGGAAATATATGAGAGTCCTCTTTCTAATGAAATTGGTTTAATCCAATTTGGATATCGGAGTAAAACGTTATGGTTGATCTACTTCAGACTATCAAAACAGTCCACCAAAGGACAAATTCGAGAATTATTTGATTTTTAGGAGCGTTTTGGTCATTCCCCTCACCCAAAATCCGTCCAAACCCTATATTAAAGCCTATTAGAAGCATTATATGTTATATTTCATCAAATTCCCGCAAAAAGAAAAACCCTAAGCTCCTACATCCAACTTCAAGAACCTCCAAAGTTCACCATTAATTCTGCAAATTTATTCAAGATTCCAAGTTCCTAGTTCAAGAACTCCAAGAACCATCATTCAAAGTCACGATTAACATCTCAAAAATGAGTATCGATCTAAAGTTCATCATTCAAGGTATGTGGGATTTTTCAACAAGAACAATCTTTCGTTCTTGTGCCCAAAAGTAATTTTCTTTACGAAGATATGATTTTTATATGTTTATTATGATTTTGGAGCATGAACTTATATTCTATCTTAGTTATCTTGAGATTATGATATTTATGACTTTGAAAAGTCGAATTTATATGAAATTATGACTTAAAGCATGATGCTTGAAAGAAATTTACTATGATTTTGATATTTGGGTCTTGAACCCCATTTGAAATTGTGTCTTTGAGAAAATGTGTGCTATATGCACGTTGATTTTGAATATTTGAGATGTTTTGAATGATTTGACCTTTTGGTCGTGAATGAGTTATTTTAAACTCGACTGTGAAAGAAATCCACGTTTTTATTGATTATGATAAAGGGGTAGCAAATTGGCTCCCGATGAAAATTGTTGAAGTGTTTATTGTGGATTTTCTTTAATGTTAGCCTGAGTCTGATTTAAATTTTTGAGCTAAGTTCGGGAGTAATCTTTAGCACTGAGTGGGAGGTATAAAGTGACCTTACTTCCCTAGAACTACGTTCCCCCGTAGGATGTGAGCCTGAGGCTGATTTATATAGTGATCACTAGTGTTTTTGAATTGATAGTGGAAGTCCTACTCCGATGGCAAGCATAGGACGGCTCTCCCCAATGTGGGTTGTACGTTGGACTCTATGTGGCTCACATGGTTTATGTCGGTTATAGGATCTCCCAATGTGTGTGTGTGTACTCTTTTATCTGAGATGAAAACATATTTGCTTAAAAGGCTGAGTTTGAGAAAGTCATTCTTCTTAAAAGATTTAAGGACTATATTTTAATGAGAATTGACATGAGATTTGATTGTTTTGATGATTTGAAATTGAGATGAAAGTTAATTGAGAACGTCTTGTAATGACTCACTTGTTTTACTTTACATGTATTATTCATCCATGATTGTGATGATTTAATTCGAGCTAAGTGAGTCATCTATATCAATATGCATAATTTTATAAACTGTGATTATATTAAGATATTATTTTATATATTCATTGCACCCCGATATGCTCGGTACCTTTCCATGGTACTGACCCACATATTCGTATGTGGGCTATATTTTCTCAGAATATAAGTACAAGGTATAGTTTCACCTTCGGATCCAGTCAGTTCGTAGTATCGAGTCAGCAGGTGATGAGTCCTTTTGATTCAAGGGCTTGGGTTTGTTATGCAGAGTTTATAGTGTTGTATTCTCTTTATTCAGTTGTATTGAGTTGGGGTAGTCGGGAGTCATGACCCGGCTACCTACAGTCAGTACTAGTAGAGGCTTCATAGACAGTCAGTAGAAGTTGATGTATTTTGTTTCAATTTTGGTTGTAAAGGCAGAATTGTAATCCTGTAAAATTCTATTTTTGTATCGATCAGATTCAGAAAAGAGTTAATTTCTACTGATTTGTATGGATTTGTATTTTTATTTGGTTGCTTATGAGTTATGCAAGTAGAAGGGTTAGCTTGGGGTCACTTGTGACCCTAAGCACCGTGTGACGTCTCGGGACTCGATTTCGGGGCATTACATAAAGACTCGACTCACCTAAGCTCCAGTATTAGCTTTTCCAGATGGTCCAGATGGTTTTGTTGTATACTGTGATGCATCTAGAGTAGGTTTGGGTTGTGTCCTTATACAGCATGGTAAGGTCATAGCCTACGCCTCCATACAGCTTAAGCCCTATGAGAGGAATTATCCTACTCATGATTATGAGTTAGCAGCTATAGTCTTTGCCTTGAAGATTTGAAGGCATTATCTTTACGGTGTTCATATAGATGTGTTCACTGATCATAAAAGTCTTCAGTATGTATTTTCTCAGAAAGATCTCAATCTTCGTTAGAGAAGGTGTTTAGAGCTCTTGAAATATTATGACATGAGTGTCCTTTATCATCCAGGCAAGGACAACGCAGTGGCTGACGCTCTCAGTAGACTATCCATGGGTAGTGTTTCTTATGTTGAGGACAGTAAGAAGAAGTTAGCTAAGGAAGTCCATCATCTTGCCAGACTAGGCTTTTGCTTAGTCGATACAGAAGAGGGTGATGTATGGGTTCAGAGTAGTTTAGAATCATCTCTAGTTTCTGAGGTGAAAGAAAAGCAAGATAGAGATCCTAGCCTAGTCAAGTTAAAATTGTCAGTCCAGGAGCAGAAAGTAGAGGTTTTCTCCCAAGGGGGGGATGATGTGCTTCGTTGTCAGGGTCGTCTCTTTGTTCCAGGTTTAGATGAAATAAGGAAGCAAATTCTTATAGAAGTGCATGGTGTGCGCTACTCTATTCATCCAGGGGACACAAAGATGTACCGCAACTTGTGGGAAAACTATTACTGGAGTGGGAAGAAGAGAGACATTCCTGAGTTTGTGGCTAAGTACTCTATATGTCAGCAGGTTAAGATAGAGCATCAGAAGCCTAGTAGGTCCATGTAGGAGTTTAGTATTCCTACTTGGAAGTGGGAAGTTGTGAACATGGACTTCGTGACGGGTTTGCCTCGAACTCATCATCAACATGATTCAGTCTGGTTCATTGTAGATAGAATGACTAAATCAGATCATTACCTTCAAGTTCATACCTCTTATTTAGCGAAGGATTACGCCAAACTCTACATTAATGAGTTGGTTAGATTGCACGGTGTTCCGTTGTCCATTATCTCAGACAGAGGTACCCATTTCACCTCTTATTTCTGGAAAGCATTCCAAAAGGGTCTTGGTACCCAAGTTCATCTTTGTACAGCCTTGTATCCTCAGACAAATGGTAAAGCATAAAGGACCATTCGGACTTTAGAAGATAAGCTAAAGGCGTGTGCAATTGATTTCAAAGGGAGTTGAGATGACCACTTGTCTTTGATTGAGTTTGCATACAATAATAACTATCATTCTAGTATTCAGATGGCTCCATTTAAAGTTCTCTATAGTAGGAGATGTAGATCTTTAATTGGTTGGTTCGAAGTTAGTGAGGCCTCAGTCATAGGTCCTGACTTGGTATTCAATACCTTAGAAAAAGTCCTGTTGATTAGCGAAAGACTCCGGGATGTGCAGAGCCGACAGAAGTCTTATACAGATATTCATAGAAAAGATATCGAGTCTGAGATCGGTGATCATGTCTATCTAAAGATCTCTCCCATGAAGGGAGTGAAGTTCGGAAAGTAGGGAAAGCTCAGTCACCGATATGTTGGTCCCTTCAAGATTCTCAGTCGTTTTGGAAAGGTAGCCTATGAGCTTGAATTGTCTTCAAATCTAGCCTCAGTTCATCAGTCTTTCATGTCTCTTTTCTCAAGAAGTGTATAGGTGACCCATCAGTTGTAGTCCTTATTCAGGGCATCGATGTTTAGAACACTCTCTCTTATGAAGAGATTTCAGTCAAAATCTTAGACTATCAAACTTTTAGGTTGAGGAACAAAGAAGTCCCTCTAGTTAAGGTTCTTTGGCAAAATCAGTCCGTCGAGGAAGCTACTTGGGAAACAGAGGCAGACATGCGTACCAAGTATCCTCACCTCTTCTTCGCCAACTCAGATCAAGCTCAAGGTAACAGTTCTTCTTAAGTTTACTCAGTTTCATGTTCAGTGTTCATCACAAACTTGGTATACAGTTTCATGTTCAGTGTTCATCACAAACTTGGTATGCAGTTTCATGCTCATGTTCCTAGTATAAACTTGGTATCAAGTACCATTGCATATTCAATCATGCACACATGTATCAATTCAATTATGTAATTATTCATCATATATGCACTCTCATTATGAGAAACTTAGTTCTTCAGAATACTCAGTCATGCATTTATGAATCAGTTACACATGCATCAAATATGCATGTTAAGTATTATATGTTCATCTTGTCAGTCATCTTAGTCATGAGATCATGTTCCAGTTATTCATGTTCAATATGTATGTCAGTTGTCTTTTCTCCCCTCGCAGTCAGTCTCATTAGAGGATGGATGTTCTCAAGGGGGAGATATTGTAATACCCTATACTTTTTTATAGCTAATTTCATCTCAAGAATGTCTAGTATTATCCTCTAAATTGAATAATGGTTATTCCATGAGATATTTACAATATTTTCACAGTTTGTCATGTGGGAAGTTCAATAAGCTTTTCATCGATATAAGATTAGCCTAAATACGATAACTGGGTCAGAAGTTACGACTCTTTCAAGTTCCCGTCATAAAACAGGGCCATATTTGTCTGTGGCGCACTGTGACACAAGAGGAAATGGGATTTCGAAAATTTAAGTAGGGGTCCGCGTTTATGGCGCGTCGCACCAGGGTCTAAATTCAAAATTGCTCATTTTCCAGTGTCTCAGCGCGATTTCCCCCGCGTCGCTCCAAAGTTCCAGGTCATAAAGGAAGTGGCAACTCGATGGCCCCACATCGCGCCATCCCTTAATTTCCCAATTATTAAAATCCAGTGACATGACGCGATATTTGGGAAATTTTCACTGAAATAAAATAACTCATCTAGGGTTGAAAGGGTCAACTTCCCACCCCTATTTAAGCCCTTTAATGCGTGATTAAGCCACTGTTCAATCAAAATATACTAGTTTCTCTTAACTTTCTCACAAGAAAGAGCTAGGGTTTTCATAGAAGATCCAATTTCAAGAAAGTTTCACCGTCGATCTTCACGAAATCACGAACTAAAGTATGCATAGTGTTCATCCATAGACTCCTTTCATCCATGAAGCCCAAGAATCCTTTTTCAAAATTCAAGTTTATGGATTTTCTTATTATTTTCATGATTGGGCGGCTCTTGTTCATGTTGATAATGAGAAATTGAATTCTACTCCATGTTGGATGATAAATTCTATGTGGGTTAAACTATTATAGTTATAGATTCATGCAAACCTATGAATAAACCCTTGAAAGATGAAATTAGAATTGAACAATGATGTTTAATTATTGTACAATGATGTTTACATGTACCATGCCTACAATATATTTTACTAAATGCCTAGATAAATTATTATAGATATAGATTCTACAATATGTTTGATCAAGAATGTCTAGTATTAGCTTCCAAATTGAATGATGGTTGTTTCACGAGGAATTTACAAGATTTTCTCTTTTTGTCTTCTGGGAAATTAATAAGCTTTCCATCGATATAAGATTCGCCCAAATCGATAACCGGGTAAGAAGTTATGACTATTTCAAGTTCCCATCATAAAACAACGCTATATTAGTTAGTGGTGATCCGCTCCACAATAGGAAATGGTATTTGACAAATTCCAATAGGGGTCCGCGATTATGGCGCATTGCGCCTGGGCCCAAATTCAGAATTGTCCATTTTCCTGTGTCTCAGCGCGATTTCCCCCGTGTCGTGCCAAAGTTCCAGATCACAATGGAGGTGTCAATGCGATGGCCACGCGTCGCGCCAATC